>JAVJGJ010000014.1:109363084-109410188 GCA_035590215.1 Microhierax caerulescens | reverse complement strand
GCCAAAAATAGTAGGGGAAAGCTTATGAACTGCCTTACCTCTCAACCCCTTTTTTGTTATTTCTGTAGGTATTATTCTTTTTCTGTTTAATGCTGGTTTATATAACCTTTGGCTCTGCATGTAGAAAACCTCTACTTGAAAAGCCAGTTTTAAATCTTCTTTAAAGAAACAAAAAGTTTCTGTAAGATTTTAGGGGTAAATTTTCAGCTATTCACAGACAAACTGAGTGCTTCTGTGTCGTGGCTAATACAATTCACGTTAATCAAAGTCACATTCAATAATGAGGAAAATAGAACTGCTAAAATTGGTGCCACAGTCCCAAGGTGAGGCAAGAGCTACATGGAACGGGACAGGCAGCTGAGAGTCAGCCTTCTGCTGAGTGCATGATGCTGACGCTGAAACGATTACAGTTGCTATCACAAGTAAATAATGTTATTCAATTTTAACTTAATGTGTGTTTTGCAATATCTTACGTCGTAATTCCCATGAAGCGGTCACAGATGATCAAACTAATAGGTGGGGAAGAAAATTTTGTGGATTGTCTTAATAGGACTGGCTAATTATGAGTCATTAGACAAGCTCTCTGAAGGCGCGTACACAGCGTGCTCAACTGTAATCAGGGGGTAATAAAGTTGAGAAAAATTTCTATCAGAGAAGAGTACCTTCAAAATAAAGATGTGGGAGATTCTATTGAATACTTTAAATTAGATATAGATTAGTCACAAATCACTGAGGGAGCTTAACAAGAAATCAAAATCAACACCTTGAGTATGGAAGCTGCTTGTCAATACACAGCTTGCTAATGTGTGACATGATCAACATTTCAATATATTCCACCCCACTCATCCAATGATACCCTGGGTGAACTGATGTGATACGTTCACTCTTTGATACATCATGCAAACACCACTAAGTACCTCAGCAAACATTATGGCATTATGGTACTAGAATATTTTTTTTATTTATTTTTGATCATTTCTGTCATTTCTGTATTACTACCAGTTAAAATATTTGCAGTGTGACTGTTTACATTTTCTCCTATCATGTAAAAACAAATCACAAACATAGTCTGATCTAAAGTTTATTTTAATCACCATGAGATTTCTAATTGTCCTGAGAGGGTTTTGTATGAAACTATTTTTTACCTAAAGCATATATTGTCATTTAGATGGCATTATCATTCAAAATACATTTTCCCCTTAGTTCACCTCAGACAACTTTTCTGTATTTCTTTTGCTTTCCAGCTGGGTGATAAAATGATTCAGACCTTCTGAAGTCAGAATAACTGCTTCCATTCCTTTAAGCTTGCAGGACAGGGTTCACTTGTCACAGAAATCAATGATGGTCTGATGATTTGAACTTATATGGCATCTTACTACTCTCTTTTTTTTGTTTGTTTGTTTGTTTGGGTTTTTTGTTTGGTTTAAATCTTGGAATAAAAATAGAGAAACACCACGTCTATGAATCACGTGTTCATCTGAAATTTCAATGCCAGATCAGATTGTTATGTCTTCCGTAGACCCCGCCTTTACAAGAAGCAAGCAATATAATCTGTTTCAGCAGAGTGTCTGAATACATATTTTGCATAGAATAGCCCAAAAGTCCCATTTAACATGGATGGAGCTATTCAGCTTAAGGTTTTTCTTATTCTTATTCTTATTTTTAAGGTTAATCTTATTCGCAAAGGCTTTGCCTTACGTGGTCTTAGCTCCTTCACCTTCACCTTCTGTGTAATAGGTTTTCCAGTAGGTTTTCTAGCAGATGGTGCAGCTTTAACTGAGATCAGATTCCCAGAAAGCGCAAACATGTTCAGGAGCAGAGCCGTACATGAAAAAGGTCGCTGCCACATCAATCTCATTTGATTATACAGCAGCCCACACAGATTTCTCAGCTCTAATGTCCACTTTCTCCTTGAACACATACCTAAACTCTTGTGTACTGCACCCTCTGCAGGGTAAAACACACAGCATGTTCAGAGGAAGGGGGCAAAATAAGGAAATCTTATCTGGTTATTAGAGAGATTATTATCTGCTGTTGAAAAGCCAATTGCTGATTTAGGCAGTTAATTTTCAATTCCGTATTTGTTAAACAATGGGATAAGTTCAATCTATTAGAACAGCAAATGTCAGATTGAAATATTTTTAATGAGGGGATTTGTGCTTTATGCCGTGCAATAAGCAAAAGCCAGCCTGGCTGGGTGCTGGAGAAAGCTGAGAGAGCTTTCTGTCTGTAATCAGTGTGCTGTCAATATATCGCTAATCCGAACTACACAATACTAATTAAACTTTCACCTTACGTAGCATGCAAGCAATAAGTATGTTTCAAATGCCTCTTGCCATCTTTTTCCGTTATCCTGACAGTTTGTAAGTGCTTCATGACTGACAGATTTCTGTAAGTATAAAATTGTGTATCAGAGGGGAAGAGAATGTGAAGGTAGAATTTCGAAGTGAGTAAAATGTTCTTAACTGCCATTAGTTTAGGGAACAAGGCAATACATACCTGGGTCTGAAGTTTTAGACATTTGCAAAGTAAGTTGTTATAATAGATACAAGCAGGGTCAATTTAGAGAGGTGCACACAATTTTATAATACTTCAAAATGTGACATAGACTTATACAAAGACTTCTGAAGGAGAGATTTGCTTTTTAGCCCTTTGGCTTACACTTCAGTACACTGCTGTTCTCTCCATGCATTCTATTTTTCAGTGTTACTATTAAGAACATGGTAAATAAGAACCAATTAACTTTGTCTTACTCACCACAAATATTGCTGCACAAGTTTAACTTCTAGCTAACTTGGATTGTGTAAGGAATGAAAATCCTCTTTTAACCTGGCCTCACCAAGATGGTCAGCAAACATAATTCAAGAAATGCATCTGATTTGCTGGCAAAAAGAGTTTGCTTTTTAGTGGAATGTGCATTTTACTTTAAATGAGAGCTACTCTTTCTTTTACTTTAAATGAGAGCAAGTGATTAGATGTCTCTCCCAGTTTGTAGTGTTCACCAAATCTGCTCACCTATCACTAGCATGGGAAGAGTAATTTTCCCCATTGGCAGTGACATTGTGAGGAACATTTATCTATGAACACTTCGGCAACTTGAATTACAGAACTGCTACGTAAACATAATTTCATTTAAATTGGTGGAAGCCCTTTCCTAAACCAACATTTTGGTGAAGTTTTGCCTTTAGCCCTTACCTTACAGTCTCTGCAGGAAAGCTCATGCTGCGTCTCACAAGTCAATTAGAGTGAAAAGTTCAGAGTTGCCTTTCTTTGCATAAGAACTTCTTTGTAAAAGAAGTAGGATGCCAAATATCCATCTTTATCATTCACTTTGGCTACTCAAAGAGTGAAATATGTAAGTAGCAGAGCAACAAAGAGGAAAATAACTTTTATGAAAGGCATCCTTCTGTAGAATGGTGGATAAATGGAGTGGGACAAATTTTTTTTCTAAGGCAGTTCCAATGAAGTTGGATGATTTACAGCAGGGATGAATTTGGTTCGCTGTCTTCCATGCACAGATGAATTCTTTCATTGAGAGCTCCTCTTAGCAACTGTAGCCACATCTCATGGCAGCAAATTGAATCTATGATAAACTTACTGTAGAATATCATTGAAATGAAGCATTATACTGCTCCATACTAGTCTGTTATTATGGAGGTGCTTATCGGGAATCATCATGATGAGGCAGAGAGGGGGAAAAAAAAATCTCATTTTTGGAAGTGGAGAAGAAATCAATGAGGTAGTGCTTTTCATTTCTATTTCCGTTAAGAGGCATCTGACCTTAACTGCCACATCTCTAAAGAGAGACTCTTAAGGGAGAAAATACTCACTATAGAATGTGGAAACACTTTATTGCATAACGGTATCAGTTTATAATAATTAAGAGTGACAATGAAATTTCATTCTGAGAACGTGCCTTCAATTTATTTATCGATGATTTCTTGTGGGAACACCAAAAAACCTTAATGATGTCTTTTGAAGAGTACCATTGATCACTGAAATGTACACAGAAATAAAAAGCTATGGCAATCACAGCCTGTCATTCTCCTCCTACCCCGTTCACATTTGGATTTGGTTTTGTTTTGTTTCTGTTTAAAGATCTTTCTGTGTCACTTTTGTCAGTCCTGACACGCTTACTTAGGAGTTGGGATTTCCCCTCCCTTCTCATGCCACAGTATGTCACAGTGTCCTGACAATATCTTACAGTGCTCAATAGTTTTGTCACCAAGCAAGGAGTGGGACATCAGGGAAATAAACCGTCTCTGTACTAATAAATACTGACATCCCTAAAAGAAGTCAGATATTTAAATATTTCAAGAAATTAACAATGAAAGAACTGGGTTGGGGGGGATTGGAGTAAGAGCATAAGATGGGAAAATAATTGAAACGTTCAAAAGGGGTTTTGAGCTTATGGAGGAATTCTTCAGTGGAGGGGATGAAAGAAAGGGATAATATTTCCTCCACTATTAGTTACTTTTCCATCTTACTGCATTAATTATTTAGTCTCCATAATATCCTAATCAAGAAAGGGAAAAACCAACCCACAACTTCCTCTGCAGGACAATTCAGAGAAGGTTTTGACTTACTTTTTTCCATACTCTCTTTACTGAGTATGAAAAGCCTGAGGAAACTGGACAGCTGGTTCACGTAGTTGGTGACACGATTTAAGTATTCTGTCTGAAATGACAAAAATTCAAAATTAATTCATTCACTCATTTATGCAAGTGCTCATATGTTGGTGATGGACATGCTATAGAAGCAAACAGCAAAGCATTTTTCATGCAGTCCAACTATTCTGAAAACTAAAAATCAATTGTCAAGAGGCATAATTAATTAAAATCATAATGGATCTTTCTCTGTGATGATGGTTACTTTGCACACAGCTTTGTGCCTAAACCATATAAATGTGTGTGTCTGTGTGTATAAACGTGTATATGCAGAGGTAGCAAGCATTGATACGGCTGCCTCAGTCACAGCCGTCTCCCATACACATTCCTGGTTTATGTCTTAATAAGAAAATCACGCTGGCTTCCTTCAGCTGTGCTGGGCACTCAGCCCTAGCAGTCCTGTCATAGACTCTTTGCTATAAAATACCTGCCTCTCCATGATACCTAGCTTATAAAATTGGGCTGCGCAGGTACAGGATGCCCTCACACATGCTTTTCACAAAGCCAGAGAAGAACATGGTGAGCAGCTCTCAGATTTAAACATCTTAAGACCCAAAGAGTGCATAGATCATCTGTGTATAGTGTAGGATGACTGAATTAAGGAGGCTGTTGACCCTTTAAAGAACAGTGCTATTATTCCAGAATTTTCTCATGTATGAAGCTTTGACAGGGTCATGTCTGTTAGTTCACCATTTAGCAGCTCAGGTAGGTGAACATTTGTCTGCTTTCAGAGCACAATATATGACCAATAATTTTGTTCGAAAATAACATTTTGAACGAAAAGAAAAACAAAAACTCTCTCATATTGCCTAGCATTTTGCTGAAACTTGGCCCCATTAAAAAATAATCTCTTTGTAGAAACACCACCATTACTTTTACATTTCTGAGGTTTGGCATATTTGTCACAACAAAAAAGAAAGGATGTTCAGATATTTCCAGATACAGTTTAGCTTTGCAAATGTAAGAGAAATGATAGGACAATTATGATTTTTTTTACTTCCTTTCCTTTCTCCCCTTACTAAAGTTTGGTCATTGATGTTTCACGTTAATACAACACTTTCCATTTTATAGGAAAAGGATTTAAAGCAATGATTCCCAGATTACCATCACTGCCAAGTAATATGCAGTTGATTTCTCTGGATTGTGGCTCATTACAGAATTAGCTATGGTCTAGTAAGATCAAGGCTGGACAAAAGTGAACAACCCTGCTGAAGCTAAGTAGGCTCTCCTTGAAGTATTTGGCTAATGTATCTCTCGCTACAGTGGCGTCCTTTACAATCCATATTTTCACACTACCCTTCTTTTCCCATTAAATCCCATGGGATGTCCACTCAACTTTTCACTGCTTCATCAAGTCAATACACATTAATTCTCCATCCAGCTTCCCAGGTGGCAAACTGCTTTTGTTTATGTTTATGCCAATGGTAGTATTTCATAGTCATTAAACATTTTTGGTTTAAAAAAGAAAAAAAGAGAAAACAAACAAACAAACAAAACCAAAATATCAACACACACCCCAGCAATGAATGCACAACTTTATGCCATCCATACATTTTCAATAGTGAATGACATTACAAGACTAACATAGCACCATATAATAGAGAAGACGAAAATTAACTGCCCTGATGCGACGCTTGCAAAGGTTATTTCAGGGGCTTCTGACACCTCGGCCACCAACCCATGACTACAAGGCATTGATGGGAATACACAAAGGAGAGGAAAATAGCTCTTCTCCACTACTCATGACTAAATAACTCCAAAAAGGCAACGAAGAGCAACAGTTGGTTATGGGAATTCACAAAGGTGGCTTTACATGGTGTGTAAAAATGGCAGCACAAAGGGAGGTTGTTAGGACCATGTGTATTTCATGCAGCTTTGCTCAGCAGCAGCATGGTTCTCAAGCTGTTAAGTGTCAAGCACCTATGTTATAAATTATTTCTCAATGTCTAAACAGAAATTCAGAAATATCATGACCATTACATTTGGATTTAGTGCTCAGGCTATCCTAATATGAGTTAGGAATATCAGTTTTAACCGTTCACCTCCTTCTACAGGTAAACAGAGTGAAGAAAGGACTCTCAAGTTTCACGTGGTAAAACCAAATAATTTTCTGTGTTTTCAGTCTTTGAAGCAAAGGAGATTTTAAGCCTCTTTTCTAACAATGCACACCAAAATCCTTCCCCTGTTATCAGCTACAGCAGTTTAGAAAGTTCTTTTTGCTTACATGCAAGTTTGCAATTACAAGTAAAATATTGATTTTTCAGCCTAGAAGCCCAAAGATAGTATGTCTGAAACCATAAAAAAATATTTAAAATATTTTTTAGAGAAAAAGCTAACAAGATAGAGGGGAGCAGGAAAGCCATGAGAAAGAAAATTGCACAACCACAAAATTTTTTTCTGTAGTGCAAAAGCAAACTGTTCCTCACTGGTTCTTGCACCCCTTTAAAACTATGGAAAGAGTGGCCCTGCTAATCATGGCTAAACCATGTTCTAACAGAACACACTCCTAACTATAGAAAACCTGGTTTGTGTATCCAAGATAAATAATACAATATTCTCAGCATTTAGAAAGTTGGTGATGTTTTTAAATTGCACTAAGCTTGCAATATCAGTATTAACTTATTTTCAGTCTGTATTAGAGGAAGACTTTTAAGGAGCATTGTTTTTGCTAAGTAAAGATCAAGCATAAAATACAAAATTGAATTATCATTAATGTCTTAAATTGAGACACTGGATACAAAACATCTCTCAGTGTCTTTGACATAATTTTTAAAAATAACAAAGAGCTTTATGTAAGTATATATATTAAAAAAAAAACAACAAACCACCAACCAAATCAGCAATTAAATGGAATTCAAATGACTTCTTGCTCCCAAATACCAATCTTTCTACTCCTTCACAAAAGCTTAGATAAAAAGAAAGAAATGGGACTAAGGGTCAATTGATTTGAATTATTTTGGGCCAGGGAGAAAAGCAGATTCCATCTCCAAAATTCCCTTGCAGTGAAGAGCCAGTAATCTGTTGTCTTCTTTAATGATGAGCTTCAGCTTCAGCTTTTGTGACCAAAGCACTAATCAAGAAGGAAATGAGACCACCTCCGAAACAAATTGCTTTCAAGGCATTGAGGCCTAAAATATTAAAGAATTAAACTCTACCAGGAAACAAGAGTACAACCAAAGGAAATCTTGCAATTCTGGTGTCATAATAAACTCTTGGAAAATACACTGGCAAGGTATGGTAGTTGTTCCAAACACACATTTTGATTTCCAAATGTGATTTTAGAGCCACAGAAGAGAGAGAGGCATTTTGGGGGGTTCTCAGTATGCCCTGAAACAAAATGTCAGAAAGCAAAGCTCACCGTCTACCAACAAACCGTTTGGAGCTTTGTCAATCTTAAAAAGAAAACAAACAAGCAAAAAACCTGCAGCGGCTTCCGTGTCTGTAAACTGAGCTCATCAGTGCAGCTGCACAATTTGCAACACATGAAGATCTGTCCCAGCAGTTCCAGAGATACGGATGAAAAAGAAGGTTAAGGACACATTGACAAACAACATGTCAGTGTACAAATTGCATCAATTTCAGAGTTCTTCTCCAGTCCCCTCCCTGTCCCCATTTCAGCATAGCTGTATTCTAATCTTATATTGTTATTGATTATATTACTACTTTTTTTTTTTTTTTTCCCTAGACAGTTTTAAAATATACACATCTTGATGGTCGAGGTGCTTAGTTTGGAAATTGGTGCAGGAGACTCTTAGCCCCTCTCCAATTATATCTTGTGAAACAGACTCTCTGGAGATTTTCAATAAAATATTCTTTCATTATGACTCAAATTACATCTTCACATTTATTGACAATAATCCTGGAGAGGGTGAGTTTCTGCTTGAAGTCAGCTCTCACCATCAAGAAGAATCTCAAGAAAACATGCATTAAAAAATATTCTGCAGAATCCATAGAATTCTATTTCTGCTGAATGCTGTTGACTAATCGCTATTCTATTCCACATATCATTGTTATAATATTGGAAAAAATAGCCTTGTTTGCCATGAAACAGCATTTACAAGCTGGAATGATAAGCTTGTAGTTGTAATGACGAGTTAGCTAAACACCAGTTTACAAATTCATTTAGGGAATAAACAGAACAAACCAAACCAAACCAAACAAACAAGAAAAAACCACCAAACCCCCCAGCAAACAAACAAAAAAGCCATATTGTCAGCTGGATTTCAGCACATTTCTAGTGTTTGCTGTGGTGGATGAGTATTCATGGATTTGCATTGCTTCAATGATAATATCCTGTTCAGTCAGGGCACTCAGGGAAAGAGACAGACAGAGACATGTGCAGTTAAGTGGGTTTCTAGAATGAACTTCTGATTTTCACTACCTGCTTCCAAATTATGCAGTAGCCTTGTAAGATGTGGTTTACAAGCTTCCACAATCTTCTCAGCTTCACCCAGAGTCAGAGTAATTTGAATTTATTCAATTAAAAATTAACATCTTAGCTGAAATTTAGGGTTCTTTTTAGTTCTCACTTGATATTTAAGTGAAAATATTTGACACACAAGTCAGGGATAATTTATAAAATAGCATTTTGGAAAAATAAAAGAAAGAAAACTGATACAACCCCCCAAATATTTTAGCTATGTAGGAAATGAAAGAAATTAATTTCATATATTGGAATAAAATTTGGCTAAATTATGTGTAAACAATCTCAAACTCCAAAGTTTTCATCTGAACCAAAGTGGAAACAGGAAAGTAAATTAACTTTTTTGTTCATTCAATTTAAAATTACTTTTTTTCTTTCAGTTTTTTTCTCTTCAGTCATTGCATTAGAAATCCATTATTCATAGAACTCCTACTGTAGTGTCACGTCTTTAAACAAGTTAATTCCACCCTGCTGGAGTAGCTGTGACAATACAAGTTGGAAAAGAACTGGTCTTGAAATCATCATACAATTATTCGCTACTCGTGATTATATGAAATAACCTTGTTCTGTATTTTCTGTTTGAGGAAAAGACTTTCATTTTATTAAAGTGAGAATTACAAAGAAGATGCTATGCTACAGGTCTGGTCATGCCTAGCAGCTAGTATTTCCTACCGCAAAACGTGGAGGCTGTGAGTCTTCCTCCCCCTGCTCTGAGCGGAGTGCCCACGTTATCTTTCAGCATTATTCTTGCTGCTCGGGCACATGTAGCAGTGCCTGGTGGCAAGCAAAACCACCCAGTCGAAATCCAGCCCAGCTCCCCGGCTCCTTCAGCTCCATTACTTTACTTTGTTCTGATTAATCATCGCTTCTGTAGGTTGCAATGTAAAGGACAGCTCACGGAGTTGGGCCATTTTGCGAGATGGCCAGCACCCAGAAAGTTCCTTGAATATGGGGGCAGCTAACACGGACCATCTGCCTCCAGCTCTGGCTCCTTTTGAAAGGCGCACACTTCACAGTTCTGTTGTCATTTCATCTGGCCTTTCCCACATGGGAAGGAACAGCTGCTGACGAGGGATGGATAAGGCAGATGCTGCAATATACTGCTCAAGTCCCGAGTTCCAAATCCTTGAGACTGGACATACAAGACCAGAAAGTGGCAAGCCCTTTGTACCCTCAGGTCCAGTGGGATGCAGACAATAGCTAGGCACAGGCTGACTGTCGTTTATGTAATTCACAAAGCACAGACGTATCCCAGGCTCTTCATAATTTCCTGAGATTTACCTGCATTCAACTGGCTGGCATATTTTCTTAAGAATGCACAACTGTCTTAAAAATTTACCTCCCTTTCCTCCCAGCTAGCTTTTCCCTACCCCAATTTTATCATATTATCAACCTGATTTACAGTTCGTTATACTCTTTTATTCTTGTCATTCACAGCGGCACATGGATCCCTAAATTTAAATGAGAGAGGAAAGAGAGGGAGGAAGGGAGGGAGGGAGAATTTATATTAACAAGGAGGTAGATGATCACATCTATTATGAAATTTGTCTCCTCTTCCCAGCACTTTGTCCAAACCGACTGAGTTCAAATCCTAGCTCCCCCCTCTGCTAGAAAAGAGGCTGCAGAGGAGGTACCTGACGGAACTCTGGACTGGTCAATAAAGGGTTTGACTTGACAGAGTCCAGAAAATCCACAGCCTCAGCAGGGCGTAGGACAACATATTTTACTCCTCTCTGAACACATGATGATGGACTTGCAGGAGAAGTACTATTGGGTGAGGTCTTCTATCTCATGAATATATATACTGAAAAGATGGAAGTGGCTTCAGGTAAATTCTGGTGACGTTTGCACAGGTCAATGTGGGCTACAAGGCTCCTATATTATGTTCCATAAAATGAACCAGTAAATAGGCTAAAGAAGGAGCACTCATCAGCAGGAACATGAGGTGAAACGCTGTTGGGATGATTTGGAGACAAAGAATCTAAGAGAGGAATCAAACATGAGACAGTAACTTTGCTCCTTCACAATGCTGGTTGTAATGTACAGGTTTTGAACCTTTACTACTGAACATTGATCGATTCAATGATTTCACCTCCCCTCTTAGAAATCCTTGTGTGAATCAGGCCATCAGGTTTGCAGGAACAGTTGCCCATCTGGCCGGGGAAACCAGGGCACGGGACGTTCCCAGTGCATAGATCGAAGCATAGCCTTAGCTTTCATCAGCCTTTCGTCAAGGAGAATGATTGGAGCATCTCAGCAGGTTACGATGTCTGTGTCCAAGAGATCAAACACACACAAAGTGGCTATAAATTGCTTTTGGGGATTGGCCTGAAGAATCTGTTTTTGCTATAATCTTCTCTACACAGAACGATTCTCAGCTGCGTCTGAAGCCAAAAGTATCAGTCCTCAGAGCACAGCTTTTAACTCCCCATCCTTATTCCAAAATAATTTCTAACATAAAATCATGTGCACTGGCTAAAATATAAGATGTATATAACTAAAAAAAAAAAAAAAAGAAAAAAAAATATCATTTTGTTTCTCTTTAAAACACTTTACTGAGGAAAAGTGAGGTGAAGGAGGTTAAGAATGAAGCAGAAAGATAATCAGATTCAAACACTCCTTTTTGTTGACATAATGGGGAAATGTTGTCATCACATCATTTCAAAGTTCAAACGTGATACCTGAGTAGTGGAAGCATAAGCTGACCTCTCAAGTTGAGCTATACAGATGTTACCTGACCAATTCTCCCATGCATTGCTACACTGCTGAATATACACTAAAAAGAACCAAAGGAAAAAAAAAAAAATAATAAAAAAAAAAAAAGACTTGTTCTGTGACACAGTTTCTTAATCAGTTGATTTTCCACACAGAAACCAGGCTGGGAAATTGATATAATAACTAGATTTTTAGCACGTTATCCACTAGAGATTTGGAATTGAATGTTCAAAATACTCTGAGCTGATGAACTTATCACGGTTTGCTGGTTACTATCTTGATTAACTGGGTATTAAAAACAATTTTGCTAAGCTTGGGAAAAAAATATATCCAAAACAGACTGTTCCGTGTGCAGGAGCCAAATAAGGTGCCTGAGGAAACTAATTCAGTCACAGAATCACTAACATTTAATGAATGTGATCACAAAGTATGTAAAGAATGCATCAAAAATAGGTAAAACATGGGATTAATATTATTTCATTGGATTGTGCTAAATGTGCCAGTTGCAACATGCCTGTTTATAATGCAGTAAAATATTTCAGTCTATTTTAAGAGTGTTATTAATAAAGCACCTACATGTATTCAATTGGAAAAACCTGAAATACTCAAGGTTATAGTGAGTGGTTTCTAGAAGGTGCAATTTTTAAAGGCTTTGCATAAATTGAGCTGAACAGAGAGGTTATTGGACTACTAGGATTTGTGACCAAGCTAAGTACTTAACTTTCATGTCTAGATTTAAGTGTGGTTTTAATTTCATGCCTAATTTTAAGCACATATTAAAGGCTTTGATATACGTGTATATGCAATTATGTTATTGTTCAGCTTATTTTTTATAATCTACTTGTTTTGTAACCTTACGTGTCAGTAGATGCAAACATTTATTTAGATTAACTCTGGATAGGCTAGATTGGCTGCGTGAGGCTAGAAATAACACAGAGATTTGCTAAGCCAATCAGAAAGAAACTGATCAATAATGATATATTGATCAATTTTCATTCTGTTGCAGCAACATCAGATTGAATGATTATATCTACGTCAACCATTTAGCGTAACAGAAACAAAGTAGTAGTAAAAGGGCATCATTACAGAATCAATTTCTTCCTACTTTGAAGCTAGTTTTCTCAGAAAACACTGCACTTTCCTAAAGCAAATGTCCAGATCAGCATTCCAGGTTATTTCATACAAAGTTGAAGTTTTAACAGCATTAAAATAGAGCTTCCTAAAGATCTCCCTTAAAATAATTTTTTCATCTGCTTTCCAAAGAAATAATAGAATTAAATTATTTTACCTTTCAAACAGAGGATGCAAAGTACTCATACAAAGCCATTCGTCAACTGAGGATGATGAATACTGCTACTATTTTCATCCCTTTCTCGCTTCTTCTTTCAGGCTTTTTTGAGCTGACATTACACTTTCCTGCTATCCAGAGAACTAAGCAAAGATTAGGATTTTTAAAAAAGAATTTTGGATTGGCTTTTCAATTTTTATGCTGTGTCATAAATCATACTAACCAAAAAACATTGATGGGTATGTTAGGATGTACTACCTGCTCTTCCATGTGAATCTGTTAGGAAATTAGTGACCACAATACACACCATTATTAGTCTAATATAGACACTATTATTTGCTTCATTGTTGCAGCATTTTTATGTTTTTGTGTTCCTCTTGTCACTTTTCTTTTATTATTATTTTTATTTTTTCCTTCCCTGTGTGTGTCAATTAAAAGCATCCCCACTGCCAACAAGGAAAACATTTTCTTGTCAAAGTCAGAGGCTGCAAGGAAGGGAGTGACTCTCCACACTGGTAGCAGCACAGTTGTTAAGAGGTCAGCAGGCAAGTGGATCACTAAACATGTTTTGTTTGATTCAGACTATAATTTTCAAATTATATTCTTCAGTTTGAGAATATGACTAGTCTGTTGTTTTATGTATCTACCTAATGCAATTTATCTGAGCCATTTTTATGTCACAGCTACTCTATTGCCAAAAAAAAAATTAAAAATATAACACAGTTAAGAAATGTTAAATGGGGAGAATAAGTTTCAGAGGTACAAAGCTGAGGTGAAGAGGTGAATGTTCTGGAGAATTATCTGTTTTCTCTTCCTCTCCTCCTTTGCTGTGTCCTTACACGAACAACAGTTTAGTTCAATTTTCTTAAAAATCAGACTCAGTGAAGACCAGACTCCAGCAACTGAAATGCTGATGTCGTGAAGATGGCAACTAGCTTACAAATAAAGTATAATTAACAGTTAAGGGACTTAACTGGGATTAAGAAGAATACTGTCACAAAACTTCCCTAATTTTCACCTATTACAGACAGGGTGCTGTTATTTGGTGACAGCTGACAGTTAAGATGTTTTATATTGCCCAGTAAAATGGATTTTAACTACCGTATATGAACCAATATCAAACTGTGATAAGTATCTCTTCTTGCATTTCAGAAGTGCTCCCCAGGAAAGCGAGAGCAAGGTATTTTACAGCCAAAAATATATTTGCAAAGAAAGCAGAATAAAAATCTAGAAAACCATGCAGTACGTGCCATAGTGTACTTTTATACCCTGATCCCAGCCTGTGCTACACCAGCCAGCAGCATTTTCTGGATTTACTTTTGGAAAAAAAAAAAAAAAAGAAAACCTGTTATCATGCTTATTCTCCAATTTAATACTCTTCACTTTTGGCCCAGTTTATAGAATTTGTTGGGAGATGGCTGACTTCCCTGCAGTCTGTCTGAGTGCAGTAATCCAGCAATATGCAGAGCATCAAAGAACTGGAGCCTAACAGGGCATGGCATAACACAGCATAAAATAAAATGTGAAAGTCAATGTCGAGGCATCAGAACAATGCTCTTCAGGTGTATGGACTAGAATTCAGATATACTTCCTGAATATTAATAGATTTTTTTTTTTTACCCCTATGCATCTCTGCTTTCCTAAACCTAGTTTAGTCCTAACAGTTTGTTTTTCAGGGACATTATACTTGCTTGACTTCTTTGGCACTGCATGCAGAACACAACAAACTACTGAGCAAAAAATGCAGATTGCAGCTGTGAATCATATACATTCCCATTACAAATTAATTTTGTTATTATCTTTTTCTTCTGAAAAAAAATTGGCATGAATCTATGTTCTGTCAAAAGTTTTGTAGAAAAAAATGGGTTTATTCCATGTTGACTTTTGCTACTCCTCTCCCTTTTTATTTCAGTGTGTAGCTTTTCCTATGACAAAAAGCAACTCCTTCCTTTTTATAGTTGTGATTAATTTTTTTTTCCTCCTTTTACAGTGCACACTTTCCCTAAATGTTTGCAATGTTTTGTGGCTCCCGTCAGATGATGGGCAAGATGTTCTGGGGACCTTTTGGACAAAACCTCACTTTTGCAGTTGGCTTTGATTGTGGAAGTAAGCCCCAAGTGCTTCTTTCAACCCTATTGCATATGATCATAAGACTGCCACAAATGATAGTGGCTTTACTCTGAGCAAGGCCACTTCAGTGCCAACACACCCTTGCCCAAGTTCTAATGGCAGCAAGAATCAATCACATTCTTCCCGTTGTTCTTTGCACATCTTCTTCCTCCTTGAGTATGGGAGATTAGCTAACACACCTTTTGGTACATTTTTTTCTGAGATGAGCAAATAGAAGTCCCTGCTGTTGTCACTTCACCACATCCTCCCATGATGGATCAATACTTCTCTGCCAGCCTGTCAGGGGAGGCCAGCAGCAATCTGGACTTAGATTATAGAGCTCTCAGGAGAGAGATGTTTCGAAAAACCAAACCAGAACTGTATACAACTGCTTGTCCAGGCAGCTGTTATTTAAAAATACCAATTCACTTCACAATGTAGGATCCTAACAATAAGGAATTAAGAAAAATATCTTAATGAAGGTAGGTCTGTTCTGTTACTGTTAGAAAGATTCTGTTCACAAATTTGTCACACTTCCAGAAAACTATAGTCTACATGCAACATTTGCATTTGTCCCCAAGTGTCAAATTGAAACCAAGATCAGCTCCAAAAATTGACTGTAATTTACACCGGAATCTAACTCCCTGCTCAACTACAAATTATGAGACTTGAGCATTTCACATGAGCCAGTAGCACTTTATAGAAGTACCCAGTGCTTTTGTGGGCTCTGGGTAATAAGCAGAAGCCAGAAATTTCCCAAAAGCAAGTTACAGAAACAAAAGATACCTAGTAAGCGTAATCTACCAACAGACTTAATGTCAGCCAAAACTGAGCACAGGACATCCACTAAGGTGGACATGCTTTGAAGGTCTATGTCCTAAGCCAGACTCTTAACCCTCCACAGACAGTGTCTCTCCAGGGCAGTCTGGCTGTCTTGGAAGTGAATCCGTCTGAAACCACAGCCTGAACATGTGTAGATTACACTTGTCTGCAGCCCCTATCTATGAAGTACAGTTACAAAAAGCTAAACTAATTTTTTTTTTTTTTTCCAAACACAAATTTGTTCCTTTGATTCCTGATGCATCTCCTCAATTTCTGTAACTACGGGTCTGTCTATGAGTTTTTAGCATCTAACAGTAGCAAGGAGTGATAAAAGTTAAATATTTGTGGACAATCCTCTGCCAAAAATGTGTAGATCCTCCTGTGACAGAGAACTGCTTCTAGCTGCAATTGATTCCTCATCTCAGAACAATGGATATGAAACATCAGAATTTTCATTTATGGTATGCATTCAGTGCTCTTAAAACTCTTCTGGGTCTGTAAGGTGTCACATGTAACAGAAGTTCACAGAATTTCAGATTTTTTCATGCTGTATTTCATAGCTGTATTTGTTAGTGTAAAAAACTCATTAAAATTCCCTGCACATCTCATGGACAGCATGTTTATACACAGTGTAAAAAAGAATAAATAAATCTATGAGAATTGCTTAAGACCTGCGAAAGGAAAACACTCTTTCTGTACTTGCAGAAAATGTTTAAGTATCTTATACAAATGCTTTTTATAATACTTAAAAAAACCCTCACAAAGCCGTAATGACTAGTGCTCATATTTGCTGGTGAGTCAATCTTTCTTTCAGACATCAAGAGATGACCTCTTAAGACCCAAAGATTTATCAAGTCAGCGGTTTATTCCCTTAGGCCACCATCTTCAGCCTCTTCCTCTTCCAGTCACGTCTATTGAAGGACTTTGCAAACCCCCATGAGGAAATGGACTAATCTACTTCTTTCTAAAGGACAGGAATGATGCCTACACTGACTGTGCTCTATGGGATGAGAAAGCTAATAAAGGGAAGGAGACTACATCTATTCGTGAAAGATTCAGTGTGATGTTTGTATTATAAGAGACAGAGCTAGAGTGCTGTAGCTGTCAATCAGAAAAGGGGTATTGTTGCCGTCCAGCATCAGCAACCACTGCTGAGAAATTTTCAAGGAAATTCATTAATCTTTTTACTTTATAAACCTTAAACTTCCCTGAATTGATAGAAAAGTCAAAGGACTGTTTGAATTAAAAATATATAGGCTTTAAGCTTCCTCCTCTCTTCTCTCCCCTATATCAGTAGGTTCATTAATACACATGACAATTTAAAGAAATGGAAAAAAATAAATAGAAAGTGGCAATTTTATTTTATTTTTTAGAAAATAACTTATTCATTTGCATCATATAAGTGTAGATAAGCTTTTTTTTTTTTTTTCTGCCTGCTTAGAAAAATTTCAGTATTAATTTCACATTGCTATTTGTAAATATTGCTACTGTAAAAAGGAATTGGCAATATAGGCACTGCAGTACCTTTGCCAATCAATATATGTACAAAATAATTTCTTACATACCCAGGTAGCCTGGCTAGGGACTTACATGAAACAAGAGACTGTCTTTTTTAGCCAACCACTAATTTCCAATAAATAAATCCAAACTTTCTACCTATTAAATGGATGAAAAAAGTGTGCTTTACTCTTTTCGGGCATTTGCATAGGCTGGTCTGTTTGGTGATCACCTTACGTTCATGTGCACGTCTCTCTCATATTAACACTGACTTCCTGTATTTTTCCTTCTGCATTTTTTTAAAAAAATGCAAACAAAAATTACCTTCATCCCATTTTGTTCATATCCCTCCACTGTGAGAATTTACTTTTTAGTTATGGCAGACAGTTTCTAATTTTCAGGTTCAGAAGTGCCCCATTATCTACACTGCTGGCTGCTACTGTGCTGAAAAAGTGTTACCATGGGGAAGGATACAATCAACCTGCAGGGCTCTGATAAGCAATTCTTTAAGTTTATTTTTGAAAATTCTATGTACCCTGTCAGTTTAAGAATCTGACATGTGAAAATGAATGAATCAAACCAACTGGAGTTAACAAAGAAAAGGCAAAAAAAAAAAAAAGTGATTTTTGTCTCACCCCGTTCAGATTAATAAATAACAGAACTTAAATGAAAAAAAATAATAATATATATATCTGCCTCGTTCTCTGCTTCCAAGTTAAGAACGAAGATATGACTGTCTAAAATCATTTAAGTTGAGGAGTTCTGGAACGCACGACAGAGAAGCTGGAGGGAAATCAGATTTCCCACTGCCAAGGGTAGTGAATGTGAGTGCAGCAATTGAAATAAAGTGGCAACGACAAGCAAACACAGCACAGATAACATGTGGCAAGGGAATCAGGTTTTAAGGGTGCAGCAATACTTTAGCAACTGAATTACGTTTCCTGAGTTGTAATGGGATAAACTAGCAACGGTGCTACGTGAATATCCACATTTCCTTCCAGTTCTGGGAACTTCTACCCTTTACAGTCACAGATTGCCAGTACAGATATTGGTAAACTGTGTGGTGGGAAGCAACTGCTCCTGAAGTATTCCAGGGATCGGGTCTAGGACATTTTGAAAGTCTCAGTGTGTCCTGTCGTCCAGTAGTCACCTGATGAGCTGCACAGTGGCCTCCCGCACTCCCCCAGCAGTGCCACAGGTACCGAGGCTACATGTGTGAGGACTGTCACTAGCAGTGACAGCACCTTAAAAACACCTGATCAAGCTCATCTGCTTTCTCTAATGACCTTGCTGTGAAATAACCATGTTCCTGCTTCTTTGAAATTTCAGAGAACCCTGGAGAACACGTTCATGGCTTTCTACAATTGCTTTGTCAATTAATGACAAGCAGCTTAAATTAGAATGGTCAAATGAAGTCTTACCAGATTGCTAAAAGAAGTGTCGCAGCTTAATACAAAGAAGTAGTAAAAATAACCTATTAATACAAAAAGCATTCAATCAGGCTATGTTCCCATTTTCCTACTGAAGTACTAGACAGCAGAAGATGCTTATAAATACACAACGTGCATGTTAAAATAATACAAACCATATGCAAGTGCCCAGTTTTAATTAACTCACTAGACACTCTGAAAATCTGGAAATCTGACAGAAGTGCTTGGGTCAGTCAAGTTGAAATTGAGGATCTATTAATCTAAAATAGAATTACTTGATGACAAAAATATGAAATTTATTTGTAGTGTTGCTTTGCACCCTGAGGAGTTTTTAAAGCAAATTACTGTATAAGAAGTTTGTTAAGTCATAAATTCTGGTCTTATTTTTCTGTCTTAGACACCAGTAACAAAATGTATATTTTAGTTTAACCATCTGACTAAAACATCTGTTACCTGTTATTATATTTTGGACCTTGAAATCTGCCTCCTTTTCGATAGATCCCCACTACGTGTTTGATACTCTGCAAGTGGCATAGAAGTACCTAGCAGATGTTACTTAGTATTGGACTGCATGACTTCCCATTGTCCAAGGCAGCAAATCTTTTTTTTTAATTCATCACAGAACATAAGGATGCTGCCATAATCCAGCCTTTAACACAACTAAACCATCTAAAGAGACAGTCATGGTTTACAAATGCCTTACAAAAAATCCTCTTTTCTGTTTTGTTCCATGAGAGCAGCAGTCAATAAAAGAGCTGTCTCTGCAATCCTCCCAGTAAATAACTCTCTCAAGCCCATTTCTGCGTACCCATTATCGACTATAGTGAAATTGGCTGGATTAACACTTTGAATGCATTTTTGTCTGCATTGTCTATGTAAGAGCTGTGTTTATTCTGGTTTGCTGTGACCTATATTCTCCATGTAAGGTAGAATGAGAAGCTGATTATTACCAGCAATAACATTCTGCCATTGTAAGATGATTTTGGAAAGGAAACTAAAATATTCAGTTAACGAAATCCCTGTGTTTCATTAGGAAATCCAGGAAAAAGTTGCAAGTCTTACACTGGCCCAGAAATACTCCTGTGGTCACTTTCTGTGTCTTTTTAAAGGACTGGTAACTACCAGCTGAGAGGTGAGAGGAAGCAGCATCCTAAACTGCATCTTAGCTGTAACTTCTTCCCATGTTCTGGTGTATTTGTGTCAAATTATTATTTTTCACACTTATTTCTACTCTATATCTCTACCTATTAAAATAAACTCTTACTTTTATGGTGACAAGAAAGAACTGAGAACACAACAAATCATTTGAAACATTTCATAAATGTGTTGGAAACATAAAAAAAACCCCACAACATACTGGAAACCAGACCTCAAACCATGTCTGGGAGCTGGGAGAGATCTGTTCTCACCAGTCAGTGTCCTCAGGTATTCCCCCATTGCCCTGAAGTCCCACCAAGGTCTCACTCCCTCCATCAAACTCGTCATACCCACTACGAACAGAATTTTTAAACCCAGCTAAGTAGTATGTTGCTCTACAGAAAGTTTTGCCATTGACTTCAGTGTAATAATTCTGTTTTCAACAGGCTGAAGAAAAATAATACATAAGATAAAGGTGCAATATCTTTTGCTTCATTTTCATTACACTTCCCTAAGCACTTGACTTAAGGACTGAGTCTGGAAGTGATTTTGTTTAGTACAAAGGTAAACACATTACATGCTTACAAAAAAAAAAAGGTGACAAAAGATGAAAAAAAACATGACAATCAGCCTGAATGCTGGCAATTGCTTTCAGCCTCCTCTTTTTGCAAATCGTTCATATAATTTAGAAGGAAAATTAGTTCTGACTCTTTTAATGTGAATATGTAAACGTTCAAAGGCCTATAAGCCACTGATGAATTGTCAGCATCTCAGATGTTAATTTTTTGCTGTCAGTTTCTTAGCAGCTTTCTACATTGCTTTTCAGCTAAAACTGGCCAAGATAATATGTCTAATACGTCGAGCACTAAACTAAGCTAAGCTGACTTAGCACCAGACTTTGAATTTGCTGCTCCTGTACTTTCCTCATCCTTTTAAACTCTTGTCTCAGCAGGTGACTGATCCTCCCCTACTCTGTCCCAGTGTAAAATTAAATAAATAGGTTAGCCTCTCATCTTAGGCAAGAGATGAAAAGCACCAAAAACCTGCAAAAGAGTGGCAGTCTGGTAGTGCTGCTGCCTCTGAGGTAAGACTGGTAACTGCCGACTCCTAATGCTACGTTAGACTACGCAGTTTAAACCACTGGTAGTTTGCACAGGGTGTCACAGAGGTCGGGGCCGGGGGGTGTCTTCCACCACCAAGAATCAGGCCCCAACCAAAGGCAGCTGAAAGGATGGCTTCTGCAGCCGAGAGATCTGTGGAGAACTGCATGGGATTTGGGCCAAGGTGTTTAAAGTGGCTCTGGAGCCAAATGTAAAAAGAGTCCTCATACAGCCAGACACCAGTGCCACTTGTGCACCGTGGTTAGGAAGATACTTTCGGAAGTCTGCTTTTTGTGGGTTGTTTAGTTTTGGTGGTGGTTTGGGTTTTTTGCTTTTTTTTTTGGGGGGGGCTGGGTGTGTCATTATTTTTTTTTTTTCCTGTGAGCTTTTGAAAATTAATTTTTCTCCTCTAAATGCAGCATCTCTTTCCAAATGCCAGCTACTGCTTCAGTTGGGTTTGCTTCCACATCTTCTACACATCTCCATTTCCATCTTGCTGATTCCTCCTCTTCAGTTGCTTTCAGGGCTGGGCTTGTTCCTGTGTGTTCTGTGGATCACTGATCCTCTCTGTCATGACTTTTCTCACTGATGAAAATATAAGCTCTGATGTAGTTACATTTTTCTACTTGATAAAGAGAAGCTGCATTTTTTTCATGTTTATATCCACATTGGAAGTGTGATTTTCAGCTTTGGTTCCTTCCTGACTGCAATCTCATAAAAAAAAGTTCCAGAAAGTTTCCAAATGTGCATCTCTGGGAAAGACAATTCTAGCTCTGTTTGTCACTGTAAAGCTTCATAACTAGCAATCCAGAGGTTTGATTTCTCCTGTGGAACAGCTAACCATCAGCGGCTGCACTCCTTACAGGTATGCACCAGTCCTCCAAAATCTGCTGTTTTCAACTGTAGCTTATTAGACAACCTATGGCTCAACATACCAGCACCAAAGAAAATCTAATTTCTATTATCCTTAATAACATCCCCACTTGCTTTTGTAATGTTTTGGGAGTGGGTGGGGGGCTGTCTCCCCCCACACCCCCCTTCCTTAATTACTCTGGAACGCATTCTGGAGAGAGTTTGTCCTCTGAATTCTGCAGGTTGTCCCTCTGTATTCTCCACTATTTTCATTTATAGACACACCGCTCCACCTGCTTTTTTGTTACTCTTGGTTTTTAAGTAGTGGTTCATGGGAAAGCTTGCATATAAGAAGAAAACTACATATTTGACAAAACAGTATAAAGGTTTTCAACCAGAAGGCAGCCTTTGCCTACCAAATAACTCGCTATCCTTTATTAACTGGTGCATCATCTCCATAAGACTCTGCCTGGGAAGTGGAGTAGCCTTGCTGTCTTGGTTGAGAGCAAGCACTCAACACAACCTGTTTAGGTTTGGGTGGAACACAGCATCACAGAAGCAGCACTTGTATAATTAGAAACACCCAGGAGAAGGTTTAGGAAGCAATTTTTCTCCTGTTATTTGCTGTCTTTTAAGTGAGATGAATGCCTGGTTCTAAAAGTGTGGATTGACTTAGCATAAGTGAATTCACCAGTGTGGTGCACACTCCGGGTGTCAGCAAGTGATTTTAAAGGAGCTAGGGATAAAGAGCTAAACCACAGTCCTGCACAGACACTATCATACACAAAGCACAAAATTAGTGTGATTTTTTTAACAGGTTCTAAGTGATTTAGGATCAAAAATGCCATTGTCTTTAAACAGGATTTATATTATTTGTGGCTACATATTTGCAGGCATTTAGGTCTCTGGTCCCCAATGTAATCAAGAGATCATTTTAAGCTTTGAAAAATACATGATTTGAAACATGTTAAGTGGGTACTTATCTCTAATTCTAGCTTCATTAATTTTTAATGAATGTGTGTGTACGTTTTCTGCAAAAATAATGAAGGACATGATAATTTAATAACTAAAATAGCTCTTTTCATGCAAACTACTATGGTAATGCCAATTAATTGATCAAATGCTAGTACAACCAGAATTCCTGAAAAACCTTTGTCCTAAATATACAGGGGATGTTGTCTTAGTTCTTCACTACCTGAAACCAGATTGTGCTGCTTTGGGAACATGGTTCATCAGTATCTAAATCTATGCTATAGCTGAGTTGAAATTGTTCTGAATGCTTTTCTAAGAAAAGTATTACTCTCTTATCAGTGCTAATTTCAGAATCTAATTTCCCATCATAGCATCTTAGTCCTCTGAATAAAATAGATTTTATGATTTTTTTTTTTAATTGTAAACAGAAGGAACATTCCTTCTATAGCCAACCTTTCATTTTTATGAGGGTGCCCAACTGCTTTTTCCTTCTGAAAACTAACAACTTTTACAATTTTATAAAAACAGTCAGAAGCGCAAGGTCTTTAGGCATTTCTTAACATTCGCATTAGTTAACTGATAAAATGTTAAGCTTTTCTTCAGGGTTCCAAAATGCCAATAAAGATGTCCTATACCAGAAGGAGTACTGCTGAAATGGGATACAGCTGGCATTCTGGTCAGAGACAGCTTTCCTTGGGGGCCTTTTCATTGCTTTAACACTAATCTATGACAAAAAGGCCTTGTCAGATTCTTATTGCGTTTAAGAAGCTTTTGGTGAGATTTGTATTGATTTGGAATAAGGCAACTGACAACATTGCAATAAATTTTTACTACTTAGTACTGATCAATATGGATTTTTTCAACCTTTCTCAAGAAAATTGCTTTCTATTGCTTCAGATATGGCCAAGCTGCTCCTAAGTTAATTGTATCTCATGCAACAGGTCATGCACTTCATCTACTTCTAGTCTCTGACATGAAACAATTATTAACAGTCTAGGAAAATTTTTGTGTCTACAACTAAAAAAAACCTGAAAAGCTGCTGCCCTAAGAGAACTATGTTAGTAGCAGTATCTTTCATTAACTGTGCACCACGTGTGCCAGGTAAAATGCTTTAGTGTATCAGAAAGTGAAAATTTCCACCACTACAAAGCCAAAACTCCAACCTCTTCAAGTTTGGTTGGTTTTTTGTTTTTTTTTCCCCAACATTGTTATCAGCTTTGAAGCACTGCAAGTGCAGTTTAGTTTACTCAACTAAGGATGCAATATTAGAGTTTACTCTGCACTTCAGCTCCAGTTGGAAGGTACCCGGCTGTCTGTAAGAACAGAGCACAGCTGTGCTGTTCAGCAGACAGTGATATGGAGATCTCTGCCCAAATGAGGACCAGAACCACACGTGGTATTGAAGTGTAGGCTGTCTCTGATGAGCAAGTTGTGTGGAGCTAGGAGCGCAGAGGACTCAGAGTGCAAACTTCGGTGTTGAGGACCTGAGATCTATACTATCCATGCTTCAAGGGGTTTACTTTGGACTGATTCTGGTCCGGTCCTGTGGACTTTACACCTGTTCAAGGATAGGATCGGCTTGCAGTGTATCTTTCAGGTTAGCTTCATCATAAAGGAGAGCTGTCTGTACTCACCAAAGTATTGATGCAGACCAAGACATTTGGTATAAGCATGAGAAACCTTCCAAAAGCACATTTTTTGTCTATACAAAAATGCTGCTGGGACACATCTGTGGAGGCTCATAAGCAGCTTATTCAGACACTACTTGGATGCTAATGGACCAAAGGAAGGGAAGGAAGATCTTGCTTTATGGGTCCAAGTGCCGAAGCTGGCTGTTAGTGCTTGCATACATGGAGCTCAGGTATCACTGAGCTGTCAAAATCATATAATCTAATGCTAGTGATCTCCAGCCTCCTGTCCACAAACCCTCCCAAATGGCACACAGCTTCACCTTTAAGAGAACAGTGGTTTGCAAGAGCACAGTGGTTTGCATGTTATTCACGTTAAAATTCCTAAATCTTGAGGACAAAATCCAGGCTCTTTGGATATGAAGTGACCTCACCTCTCCATGTTCCTTGAAAAGCCAGGTGCCTCACACAACCCAAAATTGAGCCATTCATTGCAAAAAAATATTCTCAATAGGTATTTTTCCCCATGGATTTTATTTCAAATACAGTCAAGTTCTTTGGAGGGAAATCAGGGCCTAACAGGTATGCAAACCACTAGCAGAAGCCTTTGTAAAAAGTTCATCCTGTACAGCAAAATAAAAAATAACTTCTCCTTATGTCTGGAAAAAAATGGGAAAACATAAAGTATTACAGTGCTTTGACAGGCTTAGCAGGAATTGCCAGCAGTCTCAGTGACTCATGAGGGAAGTTTAGGCAGGCGAGTATTTGCAGAAAAGCATAGGAAAACCTCGTCATATTCAGCATTTTTTCAGAATTCATGAGGAACTGATTGATTACTGGAAAATACTTCTTTTATTTGCACTTCTTCAGTCACCTGTCATTATGACTGAATAGACTGGTATTAGAGACTAAAATGAACTGCTTGCCTTGCCTCAGCATCAGAGAATATCTGATCAAAGAACTTGTGCAATACTGGAGTTAATGTTGAAAATATACTTTGAGCACTACGTAGTACATCTTGTGGCTTACATGCATCTATTTATCAATTAATCTTTAGAAAACACATGAAATGTTATTCCTTTAGAAAACAGTATTTTATTTGAACATGTTCTTAAAATATCTCTCAAATGTACCAATTTTCATTATTAAAATTACAGTGAGTGTAGTGAGTGTGGTTGTATCACTATGTGGTTATCCATCTATTTTCTGACCTATCCAGTTGCATCTAATATTATAATTTTAACTCAGATTGAAAGTGTACCCTCAGGTCCCACTTTCTCATCAGACAGATGTGGATGTTTGCTTTGGTATGACAGCAACTTAGCCAGTTGTGAGATGAAATGGGTTATTTAAATTACTTTTGTTAGGTTTAAATAATCACATTGGCAATTCGGGCAAGTGTTAAGGCTCAGTAACTTTTAAAGTGGTTGCCACTTGTGAAGTAGAGCATGGCAGACTTATCAGGCTGCCTTGAGGACCTCTTCTCTTGTTAACCTAATAAAATCTATGAAACCAATTTGGAAAAATCAAACAAAAATTGCTGTTTGAGAGACAGTTCGTATATGTACTCTATTATAGTTCTATTTCAATGAAATCAAATAATTGAAGTCTTAAAAAAGAGTTTCATTTCAGTGCTATTTTATATATGAAATTGCAATTAAAATTGACTTTTGGGCAGTTCTTGGTGGAAAAGTGTAGCTGTTACCCAAAAATCAGAAAAGACACCCCTATTAGTTTCATTTCTCTAAGAAAATAACCTGACTTCCTTAAAATCTCTATCATCTTCACCTGAACATGCTATAACACATCTTGCAGGTGCATGTGCCACAGCTGGAATGTCACGGTTCTCTTTTTTGATAAAAAGAGGCTTTAGCCTCTACCAATATCTACCCAAATCTGAATTTACGTGCATAATAATGCATAGAAAAGATTATGCCAAATGAAATGTGCTTACTGGACTGCAAGCGTTAGTCAGTAAATAGTGAAGATTGAATTCATTACCTTGCTGCTATGATAGTTCTGAATTAAATAGGGAAGTTAGAAATAACAAGGAAGAGAAACAGGAAAAAGAATAGTGGAAGATAGTAAATGAAAGCAGCTGCTTTAGTCTTCTCCAGTTTCTGTACATTACTGAATAAAGTAGGCACTCAAGCCGAATTCATCACAGCGAGATGCTGTCCTTGAAATACAGCCCTTTTACTACTAAGGAGAAAACCTCACTGCTGTTGCTGTAACCAGAAAAGGTGAGGAAGCTAGAACTGCCTTAGCCAACGGGGATTTCTCCACATTATTCTTGTTGCTCTGAATAGCAGCCTGGTAGCTTCTGACAGCATTTGCCAGCTCTGAAGAAGCAGTGGACAAGGGAATGGCAGAAAGAAAACAAGATGACCTCCGTCACAAGGATAACAAGTTCTCAAGCACAACATTTCTCCCTGTCAGAACAATCTCCAGTTGAATGTCTATTTCTAGTATTTTTCCCGTGCAAAGGATGCAGAAGTTACTTTTAAAATATCTTTTTAAACTCAGTGAGTTGAACATACCTTTTCTTTGATGTTTTGTCTCATTCACAAACTTCTTAGAGTCAAACAGGGGGTGCTTTCTCTCAGAATTTTACAAGAAAACTATCTTGGGTTAGCATGTGTTGTACAACCCTTGGCTTGGGTTAGAGATACAGGCAGCCTCATATAACAGAAATACAATTTAAAACTATTTTTTAAATACCTTTTGTGTGATGGTCTGAAAAGGCCAAAAGCCACCAAAGAAAGATGCTCAGTTTCTCCAGGTTCCGTGGGACTTTTTTTTTTGGCAAGGTGCTGTCAGCAGTGGATATTACATGCAATTGAGAGGTTAAGGAGGATAAACAACACTTGGAACACTATCTTCAGAAATTGGATTTATCAGATCTTTATAATACCAGAAATCTGTGTCAAGCAAAATGAGATACCATCCCAAAGATATAAATGTAAGCCTATATTTCTTCATATAAGTTGTTAAATAACTCTCTAAGACTCTAATCATAATGAAAAGAAAATATATTAAGAGGCTGCCATTTTACCCACAGGCGAATCATAATGATACCCCAGCTAATTAAACCAAGACTTCATTAAAGTGTTTCTCATTATCATTTGCAATATTTTATGATAATTATCTGCCTTTTATATAACAAATTAAATTAATGTTTTTAATAACACCTTTAACCTTAGCTTAGGTAATTTTGAATGACAATGTAATGAGTACACTTAAATGCATACTTTAATTGCCCATCACATTAATTATTTTGTAATGAAATAATTTGGGTAACTTATTCTCATTATTTGTTCTTTTTGCATTGCAATTAAACATTCGATATGCTTCATGAGCAATGTTAACACAGGCTTAAATTACTTCAGCTACATTAGTGTATTTGTAAAATATCAGTGTTGAAGGATTTTGCAAGTGACATTTAAAATTTCTGTTCCTTTTACGCTGTTCTGATTGAATGAGATTGTGTTATTGAAGCAAAAGAGAGGCTGAGTCCAAATTTTCTGTTCAGATAATAAGTTATGACATCTCACCAAAACTGTAGCACCACCACAAATGAATAAAAATGCTGAAAAATACAAGACTTGAGCAAAAGAGAATGAGCCTTCTGTGACTTTGACCCAAGTCACCTACTTTGCAGATACCTGGTACCATCTCTTTGGGTCACCTACAGCTGAATTGTTTGAATTCCAAACCTCAAAAGCCCCTGTGGGAAACAGGTTTGCCCAGTCAGACAGGAATTTAAGATTAAGGCTCATAGGTAAGAAACTGCTCAAGTCTGACCACACAGTTTGCTTTCAGGCTCATTGAAGTAAATTCCCCACTACCCCCTCATGGGAGCACAGCAGCTTATCAAAACCCATACTACGGTATGGAGCTTAACATAGTATTAATCAGCTGATAAAGTTCCTTTATTTCACCTAATCAGAAATATATTGGCTAGCAAACAGACAAATGAGAAATAATGTATTTTATATAATCGCATTTACATCTTCACGTATTAAGAACAGTTTCAGAATGCAAATGAAAGAGACTAAAAGAAATCCCTTCCTGACAGATAACACAATAGCTGTCACATTGCCAGAACTAGAATAAGGCTAACAGGATGGCAGCTGCAAGATAATTCAGGAAGAGTTGGGGAACCAGATAGTACAAGCAAGATCTATGTAGTTTCCTTGGAATTTACATTAAAAAATACCTGCTTATCAGAGCTGATGACCCCAGCTGAGTTGCTTTAACACAGAAGAAATGATATTAAACTAATATTCAGATTTTTAGGGTGCAGTTCTACATATTCCTCACTTAATCTGGCATACAAATAAACTGAATTTTTGCAAATTAATTTCGTGTCAGATATTCCACTCACTGATTTTTAAATCAACAAGTTTCCATAGGCGTATGATACATGCTAAATTTAAAAAAGGGATAGGCAATCCAACTAACATTAATTCTTATCAGAGCTAATGGTTTTACTTTACACAGAAAGATTTTCCCTTCTTGAGCCAACCTTTGTTATCAAATGGCTATTCCACTGTTACAGAAGCAGTACAGATTGCCTTGACTTTGCCTCTTCAATATGGGTAGGTGACAAATGGCTTCCACTTGACAGCATTCTTCACGACACTGCTGCAGCAGGTGTCACAAAGCCAGTTGCTATTCTCTTAGTAGTGTCAAATCCCCAAATATTTGCTGTAGAATTTTCTCGATCTGATTTACAATACACACAATACATAATTTCCCATAACAAAAAAATTTGGAACAGTAGTGTGCTTGTAACCCTTTGTGATTATTACTCAGGTGATCAAAGGATTGTACTTGCTGGAGGTACAATTGCTTCTCAGTCACCACAAAATGAATTCTAAAGCCTTGCCAGGAGACTTACAACTCAGACAAATGCTTAACTGATCTTGGTATTTAAATATGTCAAGACATAAGCTATAAGCATCTGGGTAGACTTGACCATAGCATATACTGATCTCCATTTAACATAAAACTGTCAGGATTATGGCAAAACGTCCTCATGTTCATAATAAAGGATACAAATAGAAATAAGAGGTCTTACAGAGATCCTAGTTACATATATGATTGGTATACAGAAAAGCAAAATATCCTTTCCCCCACCATCTCCATGCAATTAGACAGAATGGTACATTGATTCAGCACTGCCTGACGAGGGCTGATTCACTGCACAGCTACTCTGAAAGGGGATCTTATTTTCAAACTGCTGAATGGAGTTACATACACCTTACAATTCCGGGGTGTCCTGCCACCTGAAAGGGGATGCAGCAGAGGTGGCTAGAATTCACTTAGAATCACTTTTATTTCTGCCTGCAATCCCACACTGGATGGACTGGGAGATTACTTGGATGGGAGCCTGTGCAGTCTGTTAACGCAAGGATGGGATTTATCTCACCCATCTTCAGACACCTCCATCTGGGCTGAGGAACTGGCTCCCCTTTGAAGCCAACAGAGAAAAGCAGACACTTCCAGACATGGTACTTTTGGTCTGCTCAAGATATTTATTCTAGGATCTAAGCAGAAGTGGATAGTGTTATCAGCTCCTTTTCGTTGATGAAAAAATAGTAGGTGACTGGTCAGCTGTAACTGTTCAATGTACAAAATTAAATAAATCCCACACAGGCTGTCTGTTCTTGGATTTATGAGGATGTGCATGAAACCTCTTCATCAACATACAACCTCATACACACAGCAACGTACCAGTTAGAAAGGTGGGTGTTTAAGCTTCTGAAAGGTGCCCTTGATGAACATCAAGCAAAACTCTGAAGTGTGGGAACATAAAAATAGAGTAGTTACAAAAAAATCTCTTTGGGACACAAAGTAAGCTTAAAAAGAATCTTCCCCCCCCCCCCCCATGACCATCCATAAAGGTCTTACCCTTCTCAAGATTATGAATGCCAAACTTCCCAAGACTTGTATGATCCCTCCCTCTTCTCACCTCTAATCTTACATTCCATTGTCTGTATCATTAGAAACTGTCAGGTTTGACAGCTTTTGTGTTCCTTATTCTTTGACATAGGAAACAAGACAAATTCTTCAAAAAAAGAATAAAAGCAGCAGGTAGAACTGTCACCATATTTTTTTTCTGCTCACTTTTTGTGAACAAACAGTGAAGCAAGATTTTAAAAGGTCATATAAATTAGTTCAATGTTGTTTAAGCTCTTAAAAACAATCAGTAAAATCAAGCCACTTGAAATCCTCATAGTCTTATGAAAATCTTGGTCTTGACCTGTTTCTTGAAAGAAATAATCTCAAATCAGCTTCATACCTATGTGTTTCCTTTAAGTTAGAGTAACTATGGTTAGGCATTGTTATAAATCAGTGGTATATGATTCTACACATTGCTGTATTATACATAGTTGATTTCCACAAAGAATACATGAGTTTCTGTTTTAAACTGACATTTTCAGCATCTAATTTAAGCAGCCAGAAGAGGATAAGACACATAAGGACCCTTCAGATACTTTCAATATGCTATCATATATGAGGACACTCATAACTTGATTTGAAATACAGTATTTTTCCCCACAGAAAAACAAAAGTGAGTATATGTATGTGCATCTATATGTGTGTGTATAAATATAATTCATATGTACATATACAGATGTTTTCTGAACTCTCAACATTGTCATATGTTAAAAATCAGTACTAAAATCCATTTACTTCTTTGATTGAAAATGAGAACATCAACATTTTTGAAGCATGACTTAAAACATAACCTTCTGATGCTGCCTCTATATCGATGAGTAAATAAGTCTATTAGCTGAAAATGTACACACATTTTACATCAGATGTTAGTTGTTAGTGAGTCTTCCAACAAAATACAGAAAAGAAAACTAAAAGCACTTTGAGTAACTTTGCATATGTATATTAAAAAATAGTAATAAAAAGGCATCTTCAAAGAGAACTTTCCAGTAGCCTACTGAAAACTAATGTAATATTACATAGACAGTTAAAACCTTTACCTTGGAATAACTTTTTACTGCTTTTGTTCAGACTGCAGCAGTTGTCACGTGTCACCTGTCACACCTACGCTGCAGATTCAATGAGGGACAGAGTATGTTATCTGCTGGTTTCAGTGTGTCTTTGGTTCAAGACTGTTGCATATCACCACAGAAGTAATGTATTCATATGCAAGGTGATCTGCTCATAAGTACAAACTGTCTGGCGAACTACTCCATGAAATCATTAAATATGTGACTTTGCCGACAGTGTGAACCAATGTGTCTAAATCCTGGTTCTTATACTTCAGGAACACAATACTGGGCCTGAAGACCCCTGGATGCAACCCAGAATAGTCCATCTGTTCTTGGGCACAGCTACCTCATATGACCACTTACCCTGCACTCTGAGGGGTGGTGAGTGTGGACAACTGAAAAGAAGCAGCCTTTCATCAACCACAATTACAAAAATTGCAAACCTATTCCTCTTTGAGAAAATTCAAAGCTGGATTATTTATGAAAAATTATCAAGGAAAAAAAAAAAAGGAAGCTGCAGCAAAAGCCATTTAAAGCTGACTGATGAGACACCTCTACCAACACCACAAGCATCACGGTGCCAAAAGGGCAGTGACAGTACGAGACCCTGATCAATTGGATCTGAGAATCCATCTATTTTCCACAGGTCAATTTTAAATCTAATAGCGATGCCTCCAGCGCTCTACCAGCAGGCTTCACTGTAACCTAATATATGACAGTCACTTACAGAATGGGCCAAATTCATAATAAATTGTAACACCTTGTAACATTTGCTGATAGCCAGCACCTGGTAGTCATTCAAGTGCATTGAACAATTGAAATTATTTTCATATGCTCTGTCAACAGAATTTGAAAAAACTGTTTTGATAATCTAAGTAGATTAAGTTATAGCTGAGGCACAATTTTAACACTTTCTATAGTAGTGTTTGTAATAGATTGTTGTTAATCATAAGGTTTTAGAGAAAGGTCCTGCATAAAAACACTTCCAAATTATTTTTTATCTGATATTCTTGGAAAATTGTGGCCTCCTTTAAGACCACTCAATTGTGCCTGTGTTCCATTAAAAGCTGTCACCAGGTGAATTGAGACATTCTCTTTTGAAAACAAGTTCCATTTTGTAAATGCCCCCCCCAACCCCCCCAAAAAAGCAAAACCAAAAAACAACCCAAAAAACCCCACGAAACACTTGATACAAAAGCTAAGATCTTCTGTAAAAACATCTAATGTTCTGAAAATACATTTTTAGTTTATTAATCTCTCTGTTGCTACCGTGATAATGACACATTTTGTTGATATTCATGAACACTGAACAAAAACAGAAGCCTTTTCTTCCTCCTGGAATGCCATATACATTTTAAGTTTTGCAAGAGGGTTATAAGACTGAACATAAAGTTGTGCTGCTTATGGGGATTAATGTAAAATATTATTTATAGTGTATAGCTAGAGGAATATACCTTCCAAAACAAACAAGCAAGTATATAAAACCATAATCAGACACACAGTAGATGTAACACTTGTTTCATTTCAGGACTTTTTATTTAGTAAGCTATTTTTCTATGCCTTGTACTTTCATTGAAATCCACTCAAAACACTTAACCCAAAAGTTGCAAGAATTTCTACATAAAAAGTATTGCTTTTCCCCCTTCTTAATCCCTCAATTATTTGCTGAAGTTACATTTCACTCTAGCTATAATCTTACAGTATCTTTCTCAAATTACACAGGCATCAATGACCTTTTCAATAAGTCATAATTTTATTAATATTTAGCCAGACCTGTTGAATTAGAGCACATGGCAATATGGTACTTTATTTTTTAAAATTCACAGCTAAGTTGAATTTTGCAAAGAGTTCTGCAAAGTGCTATAACAAACAAAACCTGATTTCATGGATTTGTGTCTTGTTATTTGACGTTACCATCAGAAATGACAGACTGATCAGAACTTTTCCATTTCGGTTAAGCAAATGTTAAATAAAATCCTTGGTATGTGGGATGACATCAGACTTCACACAAGAGTATTTACAACCTGGGATTTGTTCTGTGTTCCAGCATAGAACCTGGGCACTTTTTCGGACATAGAAAGTAACAGATGTGGCCAGATTCAACAAAGAAAAAAAAAAAAAAAGTTGTGAAATTCATTTGCTACATGTATAAATAAAACTTAGAAACTTTAGTTTGTAACAAGTTTTCCATTAGTTGTTTTATTTGTATGATTATTTGGTTGTCTAATGGAAATATTCCTTTTAAATCTGAACCTAAATAGCTGATGGCGCACGCTTGCGTGCGTTGCACTGGCATAGCTTCTTGTTTGGTTGGGGGGTTAATCCTACATGTACAGTAAGCTCTGTTGCCTTTTCAGGCAGCTGATCATTTCTAATCCGTGGTGACACCTCACAGAAAAGCCTAGTGAAGAGATGCAACTTGGTAGATGTGGTCATAGTCACGGTGTGGGAAAAGGGTAAAACCAATACTGGATTGCAGTGGTGGAAGGAGAAAGATGACTTTGACACAGAAACTAATCAAGGAAGGAAATGCTTATTTGTGAGCATTATATATTATTAGCAAGCACCGTGACAAGACACATTAGTAATTTGCCGTGTAATACAATCCCTATCTACATAACAAGCTTATTTGAGGCTGCCCTGGGAGTCTCGCCTTCGGAAAGGTCAGGGACAAAATTTCTGTTTAACACAATTTGAAATAGGGTGTTAAAACCATCCTGCAGTGTAGAAGTTGTGCTGCTTTTTGCATTCTGTTCCACAAAAATCTGCTCTACCTTCATTTCCCACACACACACCCTCCCCTCAGATTACAACTTCAAACAACATGAACCAGGTTTCTTTTCTTGTACTAACAAGATCTCCCAGGGAGGGGGTGCAACTTCGCTGTAAAATATAGTTGTTATGAAACAGCAATAAAACTCTTGGAGGGCTGCAGCACCTGGAGTTAAAGACCTCAAGGGTCTGTTTTTCTCCCTTTCTGAGAGTCATAACATCCACAATCATGCTTATCACTCAGGTACAAGTTTAGGAATTAATATAAGTGTATATAATCTCACTCAGTAACATCCTGGATGATTTGTCCAGTTCACCCAGATAAAATGTTCTCTTACATGAGTCTTAGAGAAAGATTGATTACACCCATGAACCGCGTCAGGATGAAAAGATTTAATCTAATTAAAAATTTACTTTAATCCTAAACCTCCTTTCTCATGGAGATTTTATCAAGAGCTATTTTTAACTACTTAGAACAGATTCATTACTTTTACTCTAGTAACAACATTTCTTTTTCTGTTTTGTGTGCTTGAACCATAAACTAAAAAGAAGAGGAAATTTTTCCCTGTCGTTCCATCCCTGGTATGCCAGTGAGAGGTCTCAGTATACCTAGAGCTCCATTTTCCTAGTATAACATTTGTATGATGACTTTAAAAACATTAATGAATCCTTGCTTCCTAAAAAAGTCCTAAAAAGGTGGACAGTTCTTCATGTTTTTGCAGCATGATCTCTTGTAAAATGGCAGCATTTTAAAACTTTCACATTGCTGATGGGGCTTCTTCAGAGGGTCCATTCTCCAATGTCCAGCTCTCATTCTAGTCTGAATTGCTGCTCTGGTTTCAGCATTTTGTTGATCAATTATGTTCAGACACAGAAACACTCCCCATAACTACATTTGATTACCTGTTTGCAAACAGGATCTATAACACTAAAGTTGCTTAGTCTGGGGATCTTTCTAACTACATTTGAAATTCTGTGTGGGACTAAGACGGGAGCTTGCCTTCTTATGTTTCTTCAGAGAAATATATTTCCTATAGGAAATATGTATTTTACATAAAATACACAGTAAATAAATAAATAAATAAATAAATAATTCTGAAAACATCATCATTACTTTGAAACATCGTTACATTTAAATGCTAGGACCTCTGACTTTAAAGAAAGTAATATTTTACTGTCACTGTCTATTGTCTTTATTGATTACTTATTTTCTTCTCTCACTTTCCTGACCCTTCTACACAAAAATCCATCAAGTGCACAAACTGAGGAAACTGCAAAATGCATTAATGATATTTTTTTGGCCTTGCAAAAAGAAGTGTCAACAGCCTTCTGGGCTTCATTAGGAGGAGTGGTGCCAGCAGGTCGAGGGGCTTGATCCTTCTCCTCTGCTCAGCACTGGTGAGACACGCTGGGCCCAGTGCTGCGTTCCCCAGCACAAGAGGGACAGGAACATGCTGGAGTGAGTCCAGAGAAGGGCCACAAAGATGATTAAGGAACTGAAACATCTGTTTTATGAGGAGAGGCAGAGAGCTGGGGCTGTCCAGCCTGGAGCAAAGAAGGCTCAGGGGATCTGATCCATATTTATAAATACCTGATGAGGGGAAGTAAAAAAGTAAAATAAAGGGAGCCAGGTTTTTCTCAGTGGCGCCCAGTGACAGGGTGGCAGGCAATGGGCGCAAACTGAGATACAAGGAACCTGACTTAAACACAAGAAAACATTCTCCTGTTGTGAGGGTGGTTGAACTCTGGACTAGGTTGTCTGGGGAGGTTGTGGGGTCTCCATTTCTGATGGTACTGAAAACCCAACTGGGCACAACCCTGAGCAATCTGCTCTGGCTGACCGTGCTCAAACAAGGGTTTGCACCAGACAATCTCCATAAGTACCTTCCCAACTCAGCTACTCTGTGATCTCATAATTACTGCAAAATGAGGGAGAAAAAAATAGTTCATCTGTTTCATTTCACAATAGAAAACAGGAGCAGTCACAGGATGACATTTAAACATCTCTGATGAGCTGTTGTGTTATATGTAAGTGATATACACTTGAAAACACTGTGTTTTGATCCCAAAATTGTCTACCATTGCAAGAGTTTCTGCAGGATATTTTCATTTACTTTAAAAGTGAGGTTCTGCAGCAGATGCATAAGTTCAAGTCACCTGTCATCAAAATAAATTCCACTTCATCTTTAAAAACAAAGATTAGTCTCTGGTGCTGTTGCCCCGTAGTTTACCATAGTGAATGCTTTCTACTGAGATGCCCTGCTCAGAGTGAGAAATAAGAAGGAATATCGTCAATATATTCTTATTCTATGCATCATTCACAGCTTTTAATGTATTGACATGTTCATGTAAGGTATGAATGGCTATGTGAAGAGGTTTTATTAGATGCTATGAATTTCCAGAATTCTTCTCTGTATCCAATATTATTCTATATTTTATTCAGCATCAGAAAAATATCAAGTTAAGTAGGAAAAGCAGAACCACCGTCACCTTTGCTAGATTTATGCTTTAAAAATTCCTTAGGCATACTACATTTTTCACTAAGCAAATAGTTTTATGAATAACAGTAATCTTATATTACTAGTTCAAGAGATCCAATTTAACACACTTGTTATTTCTGACAGCAAGACTTCTGAACAGCAACCCTATCCACTGAAAATGACTGGCCATGCTACATATAAGAAAAAATTGTCATTAGAAGTGTCCTTCGGGGAAAAAAAAAAAAAAAAAAAGGAAAAAAAAACCCACCAAAAAACAACAAGCCTGCCTTTCATTCCCAATAACTAAGTTAAATATAGCAATTAACTTGTTATCTGGCAGATCTGCAATCATCATCATCTTTTCCAAATAGGTAAACTCATCACTGTGCATTTTAAGCTTCAAGATTAATGTATTCCAAGAACACACTGAAGACTAAAGGTACTTCATGGCTGTCTGATTTTAGGCATCCTCCCATCATCCTAAAGTGTAATCCCCTGGAGTGATTATGTGTGAATAATTTAGAAAAGTGCACAATGCCTGAGGTTTATAGGTATAATGTAATCCAATATTTGTTCAGTGGCACATCCATAGCACTCCAGATAGACTGTAATGATCTTGCTGAGGGTGCAGCAGATAGCTCACATGTATATGGACCATTTTTTTCACATAAGAGCCTTGTCTTTTCTTCATAAAAACAAAGACTGCACTAGAATGACCATCAAACTCCTTTCCTAGAATGCACTGGGGAAAACAAAAACAAACAAACAAAAAACCAAAAAAAAATCACCAAAATATAACCTAATAAAAAATAATGAAATATAAAAGAGAAACTGGAAAAAACCCAACCAAATAACAGAAGAGATTAAGTCCAATTGTCAGTATCTGTGACACTTAGAATCTTAAATGCCAGTGATGTTTAGTAATAGGCTTCAAGTGCTAAAATCTTTTGAAAGTGGTATGTCACCGCCTATGTCATGTCAGTCACATATTATGTATTTATTATTGTTCATCCTGAACTGAACTTTGCTCAATGATGTTGTATTATTGCTGCATCACTAGAAGTAGCTCATTTCTTTTCCTTTCTCCCCTAGATCCCTCTGCTTGTGGAACAGCATCTTTTTCCATATAAAATATAATATTTCCTTTAGAAACATCATTGAGAATTTCATCTCCGGTGATGCCTGAAACACTAAATTAAATATCTCAGTTGTTTATGGATCTGTGGGAAATTAACATAAAAGGGGAACAGCACAGTCAAAAAGGAAATATATGCTAGTGATCTTACAATCCAGAATATTTGTGAAGATTGATATTATTCCAGCTCCATAATGTCTACATCAAATTTTATTTGTGTAAAATATTTTAGGTTTTGCTACAAGAAGCTGGTTGCCAAGAGTTCTCTTTAGAATGAAGTCCTATATCAAAAAGGTTTACAGATGTTTGGTTGTTTTGTTGGCATTTTTGCTGTTGCTTCATTGTGCTGGCTCCATTTTTTCATACTTTTTTGTCCTTTAGTTGATCTGCAATGGTTACTTTTGTCCATAAATCTAAAGAAAAAAGCTTCAAGTATAAATTTCCAATTGAAGTTAATGCTGAGGAAGGAGGGAAGAAGAAGAAGAAATCTCCTAAATACAAGTGTCTGTATTCCTGGTTTATCAGAAGCAAGAAAATCACTTCCATAACAGTACAAGTGTCATTTGTGTAATGGGCAGGGTGTCCAATTCCATCACACAGAAGAAACTGCAATGAAAACAAGTGAAATAGTAAGTGTAAGCCAAAAGTCACATCCTTGGCCTTCATAAGATAAAGTAAATTCAGATCTGAACCTTAACTCTTTTAAGAAGCATCAGCAATTTTAGTCTAGATTGCCTATTACTGTTAAAGTTTCACTGCTCATTTGTATTGGAGGACTCTGGATTTTAGGATCATGTATCTTCAAAACTCTGCTTCCAATTTCCATGAAATGAAAAAAATTAAGTTAGCTTCTACTATAAAATACTGGACACAAAACCTGGATTCAGGTTAGGATTTTACTATCTGTTCCAGATTTTGCACATGATGGTCTAGCATTTACCTGGAGACTCATATTTAGCTTTCCACGCCATTTAGCACTTCTGTGAAAGCAGGACTTGAGTTTCCCCCTTCATTGTCTTCTGAATGATGATAGATATTGATTATTTATTCATCTTTGGTTTGCCTACTATCATCTTTTTGGAAAGAAGATAAGATAGTAACAGGTTGGTTTGCGTTATCTTTGCATAGTTCTTTTGGAATTTGATTTATTACTGAGGCTCCATTACGACAACATGCTTAAATTGATTTGTTCAGTATTGCTGCACGCTTTCTACATTCATACTAATTAAACTTTAGAAATGTTAATAAAAGCTAATACATTTATAGATGTTTCTGAGGTGCTATTTACATGTTAGCAATGAGATATTTACTGTGCTGGTTTATTCCTACATATAGACTAATATTTATCACAGTAAAATACTTAGAGTATATATATAAAAAAATATATTTATATCAGAACAGAATCAACAGAAAGACACACCTGGTCTTCCTTTCTCACACTGTGTAGTACCCTCTGAAGTTGCTTTTAACTCAGGAGTTGGTGAAGAATTGGTCCTATGGAAAGGATATATAGTATTTTTGATGCCTTCTTAGGAAGTTACCTATTATCTAAATAGAATCTAAATGGAACAAAGATGGTATTTGACTTAAAATACTTCACGTTAGCATGGCTGTAGTAACTTTACAGTCTGTGATGAGGCACTGTGTCTACTGTTCTACTTGCCTTCTCTGAATTAGAAAAGGTTTACTTCGCATGGTACTACAGAAGTAATTTATCAAGCCACTGCAACTATTATTGCATTTTCTGAACTTTCATTCAGTGAAAAAGGACAGTAATATCACAGAAGGGGGAAAAAAGGAATGGAAAACCATTATGTTTATGGGAATACACAATCATATTTCAAGTACTTATTTCAAAATAAAGTAGCTCTTAGCTGTAAAAATCTGTATTTTATTATGTTTCTTCATTTTCACCATTTTAATGTTATATATTTATTCAATCTCTGTAAAAGACATGAGTGACTGAAAGAAATGAACAAAGGTGTCCTTTTTGGAAACAAAAATTTATACTCTTTATGAAATTTTTATTTATTTTTAAGTTTTCCAGTTCCACATCCCTAATTTTCAAATGTAACATTTGTAATGTTTCAAATGTATTAGTAAAGTTTATTTCAAACATTTTTTTTTTCTTTTTCTTCATCTGTCTAAGCAAACAGATGATAATATATTCCCATTTCTCCTTTACATCAGTTCAGGTTTTCTTCCTTTCCTTGAATGGTCCTAAGACATAATCTATTGAAAAAGATAATTTTTGAACTGTCATCAGCTAATTTCCTTTGTCTTCTGTTAAGACATTTTAATCAATATATCCAATTCCTTGTTTGGCAATGGCACTTGCAGTTATAAAGGTACTCTCATGCTGGATTATCTATTTTTGCTTTAGAACCTAACTAGGGAAAAATAATTCTGGCCAACAATTTTTGCTGCTGAAAGCTTGATTAACTTTGTGTGCTATCACCCTACTCAGTAGAGCCACCAAGTCCAATCCACCACACACCTGAACTTTGTGCTTAAGCACAGAGAAAGAGAGAAACACGCCATTCCCCTGGCTCAGAGCATCCTCCAGGCTCCACATTGGCTCCTGACAGCCGCCAACTGCCCAAAGATGCAGAGCCACAAGGCAGGTGGCTTTCGTCTACACCTGCTTTATAGCAGCGAGGATGATGGAGGATGCTAAATGCTGGCCCTACACCATGAAGACAGCTGCAGGTCAAAATGGCAATTTTCCCTGGCTTTGACATGACAGCTGAGAGACTGATGGTCTGTTTTGGGGCTTCCCCCCTTCCCACCCCAAGCAAAGCACACATGAAAGAGGACAGAGCTCCAGAGGTTCACCCCAACCCGTTTCTCAGTGAATTCAAAGCCCAGCTGCAGCGCTGGCGCTCTTGCTAAGCCGATTAGGGAGCTGCAGGTTCATGCCAACGTGCAGGATTGGTTGGATCTGTGGGAGCTTTTCTAGCACCCTACTGTCTTCAAAAGGACGATGTGCCTCCCAAAATTAGACCCGCTGAAATGTCGCTATGTTATGAAGAAAACAGTTCTAAAAATATAAAGAAATGTCTTAGAGAATACTTTCAAGCCTTCTCATAAAGTCCACCCAGGTGCAGCTGTAAGTGGACTGGGCAGAATATATGAAGACAGAAGATGTTATCCCAGTCTGTTCAGTTACAGTTCCTTAGAAGTGTCCAGCGATAATCGCTTATTTTTCAAAGGTATGACTAATGCCAGTTTTGAGCCTGGATTTATAAAAACATGAGTTGATCCTTCCCTTGAGGAATGTTTGCCCAAGAAAGCTTATTTAAAGATCACGTGGCGACACTTCAATCATTCTCTGATGCAAAGTAAATTAGAGTTCAGAGTTAATTCCTCCATTGTTTGGGTTACTTTTCAAAGCCTCCCTTATGTTCTAAATACAAAACCTTGGATCCAACCCAATTTACACCTTCTGGGCCTTGAATTACAAAGCAGTGAAACTCCAGCTTCCCTCAAAGGTCAGCTTATAACTCTGGTTTTCAAACGATGCAAAGGAGCAGAATACACTTCAGAAAGACATAATTAACACACCCCCCCCGAATAATAACAAAAAAAAAAAAAATCCCCCAAAATCAAAACCAAACAAACCACACAGCCCTTTGACTGATATCAGACAGAAACAACTTTTGAATATTTTGCCATGATATATTATATTTCAAGAACCAACAATGTCTTTTGAATTTGGACACATTTTTCTCTCACCTCTTTTCTAAGCTGCCTGATTTGTATGTTACGGTAGCAGACAGATAGCTCTTGCAAGTGTCATCCCATCACTCAGGGGGAAGAAAAACCCTGGGAAACATTTATTGAAGTTTTGTTATCTCCAACATGGAAAATACAAATCCATTAACTCTAATGTGATTTGAGCAGCACACAATAGGATAATACTTTATATGTTTCTGGTAAGATCTATGAATGACTGCAGCACATTACTATGTCTGCTTATAGGTATACGTGGACAACTACCTCTCAAACATACAGAAATGTAATGGGAAAAGCTATAGATGACAACAGCAAGCTTTTTTTTTTTCCAAAGGTTTTCAGCAATAACCCAACTCTGTTTAGATAAAGTAATTAATTAATGGCATGTTTAAAGTTCCAAGTACAATTGAAACTTAAATCAATTTCAATAGATGATCAGTAATTATCATTACAGCCACATGAGTGTTAAAATGAGCACTTATTATTCTGCACACCTACACAACTTCTTTCTTTGTACAACACGTTTTATTAAATCCTTGATTCAACCTTCTGATCTTTAGTGTTATAAATCTTTGAGCAAGCTACAGAAGAAACTCAGCCAGAAATTTAATTAGCCAAGATGTTTAAATACAAAATACAGTAACGCAGTTAAGAATTTATAAAAGCTTTAAACTTAAAACACGCAGCTCAGCAAAGATTGATTCTTTGTTTTCATTGCTTTTGACAGAAAGCTAGCTGGGGTTTTGTTGTTTATTTTATTAAATGGTAACATAATATAGTTGCAATATTTTAAAAAAGGCATCTCAAAGTCAACAAAATAGAAAGCTGTAACAAAGGAGAACTGAACACAGAGCAGTCTGAAGAGGACCCAGGCCAATTTATAATTTATGTAAAGAGTAAATGAGATGTAAATGCACACACACACTAAGTACTCCCAGGTCTGATGAGCGAACTTCATGATTTCTTGCTGTAACTGCCTCTTCAGAAACTTTTTGTGCTTTCATTCTCACAGCATGAGCATAATTTCTCACAGTCCCACAAATTTATTAAAATCTGGGCTCAAGTCCTGGCTGACACAGCAGCCCCTGCCTCATGTGGGTGCTGTAACCCCTGTAACCCCGCTCCCCAGACCCCCATGCCCAGGGACCCCCCTGCCCCGGGATGGGGTGTCCATCCCAGCTGGGCTGAGCAGTCCTGGAGCCCCCCAAGGTGGCCAGCAGCGCGGGCACCCTGCCCTCCCCGGGCACCCCAGAGCAGGCTGTGGCACAGCACTGGCTTGCTGAGGGGAAAGGGTCTGGGTCATCTAACAGCAGCGGGCACAGAATGGGCTTTGTTACCTTCCCCACCCCCTTCGCCTACTGTAAAAACAGGGCTCCAGGTGCTTTTGCTGAAACCTGTCTTAAATCCCATCGCATGGGGTTTATTTTTTGAAAAGATCATATTTACCATCCCTTCCCCCACAAGAACAAACCAGAATTTATGTTATGCTGCCTTAGCAAATGCTTTTGGGGGGCTAGGATGAAAAGAAAAAGGAAATGAAAAAACAAAAAAAAAAAGTTCATGAAAATAGAAACAGGGGCAGATATAAAACCAGAATCTTTGACACACATATACTAGACCCCATGCAGCTCTGTAATAGCAATTTTCTCTATTTCTGATTGTTCCCCTTTCCCTTGGTACTCAATCTGAAAGTCCAATTTGCCAGAATAATGTATCTGGTGTGAGAGACAATTTCTACGACTGAAGTAACTGTTCCTTAGCAACCAGAAATGCTCTAGGAACAGTTTTCATTTTCTGCCATACCCACTGAGATACAGAATAATTGTCAAGATAATTATAACACATTTGTGATGATTTATCTAGTTTTAATAGAATTATTTATAGAACTCCTCAATAAAATGAAAGGGTTAATTGACCACAGCAGCCAGGATCCACACTCGATTTATAGACAGACCCTAGAAATCAGAATGAATTACAGTTGCAGTTGGCCAGGGTTACAGATTTCAATCCTAGTAAACACACTGCTGTTTTTTTATTTCTATCACTGTAATAGTGAGAGTTATCCTCGACTTCTCCCCCTCCCCTCTTCCCTTGAGGTCACGATGCTGTTGGTACCAGGCGCTGCACACAGATGTGCATAATGACAGCACGTCACTGGAAACCTGGCGGCAGAAGCACAGAACAAACATACAAAGCACAGGAAAAGGAGCGGGTTGTCCTGCTCAGCTTGGAGAGGGGGAAACCAAGCAAAGAGAGCTGAGGGTCCAGGAATCGGCTGCTCTCAGACACATATTTAACAAGCAGTTTAGGAGCCTTCCTAGGTCCAGTTCTCGCTGTTGGAGATAACCCATCACACATTTCTCAGCCACAGGCTGTAGCCAGGATCTTGCAGCTGAGCAGCCCCTCTACAGCTACCCCCTGTGGCTTCAGGACGATGTAAGATGGTTTTAGCCCAGGTAGCAACTCCCTCCTTTGCTCTGGTGGAAGGCACGGTCCCTTCCCCATCCCTTGCAACCAGGCAACTGCATGGTAAACTAGTTGGAGGAACTGATCTGGTAGACAACAACAGCCAAAGAGCAAATACATTGTCAAGCTGGCAAGGTGATCTAATTCACTGTATAATTAATCCTGACACAGAGGTGAAGCTGGAACGTTTCACAGGAAGGGAAGAAGACAGGCGGGTCCACCCCTTTTCATAGCAGCTCAGTTTCATCACTTAAGCAGGTTATGAAGCTGCAGCTCTACAGAGGGGACCTTGTACCCAAGTGCTGCAATGGCTAGCGCTCAGCTGCTTGCAATTACAGATCTGCCACATCAGCACTTAGGACCCCTTTTAAATAAAATCATTGCAGGTGACAGTGGCTAGCATTTCTACATTCCCTCTTGTCATACAGTTTTTCAACACTAAAGCCAATATAAAAATAGTATCTTACCATTAAAGCATATTTCCCCAGTTCCTTCCAATAGCAATAATAATATTAAAAAAGAAATAGAAAAGGAGACAATGCAAACATGGAAAATCTCATGGGCAAAGTCACAAAATTTACAAGAGCCACCAACAGCCATTAGTAGTAGCAATGGTGAAGCTGCATTAACAGATGAGAAAAAATACATTTCCTCCTATCGAAACAATGAAGGTAGGCACTGTGTTACTAGCCTACAGTTGTGAAGAATTGTTAAAATGCAGGGAACGGATCTACACAGAGGTGTTTCGTTATCAGAGCCCATGGAGTAGGACCTCCTTGTTGTGACAGGAATCGTTCCTGATGCCAGTGTTTGCTTTTTTTCAGGCAGTGTATCTCCAGGATTAAACTAACATAAAGAACGCTCACCCTCTGTCTGCAGGATATTTACTTTTTTAGGGAAGGATATGATAGCACTCACATTCTCTGTGGAAGACAAAACCCCTCTGACAGTGTCACTGCACCAATATTATTTACTTAAAGAAAATTAGTTGACTTTCACGTTTCAACCATTTTTGCTGCCTTCTGTCTTCCAGACCCTTCTGTTACGATTGGATCCCAAACCAGCGTATTACTGCATTACAGTTTCTCTCTAGTTTGTGTGCCAAAATGGCCCTGGGCTCTGGTCTCCCAGGTAGCTGTAATATTCTTTTGTAAACCTTCCGTGAATGATTATGATAAATCTTGCTTGCAGCAGTTTCTGTTCCCTCTAGCATTTTTTCCACCCACCTGTCTGTGCTTTTTTTTTTTTTTTTTTTCCCTCCTCTCTCTCTGATTTTCAATTCCCTGTTTTACCCTATACCCTACAGCCTAACAGGCTGTCATAATACACTTCTCCCCTGCTGTCTATTTCTCTATGTCAGTGAAACAGTATGGCTTTCAAACCTCACAAGATAAGTAATTTTTGCACTAAAAACTTCAGTACTGAGCAGCCACAAAAAAAAAAAAACAACAAAAAACCCACAAAAAACCCTAAGTAAGTAAAATCACTTTAGAAACAGCTTAGGTGCTGCTGTTCACCTGAATTGCACTTTAAAAACATAACTATTGTTCTTCCTTTCATTGAACTCCTAGAATAAAGCCAACATCTCAAATGCTGGAGTAAAAATTGATGCCCAAGTCAAGATCAAGAATAAAAGCAATTCTAATTACTTTTCATAGCTAACAGCGTTTATTTTTTAATTGCTTATTTTTAAAGGAAAACATCTAAATTATTTAACTCAGCAAAAAGAGTTGCAAACCTAATACAACTGTGCCACCTGAAAACTGGCATGCAATTTGTTACAATTTGTTTGCAATCCATTGTTAAAAGCAAATATTCAAGACATATATTCAAGACTTTGGGGGGAGATGGGGAAGAGACAGCAGACTTGCTTAGCTTGATTAGTTGCTAATGAAGCACAGGATCTTTCTAAGCTGAGTCAGGCTTATAGTACCAGCACAAGCTGTAGGGACTGATCCCAGTCTTAAACAAAGCTGTTTCTAAAACTTGCCCAAAACTCTGAAATAGCTCAAACTTCTAATGTTCAGATTCAGTAAAGAAATAAAAGACACTGGCTGCTTATACAGTCACCGACTAAATATTGTCATATGTGTCCTCACAGCAATTTACGTAATTATAAATGATACATGTACAGGAACCACTTCAATTGCATGTGGAAGCAATCATTTCTAGAATGGAATACAGCAGTCTCTTAACACTAGGCATCATTGCTTCAAAACACTTTTAGTTGTGAAAGTGAAAATTATCTTCTGCACTCAAAAAATTACATGGATTATTTGGGTGGGATTTTAGCTCGGTGTCCAAGATTAAATATTAAGTCCTCTGAAACCAGATGTGGGAAAACAAGAATGATTCTCAAACAGAAACAGAGAATTTAAGTAGCAAATAAATAAGAGCTTTGGTTATTAGCTACATACCTCAGAAACCCAGAAGAATATTGACAGTGGAATTTTGGTTTTGAAACTAAGACATAATCTGATTTTCCTTCCATTTCAACAACTAGCTCCATAATACGTACATGAAATTTTAACATAAGTGGCTAAAACTGTTGCTTTTTGGGCTTCTACGAGAGACCCATTTTAGTTAGTCAAATTGCTGACTTCTCTTAATTTACTCTGTTGATGTAGGCCGTATGCTGTTATAAGCAAGGGAACCAGCCTTGACGATCTGATCTAAGCAAAGCTCCCCTTTACACTAATCATACTTTTGCCTTCTAAAACCATCTTTTTTTTCCAGTGGAATTAATTCTGCCAACTTTTCAATTTTTGGAAGAATTGACTTGCTGAAGGTGTCCTGGTTTCAGCTGGGACAGAGTTAATGCTCTTCTCAGCAGCTGGAGCAGGGCTGGTTTGGATGTGGG
>JAVJGJ010000014.1:109316852-109353369 GCA_035590215.1 Microhierax caerulescens | reverse complement strand
CTATCTAAATCTTACTAACATACAAGCTCTTCTGCTGTTAAGCAGTAGTTTAGTAAATACTTTCCTTCTGCTAATTTGTGTATTTTGTCTGCACTATCCAAATATATTATTTGTGATAAAAAGCTATCATCTAAATAGAGTACCAAGTTAATTGTATTTCTGTTTTTGAGAATGGGAAATGTTCTGTTAGAATAATCTCTTCGCTGGTTTTGACACTGTTCATTTTACAGTAGCGAACAGGTACTAGAATATTTGCTGTACATGGTTATTTTTGTCACATTGTCTAGCCCGTTTGATTTGTGCCTTTCAGCTTTGTTCCTTAAAGACTGACAGGTCTCAGGTTTAAAAAGTTGCCTAAGAGCAACTAGCAACTTACTTTGGAAGCAGCCTAGTTTTTCTCTGAAACTCAAGACATCCAAATACTGATTTGTTTCACAGCAAATAGTATTCTTGATTACTGATGTTTAGGAAAATATATATGTTCGTGAATGTAACTTTTTCACTTCTCTGCTTGCCTTGTTGTGATTGCCATGGTGCCAAAGGTGGTGATCCTGCTCCTGTGGCATGTCCATTTTTTTTTTTTATTGAATTGCTGTTAACCATGACTAGGATACTTAGCAGCAATATTGATTTATACTAGCTTAAACTAGTCACAGAACTTTTATTAGGGTGTGAACAGCTTGTTAGCTGTTACAGAATACCTGCTTAAGATCATGCACTGTACCTCCTGTAAATAGGAGATCATGGAAGGCTGCTTATTCTTCTTTCATTGAAGTGTTTGTGGGTTTTTTGTATTCACATGACAGGAGATGGCATGCAAATAGATTAGCATGAAGGGAGATTAGCATGTCTTGCTTTAATGTAGAGGAATGAAGCTGGGTTAATTATCACTGATAACATACAGCTGTGGGCTGGCTTCAGGGGCGGTGGGCTGGCTGATGTAGACAAGGTGCAGCTGTGGCTGGTTCTGGTAAGGGGTTAAGAGTCAGTGAAGAGGGAGCAGCCAAGGAAGAAAGGGAGAGAGAGGAAGAAGCAAGAGGAGAGGGAGCATGCCCTGAGTGAGGAGGAGAGCTGAGGAGAAGGCAGCAGACGGACTGACATGAAGAGTGCGCTGGTATGAGATGGTGAAAGACCTTATTACAGCCTGATAGTTTGGAGAGTGCTGTGACAATTTCTCTCATACTCCACTTTCTCATAGCACAAGTAGCAGGTGAAAAAAATTTGGGATACCTGTTTCAACAAGTGCTCTGGTAGCCGTTTCATTTTTCTTTCTGCTACTTTCACATTCATTACTTGTTGACAATGTTGCACAGACAATAGAAGCTGTAGAAATAGCTTACAACATTCAGGTCTTTGATTTTTCTTAAATTATTATTACTTTAGTTAGCTTCTTCTCTTGTACAGTGAAAATTTCAAAAGCTAGGATGGGATCCATCAAAACAAGGGAATTAGGATTCCCTAAAGTAGGTCTGTGTATCTGATTAGTCACTTCAGTTTTCCTGTGCAATAAAAACCACTATTTTAAGGCGTGATTCCTTACACCTCTAAGTAGATAACAATCTCAGGGTAAGAAATATGCTCTAAAACTGTTATTCTCCCTTTAGCAAGAGGAAAATGAGACATGACTAGCTCAGATGCAGCTGCTGCTTTGTAAATATCTAATCCATCCTTTTAAAGATAATAAGAGATTTCTCTAGGATCAGGTCCTTCATCCTAAAAATTAGTTAATTTTGTTTTCAGGACATCTTATTTTGTATGAGATAGGCCTATATATTCCCTGCTATTCTCCTGGTTTCACTGGAGCTGCAATAATTCATGCAATCCATTAAGCACACTTTATCCAGAAGTACCCCTACAATCTTTGGAAGAATTACTCTAGAAAAACCTGACCTTACAGGGTAAGCAAGAAGAGCAAGACTGGGTCACAGTTAAGAAAGTAACTTGTTTACATACCTTATTCAGGTGAACTTAATACTACAGGTACGTATCACTTCTGCAATTGTCACCATGAATAGCTACCACAATTAGAAACTAGGCAAGACAAAATTTTAAATATTTATTGTCTCCACCTCCACAGGGTCAAGCAATCATTGTACACTGGTATCACCTTCTAACTTCTAAATAAACATACTTCAGCTTCTTTTTAAATATTGGGGAGATATTTTTTGACCTGGTCTTGTATTGCTGTATAATTACTTCTACTATGAAAAGAATAATTAGAACAGCAAGGAGCACAAAAACTGGAAGCCAGAATTAACAAATAATGAATGCAAACTCTTAATTTATAGTTAATGAACTAAACTCTCCCAATCCACATATTAATATTTCATCTAAATTTTGAAGAAATTAAGGAAACATTGAGCATGCATAAAATGTACAGCCAGCTAGTCGTATCAAAGCTGAGTATTTGATATATACATAATTCAATCTAGAAGTCTGCATATGAGACACAGGGAACATTTTTAATATTTTAAACATATAATGTGTTTAGTTAGTGCTCTGGGATTAATTTCATTTAAAAAATGTAAAGAGATTTTCCACAGTGCCACAGAAGCAACAGAACAATTAATTTTTCCAGCCTTTCAGTTTTACACAGAAGGTTAGAAAGTAGGGGGTATGTTCTTTCATTGAGGTAAATCACATCTGAAGTGTCCTTTTCCAGCTATTCCACCCACATACCACACACTTACGTTTTCTGATGACTTGCAAAATAGATGTGTGTTTGTTCTAGCTGGATATTAATGCATTCTTGGAATATGAAGGGATTTCCAAAGAAGTGGAGTTCGAGGTTGTCGTGGTTTAACCCCAGCCAGCAACTAAGTGCCACACAGCTGCTGGCTCGCTACCCCACCCCACCCCAAAGGGATGGGAAGGAGAACCAGGAAAAAAAGGTGAAACTTGAGGGTTGAGATAAGAACAATTTAATGATTAAAATAAAATAAAAACAACAACAAAAATAATAATAATAATGAAAAGGAGGGAGAAGGGGAGAGGAATAAAATACAATGGGAAGGAGGGGAAAAAGCAAGTGATGCACAATACATCGTCTCACCATCCCCCTGACCGATGCCCAGCAAGTCCCCAAGCAGCAATTGGCAGCTCCTGGACAACTCCCCCCAGTTTATATACTGAGCATGATGTCCCATGGTATGGAATATCCCTTTGGCCAGTTGGGGTCACCTGTCCTGGCTGTGTCCCCTCCCCATTCCCTGTTCCCATTTCAGCCCTCTCATTGGCAGGGCCAGAGAAACCAAAATGTCGTTGATTTAGTATAAACATCCCCCAGCACCAATTAAAACGTGTGCCATGAGCATTGCTCTCACACCACATCCAAAGCACAGCCCTGCTCCAGCTGCTGAGAAGAAAATTAACTCCATCTCAGCTGAAACAAAGGTGAATGGCAGGAACAGGGATGCATTTCTGGATGGAGATGCAAGAAACAACAGAAAACCAGCATAAGACCTGGTTGTGTCAAAATAACATGTGTTGACAGAAACTGGGTGAAGAAAGGGAAAAAGGAGGCCACGGTGACCAATTCCTATGATAGACCTTCCTTCCAAGGAGGCCGTACAAGCGAATGGTAACTTGCTGCTACAAAGGCTTACGTAGACCAGGGAACCATGGATGACACCAGCCCTTGTAGTTTTTCTGTGGTATTATTCCAACGCTGATTTCCCATGCTTAATTCTCCCCATTCAGGCAAGCAGTATTTAACTTGATGATCACTAGCTAATTACCAGTAGGCATAACCTGCTGATGTACTACCTAGTGACTGAACAGACCCAACGTCTATTTTTCTGCCTCTGTTAGACAGCTGAGGGCATGGATGTGGAAGGCTTGGGAAGCAGAAGACACGGTGAAGAGAAAGGCACTGCAGAAGGAGTCACAACCCATCACCTGGTCTGACAGCTGTCCTGATGGCCTCTGTATGCAGGAATCCAGATGGTGTGAGTACCCAAGGCAAAAGCTAAATTTTCAAAGCTCCTTCTCACACTGCCCACACAGCTTTGAATATGGACCTAGAATTTGGAGCAAATGAAAGGATTATGTCGATTTTTCCACCCTTAATAACTGAACCCAAAGCCAAAGAGAAAAACAGCTTTGTTTATCCATCTGTCTCCTTAATAGCTTCTACATTTAATAGGTTGGATTTTCACTTTTGTTTCTGCTAATTAAGTAGATCTTTCCAAATTGTTTGTTTCATGTTTGAAAACATGAGCAACCTTTGCCTTACTCAAATGAACTAATACACTTTGAAACTGAGCATTTTTATTACCCTGCCAGGTTATATAGAGGATATTGTTTGGAGGGTTTTCTCAAAATTAGCATTGAAGTTACACTTCTGCATTTTGTTTTTACTGCATATCACTAAGTATTCTGAAATGCAAAACCTGAACTTAACCACAGAAAAAAGCATAAATGACAACAATAGGCCAATATCAACTAGGCTACCAAATCATTTACACAAAGGATGAATAGATGGCATTAGTAAAGGAAGTAACACTTGATTCTATCAGTGCATATGGAAGTAGAAAAAAATGAGTTTGGATTTTTAAGTGCCTTACAAAGAAAAGTATGAACAAAATAATCAGACAGCAACTACAGTAATGTTATTACAACAGGAAGGCCAAACATGTAAGCAGTGATATTAGTAAATTAGAAGGAAAGAGTAGTCATTACCACACAGAAAATATGGGTGAGAGGTGAAGAGACCTGCTATCTGCTGCTTCTGACTGCAGATCTGTCTGTCATTTCCTCCTGCACACACAGAATACAGATGTAAACCCAACCAAGAATCCACTGAACTTTCTTAAACCCCACTCTGAAGTTTCACTGCAGGGTATATGCTCTCTGTCAAAGTGATCTATTCTAGAGCCAGGAGAAGTCTCGGTTTTCCTGGCTCTATTCATAGCTGGACTATATCATGGCAAGATAAACAGAGTCTTCCCCTGTTGATATTTCTGGCTTCCTCAAAAGATGCCAATGGGGACAGAACACAACCATCAGCTCTCAATACTTCCAGGCACAGAGCATTAATCAGATGCTTCTGTATTCCTGCATCCCGCGGAACCTTTTTCCTTTCAGACTTCAAAGTTAAAAGACTGTCTTTCCCAAGCTCTCCACATATTGCCTGATAAGTATTGAGGGGCTGGTGCTTTTTAGGAAGAATTCAAGGGGATTTCTGCCTGCCTAAGGTCATAACCAGGCTAGAGCAGATGAGGGAAGGAGAGCTCACTGTCCTACAGGCTTCTAATAAGTCACCAAAGGCACTGGAAAAGAATCTGAAAAGTCAAGGACAAGGCTTATTAAAATTTCACTGCAATTTTTTTCTAGGGTAACTTAACTTCTTCAATGGCTTCAATAAATCACATAAGTACAATATAGAGAAAGTAACGCAAGAGTCTGTGATCAGTCCTAGACATCAGAAACATTCCTAGTAGTAGGAAAATAGTACCCACTCCATAGACAGTTTAAAATCAGTTAAAATCATCTTTTGGTATGATGTCTTACTGATGCAAATATATATGTATGTATATATACATTTAAAAAAAAAAAAAAAAGTTTAGTTTCTGCAAATCTGATAAAATCTCACATTGCTTTCCCATTTCTATGTGGACTAGGAGTTCCAGCCATGCTAAAGAGGTGCTAAATATGGTCATCTTCTGTTTGAAAAAAAATTGACTTTGAACTACATCCTCAAGTCACATGTCTTTCTATTGAGGTCCAAGTTCCTTTTCATTGACTTCATTTTATTTGGTTCCACTTGACTTTTAATCCTTCACAAAACTAACAGTCTGCAAATCTGCATGATCTACCAGGGGTCCTCAAACTTTTTAAGCAGGGGGCCGGCGCACGGATGAAGTGGCAGGCAGTCATCTGCGGCTGCTTGGTTTCCCTCCCCCAAACCCCGGCGGGGGGGACAGGGAGGTTTTGTAAATACGGGGTGGGGGGGCGGATTGAGGACCCTGGGGGATTGTATCCGGCCCACGGGCTGTATTTTGAGGACCCCTGTTCTAATCTCAATGTTACAGCTCTCATGCTCCATTTTAGCCCTCCCTAGCTGAGTCACCAGCACCAAAATGAGCCTAATGTCACCCCAGATGGTGCAATTATCTCTGCCGTTAGTTCTCAGCATCACATAGACACACTTGGATCCAAACAGAAACCATTTTAGCCAAACCAAAACTAATTGTCATCCACTTAAAACTCTCCCACTTGGCAGAACTGGAGTTTCCAATTCCCATGTAAGAACTCCATACATGCCGCAAATCCCTTCCTCCTCTCTTCAATCACCCTTCCCTTTTTCTGCCCTTTTCAGTCTCTTCATTATCTGTGACCGGCAGAAGTTTTTTGTCTCTCCTAAGACACTTTCCAGTCTAATTTAAGGTCTGCATTGAAACTGTTCCTGTTCATTGTCCAAAAGAATTTAGCAGCTGTTGTTATTACCCCCACACACACACACACAAATACATTCTAGGTGACCAGCCTTGTAAAAGCCTTTGAAATATTTCACATTTAATCATTAAAGTGCTTTGTTCAACAAGTAGCTCCATTAATTACTGTGCCACTAAAAGACTATTCCAATAAAAGGTAGGAGGCAGAATACAACCCACAAAATAATCGTGCCTGTTAATTTGAAATTCTGAATGTGACATTTCAAACAATAATTATGACTGCATTGGCTGTGAATTGTGAGATACTTATGTTAATGGTGTTATAAAATGTTAAATTGTCTTGCATATTTTTGTTTGTATGCTCAAAATGAGAATTCTAGTAAATTGTTTCAGGTTATATATCAAAAAAAAGTCTTTTGTTTAGCATAAAAGGCAGCAGAAAAGAGAACTTTCCTGTATTATTGCTCAAAAAATCATAAAGAAAAAGAATACTGTAACAAATATGAACGTCATTATGTGAGCTTTTTCATCTTTATTTGTTCCCAAGCTTCAAGTAAGACAATGATTGATGGATGTGTGAAAATAGTATTTCCACTACCAGTCTCGCCCTGTAGCAATTTCTATGTACCTTTGTCCTATGTCAAATAATCACAAGCTCTAGTGAGATACTAATGTAGATGTTTATGGTTGTCTTAAACCAAATGCAACTTTTTAATTTAAAACCAATACTGATAATCATTGCAATGGATGCAACCTCAATAATTTATAGGCAATGCAGCTTTCCAGCTTCAGTTAATCTATAAAAACAGATATATTGGACTAGTGAACTTGCTTCTAATATCTCATGTGATCTTTTTTTTTTTTTTTCTTTGCACTAAGCAGAGACCATTTTTGAATTTGGAAAACATGAAAGAAAAGGCGGACCTTTCTCTTTTCCAAGAAAAACAGTCTGGTGTGAATTATGGCTTTTTAGACTCTTCATGTCCCATATGAAAAATTACGTTTTTAAATTTCTTTTTATTCCCTCCATCTAGAAACAATGCTATTGTACATGAGGAACTTTAATCATAACAGTAAGACTACTTGTATCAGTGAGAAGACTTGTCCTCATAAATAATTGCAGGATCAGGTTTTGATCACTGTCGTAGGATGGATGTTACATTACAAGATATATTATCAGCATCTACTGCAAAAGAAAAAGTACTTTGCCAGAAATTCAGTGTTTTTTTGTATTATCTGAAGTGACATTTTGAAACCAAACCTTGTGTTCCTGATTCAGCTTCTCATCAAACTGACAGAAAAAGAGTTAAATTGTTAATGCAAAGAAAATAATTTCTTTTCAGCAGAAAACCTGAAATTTGCCAAAATTTTAAATTTTCTTGTTACTATCATCTTGAATTTTCAGCGAGTTTTGAAGAAATACTAGTCAAAGAATGCAGAAATTACCTTTGCCTGAAAAGTGTTTCCTTTTGGCCAACTCCACATTTAAATAATGTATTAAAAATGATTGTCTATAGGTGAGGTGCGTGGCTTAATCCCTCAGCCCACAAACAATTGCCATGCTCAGAGATTACTTACAGTCTGGATTCCCAGTCTTATCCAGCACAGTGGATCTACACAAGTGTGTAGGAGCTCTCTGAAATATCTATTGAAATACTTTCAGATGGCAATTGTAATCTGTTTTCATGATTCATTTTCATTGTCCTGGAAGTATATCTTTGTTTAAAAGTCTTTTGTCTTCCATTTTATAAGTGGGAAACTGGGGTATGAAATGTCATATTCTATTTTCTTAGACCTTGCACAAGACTTGAACAAACACAGAACTAGATGTTATTTCAACTGTTCTTCCATTCTCAAGGAAAGTAGGGTTCAGTCATGAGCTCTGTGTTCACATATCTCAAATGATGTAAGTAAAAAAAACAACCAAAAAACCCAACAATGCACATGTTGGATTTCCATGTATACCACTATGTTAACACAATGCATCATATCATTTTTGTTTTATATAAACACGAGCATACAAAAGTAATCTGCAGTGTATGAAGCATTCTGGAAGGAGAATGAACAGCTGCAGATTACACAAAGCTGCAGATCTATTAACTTTGAAATTACCTGTCTGATACTTTACGAAATGCAGCCTAAAAGCAAGACGGGCTGCATATAAGTGTTGCTGATTTAAAGGCTATTTTTTCCCAATAATGTGCTGGATGACAAAGCTCTTTCATGTCTTGGAAGTTTTTCTGCCTGCAGAAAAACCACAGGCAGAGGTTACTAGTCCTTCGGTATTACAAACCATCACAGATTCTAAGATCTTCAGTGGGACAAGAAAATAAACTACACTAAGAACAGAAGAAAGAAAATTCAATATTAGCAAGTTAACATTCATTTACATTTCTCGGAATAGCATCAAGTAATTGCAGAAGCTAATCAGAGTCTGTTTGTAAGAAATAGACAAAAGTTTAAAGGGCAAAAGACTGAAGGATCCAGTACGTGACAAAGACAGGAAGAAACAGTAAAATGAGCCTCCTGAAGTGATATTCTTGATTCTTCAAGTAGTCTGCTTTTGTTGGTTGTTCAGCTTTCTGTGGGCTTTTTCACAATTAGCAAATTATGTTTATAGGGAAAGGACACACTAAAAAAATACAAACAGAAGTAATAAAAATAGCCTGAAGGGTGAAATACAGATGGAGAGAGGCCAAGAAGATCTGCAATACTGGGTGCTTTATACATTTCACCTTGGTTGAGTTAATGGTTTCCAAGTAAATTGATCCAAAGTTGTCTTCCTTAATAGTATTAGAAGAAAAATATAAAACACACATAATAAATAAAACTGGTGCTCTAAAATAACTCAGACAATTGCAAGCAAAGGATGCTCTGCTGTAGGTATTGCACTTTTGTTATTTCAGATTCTCTTACTAAATATAGTACCCTATCCACTTACAAGAGGTACGGTTCACATTCTCAAGGGCACTGCTGTGGAAATCTGAAGGGACGGCTTTCTTTTCTGCTAGTCTGCTGCCAGGCCATTAGTGGGAGGCGGAGGAGCGGAGAATGTATCTCTCCTTGAAGCACACCAGGGTTCACACGCTGCAGAAGCAATTTGGCAACCCTGAATTACGGACCGATCAAAGGGCCTTGGAGCCGCCTGAGTTAGGAGGCAGTTCCCATGAACGGGTTGACAAAATGTCATCTCTGAGCGGCAGCAGAGGGGGGAGAGGTAGATGTGGTGCAGCAGCAACCAGCCCAGCCATCACACCTGGGCAGGTCTGGCTCTGCCCAGGATAGCAGAAGCTGGCAGAGGGCCGCAGAGGTGCTGCCCACCCAAAAAGCCCTCCCCTGCACCTGGGGGAGAGCTTGGGCACACCACCCTCTCCCAGCAAACACGGCAAAGCCTGACTTCCCAGTGTCACTGTCCCGCCGTATCAAAATGTAGGGTTCCAGCTAACCTCCACAAAATCAATAACTTCAGAAGATCTAGTGCTGCAGGGGGATGTTTGCACAGGTTTTCAAGTCTGAGCTTTGTATTTGCAAATGAGTTTTCAACAGAGAAAAGTGCTCTGGTAATAATATGAGTTTTATTAAAAATAAAGGGCCTAATTCCTTAGTTCATCACCCCAGGATTACATTAACGAATTTCTATGGAGTTATAGCCAGCGGAAAACTCTCCAGATTTGCACCATTATAACCCTAGGGTTTGTGTGGGGTAACCTAGAGTTACTGTGGAGTTTTTACCCACTACGTGTAGGGAGTATGTGCAGAGCAGAACGTTTTCAGTGATGAAAGGCAAGGTTTGGGTGGGAGGGGAAGGGTGAGAGTAGGCTTTTCTTTCTTTCCTTTATCACCTTCCTCTTTCTTGTATATTACAAACACTACTTCATCTTTTTTATGTATTATGAACCTTCTGTGAAATTAATTTGCTGATCAAGTTTCTGATGCAAATACCATTTTAGTTAGTCTATGGGTTAAATTACCTACTTGAATGAATCATTTTTCACAAAATGAAAGAAAGCAGGAACAGATGGAGAGTGTATTAATATCTACACATTATTATCTCTGAGAAGATTGACAATCCATTGAAATTTAGACTTTATGACTCAACGGTTTTAACAAGAAAATGTTAACGCAAGGCAGTTGAGGGTTTACTCCGAGGACTTAAAAAGAAAACTGACTTGCAAATCAGTTGTTGATGTTTGGCTTTGTAACAGAATATAACTTCTTTAGCTACAACAGCTTCACTTACTGTACACTTTGCTCATTATCTACTATGTGGGAAGAAATACTATATATTTACTGTCTTAATGGCTTGAGTCATAGCGTTAAATTCAGCACTCAGAAGGCAGCATTTATGAGACAGAGCCATAATACACAATCCTACCACCAAGTCAGAAACAGCAGGGGGCAGAGAGGGAAGGTTGCTTTAATGCACCAAATCCACTTCAGTAACCTCTCTGAGTGGCTGAATAGTGTCCAAAGGTAATCATGAATAGCTTTACAGATACATGCCTTTTGCTTCTCATTATAGCACACACCATATAAAATTAAGATACTCCTGGAGTTGGTCAGACCAGGAAATAAAAAATGCTTCCATTAGATGTAAAAGAAGGCAAGATTAAGAAAAAGTTTCATTCATTTTTGGTAGGTGAAAGTACACCTTTTCTTTTGCCGTCACGTATGGAGACTTCTAAGGGCTGAACCTGAAAGCTATTATTGCATGTTGCCCACAAAACATATGGATAGAATGAGATTAAGGATAAAGGAAACACTCAGAAATGCTAAAAGTGCACTCTAGGAATTTCTCAAAAGCATATACTTCTTAGTGTACATCTACTGAGGAACTCTTTCACCTCTTTTCCATCTCTATGTGGTAAAACTACTGGAAATAAGAGCAGTTCAGGAGCAGTTAATGCCAGCATTTCTAGACCAGCTGGTTCTCCTTAAAACACCCTGTAAGATGCAGAGAGTTGTTTTAGCTCCTAATTGTTCTAGAGTTAGCAAAATGGTATTTGGACACATTTTCTTCCAGATGTGCAATGATATGAACATGTAATCCCACAGATGGATACCAAGTAGACAAAGGATCTGGGAAAGGGAAGGAGGCTTCTGATCTCAGCACACCTTTGCAGTACTGGTATTTCTCTAATTGGCAGGGACGTGATCTTCATTTATCCTGCTGTAATCAGAAACTGATACAAGCCCAAAGAGCTCATCACAGTCTTATCGCTTGGGTCAGCAATTCCAAAAGATGAAACCCAAATATTTTTGGAGGATTGCTTATGCATTGTAGGCACATAAACTTGAAGCACCTGGTGTCTTCGACTCCATATGGATAAGCAGAGTAATAGAAATGACAGACAGACATGGACACATATGAAAAAGATATATTAAGGAAGTTTTAAATTTTATTATTGCCTGGTTTAAATGATCTAACATAGCCAAATTATTTCCAGTGATAGTTTGGTACTCTTCTACACTCAAATTTACTAGGACTTGTGGTACAAAGAAAAGTAACCTGAAGAAAAACTTATTTAAATAAAATTTCAATAAAGAAAGGGAAGGAATTATAACTATCCAAAATTATGATAGAAAAGCAATACATTTATTGTGGTTCAACCTGGAAATTAATACTGCAGGTGCTGTATATTTCTATCAAGTTCCAAGTCTTCTGAACTTTTTAAGCTTGTAGCACTGACAGGATGGAAATCAACACCTTGTAGAAGCAAACCACCAAGGAAAATGTCCAGATAGACCATAAATAAAGATTTAGTAACTTGACAAAGAAAACAGGAGCATCGTTTGATCAGTACAGGTAACAAAAAACTACCAGCAAAAAGTAGAGTCCAGATTCTGTTGTGCTTCTGGGCATGTGCAGATATTGTTAACTGAGTAATCTGACGGAGGTTTAAATAGCATGAAAAAGAATTGGCAAGTATGACAGCATGACATTGAGCCTGCAACTTAGCAATGAGGAGCGTAAATGCTTGTTTCATATTAGTAGAAAAAGCCAGAAGCTACATTTGAGTATTAAAAAAACAATCAAACAAACAAAAAAAAGTTTCCATTGAAACAGGGGAGGCAGGAGCTGTTGCTAAAAATAAAACACCATAAACAAACAAAACCCCAACCTTTTCCTTTGTTAAAAAAAAACATAGGCAGTTAAAAAAAAAAGCAAAAAGCAAAGAATAAAAACCAACATGAATTAATTCTGCCTGTTGAAAAGATAATTCCTAATGTTTTCCTATTGAGGCAATTATGGCCCAGAGGAACTGCTTGCTGAAATACTGTAGGCAATAGAATAAAGGTCAGTAGACTATGTTAAAAACATCAATAGACTTATAATCACTTTACAACAGTTGATGTTCTGGCTTTACCTAGAAATACACAGAAGACATTAGTTATATGTATTCAAAGGAGCCCCAAGTACCATGTACGGCAGCACACCTATGACATTCATAGAACATTTTGTGGTATGTTTTAAAAACAGGCTGTTTCAGGACTAATGGATGATAAACCCAATCTAATTCATATTAATGAATAATTCTGATTACTTCGATGAGTCTTTATCACAGGTTTTCACACATCATGCAGTATGAGAAATAGGAAAAGAGCAAACTGAAGCAAGGGTGTGTATTATGTGAGTCTGTCATCAATGAACACAAGGCTGGAAACATCAGCAGTCATGGATTCCTAATGGAAATTTCAAACAGAAGCTTGGAGTAGCGTTATCCTCCTCGTATGACTGAGGTACATTAACTTTTCCCATTAGAAGAGGAGTATTAAAGGGAAATAATTTATGTGTTGTATGTTACAGGAAGGGAAATTACTTGTTATAAAAATCTTTTATACTTATGGCACAACTTACCAACAAGTGCAGAAAAACCTATTTCATGTACCTCTGTTCAGGCACCACCGTCTCCCTCGAGGGACAGTGAGGATGTCCCAGCCCTGTTCTCCCTCCCTGTTCAGTGCCCTTCAATTAACATGTGAATAAACACATAAATAGGTGATTTTCTTTGGATTTTCTGTGGGGTTTAATTTGGTCAACATTTGTTTGGTCAACACAAGTCCAGTTTAAGATAATGACAATTAAGTTGCTTATTTTTACAGTAGGTTAAAAATATGGAGTGTGATCAAAGGTTGCAATAAAGACAACACCTTTCAGATGTGAATGATTTACCTACTTCACTAGTAAAGAATGAGATACAACGGTTTCTTTTCCTGCTGCTGTTATTCTTAAATTATTGCTAATTTTAAATTACTATTTATTATTAATTATCAAAATGATTACTTGAAATTTATTCCTCTGTGATGCAAAGAACTCTATGTTCCTACAGAAAAATACAGATTATTGATGCCACAGCCCTCAGAGAAACCATTCCTAAAGTCCTACTCAGCTTCAGTAGAAGTGTGGGTGTCTGGTCATCCATAAAGAGCATGAAGCAAAACTGTAACTGTTCAAATGTAAATTAATGTTTACTTTTATGCTGATTTTATACCTCCATCACATTATTTAAAAAAAAAACCCAACAAAAAAACAAACCAAAAAAAACCCCAACACAAAACAAAACATTCAAACAAACAGAAAACAGAAAAATAAAGAAAGAAAAGACAGAAACAGGTGTTAAATACTAGAAGAACACAGTGGAATTTTTGGAGATTTCTCTAGGGTAAAAAAGAATAATCCAAGAATGAGTTTTCCTATTCATCCACATGTCAGCAAAACCAGAACCTTTAAATGTCACAAGACAGAATTTTAAATGGTTATGTTATATAACTTCTAAGGAGTTGTTGTTAGTATTGCTACATATGTTTTTGGTTTTGGTTTGGTTTTTTTTTTTTCTGAAGAAACTAGTAAGATTAACTTTTTAAGTGCTCTTGTTATCTCTGATAACTGAAAAATTATTTATCTGAATATTATTATGTTGTCATTTAATGTAATTTTAGTACAGTCTAACAGCCTTTGATATTTCACCATTTTTTTAGATGGTTGTTTTTAAAATCATTACCTTCTGTGAGCATGATGTATATCTTATACATAAGTCTGCATAACCAGCAAGACCACTAAAAAAGATTCACCTGCTCTGAAACAAGTAGCAAAACCAGCATCTACCCACAGCTCCACCAGGGTCTAGTTCTTTTGTGGCTGTTAGATAAAACAAATAGTGAGGAATCAAAGACATGGAAGACAGCAAGTTTCTCTGTTTCAGGGTTCCCATGTAATTGCTCTGATCAGCAGACAACTGAGCAACGGTTTCAGTCGGGCGCAATAAGCATTCTAATAATTATTGCAAAGAGGACTTAAAGACTTGCCTCAGAGTGCCATAGCTTATTCTGTGTGCTGGGAAAAGCGTGGATTTAAATCTTTTCTTCCTTTCAGCCTGAGAAGAACCTGAACCTCACTTGTCTAAGTGACAGGGTGTTCTAGACCAGGGGTCCTCAAACTTTTTAACCAGGGGGCCGGTGCAGATGAAGTGGCAGGCAGTCATCTGCAGCTGCTTGGTTTCTCCCGCAACCCCCTGTGGGGGGGTCTGTAAATACCACGGGGGGCGGATTGAGGACCCCGGTGGGCCGTATCAGGCCCACAGGCCGTAGTTTGAGGACCCCTGATCCAGTCGCTGTGGGTTTGCCGTGAGGGTAAACTGCTGCTGTTTTCCCTCCCTACCCGGCGTTACTGCTGGCCGCAGGAGGAGGAAGGTGCGCTGGCTCCCTGCGGCACCATTCCTGCTGCGACCCCGACTGCAGACACCAGCAACCCGGCACTTGGCAGAGCCCGATGGCTGGACAAGGTTGCTGTGTGTGAGTTCAGGCTCCAGGCTGCTGGTGACGGCCCAGCGCTGTCAAGAACCTGCACTTTGGGCTTGATATCAAAAGCAAAATGCGCTTGAACGGATTTGTGAATCCAGAATGCTGTTTCACATACCATCTCGGTGTCTGCATTCTAGTGAAATAAATGAGATTTCAGTGCCTCAGAGGCTTAAAACATTCAACTACTGACTGTTTAAGCAAAATGCCCAAGTCAACATAAAGTGCACCTATTAGTCTTTGGATCAAGAGCAGAGCTTGGGTATTACATTTAGAAGTACTGACAAGTCCTCCCCATTCTTTTCCTCCACTCTAGAGTCAGAGGACTCCATGAGTATGAATATTATCTGTCCAGTTTAAATGTTGACATTATATGGTACAAATGTGTTTGTGACAAACACTGAAGATTTTTAGATGAGAAGCAGATGAAAATTTGAAGGTTTTTTCACCAGATTTCCTATGTAACCCCTGGAAAGGAACTTCAAGGCTCTCCTGTTCAGTCCAGAATGTGATTCTGCAAAACATTTTGCCTAGAGAAAGTAGAAATTTGTTTTAAAAACAAAACAAAGTAAAACAAAATGTGCAAAAGGGATAACTGCATTAAGAATTCCCCAAAATCCCCTTCCTTTATAAGCAACCAAACCAAACAAAAAGCAAACAACAGCATTCCACTAGACCTTATCTTTAATATTATTTTTTTTTCCCATACAAGGAGACAATAATGACAATAAAGCAGAAACAGGGCATTCAAAGATGAGTGAAACAGAAGCATATATGGAAAAAACCCTGCAAAATAAAACAAAATAAAATAAGGTTGTTTGGTATAAGAAGGGTCAAATAAGAAATTATACCAGAAGTACTCATACAGGTATGCCGAGTACAAAGAAACTATTTACCTCTTCTGCTAATATCCAGAGAAGGAACAGTAAATTAAATTAAACCAAAGGGAAAAATTTAAAAGTGATAACAGTTGTCCTTTTATACAATATAGAGTTAATCTTTTTTTCATTACACCTGCTTTTATCTTTTCCCACAAAAAATAAGGTCAAACCACACCATACAAAGAGGCTTAAGTATTACTATGTCTTTTATGAATGAACATAAATCTCCTCTATTAGAGAAAACAAAAATTACAATGGCTGAAAGGAATTCCCATGGGGAAGAATCATCACTGTCCACTATGAGTTTTATTCTAGTAACTTTGGAAACCAGTTGCTGCTCCTTACCCATGAAAATGTAGACCTGAACTGGTGTGAACTGTCCAAAACACACCTTCATCCTAAATGAAGCATCATTTAAAAAACATCTAAAATCTTCTGATTCTTCACCTCCCAAACCAATAGAAACATTACTATTGACTTTGTTTAGAGCTGCATAGGAGTTTAAATATGGATTTTCTTAATGACCATGAATGTTCACTCTTCAGCTACGTGAGTTTCATAAGCACTGTGTTGTGGAGGTGAATAAATAGAGTTACTTGATTGTTTTAAAGGCCGAATCTAGGATTGTTTGGAAGTGCAACTTTGAAACGAGATTAATTTGAACATCAGTTTTAGTGAAGCTAAAAGTAAACCTAATAAATTAACAATTTTTTTAAAAAATTAAGCTGTCTAAAGACTTAAAATAAAATTTTTAATTATAGTAAAAACTGAACTTCTTGAAAAGATGTGAAGGTAGGAAGCTTCAGAAAAAAATTAAAATTAACAGAAAAAAAAAAATTAACAGAAAAAAATTAAAGGAACAAAATGCCTGCATGGATCCATATGCCTTAGGTTCTGGGGGAGCTGATCCCTGTGTACATTTTGTTGAAGTTGCCTTGTGCACTGCAGTCTAGCACTTGCTTTTGATGGCTCTTAAATACTGAAGCGTTAGAGTTTTGGTGGTCGGTGTTTTTTTTTTTTTAAATACTTAAAAATTTTTAAATCTTCTGCAGCAGGGAATAGTAAAAAAAAGATTGTTTTACCACAGTAAGAAGAAAGTTCCTTCTTTACAGTAATTGAAAAGAGAAATTGAGGCACTGAGAAGAGGGGGGAAATGTCCCTTGTGTTTCATAACTTTTACTTTATTACCAAGGAACATAGAAAGATGGGAAGATTTTTTAAAATTTTTGATACCCTGAAATACAGTTATTCTATGAGAGAACAGCATGGATTGATCTTAGTGGCTATATTTTGAGTATTAAGACATATAAATTTGTATCTACAAAACCACTTTACACTGTGGTTATGAACTGAGTTATAGCTCATTGCAGTAAATGGCTTTCTTCACCTTGCTTAAACATATGCATATGGCAAGCAAACGCAGAATTTGACCTGGTGGACAGAGCACAGAATTAAAAAAAATATGAGTAAGGGTGTTATGGTTCAAATTCCTGAACTGCTACTGAAATCAGACCAACCTTATTTCCAATGGGATTGTGAACTACAATTTCATAATCTGATAGGCACATTCTCTCCAAATTCTCTCCTCTAATTTCATAGTCCTTCCTTCTTTGTGTCTTGATTTGACCTATTCCTGGGTTCAAAATACAGTCTCCACCACATTTTCCAGCTGTGATTTTATATTTTACTATTCTGCACTTCCTCTGGGGCTCTTTCTTTTCTAATTATCACACTAAGTAGATCTGGCTCTCTTGCTCACAGCTTGATCACTTTTTTCATGTGTGATACCATCTGCCTAATAGGCTTTCTTATCTGGCTTAAGAGGGGGGCTGTTATTGTAGATTCTGCTGTATATCCCCAGAGATTTTAATCCATGTTTTCTTATCATAAAAAAAAAAATATCCATTCTCATTTTATAGCTGATTTCAGCAACAAGTTTTTTAGCCTTGTGTAACAGAATATGCCTTTTCTGCAACATGTTCATACAGAACCCATAGCAAGACTATAACCATTTATAATTTTTCTATTCAAATGTGTACCTCCAAGTACAGATAGTTATCACATGCATGCCCTGAAAGAAACATATTTCCTTTATTCTGTCTATTGGCAGGGCAAAATTCTCACCTAGCACATAGTGCTTATCTGATTGATTTTATAGATTTTAATACTGCAGTGCTGATTATGAGAGCAGACCTAATAATTTTATGATGATTGTTTCTGTTAGCCAAATTAATAATAGAAATGCTCCAAGAAATTAAATAGCCAGCTGCCAGTGGGGAGCGTGAGTGCCTGGGGCTGAATTGAGATGAGCTTATACAATTCTATATCCCTTCTGGAAGAAGGATCCTGCTCTTTGTGTGCAACAATGCCCATGGCATAACAGCCAGATATCACCATAAAATTTATTTACTGTACATTTCATTGATTAAGCATTTCTTTGCATTCCATGATACAGAATGCTATATAGAAATATTTGCTAATGCATGCAAACACCTCCTCCCCAGTACAACTCTTTTTGTATATCAGGAGAACTGTGTGAAAATTAGGCAGACAATGATAGCAGAATGAATTTGTTCTGCAAATTTGACTTTCACAGGGGATTGTCTTAGTGTTTGATCTTGTGAAGGGAGTTATAAGTGATACTTGGAGGTAAAATACAACATAATTCAGTCTGCAACAGAAAACAGGTAGATAAAGAAGGAACATGCTTATTTTCTGAGGCTTACGCCAAAGGTTAACACTTAGAAACTGTTACGTTACTTTTCCTCACATTTCATGAAATCCTGGACCTCTCACATTTCATGACAAAGTCCCTCTTGATTTCTAGAGGACCAAAATTTTATTCATATTAAGCTATTATTTGATATGTCAAAACCTTTGTTATAAATGTCATTATGCTTATATACTAACTGTGTTGAGGAGATGGCTGCAACCATCTAGCTTCAAACCACGATCCCTCATCCTTTTCTTTTGAATGTTCTACTTATTGTTACACCATAAAATCTACTGGACAAAACACCAGATTTACATGTAACTTGATAAAAAGCCTGTGATTTCACTGAGTTTATCTCAGCGAGCTGTTAGGTCTGAATTGCTGGGGCACATCAAAACACTTATGCAAGGAAAAGGTAATTAGAAAAATGCCAATTTATCACACTAATGGACAAGCAGCAAAAGATTTACAGAAGCCTTCCCAGCAGGTCTGATAGATAAGATAAGGCATCTGTAATTGTTCAAATTTCAGTTGTGTGGCATATGTCTCAGTGCTTGCTTTGATTAAGGTCGTAACATAGGTTAAGATTAATTCCTTACTTTTGACTAGTCATTATGCATAGAATCATCATTTTCTGTTTTGATTGATGCTTTCACGTTGGAAGAAATACACTTCCCACACTTAGAGTCTAAGCCAAGTTTATCTTGTCCTCATTGCTATTTTAACCCTAATTAACAACCTGAATCCGCTCACCCCTAATGACAGACAGGATGATCTGGCAGTCCAGGCAGCACAGGGCTGGTGTAGGTCCCACACAAGAATCTGATGAAGCTATTTATTTCTTCACCCTAAGTGGAAATGCAGTTGTATTTGTCATGTGAGTGCGCTACTGTTTCAGCTGAAGTCTGCTTCGGTGCACTACACAATTATTCTGCCATCTGCACAATGCCAGTACAACTAATACTCAGGGAATTTAGATATAGCTACAAATATATTAATTGTGGTGGTAAACCTTTTTCACAAATCAATACTGTTTCAGTGGTTTCTCTATAATAATCTGAATGCAATGCAACAGAAGGCAGTAAATCTCAGTTATTCATTAATTCTGTCATCAAAGGTTCCATGCATTGCTCCATTTTCATTGCTGTTGCTTTATTTGACATCTCTGTGGATATTGAATAGACTCTCAGGAGTATTCAGGTACGCTCTACTGAATTGTTTGACTTTTCACCCATGTTTCTTAAGAGACTACTGTCTGACACAGTTCAATATCTATTACCTGTAGGTTAGCTTGAGTACCTGTGAAAGACATTCTTTTGTTTAGCTTTGACTTAGAGGAGACTGTTAATTTTAGAACTGCGCTGTGAGTAGGACATCTGGAAGGATATAGATCAGCTGTTCAAGTACTGGCTACCCAGATGTATATTATATTATGGTCAAGTCTACCCCATCCTTGAATTTATCGAACATCATGTAAAAATATTCCACTCCATGAAAAAAAATAAAGAAAACCTTTTCTGTCTCATCAGGAAGATTAGCCTAAACTTCTAGATGGGAAGATTATAGAACACCTGCCTGCCCATGGGAAGTGGGGAATGAATCCCTTGCTTTGCTTTGTTTGCATGTACAGCTTTTGCTTTCCCTATTAAACTTTTTTTATCTCAGCCCAGGGGGTTTCTCACTTGTACTTTTCTGATCCTCTCCCCCATCCCACTGTGGGGGAACTGAATGAGTTACTGCGTGGGGCTTGTTTGCCAGTTGGGGTTAAACCAAGACTTCTAGAAATGTCTTCATTTTAAAAGATTTGTATTTTCCAGAATTATAATAGTAAGTATGGTAGTAGCAAGAACTAGTAAAATTAAGAGTAAAAGATAAAATTTGTTCTTTTACAGTTTTCTGTCTAGTTCAGTTGCAAAATATTCTGCAGCAGTTTCACTCCTCTTTTTTTGGGACACAAATAAATATTGGAAATAATGACAGCTTCAAACTGTGTATCTGTTTTTCTAATGATTACTTTTCAAATACAGTATTTTATTCCCCTGATTACTGTTGAGCTGCCTGATAGTTTTTATGTATGGAAGCAACTAGCACCTAGTCCAGACAGGGAGAAGGCCAGATAAAAATCCTCTTCTGACTTGAAGAAAACTTTTATTGCAAGAACCTGCAGGCATTGTACCCCATGATGCAGAGCAGTTACATCAGGTTCTAAAATCTTGGAGAATTATCAGCTGAAAAGAAAAAATTAGCAGCTATTGAACCTATATTTTAGATTATTTTTCTTAGGACCTTTCCTAGCCCAGAGAAAGATAGTCAGCTTCATCATTCAGGCTTAGAGAGATGAAGTACTTGAGTCAGCATTTACTAAACCCACATCATCAGTTTAAATATTTCTAATGGTATTAATGAAGATTAATGTGAAAGTAAAAAATGATCAAAGACATCTAAGTTTATGGCATTTATTGATAACATATTAAAAATTAAACAAATATTTTATTTTTACCTCCATTTGCTTTGGCAGAAGCAAATAAGTGCTGACCTTTTTAAACATATTTTTATTTTATTTTAACATTTATTCATGTAAGTTAATGAGCTGTCCTGTCCAATCTAAGAGTCCCAGAATCAGATCTCAAACAGCCCTAGCAACCAAAAAACCATGTGAGGTAGACTGCAGGCATCAAGTTAACAACCTTGGTCCCCAAGTCAGGGTTTGGCAAGCACGGAAACTACTTGAAACCGCATGGGCACTCGCAGCGTGGGGTGACATTCCCTGCAACATCTCAACCCGAACAGTCTGGTGCCCATTGCTGCCAACCCAGATCCAGGAATGCAGCAGCAGAGCACTTCACACACACGCACAAAGATGTTAAGCAAGGATGTATGCATCTTTGATATTAACATAACCAAGCCTAACAATCCAGCCACTAGAAGCAGAAAGTCATGGAATAGGTGGAGTGGTTTTTTGGTTTGGTTTCGTTTCATTTTGTTTGGTCTGGTTTGGTTTGGTTTGTTAGTTTTTTGTTGTTTTTTTTTTTTTTTTTTACCCCAAGAGATAAAAAAAAATGGACTTGTTACACTCCTCAGACCGTAGGAACTGAGTAGCTCCCGCAGGCAGCACCTCATCCTAGATTTAAAGGGCAATCTAGAAGGGAGGAGTTTCCTCCTTTCCTCTTAAAGCTCTTCTCTAAGATGAAGCAAGGAAGGCTAATTGGGCCAAAGACGTGCATTATGCTTTCATGTGACCTAGGAGTCACCAGTCCCCTGGGCTGCCCTATACATTTAACATCAGAGTGTCTTTTGATACTCCATAGCTTATCATTAAAAGACAGTGAGGGGGAGTGAGAAATTCAGGACTTCTCCCCCTGTGTAAGCCTCTCCAGCACTGCATCTGAGAGACATTCACCTACATTTTTCCTAGATCCTAAATGGGATACCTAAGTTTTACATCTAACCTGAGATTCCTCTATTTCCTGAGTATTTTGCTGTCATGACATACGTTGAGAAAAAAAGCACTTAGAAAATGTAACGGCCAAAATAAACATTGGTAGCCTAATGGATTTTGTTCCTGCAGAGTGAAACAGCACACACAGAGCTTTGTAATACTCAAGCATTTTTGTATTATAATATCAAATCTATACAAGGAAAAGCTTGTCAGACAAACCTGCTGGTATTCTATTCCTAATTTTTTAAAGGAAGACTTATGTTCTAAGGGCCCTCATTTTTGCTATGTAACTTGGACAAATTTTTAGCATTGCTTCTGGCCCAAGGTCTTTCTAGCACAGACCAGCTTTTACTCATTAGCAGGTCGTTCATTACTTTCTTTTGATGGTTTTTGCAGCAAGTTGTGTTCAGCCCCAACATTTAGGAATAACTAGTCTTTTTAATGGTGTGTACCACTGAAAGAGTTTGCTTCAACACAAGAAAGCCAAGTACTTTCTCCCTTTCTTCGGTGCGGTATTCTGATCTATTTGTCGGTATTTTTGGCTAAACTTGTAAAATATTTTAAAATCTGGTTTAAGTCTGGAACACAGGATCTAATTGTAGTTCTGGCATTACCTGTATTTTCACGGCCCCTTCCCAGCGTGAAGGCTTGCGTTACCAGTTAGTCCAGCATTAGAAAAGTTTTCACCAGTAAGCCCAGAAGTGCTGTCGTCCAAGAACTTTTCTGAGGAAAAAATATATTGTTTAAAATAGAAAGACAGACTGGGAAAATGTGTTCATTCTGTTCTTTAACCATATTCAAGCAGATTGTTAAAAAAAAAAAAAAAAAAAAAAGGCAACAAAAGTATTGTTTCAATTCCATTTAGTTTATAGACTAAATGGAGAGATTACTGCTGTGAAGTGTCTTCAAAATGTTATGTATGTTCTGGGCACTTTGATGTGCTAAAGGGGCCTACTTGCCAGAATCTCCATCATGCACAAATGGTAGATATGCAGTGTTACCATAGAAATGGGACAGCACCACAGAGAGAGACATATAATCATGCGTGTATCTTGAATGAAGACACACATAACTATGCATGGGAAACCGGCATGCTGGGATTACTTCCCAAAATGATGATGGGATTGCCTCTAAAATTGCTGTTCATATCTGCAGTGTTTATAGTGACTGACTCCAAAGCAGGGTACAAATGGGAAACAAAAGAAAACCTCACCGACATTCCATACAGGGGATAGATACGGGTAAGGCAGGAAAACGCAGTATATGTAAATGTAGCAAGAGTAGAAGAAAAAAAAGAGACTAATTTAAAAAGAATGAGAAATTGAAGAAATTGTGAGAGTGAAGTGAAAGGAAGTACAAGCAAGGGAAAGCAGGAAAATACAGAGAAAACGGACCTGAATGGGAAACGGAGAATTGAGAGGCTGTGTAGGAAAGGGAACAGAAAGAGGAAAAGCAGAGATGAGAATAACAAGAGAAAATCCCTGTGAGAAAATGAAGGAAAAATGAGGTAGTGAGAAGAAAAACAGAGGAGGAAATACCAAGATTTAAGAGGAGTTGTAGTACTGTCTGATTTATTGAAGAAGCTACATATCCCTTACTTTGAAGGCATAAAACCTAGATATATTTGCTTTTTTAATAGTAATAACAAAGCAATAGTGTATTGTGCAGTATCATTTTCTTTTTCCAAGTTCACTAATATTAAAAACACAATGAGCAGAGTCTGCAAAATTTAACCACATTTTTTATTTCTGGAAAATTATCATCCATGTTTCACACAATAATTACCCACATCCTTCAGTTCTACCAAGTTTCCTTATCCATCACTTAAAAAAAAAATCCAAACCCAAAATCCAAATCAAACAGAAACCTGAGACTAAAACTCTAAACTCATGTTCAGATACTAGGTACCTGGTCAGCTTTTCAGATGTTTGAAGGACCATAATAGGAACGGACATCAAGAAGAGCATTTTTGCCATTGTGTTTATTTATACGTTTAAATAAAGGATATGGGATCTCCAGTTTTTTTTCTTTCATTTTTCCTGAAGTTCAGGTCTAAACCTTACATGGACTGATCCTAGTGAAGATAAAAGTGCTTATATAATTTTTAAATAAATAAATATGCTAGCCTCACTATTCGGTTCTTACTAAAGTTTAATATCTATATAATTTGTATTATATAAATATATAAATATACATATATATAAAAGAAAGTCATCTACTTTCACACTTTGGAAAATGATATGGCAATGAGAGGATTTTTTAGCTTTTCTTTTAGAAGTTGCCTATAGTTTTTCAGGGAGAAGATAAGGTTACAGCTATTTTACTGTATAGTTTGGCAAGACTTTCAGATTTTTTGCCAGACAGGAGATTTTTTTCAGTCCTTTTCAAAACTTTTGTGCCATTTAAAAGTATGTCTTGATGAAATACTTTTTTCATAAGTATTTCATCATAATTTCATCATAAATGTCATACGATTTTTTAAGGAATTAAAATAATATGGAATTGAAGGTTGCATAAATTTGCAAGCATTTTAAAAAGCAGTAGCAAAAACAAAATTAGCAATTGATTTATGTGATTTTACTTAATCAGCCTAGTTATTTAGAAAATTTTAAAATGCATGAAATTAAATTACTATTGTTACCCAAATTAAAAACTAAAATAAAACAAGACAAACAAAACCAAACCCCTCAAACTCACTCTGTATTATTCCTAGAAAAAAGATATTTCTGCTCCCTTGTAGTGATTTATTCTTGTTTTGACATAACACAGTGTGGAAATTAAGTCCAGAATATCAGACAATGAAAAATTCAGGATTAAAGTGTGTATACCTGAAGGCCTGACAAATGATAAATTAGAAAGGGAACCAATCTGTTAACTTTTCCCATGTTACACTAGGGGACAAATCTCTGAAGGCACTTTCACTGTTGTCAAACTTTCATTAAGACACAGAATCCTTCCTGGGGTTCTTCAGGTGCCAGCTTGATGGATGTGCACTATGCAATGTGTTTCTGGGCACTGAAGTGGGTTGCAACACCTACTGTACAGCTGTCAGGTGTTCGTTAACTTGAGCACTTAAACAGCAAAGGCCATGTAAATGCAGAGTAAACAAAGGCATAAAGCTGTGCAAGAAAAACAACACCTGGAGAAGTCCACAAGTCTGGAGAATTAAGGTTGCTGCAGGGAGAAATTAATTTTCCGTTTCCACTATGCTCCTATGACTTTCAAAAAACAGTTTCAACAATGAATTTTAAAAATCTGTATACAGTTTTCAGAAAATTGAATTAATTTGCAGTCCAGTCTTGGTACTAAAAAGTATTAACTGGCTATTGTTCCGTTTCTAACTTTGTAGTGTCATTATGAGAACAAAAATATATCTAATAAAAATGTGTCAAAACATTAAGCATTACAAGTCATTTTCCATAGTGTCAGGCATGAAAATAAATTATCAGAAGAAAAATCACCCTAAAAATACATAAATCTTTAGGTAATGTTAATTATTGTAGTAGTAACATAGCCTCTCTCAAATTCCCAAAGAGAATATAGTGATAATTAAGGTTTGACCTTCTGCTTGTATCTTGTATAACCAAACATGCAATAGCAATATTCCTTCTCTCCAATACCCATCACTTTAATGTTTATAATTGAAAATGCATTTGTTTATTTAAAGGATGTGGTGGCATTATTAAAGGTTGAATGAAAAGCCATATAGCAAGACAGTGCATCAGCAATATAGTTGTCATCGCAATTCCCTGTGAATAAAATTCATTCCAATGCACAAATTCATTTGTAACCATTGTAATCAACAACATCCCAATGAAATCACAAATATATTGGGCAGAGTTAACAGCTTTGGAAGACACAGCAGTTAGCTTGTAGCCTTGTCATTCAATTAGCATGTCAGTAGAAGGAAATGTCATGAATACTTAAAAAGCCCTTAGTGATCTTAAATTTGACTACTAACAGCCTGTAAGAATAGGATTCACTCAAAGTTTGCATTTGAATAACAGGTTATTTTAGAGAATGCAAATTCTACTTAGAGTAGGATTAAAACTTTTAAACACCCATTGAATATTTCAAAAATCTGCTTACACAATGTGCTTGTAACCCATGAAAAGAAAATATGTTTATCGGTGCCACATAAAGTGTATTGTGTGTTGATCTATTTACCTTAAAGTGTTAAAGACTGCACCCTCAAACATAAACAAATACATTTCACAGCTTTTGAGAAGGCACAGATACTTGCTGAAAGATGAAACACTGCGTCCCAAAGTATTTAGCTGAAACACTCTGCTGCAAGTTCAGACCCTCCTGGAAAGAGGCTGCAAGGGACCTTCTCCTGCTTGGGTGAGCACATGAAACAGTCCCCTCTGCAGTCCTGCAGCAGAATTAATATCGCAGCCAGTTAAATCCCGAGCACCTATTTTTTCCTGTCTCATTGCTCTGAGGGTTTGAAAGCTGCTTCTAATTTTCCATATACATTCATATGCTGAGGTTATCTCTATTTGTCCTTCAACAAGTGTTATCTTTTAGCTGAGAAGAATTTCCCTCTGCTCCATGCTCACCTTTTATACATTTAAACATTGCTTTTATTTTGGCAGGTCCTTTCGTTGCCCCTATAAGCAAGGCTCTTCCTCAGCCAGTCTGTTACATTTTCACTTGATCTTCTCAAACACAGGCAACAAGAAGTGCACACAGTGATGCAAGTGATATCTCTTCTGTCTCCTGTTTGAAGAAGTAAGTACGCTTTATTTATACTGGTTCCATAATGTCAACCCTGCCAGGGGGAACAACCTCCCCCTGCTGCTGGTGGCTTCAATGCAGAGACAGGGATCTCTTATGAAGGTCTCAAAATGCTGGGAAAAATAATACCAGTGACCTCAGATGGTTTTTGGGACAAACCTTTGAATCCTGTGCTGGTTTCTTCCTCTCTGCTTGCTTTCTGTCTTCTGAAGCTGTGTAAGAAATGTTCATCTCATTCTCCTACAAACAGGGTTATTTTCCTGTCACCCAGTACTTTGCTGCTGGTGCAACTTCCCTGAGCTTGGAAAATGTCTGTATGCTAATTCTAGGCTTCATTCATTCTATATGTCTCATATCATGCTAATTCCTATGATTATAATCTCTCGAGAGATTCAAATTAAAATTAGTTTTCCCAAAGTTAGCTAAATACTGTGTTTGTGGTGTTTCCTTATTTCTCATTTATTTCTGTACTCTGATGCCACTCCAAGGCTTCCTACTTTAGTATGAAACGAACAAATTTGATGGGACATTAGTGTGTATTTTATTATCTTCTAGTCTGGAGTAATTTTTGTAACATCTGCTCATCTTGCAAGCTCTCTGTTTTTACATGAGAGATGTTACCCACAAGAACTCTGCTCATAAAGAATTACACTGAAGAACCGATGTTTCTCCAAACGCTTCTCCTGCCTCATTGACGTAGACACTTAAGAATTCTGAGCTCAACACATTGGACCACGAAATTCATATAAGGTAACAGAAAATGTTATGAGTAAAAGGATACATATAGTCCTTCATTTGTATACGTATGTGTACACATCTGTACGTAGATGTATAAATACATGGAATACTTGACCCTTCAATTTTCAGTCAGAAGGTTTTACATTTGCTGTTTCTTCACAGTGATATCAGTTAAGAACTATTTAGCAACCTGAAATTATTTTATAATGTTTGTTTATATCTTGAGAGATCAAAAAGGGATATATTTCTAACTGCCTATGAGAGTCATATTTCTATCACACTAGTTACTGAAATTAAAATTAAAACCTAAAGCTTACACAGCTCTTTAGAAGCCACCATAATCATCCACTATAAAATATATATGGGAGGAATCATATTTTGTCCAAAGAAATCAACATGCAATATTTGTGCTTGTGACTGAACTTCTGTAAGACAACAAGATGTTTCATGGGGTAGGGGGGTGGCAGGGGAAAGTCCCATTAGCAAAGCAGGTGGGTTTAGACATTTTGCTTTCAAAAATCCTCCCTCCCAAGTATGCTCAGCACTGGCAGGAAATTGTGTTTGAGCAGACAGATTTCTTCCTGGCACCAGAAGGAAGGAGGTGGGGAACATCCCCAATCCTCCAGCCTCACTTGTCCCTCGCTTACTGGAACAACTTTGAAATTAGAAACTGAGCAGAACTCCAGGATAAATAAAACTTTCCCCTTCTTAAGCAAATACTCTAACCATTATGAAATTAGATAAAGGCTACATCTATTTATTATCACAACCACCACATTTACTTAACTGTAGTCTCATTTTAAAGGGAAACATGACACATGATTATAGCTGTGGATATCAGATGGGGACGACAGAGATCATTTTTGGCTCAGGTACCCAGGAAAGAAGGTAAAGTGCACTTTAATCTAGGGGGTTTTTGTCTTTCTCAGCTTGTGGCGATGGCAGGGCTGGGTCATATGAGCAAAATATCAGCTCTGACCATGAATAGTGACAAGGATTTAGTTTCTTTAGGATCCTGTGTCCAGCAATGAGCAGCAGATGTTACCGAAGGTGCCATCTGACTGTGGGGTGCCCAAGACCTACAGATAGACCTACCCATCACAGAATCATTTAGGTTGGAAAAGACCCTTAAGATCATCAAGTCCAACTGTTAACCTAACACTGCCCACACTACCGCTAGACCCTGCCCTTAAGGTCCCTAAGTCCCCTCTCCAGTTGTTCTTTCTGTAACACCCTTAGACATGGCTGAAGACTGTCATATTTCTCACCCCTGCTTCTGCCATGTTCCATTTCCCAGACCAAATGAAAATTATTCCCTCAGCCTTAACTCACAGTTCATGTTTTCTAAGCCTCTTATCACCCTTGCTATTCCAATGTTCCATACTTTCATGTCCACCTCCATCTGATGACATATGCCATAGCTCAGTCTGGGTTAAACTGCTTAGTCACTTAATCCTCAACTTCAAGTACCATTAAGGCCACGTACAAAACATAGATGTTGCAGCACTCAGGCAGTAGATGCCTGAATCTTTCATTGCCTAGCCCTGGGAGGTAGGTGTTTGGGGATATTTTTGCTCTTTAGAAGTATTCACACACAAAAATGATCTATGCTTCATGAAACGGTCTCTTCCTCATGAAAGAAAAAAGCTGCAGGGCAAAAAATGTTCTGCTTCTTTGAGAACTTACAAAGTGTGATTTTCTGCAGGTGAAATTTTTTGGCAGAGATGTAGCCACTGCATACCCTGCAGAAATACCTCCCTAGCCAAAGATCATGCTTTTTACTGTGTGAATCAGTCTCGATTTTGCCTTCTTTGTCCTTTATTGTAAATATATGCTTAAATGTGCTTTATCCACACCTCTAATATTTCCCAACATGATGATCCTTGGAGACCCTCATTAGATGGTTAAAAAACAGGGTGCCACACATCCAACCATCCTTTACAGGAGACATAAATTTCCTTTGTAATTTTTCCCAGACAGTAGGATGGTTGACAGCACTGGTATGAAAATTAAGCCTATTTTTTGTAATGGTTAGTCACCACAAAAAAAAATGTTTATAGGTTGAATCATAACCGGTCTTTCCCTTCTCTATTCTCATTTAAACATCAATGTAAGCATAATGGTTCTGATTTGTAAAACATCTGAGGCGTTTGTCCATGCCTCTCCTACTGTTTATTTTCAAACCTTTATACATTTACTGTAAATAATAAAATTAAATATAGTAAACCCTGCTCTGAAAAACCATTCTCACAGCATTCTGAATAAATAATCTGAATCACATGCAGCATTTTACAATCCAGTAAGAGATGAAAAGCAATAAAACTGATAACAAAGCTAGGAACTCTAGGAACATTTTGTTTTATTGCAATCCTTCATGGTGGTATTTTGCACATTGATGTTACTGAGTTTTAAAGGAGTGACATTTTTATCTGGGCAGTAAAGTTCAGTCGATTTATGTCAGCAGATTTTTCTGCTTTCTTAAGCAGGGAAAAAAGTTTGAATTTAAGCTTTGATTCAAGTTTGCCAACATAACAATGCAGACTAAGTCTGTTGCAGGGAATTAGAAGTTCTAAATTGTGATAAAATGGGGTCAGATTCACAAGTTATAAAGAAAAAAAGTTATTTTCTGAAACAAAAACAGGAAAAAAAGAGAAAAAGAAAAAAAAAAAGAGAGGAAGAGAAAAGAAATCATTCTGAGAACTACTTTTTTTTCCAAAACCATCACTGGAGTCTTGGATAAAGGCTAGCAGCTCTACCCAAAGGATAGTCCAGGGCAGTTTTCAGAGTCACAGGCACTTTGCTTCATGTTCTACAATGCTATGTATGGAAATCAAAGAAGAAAAGAAAAAGAATAAGACAAAAATATTGTACAGCTGGATATATCCTGGGAAAACTATTTAATAAAACATGGTAAATTGCTCTGAAATTTTAGTAACACTTCTTCAAGATAAGAACAATTGCATTTTGCAGGGCATTTTAATATATTAGCTAGCACACTGCATTAGAAAGAGACAGACAGCATGATGGTCCTTGTGTTTTCCTGTAGGTGATCCTTTCCCCGAGATTGATTCCGTGTCTGTAAACTACAGTCAATTTACTTAAAACATGTTATGAGAGATAACATGAGGAATCCTGTACAAGGGAGTGAATAAAAAGTATTGCAATTGAAACATATTATTTTTAGAATATTTTTATGCAAAACAAAAAAGTTAGGAAATCAGTTACAGCAAGCCAAATGTTTTGTTCTGTTATTAGGTTTTTCCTGAAGTTTTATTATTTACCCTTTTAAATATATGTTTACTGAACTATGGATTTTTGGAGAATATTAAATGAGACATCTACTGGAATAATACGTGTATTTTGGAAATAGAAAAATAAAGCTAAGTGAACTTTTTCTGTGTTTACACTGTGACAGCTGATGACAATTGCACACTCGTGGCACACACAAAGGTTAAGGGAAGAGGAGAATTTCTTACACATACGCGTACATAAATAAATCTGTAAATACATAAATAAATAACCAATAGATTCATAATCAAATATGCACATAGACATTTCTTCTTGTAAGGCTTAAAACTAGTCTTGCATGTGTGTATTATCATCACTGTCAAAGTTTGCTCACAAACTATTCAGTGTTTGAGGGCAAACATACAGTAGTGTTCATAGTGAAAAAAAGGTGTTCTGGGTCCTTTTACAAATCTTTATGAATATATACAAATGTGTGCATAAATAGAAACACATACTCCTATGGCATTCAATGTCTTGTTGAAAAGGCTGGGTTAAGTATTATCACTACAACAGCTCTTTAACAGGCCTGATCCCACTGTCTCAGGTGAGCCACTGACTTGCACCGGTGATGGGAGAAGTGTCAGCGCCTGCCTCTTGAGGAAGGTTAGCCCCAGCTCACCCTGCATGGGCCTGCTGTAGGCCGTAATCTGTTCCTGATGGTTCTTTCCTTTATTACTATTCTTAAAGCTAGGGCCTGTATCAGAGCACAAAGATAAGCATGCCTGATATTTATATAAACCTGTTCACAAATAAACTAGCAATAGTAAATAAAATAAAATAGATAAGAAAGTAAAAATACCAATAATAATCTTCATAAAAATTTTAAAAGCCTGATCTGGAAAAGATTTCTTAAAAGTATGTTTTGGAGCTAGAAGACAAAATCTGATGATTGTATAATAGAAAAGCATAATTAAAAAATTGTAAACAAATCCTTGTTTACAGAAAAAATGTGACTTCTTGCAATTAACTAATGAAGAACATTAAAACATGTCCTAAACCCATCTAAAATTAAAGCGTAAATGTTCAATAGATAAGAGAAGTGACCATTAAAAGAATGCTAGTATATGAACAGCAGGAAGCTACAGTAGGTGTCTGAAGCAGTGGATGATTTTCAAAAGAACAAAGAGAATGTGAGGAGCTTTTAATAAGTCTTTCAAGAAAGCTGGACTTGAGCCATACAGAGCTTGGTCTGCAAATACTATGCTTAAAAATCAATCCATTGCTTCACAGGAAGCCAAGGCACTTTTGTGAAAATTAGAGCAACATGAACATCTGTCTTGGAGCCAGTTAACCATCTCCCTGCTTGTGCTGTTCTGGTTTCTCCTTTCCTCCCATAAGAGGAAGAGAGTAGAATTATAAACAACCACAGAAACCATTACAGCGGCATGTCTGTATGAGCACACGTTAGGATCAGTGACAAAAAATTCCAGCCGACATCAGTGCAAGAACTTGAGGGTATAGGGTCGAAAGCAGTAACTGAAATCTGAACAAAGTTATAAGCAATCAAAAATGCCGAGGATAAATGAGAAAAGAACAACATGGGATGTCATTTCACATCTTCGAAGTTTCCTTTTAAAATATTTCAGATATGCTTTTAGGAAGCACTGGGAAGTTTTTAGGAGGATGTTGATGAAAGAATTTAACTTGCAATCTCCACCTTTAGTTAGAGACAAAACCAGACAAAGGTTCTGAGAGAAAACGTTCTTTCTTTCTAGACATAGACACATCAATAATAATATTAATAATAAAAACGTCATCCTACCAGAAATATATTTTACTTTCGGTATATTCCTATACAGAGACATTATTATCCAAAGGGTTACATGGCCACTGCTATAACTGTTGCTAAACAGATGACACCTCTCTCTTTCCAGAGGAGCTCATGTGTGGATGCAGGTGACTTGTATAAAGGAGCACAATCACGTTCAGCTCTGCCTTCTGAATTCTGCCCTGGAGACAACCTGCCCAAGCACTTCCATCGACTGTCATTGCCTCCAATGGCACTGTTACTTCTTTCCCTGGGGCCGGGTTTTGCCCTAGCTATTTACAGAACCATTTTGATGCCATATGAAGAATCTGATTACAATGTCATTTAAGAGAGAGACATGCAAGTGAAATATTCCTACAGCAAATCTGTCACACTTGGGACTGAAATAAGCTGGAAGCCTGCTCCCTGAAGCTCACCCTGTTAACAGGTCTCAAAACCCTGCAGCAAGCTGCAGATTAAATACCTCAGCCTTGGCAGAGCAGAACCATCATGAATATTGTGTAACACACTGGGCATCCCAAGGGAAGAGATGAGATGCTTCATTTCAAAAATACTTTAGATTCTTATGCAGCACTGACTGGCACAAATATTTGCAATGGGCATTGTCACGTCTACTGAAGGCACACCTGGAACTACATCTGTTAGGAACCTTGCAATGCCGTACTGTGTGGCAGGTTTAATCTTGGGTTAGAACCCCCCCCCCCAAAAAAAAACTAACAATAATTTCAAGCTCTTAAGAGAAAACAACCACACCTTAAGAATAAAAGAAACATTACAAGGGGAAAAAAGTAACAAAAAAGAAAAAAAAAGAGCCCTGACATAGATGACATATAGCTACTGGCTGACTCAGTTGCCTCTTGAAGCTAAGAATAGCCAGATAAAAGAACTTCATGGACATGTAAGCTCAAGATTAATGATCATTTTCAATTTGATTTCATGTTCGCTGCTATTAAGTAGTTGGGTTCTGAATCCTTTTCAAGAACAAGAAGGGAGTAATGAAACTGAATGTGGATTTTGGTAGTTTAACCCTTTCCTCTTACTGGAGGGACTGAATTGCAAAAAGTGCATTGAAAAACATCAAGCTCTATTTCCTCCTATAAGCACCTGGCAAAGAAACCTTTACAGTGCACCGATCAGAGCTCTTTCTTACCTGGAAATCAGCACTGCTCTCTTTCCCATACATCAACTCTTCTCAAGTAATAAAGAAAGCCAATGAAATGGGGAAGGTGAAAATACTAATCCCTTGACTGCTTTAACACAATTGTGCTGTCTTATGGTAAGGCACAGTATTACCATTTCTTCCCTGGGTGGTAGCTCATTAATCATTTCAGAGCAATCTTTATAAGGTAAAATTCATTGTTATATCACACCTTGTGGGAAAGTCCCAGAACTCTGTAATGTAGTGCATTAAAGGTCAATAATAAATGATATTAATTTTTTGTCTACACACAAATAAAAGGCACTTTAATAAGTGGAGAAGGCAATAAACAAGACTGAAAGGAATGTGATTATGACAATGTGTCATGGAATATTAAATAATGTAGCATTGATATAATTAAGGATCAGAGACAGGGATACATCAAAATAACTTATGCTAATTATTTCATTTGAGAGTTAAGAAATATTGCATATGTATCTAGACCCATATTTGTGTCCTTATTTACATATTTATAGCATTTTAACTATACTAGGACAATGGCTATTTCCATTTTGCTCTTTTCAGAGCCTCCCTGCCGTGCTAATCAAATCCTGACATCTGACTCTAACACTAAGAGTTTTAAGATAATTAAGCACTTTAACCTAATGAACTTGCATTTTAATCCACTGTATTTGTTTAGGGGAAAACCCAGGAGACTAGTAATGAGATATGGAGATTTACATACATTCATACTGAATGTTCAGATTAAGCCCAGGTCAGGAGCAAGACAGATCTGAAACTTCATCTTGCAGTCATAGCACAGCAAAGAGACAGCAGAGTACATTACACGAGATTAGATTTTTCTTGCTCTAATAAAATGCATTAGTTGTTTCAATACATTTCTTGCATATGGCTCCCCAAACTCAAAACTCTATTGCAATTGACTTTAATTGATGCTCTCAGTGGGCCAAATATTGAATGGAAATGGACTCTGAGTAAGAAATTTATGACCGTGGCTATGCCAGAAAAAGGGCAAAGGCATGAAGCTGGAACAGTAGAGTGAAGATTGTAACTGCCGTTGCTGTGTCTTTGGAAGGTTCGGTCCCAGTGCCGGTTTCATCAGGACTGCATTCCTTTACACAAGATGATATTGCCCAGAGCTGGAAGCATGCCTCTGACATGCTCAAATCCCTGCCAGTGGGCAGAGCTATCAGGGAAAGAGCTTCACAGGGAAATGCGTTGTCTGTCTGGTGTGGTTTAACCCCAGCTGGCAACTAAGCAGTTCCCGCAGGTACCGGGTACCTCTCCCTGTTGTGGTCCACTTGCCTGGGCGACATGTAAAATCCTTCTCAAAGGGAAACCTTTCCTTCATGCTTGACAGGAGTTGCCTGCAGAGGCTGAGGGCTTGTGTCCCTCTTCCAATTGCCTTGTCAATACTCCCTTCCCTAGAAAGTAAACCCAGCTGCTTGGCTTCTCCCCACTCTAACTGCAGACTATTAGCCCCATTATCCCAGCATTGGAGCAGCCAGGTGATAATGTGTTCACATGGACAATGGCCAAAATCTTTTCACGTATCCTGCAGCTCACTCAGGGATAGGGATCGAGTGGTTACCTCTTGTGCTAACTCTTCCTGCTGTTCCTGTGATGGCCCTGCTTCGTCTTCCATTACTAAACAAGCTGTCTTTTGTGTCCATTTCTTCTTGTGTATAGGGGCAACTGATACCAACATGGGTTCGTCCTCTGTGTCACCCATCACCAGGGTCTGACTAGCCTTAGTGCCCGTCGTGGGAGTCAGAGTAGTTGCCTAACCCTAAACAAGATCTGAACCACATTCAGCATTCCTAGCAACAGGACCAGGACCAGAAATAGACATTCCAAGGATATGAAAACTTTCAAAGTTCTCAAATGCTTCTGTAATTCGCCTGGAGGAGAATGGGAAGATGTCTCCCCCATCGGTTGGCTCTCCAAAGTACAGAGGTGATGGCGGTACCGAGTACGCAGACCAGACTACTTTCACGACCATCCATTCTACTACATCACAAGCCAGTATTACAAAGCACAACAAAACAAGAACCTTAGCCCAGGCCCCAAAGGCAATAAATGCCAAAAGTAAGTAAGGTGTTACACAGCACAACCCTGAGATCATGCACAACAGTTCAGAGAGCAAATAAATCAGAATTGTGACCAGCGCATGAATACTTATAACAAATATGTTTTAACATGCTCTGGTCAGATCTGTCATCTCAACCCTTCATGCCCCATGTTGGGTGCCAAAAAGGATTGTTGTGGTTTAACCCCAGCTGGCAACTAAATACCACACAGCCACTTACTCACCCCCTCCCCAGAGGGATGGTGAGAATCAGAAAAAGGTAAAACCCATGGATTGAGATAAGAACAATTTAATAATTGAAATAAAGTGAAATACAATAATAACAATAAAACAATAATAATAATAACAATTCTAATGAAATGAGAGGGGGAGAGAGAGAGGAATAAACCCCAAGAAAAACAAGTGATGCACAATGCAATTGCTCACCACCTGCTGAGCGATGCCCAGCCAGGTCCCAAGCAGTGACCACTGGCCCCTGGTCAACCCCCCCAACCCCCCACCCCCCCCC
>JAVJGJ010000014.1:109302286-109315222 GCA_035590215.1 Microhierax caerulescens | reverse complement strand
GCGAGGGGAGGGGAGGGCCGGGGAGGGGGGTTAAACCCTGCCACTTACCAAGTTAAGCCATCCACCCACACCAAATAAGACATCGCGTCCCAAAGAAGGCACCGTGCCCCCTCCGCGAGCAGGGCACGATCGGCCCCCGCTCCCCCCGCGGCGGGCGGCGGGCTCTGACCCAGCCGGGGGTGCCGGGGGGAGGGGGGGCGAATGATAATATCGCTGATAATAAACGAGGCGGCAGTGCGGGAGCAGCGGGCGGGGGGCTGCCCGCCTCGCCTCGCCTCGCCTCAGGGCGGCCGCGGGGATAGGGGCGGCCCGGCGCTGGCACCTCAGGGGGCGGGCGGCCATGGCGACCCCCCGCTCGCCTCCGGGGGGCGCGGTGCGCATGCGCCGCCACCCAGCACCGCGCCTGCGCTGCGCCTGCGTAGCTGGGCCCACCCCCACTGCGCATGCGCCACCCGCACCGCGCCCTCCCACTCACGTCCCCATCGCCGCATAAATTTAAATACATTTGCATAAATTCGTACTCCGCCCGGACAAGAGAAACGGGCTGATCCTGAAGGTCTATCCCATGCCTGAAGATGTGTAGGATGCCCACAAAGCCTTGGAACCTCCCCCCAAGGCTGTGATATCCACCCATGGGTGCCCCTGCTAGGCCACAGCACCCCAAGTGGGTTTCTGGGGGGTGGGTGTGGGGGTCTTGGGGTTCAATGGACACCGAGTTAAGCTGTTTCCACGCTTTATTGCAAAAAGCTCCCCCACCACTTGGTGGGTGACATAGTAAGCCAAAAAAAATTAAACCTGGGGGAGGGGAACACCCCCCTCATCTTCACATGCCAAACAATGCCCCAAGCACAAAGAAAACCACCCCAAATTGGGTTAGAATTAAAAATGTAGGAGATATTTTCCTCACAAAAAACTCGTTTATAGCCCCTGGCATGCCATGTAGCTGCCTCAGGCTCCCCCCCGCCCCCCCGTCTTTATTTTGGGGAGAAAAAATGGCTTTTGGGGGTTTGTGGCAAGGCCAGGCCAGTGGAGACACCCTGGTAACATCATTGGAAATTACTAATTTTTTGGGGGGGAAAATAAATAATTTTGGTAAAACTCCACAGCAGCTGTTTTAGGTTTCATGGCAGGATGAGCTCCAACCTCCAAACCTCGAGCGGGATGGAGGTGTTGCTTAAATTAAGGCAATTTGGGGATTTTTTGGGAGCCCCCCAGCTTTGCAAAGCTTTTGGGGGCTTTATTTCTTTTGGGGTGGGGTAGGGGCTACTCGGAAAGCGTAAAAATTAAGAATCCCTGCGGCAAGCCACTGCTCTGTAATTATTTACAGAGTTGTTTTGGTGCAAATTCCCAAATCCAGGACAAAACCCCGGGGTGGGGGTGTGGTGTCGGGCAGGCAATACGGGAAAAAAACTCCTCTGTATGGAGTTCTCTGGGTCAGAATTCCTAAATACAGGAAAGAACCCACAGAAGGGAAGAAAACAATGGAACGGGGGGGGGGGGAAGGTTTGGTGCTGCTGGGATATAGTAATGATTTGGCCTCGCACCCCCTGGTTTTGCAGGCAAGGATGCCTGGCAGGCGGGAAATTTGTTGGGAAGTGGTCTTCCCCCCCCTCTTCCCTCCTGTTTTCCCATGGGATTTGTCATTTCCTGTGGGATTAAACTTTTCCCTGTGTGATCCAGTGTTGTTTCCCCATGTGATTGGTGAGGAGGGAGGCTTGATGAGACTCTGCCAGTTCTTGAGGGGGAATAAACAGGATGGGGGACGGCGGGCGACCCTCAGAAAGGGGATGGGACAAGTGGAAAATGCCCTGCAGGATCAATCCGGTTTCTTCCCCAAGCGTTTAAAGACGCTGACAGTGCCGGTGCTGTCCATCTGAGCGCCAGGGGGCTCACTGGTGCTGCTCACCTTGCTGCACCCCCAGGTCCTTTTGATTGTCACCCGAAATTCGGGATCGTTTTTATCTTTTGTGCTGCTGACATCGCCATCCTGGGCTTCCACTGGCACCGCCGTAATACCGATGACGCCGATTTTAGATGACGGTTTCACTGCTGCAGTAGCGATGTTTCTCTGACTGAGCCGTTGCATGGTGGTGGTGACCAGTTTGGCTTCTGAACTGGTGGCTTTTGCCTTGATGGTCCCTCCTGTCGGCTCAGTGCCTTCCTTACGGGGAGGTTTCGTGAGTTTTTTTAGGACACCGGCATACTGGAGGACAGAGCAGTCGTCATCACTGTCGGTAGCTTTGTCCCTGGTGGTCCCCAAGGTGTCACCCAGTCTGCTGAAGACCCCTGTGGGCTGGGAAACAAGGAGGGAGGGAGCCTGTCAACTCCTGCACCTGTGCTCCGGGTGCTTGATTCACGCTCCCCTTCTCCCCCCAGATTTTGGCACCAGGATGGATGCTGACCTCACCCACAAAGCAAAACTGCAGCAATTAATAACTAGGCTGTAAAAACGCTCTGTAAATTGCCTACAAAATCGTATTTCCTCTTAATTTTTTTTGAGGGGCTGAGCCTGCAACTTGTTTTACACCCCAAGACTTCCACACACAGGTTTTTGCCTCCAGAGGAGAGAAAAAATTTTCTGAATCCCCAAACAAAAAAGTTTTTTGCATCCAGAGGAGTGAAAAACCTCTCCTGTATCCCCCATTAAAGGGGTGAAAAGTGTTGATGGGGGTAAAAAACTTCTTTGAATCCCCCAATAAAGAGATTTTTGCCTCCAGAGGTGGGAAAATACCTGCCTGTATCCCCCAGTAGAAGGGTGAAAACAGAAGTGCTGACAGGGATCACCCACAGACTGGGGATCCGTTTGCCTTTGGGGGCTCCATCCTGCTTCTCTATGCTGTTTCCCCACCATTCTCCTGGTTATTTCAAGGTTCCTGCAGCCCCTCCGCAGCAAGCAGGCAGCTGCAAATCCTGATATAATCTTCAGGGAAAGGCCCTTCATTGTCAGGATCTCAATGGGGGTTCCAAAAAGTGACGGTGAAATGGAGCCACAGCCGAAAATCCCATGTCCTCTCACCTTCCCTCCTGTGGTTGTGTCTGCTTTTGCCTCGGCTCCCAGCCGGTCGAAGACAGATGTCCTCTGCAGACCTGCAGTTTTCAGGAAAACATCGTTTTGGAGGTTTCCACGAAAATGAAGCTCCACTGGGGTTAGTGCTGAGAGCTTGCGGCCTTTCAGCCCCATCCTGCCATCGGGGCACCCAGGAAAATAAAATCCACTGGATAAAAGCAGGCAAATGGCCACCCGTCCCCTTTTTCCCCAAGGCTTGAATAGACACCAGTGGGGCCTTTACACTTCACGGTGAGTTAATATATCCTTGGAATAACAGAATTTTGACCCAATAACCCTCTGGATATGAAAATCCTTGTGGGATTTGTAACAACGGGCTGAACTGGGCTTCTGGAAAAGAAAATGAAGATCAAATCCCCCTGCTGTGATACCTTTGGCCGCTTGCTGCTCCAGGATTTTCTTTGTCCTCGGCGTGGTGCCCTTGGGCATGTTGATGATGTACTTCCCTTCCATTTCCGCTGTCACCCGCCGTCGTTTCACTGGGATTGTTGTATTTCCATCTGCCGTGTCACCTAAACCTGGCAGGGTGAAGGAAGAGCAAACGGAGAGCTCAAAAGATTGAAGGGGTGAAAAGGTTTCGTGAGCACTTGGGCGCAATCACAGGCTCCAGTGAGCTCCAAGACCAGCTGCTTTGGTACTGACAGAATTCCTGCAGCACTGCAGGGGCTCCACAAACACCCTCCCCGCCGCCTTTAGCTATTCCCAACCATAAAATCATGGATCATTTGGGCCAGAATGGACCTTAAAGATGATTCCCCGCCTGCCGCGGGCAGGGACATATCCCAATATTCCCAGTGCCCTCTGACCTGGACTTAACCCTCCCAGGGCAGGGGGGTCTGCAGCTTCACTGGGCAGCCTGTTCCTTTGTCCCACCAGCCTCACAGTGAAAAATTTCTGCGGCCATTCTCCCCTCTTCCAATTTAACACATTTTTCCCTCATCCTCTCCCTACATTCTCTGATAAAGACCCCCCCCGGCATTCCTGCAGCCCCCTGCAAGGCTGTTTTAACTCTCCCCAAAGTTTTCTCCTCTCCAGGCTGTTCCTCTGGATGGATTCCTTCCCTCTGGGTCATCAACTCCCTGCCCTCAGCTTGGGGTCACTCCCAAACTGGCTGTGTTTGGGATCCTGCTGTCTGTATTCCTGATGCTGATGTTTAATCATACTGGTGCCAGTATGGATATCTCAGAGACCCCACTTGTCACTGGTTTCCACCCAGACATCAAGCCAGAGTTCAATCGGGGCTGATTCCACACCCACCGAGGGATCCACCCCTCAGATTCTGCCTCTCTCCATTCCAGAGACAAGGATATCATGCCATTAACTCCCAAAACCCTAACAGCCAGAGCCAAAAATTCAACTGGGGGGGGGGGATGGGATGGGATGGGGTGGGCAACCCCCAGTACTGCACTACAGGGCCGGAGGCTGGAGGCAGTAGGAGGTGGAAGGACCTTACCAGCAGGTGAGCAGGCAGTAAACACTAGGGAACACCCAAATCATCAGGGCTGTGGCTCTGCTTGCATTCAGATCCAGCCAGCTGAGGATACAATATCATTTTCTCATTCATTTGCTGCAATATTTTCCTTTGCTAATTTTGGAGGGAAAGTTTATAACACTAGAAATGGCTGCGGTGGAATAACCATCAAAAGAATCTTTTTCATTCTGTTTTGATAGATAGTAGAAAATAAATAAAATATAATGAATCTTTAAGGTTCATTGTATCAGTATTAAGATCCTTTACGGTTCTGAGATGATCATGATATATTTCACCCTTCATTTCCAACATTCTTTATTTTTCTAACAGATGAATGTACAATATACCACTTCCACATATTCATGCTCAGTACTATATATGAGAACAGTTTGGTTTGTTTCTTTAAGTCGATCTTCCACAGCTAAGCCTGGGTACATCTGATGTTTTCTTGGTTTTGTTTCTTTTCCTTGAGTTTTATTACTCTTTCTGTTATCTCCATCTTCATTAAAATTAACAGTAGTAGTAGTAGCAGTAGTAGCAGCAGCGGCAGCAGTAGTAGTAGTATATTTTACTTTATTTCAATTATTAAACTGTTCTTATTTCAACACACAGGTTTTACCTTTTTTCACTTTTCATGTTCCAACATTCTTTATTTTTCTAAAAGATGAAAGTACACTATACCACTTCCACATATCTGTGCTCAGAATTATATATGAGAACAGTTTTGTTTGTTTCTTTAAGTCGATCTTCCACAGCTAAGCCTGGGTACATCTGCTGTTAAGCACTCCCTTAGCTTTTGAAAATAACTTGCAGAAAGATCCACAATATTATTCACAAAAGTAACTGCAACAGGGACAAACTGATCACAGAAATTTAAATATTTGTACATATAAATTAATAAGCCAATGTTAGCTCATTTTCTGTTGTTAATGCTATCACTGAGGTTTTAGTAGAATTGTAGCCTACTGAGATCACTACAAAGAGCCAAAGGCTTCTGATAAGAGCACTTATGTGGATTATCCATTTATCCTGTAGCTCAAATAGGTTATCTAGTAGAAATATAATCAAAGAGCCCTCCAGCCTGAGTTTCTTGCAGATTTAACTAAGCTGATTTCTTTTTCCCCACTTTTAACTCCTATATTTTCTGATGTAATCTTAGCATTCTGGTCTCTGGATGCCCACCCACCATCACCACTGTCATTAGCTTACCAGCCTAACCCAGGCATGTGACCTGATATGCATGTGAAAAAATGATTTTAAGAATCACACACCAATACATGCACCCATAAATCATGTATTAATTTCAGAAAAAAAATGAGACTACAATTTATCTGGTCATATACTGAAGCTTCTACAACATGTTTTTCCAGATTTATCTTATCAAAAATACAGTGTGATTTCAGGCTAAATAATAAAAATTGCATCCAATTTAATTTATGAAAACAAAGATATATTATAGATGAAGTGGTTGTGTTATCAGTGTCTGGTATTTATGTCTATATGTGTGTGTACATATATATATATATGTATATATATTTTATTTAGGATTTTTAGAATTGTAAAGCTTTGAAGTTTTCAAATGCTTTTCATTGTGTCATTATTCAAAATACACAGGTGAAAGGTTTTTTCACAAAATTTTGTAACATTTCCATTTTTGTGACCAATCATTTTACTGATGAAACTATGCTACTGTCTATGGAATTTTACATTAAACATTGAATTAAGACAAGTCAGTGGTATAAAAGGTTAGAATAGTACTCACTAATTTCTGACATACTGTAGAGAAGATAACATATTTCAAATGCAGAGGAAAGTATTTAATGAACTTCTTATAGATTAATGATGTGGCAAACAGTTGTTTGTTTCTATTTGATGGTTATCCCATGAAACCATTAGAGGTCCAGCTCCAGCTATTAGTCACAATTCAGTGGCAACAGAGCTCCAGAAAAGCCAAACACAACACATCCTAGTGTCATGCTGCACTGAAGGACTGATGAAATATTAATCACTCAGGCTCTACATGTAAAATGTGACAAAAAAGAAAGTCGGAATAAGAAAAAAATTCACAGCAGGGGTGCTGTATATTAACATCAACAAGCGACTTTGAAAAGCTAAAGCAAAATGCAGCAACCCTAGCCCCACATGTCTGTAATTTTAAAACTCTTGTCATAGCTAAGTAATAGCACAGCCACAGCAGGATACACCAAAATTAAAGGTAAAAGCTCTCCTAAGGGGTGAAGAGAAGACATAATACTGCCAAAACAGCCACTGAAAAAGCCATTTAGATTGGGAGAGAGAGAGAGCTCAAAGCAGAAAAAAACTAGATTCATTACAAAGACTCATTTATTATTACTATTTTTTCCTTTGTGATTCCTGAAAGCCTTTGGGTATCGTCTGCTGTTGCAGAAATTTGCTATGATGTGGACATTTGGCCACTCATATATATGCCAGCTCTTACTGACACAGAAATAAGAGTATTCTGCAAAGGACACTGCTCTCCCCAGGTCAGGGGCTCTTCTGAATGAAATACTTCAGGGATCTGTGATGACTCACTTTTCAAAAGAGGGGGGAAGGAAAATGAGAAACACAGTTGTAAAAATGTTTGTGAATGGCAGAAATTGCAAGTCCTTAAGTTTCTTAATGCTTCAAAAATTTTCTCTTGTAGCAAACAAATTGGAGGGATAAAATAATAATTTGCGCCCTGGCCCTCCCCTCCCTCTGTGCTTCTGACACAGAATATATCAAGTTGACACCAACCTCATTTTGTTTTCAGTGATTACACCATCTTGGATCTTCTGGAGCCTTGAATATCAGGAAAAACCTTCAAAATACCTTCAGAAGGCACCCTTTGTTTTGTTAGCTTCAGTATAAGGGTTTTTTTAAAGTTTGTGCAGGTAATGGGGTTTCTATCACATTACAATTTTTTCTAGATACCAGCCAGCTCCTCAGCAGCACGTACAGGGTCAGCACTGTCCCACTGAGCCATCCTCTGGCTCCTTGTCAGTGTCACAGTTTAGTCCACAGGCCTGTTTCTCATATTGTTTGAGTAGCATGTTCAAATCAGATGCACGCCATTGTTCTCAAATTGTACTGAAATCCTAAAGTAACTTTTATCCTTAAAAGATTTCAGCCTTTCAACATCATCAGGATCTCCAGTAAGTAGTATTAGCCATTATCAGTGAATCTACCCTCTGACATAAAGCTACAGCAGATTTTTCTAGATGTGATCATCAGCTGGTGAATTAGATGAGCCAGTGTGATTTTCCAGCTCCAAAGTCATACAAGAGAAAATTTAGATATTGCTCCCTTGTTTAAATACTGATCTCAGGTATACAAAACTCCATTAGTGAAAGTTTCATAGCCTTGCATTGTTATAATACAGTCATCAATTCTCATATCTTTACATAAAGAATCAATAAGTAGAAACAATTTCAGTCCAGGATTGTTGCTGGTGCTCATTGCTGCTAGGACTATCCTTACTTTTTGTGAAATTCCAGTAGTCAAGCTGTCAGTGCTATGAACAGTGAAACGCAGCCACCATTACACCCAAAACACAGATTTTGAATTCACCTTGCAGTATCTAAAATAATTTACGATCTTACAGATCAAACCTACTCACTGCTTAATAAAATTTAAGTGTACACAGGTTAGCACTAATGTGAAGGAGGGAAAAAGCAAACACAGGTAACACCTCTGTCTTTGTTAAATTATACATCTATTTAACCAAAATCTGTAAGGAAAAAAAGTCGGTCTGGGTTAAGTTTCAGTTTCACATAAGATTTATTCAAAAAAATGGATGTTGACTTCACTAAGGTATAAACCAGGCACTTATAACTACAACAAAATTAATTCTAGGTAAAAAGGAGAACTTTCTTAATTTTTTAAAAAAATTTTAAACTATCAATCTAAACTGATATTCCACTTACTATTCAGAATTCCACTGATCTTTAATATTTTCCTTCTTCTTGTGGTTTTTTTATCAGACAGAACTTTCAAATGTGCAAAAAGTAGAAAACTACAAGACAGTTTAATAGAGGTTCATATTTTTTCCATTTTGTGACCTCGTGTTGGCTGCTCAAGTGTTATATAGGAAGGGTGAGAGTAAAGGAGCACCACAGCTGGACAAGTGATGCTCGAGGAGCACCTTGGTGTGTCCAGGTAAGTTGCAGACAACGGTGAAATTCCCTTTTCTCTGGTACCAGGCTCAGTCTTCCAGTTTTGTAACAGCTGATTATGAAGCCTTGCTGCATCTCGTATGGGATTGATTTTTGTGCCAAATACATGAATGAAAGGGGAGCTTTCAAAGAGGGAAAGGATATCAGCTAGAGATCAGCAAAAAATCATTACGATCCCCTTTTTCCTCTAAATTGAATATCTTCTACAAACGGCACACCAAAGGCCTCTGCCATTTGACCTCCACCCTATCTGTCAATACTAAACCATTTAGATATTAAGCCAAAGCCTGGAGATTTTGAAGGCTTCTTGTAGCCCAGTAGATGCAATTTTTTACACTTCTCAATGAAGTGTAGACTTTGTATTCACCTGACAGCCCAGAGCCACAGGACTTGTGTGGGCTGCTCTCGGTGTGTCTCCGGTGCGGTGGCACCTTTTCCTGGCGGTAAAGGACTCTGGATGCTGGGGACTTGCTGAAATCCCTTGTCCCCCATCCTGCGACACCTTTGGGGCCAGAAGGAGAGTTCAAGATCATAGCACCAGAGAAAAAGGGGTGGGTATTAGCAGGTTTTCACATAAACATTTAAACTGTACTGTCAAAGAGGTCTTTCTGCATTAATGAATTTGGCTGCAGTCATTAGTATCATTGCAACTGGACTGAAAGTAACTGGGTGTTTTTGACCCAGCTGTTAAGAAATTAATTAGACTTACAATAAATTCTTATTTCCACTTATAAAGTACATTCCCCTTTCCATAGCAAGGTTCTCAATCCTTTCCCACTTTTCAGTTCTAGATGGTAGGGCTATTTACCATCCTTTACTATATTATACTGCTCTACCCCTCCTTTTCTTTTGGAAATGTCAATTGTCATTTCTGCTTAGAAGACTGAGAAAGCACTTTTTCTTTATCACCCCATACAAGACAATTGTCCTACTTGTGCTTATGAAAATAAGAGTGGCTGGACATAACTTAAAAAAAAAAAATAAAAGGAAAGAGTGTTACATACTTTTATAATGACGTGACTTTTCCCAAATTGTCAGGTTTGATTTTACATTTTTAAAAGGAAGTGAATACCATGTCACAGGGAAAGGCATAAAGGTTTAAGAAAAAGATTCACTGTAATGACACCTATTTTATAAGTAAAGCAAAGGATATCAAACATGTTAGTTCTGAAAAGTAAAGCCTGCAGGAAAGAGCTGGTTTTCAATTTATTTGCAATGCTTAAGATGCTCATCAGAAGAAAAAAAAAAAAAAAAGGAAAAAAAATCGCAAAAAACCACCACCACAAATCAAAGTTACTCAGTTCTAGTACTGAACCAGAATTTGACTCATTACATCTGATTATTCATAAAAATTGCCAAGTAGAATAATAAGCCACTTATAAATTTATCACGACAGAAGTCAAGGGGGTGAATGAGATTTTGTGATGTTTTGCTCCTAGGTAGTGCAGGCTTCCCACAGAGAGTCAGAGCACTCTGAAATGAGGCAGATTTGGTGAAATCAGAGTGTTTTCCTTTGGCAAAGATTTTAGATTTTTTTTTCCACATGTTGTAAAATTACAACAGCAACTTAGAAAGTAAAATACGTTATTATAACCAAATATTACCCTTATTTTTCTTTTTTCTTAATATACACTAAGTTAATCTTCTGTGGTCCTCATATTAAAGTTACACCAGTATCTAAGAACACCAGTGAAGACATTTTCCCATTTATAAAGAACTACATGAACAGAAAATAGCACATTAATTCTTTCAGGTACTTCTTCATGCACTATATTTTAATAATGGCTATGAGTAGTTTTTTACCAGTTTAATCATGTTTACATGATTGGTTTCTAAGTACCAATCTTCTGATAAGGACTGCAAAATAATAAACATAGCACCTAAAAATCTCCCAGTTTTTGGGGTGTGAAGTCCTCTCCATCAGGAATATGAGAAATTTCACAAACAATAGTTTTAGATTAATTAAGGTTACATAGCTGATAGTGTCGGCAATGGTGCAATTAACCAGTAAGGCAGATAAGAGATATGTTATGAGATAACAAATGCCTCACAGGTACTGGCAAATTTTGAAGCCTGGAATAAATAAAAGAATGTATCATCATTGCTAAATTTCATAAATTCAAGGTTATGTTAGGAAAAATACAACACTGAATTTTTTTCCTTAAGGAAAATACTTAGCATTTTCCATTGGAAGAGTACTAAAAATGAAAGAAGTAATACTTCTATTAACACAACCAAAATGAGAAATCACATGAAGAGTATGCAAAGCGTTTTCTTCATTTTAACTTATAAAAGCTATAATAGCTTTGACTTTGTTTAATAGCTATTTGTTAAAATTTATATTTATTTTACAGCCTGGAGTAGGTCACTGTGCTTAAGAGTAACCAAGACACCATCTTTTAGTGGTGAATTGCCACAGTGGGCAATCATGAGCAATATTTTTGAAGCCAACAGAACTTTGTTTTCATTTGATTTCTCCCCAAACCAAGAATGAAATATTTCCTCAGTTTCAGTTACCAGCTAGAACTGGAGTTTTCAGTAGATTAAGTACATTTTATTCTATCACCAAATAGGTTAATCTTGAAAAATATTAATTATTTTGTTACATCTAAAAGTTTTCAATACAGAAAATGCCTGGCAACTGTGTCTTGAAACAAGCATACACATATTACAGCTCAGGTTCTGTGGTCTTACCTGGGAGTCTCAGGAAACTTTCACTGCAGTAATTAGGATTATATTACCAATGGAAACACAGTAGCCTTGATTACCATATTTCCTGTTCACTCATCCCAACACAGAGAATACCAGCACTGGTCAGTACTGTCTTTTTGCACAAGGACCAGTAAATAAATCTAAGAAGGAGCTAGCTGGGAAATGGCAGCCGGGCCATCCCCAGTTACTAATCATGTGAAAATCCATATACAGTTGCCAGGTATTCCACTGACACAGCTTGCTTTCATTAAACTGGGGCCCCATGTGCATTAACGATGGCCTGTCTTTGTTATTGTGGCACTTCTGATACTTTAGGACCATGCCTGATGCTGCCCCATATTTATTTTTTTGTACACATTTATTAAAATGTATAAATGAAATTTAACAGTTAATAACTCCTAATTTATGTACGAAGTGCCCAGCGATGCCTGTTTTCTAGGTGCCAGGGTAGTGACTTATCTTGAAAAAGTTCCAGCTCCCAAGTTCCTTGGAAGACTTGGTGGGAAAAACCACAGCTCACCTTAGATGTATGTGGATTAATTGGAACCTAAAATACAACCCCAAGATTACATTAAATAAAGAACAAAACCCTGCCTCTAAACTGAAAACTTTTTTTCTGATGTTTTTTTCACCTCAGCTATGCATCCCCACCTTCTTCAATAAAGTCTTGGTACTTGATTGGGAGGCTGGCCAGGATGAAAACTTTTTTTTATTCTAATAAATCATTATTTTTTGCCTCATTTGTTCATTACGCATTTAAAAAAAACCCCAAACAAACAAAAAAAAAAGCCAGCAGAAATGTGCAGTCACCTTCAATTATATAACATGCTTTGGCTACTAAAAAGTAGGGATGGGACTGCAGCCTCAGGCACCCACAGGAGCAAACAGATCTCTGCCAGGCTCTGTGGTGGAGGGGGTGATGGCAAAACAATCTCTCAGCCACATCATAATTGCATGAGTAGAAAATAGATTCGTTTGTGTCTTTGATCCTGTCTACAGAACAAAGACATTACTAGCTTGTCCTTTCTTCTTTTCTTTTTTTTTTTTTTTTTTTTTTTTTTATGTAATTTGAATTTTATCCAGAATAAAAGAAAATTTTTCCTCTCATGTCACAATACAAAAAGGCAGATCATCTTGAGACAATATAGATGTGAGACAGAATATATAGTTCACAAAGTGTTATTTTAATAATTCATTATTGGGTGTTCGAGAAGCCATGCTTTAAAGGTTACTTTTCCTCCATGGTTGTTAGCACAAACCATGTAACGTTTCAAAGGAAGAAGAGCAACTGTTGGGTGGGCTCTCCTAAGTACTTGTCATGGTTTAACCCCGGCCGGCAGCCCAGCCCCACGCAGCCGCTGGCTCACTGCCCCTCACCCAGAGCGATGGGGAGGAGGATTGGAAAGGGATGTAGAACTCAGGGGCTGAGATAAGAACCATTTAATAGGTAAAGCCAAACCCGCACACACAAGCAAAGCAGAACAAGGGGTTCGTTCCCCACTGCCCACGGC
>JAVJGJ010000014.1:109260525-109298037 GCA_035590215.1 Microhierax caerulescens | reverse complement strand
GCAGCCAGGGGTTCTGCCCCCCCCAGGACAGCAGGGCTCCCTCATGCCTAACGGTACCTTGGGAAGACAAATGCCATTGCTCCCAGCGTGCCCCCTTCCTCCTTCTTCCTCCAGATTTGTAAGCTGAGCATGACACCATATGGTGAAGGACATCCTTCCGATGAGTTGGGTCAGCTGTCCCAGCCATGTCCTCTCCCAATCTCTTGTGCACCCCCAGTCACCTCGCTGGTGGGGCTGGGTGAGGGGCAGGAGCCCTTGGTGCTGTGTGAGCCCCATTCAGCAGTAACAAAACCACCAGTGTGCTATCAACACTGCTTTCAGCACAAATCCAAACATAGCCCATACAAGATACTATGAAGAAATTTAACTCTCTCCCAGCCAAAACGAGTACAACTTTAAAAAAAAACAACACAACCTGCTAAATAATATGTAACTTCTTATCTGCAGTGGTTTTTGTTTTCCCTTATAAAAACAACAGCAACAACAAGAAGAGGTTATAGAAAAATAGACAAGGAAATTAAATCCAAAAGTTATGTTAAACATAATTAACATCATGACATAAACTGACAAAAGCCAGGAAATTGAAAGCTAAGGCTGACATTCAATCTATAATGCTCCCTGGTTTTTCATGACATGACTTAAAGCCAGAGTTACAGCCTTAATGTTAAATTTCCTGTCTTTTGTCAGTTTGTGTCACAACCTTCATGTTATTTAAACATAGGGTTTGTGCATTTAATTGTATATTACCCTTTTTATTGCTGATTCGCATTTCAATAAATCAGAGCCTTTTAAATATAGTTTTGTAAAAAACCACCTCTGTGAGTTCAGAGTTGTCTGAGTTGTCATTTGACATTCATTACATATTTTCTTCAAATGAAAGTTAGCAGGAGATCCTAATTTTCTACTAAATTGTGAAAACAAATATTTTTTTGTTGTCAAACACAGCTATTTCATTTATAAACTAAGTATGATCAAAATAAATCCCTAGAAGAACATAGAGAAATCTATTTTCACTGGAGAAACAATTTTTCTTTACCATAATTGTTATTTACTGCGTCTGTAGATCCATCACATATTAATAATTTTATTTTCTGAGGTATGGCAAAAAGATGATAGTAACTGCCGCTATGGAGTTTGACTTATGACTGTAAATGCTCTGCATGGGCCTCAGATTTCTTGTTAAAATAAGATACTAACTTTCAAGCAAAAATTATTACTGTTGCATCATTTCAAATCTGCAAAAATAGAGGAAATATGCTTCTAAAAAACACCAGCAATTTCAAAACACTACAAAACCTCACGAACAGTTATACTGTATTCTATTATATTCAGAGAACGGAAAAAGCAAAACAAATTATTTCTTGCTGCTCGTAACTTACTATTTCATTCCAAAAGCTTACAGTTTTCCCATATTTTTTAGATATTAGGTTAACACAGCAGAGATGATAATTTAAAAGATAAAAGAATATAGCTTTGTCGAGGTATTCTACAGACTGCATTTTAAATTGTTTGGTACAGGTATATATATTTTCTAATAAAAACTCATAAAGATTTTAAGTCACTGAGACAACCTAATTTTTATTTACTGGCAAAATACTTCACCATTTGAAAAATAGTGTGAAATAGCAAAGTAATAATATTGGCTGTGTAAGAGAAGAAAACCAGCTGAAGGTGTGTTATTAGTTCTAATTCAGCCAGTGAGTAGATAGGAAACAGCATATTTGAAATCTCTTTCTGCAAGCTAGTAACATCACATATAAGGAAGCTAGATTATTTCATGTGTGATTAAAGGGACACATTTATTCAGGGAATTCATTGGAATTACACCAAGAATCTTCCCTTGGGAATAATTTTACCTGGTGATGCAGCTCCTTCTCTGGTATAAACCCACCCCAGGCTATTTTGACTTGATTTGTGGCCACTAGGAATGAGGCCCATTGTTCCCAAAGAGTAAAATTTTTATTCCTCAAGAACTGCCAAGATGAAAAGTAAAGAAATCTTAATTGTAGCACTCATTAAATACATATTTTCTCTAAATTCAGTTATATAGTAAATCCTTTTTAAATAAACATTTTTCTGAAAGTCTAGAGAATGGTATACATCTATTAAAATATAGCTTTACTCGATACAATATAGTGGAAGAAAGGTATTACCTCCAGGAAAAAAAAAATCTCTTTGACCTTAAAACAAATGCATTCACATCAAATCTCTGCATAGTCCAAAGGCCTCATCCACACCAGACATGTCTAATAAGCAGGCAAGTCTAACAAGGTGGTTTAAGGTTCACCTACCCAGAGCAGGCCTAGAGCCAGAGAAGAGCCTCTCTGTAGCTCCCATTACCCAAGGGAACATACCCACCACTTGTCCTGGGATTCCAGGATAATTTATGCTCTCTGAAAAGGATCATGGGTATAGAAGAAACAAATTAAGAAAACAATTAAACAATTAAGCTGCCCTGTCTCTCAGCTCATTCGCGTTCCCAGCATAAACTCAGTAGCTTGACATACCAGTGGCTGTGGGGGAAGGGTTCACTTGGCCGGTGTAAACACCAAGCTCTGAGCTTTCTTCTCTAGGCTGCCTGTGCCATCAGTGGAAAAATATAAACATTAGCAGTTCTCCTCATGCACAGTGATCATCAAAAACAAGTTAGATGGCTTACTAGAAGTGGCAGGTCATCTCTCTTGACTTAAAGGCAGGTTAAGATGTCAAGCTCAGATGCAGATGCAGATGATACAAACGACACCTTAGGTAACTGAAACTATTCTTCCCCCCTCCCCTTCCCCACCCCCCACCCCAAGGTAATTTAAATCAGATATGCAGACTTGTAAGACCATTCATCTCATTCCTTTCTTTTATCTTCCAAAGTCCAGGTCTTTGATACATACCATAGCAAAACTGACTCCTTACCTGCTGCTCGATAGCATTTTAAGCACTACCGTTGTAGAAACTGATATGGGAATGGATTAAGCAAATGGTTCATTTCCAACAGAAGCTGCAGCACATGTGAAACATACTTTTTCCAGTCTGAAGCAAAATTGCCTTTGAATTTACATTAAGGACATAACTGGTTCATATGTAAAATCAATGTTTTTTCTCCCCATAGGCCACCATTGGATAACCTGTTCTTTCACCATTTTTGCAAATCTTGCTTGTGCAGTAAAGATTTTTTGGCATTTGTTTAGAGGCTTCCTCCCCCACAACTTCTTATGAACTCCATCTGGACAGAATGAAAGAATCTAGAGTGGAACAGTACATCAAATCCCCAAGTGGTATACTCCTAAATCCATTGTTTCTCGTAATGTTTCAAAGAATTATGTTTGAGTAAGGAAATTGAGGGCTTAGTAATATATTGATAATTAACACAACAGATGTTGTATAAGTCTTGGCTGCAATAGCATTTCTTTCTGAAAAGAAAATAAGTATATTAAGCAACAATAAATACATTTTAGTGGCATTATTTTAGGGCTTTTTAAAACAGTTTAGCCTTGTAAGTGGCTTATTTCGTGTCTGAAATGAAAATATTCAGCAGTCCTCACAATCTGCTCCTTATTTTTTTTTATTTTTGTCTTATTTCATTTAAGTTCAAAATGAATCCATATTTTCTGTGATTTATTGGGTAACACTGTAAGAAAGGCAAGACAGTAACCTCAGGCAAACCATATGTAGTGAACAGGTTCCAGAGACACTTTATTGCTTTCTACCAGTGGTAGGTTAGCACTGGCAGTCTTCCTTCTGAATAGGCTACAACTGCTATCAGATACATCTGTTCAGCATTTTACTGCAAAGAGAATGTAATGCCAAAACAATGCTAAACTTGGATTGCCCATTTCCTGAGATTACTGCTCTCAAAAAGTTCACATAAAGTTTTTCTCTCTGTAATTTTAACATCTGACAAACAAAATTTGAAGCAATATTTTAATTTCATACATTATCCATAATCTTCCGCAGAAAATATAATTAGTGTAATCACTGTCATCTGCCAGCAAGGAAAAGATATTCCAGAAATAATTTATGCTGAGTGTTTTACTTTGAGGGTTGTTTTTGTTGTTGTTGTTTTTATTATAGAAAGCCTACATTGCTATGCTCTCACCTTCCCTGATAGACCTTTCTAGGCAATTGTTTATCCTTTTCTAATAGAGAAATAGTTTAGATTTTATACCATACAGCCTAGCTACTTTCAATGACATTTATATAGGGATTTTATTTTACAACTGAAAATCTTAATAGAGCCTTTCTACTTTCTGTTTCTACAGCATAAGCCCGTACAGCCTTACAGTATACACCCCAGAGAGTCCTCAGGTTCTGAGACAAAAAAAAAAAAATAAATTAACAGTACAGACAATTATCACATTAAAGTCAATCTCACTACTTTTATCTTCCTGAATGTCAGCGTCTTCCCATCTCTATAGATGATCATGATAAGAACAGACTACCCTGAGGTGTGATGGGGGTACAGCCTATAACTTAGCAGCACGATAAAGGTCAGCTCTGGAACATCTCCTCCCTCCGATTTTTGCTTGCTGCCCCTCTGCAGATTCAGTGGTACAACAGAAAAGTTTTGGGTCCTGTAGTCATGGTTCAAAAAAATGCATGTACTAATACCTAGTGCCCACGTTACTTTTACCAAAAGGAACTTTGCAAAGCACAGGTAAATGTGTGTGTGTGTGGGTTTAGATGATGTGGGTACTGGGTATTGTACAATGACTCCAGTCCAGATGGTCAGCTGCACTTTATACCGAGCATGTACACAACTCTGCATGCTTAGCCCTGCCACTGGCTGTGGCTGAGAGCATGGAGCTGCGGCAGCGTTGCATCCCTCGGGGCGCAGATGCTGGTAACACCCTGCGCAACGTAAATCATGGAAACCTGCTTCATCGCCTGACTTCTCCAGCCTCCACAATTTACTTGCGGGCAACAAGTCTCAGTGTTGTTTTGACCTGCCTCTGGGCAGTGCTCCATCATTCGACCCAAAATGAGAGATAATGAACAAAAAATAGCTGAAGAACAATCAGAGCAACAATCTTCCTTTTCTATTCCTGCCTTCATCCTATGTCCAAAGACAAGCGAACTGGTGGCTGACATAGATGGAAAACCACTTGAAGCAAGGCAAGGCTGAGTCATTTTGCAAGGCACGTTGCACTAGCTTTAGCAGTGTTTCCAATGGTATATTTAACACAGGAGGACAAGTAGCTCCACTCATTTTTTATAAGTATGAGAGAAGATTTTTATGTTCCTTTCTCCATCAGAGATTGAACATAGCACTTAGATATTTTATTTCTTGTTATTCTTCTGTCCCAGGTTTTCCTGGAAGGGTGGGAAATATAAGACCTGGTATGAAATACAAAATTTATATATTATTATAGATATTTCTTATTACTACCACCTTTATTAGTCAAGAGTGAGGTTTCATGAAGGCAGTTTTTGTGCCTTCATTCATTCAGAGATACAAGAAGAATCATTATAGCTATTGCTCTTGTAAGCATGATGCTTTTTCTTCCTATGAAAATTTCCTGCTTCCCTTGTTTTAGAAGAAATATTTTTTGTGACCCAAAGATTCAATGGTTCCATAACATCTACAGTTAAGTACAACCTCTTCTCAAAAATATCCCGCCAGCCCAGATATGTGCGTGTGTGATGATGTATATCTGTGGAGCAGCTGACAGAGTTTCCATAGTGCTTAGGAACGAAGCTTGCAGTCTACAGAGCCTGAAATACAGAAAAGTCAGGGGACAAGCAATTTTACTTATACCCTGAAATGGAAAAAGCAACAGAGCAAAGCTTTCTCTTTTCCCATTTCACCTATATAATGTACACAGGATTATATTGCTGTCTCAATGTATAACTCGCCCACTTTCTTCTTTGTGCTACACAAAATTTCTCCGGGATAGTTCCAGAACAAATGCAAAAAGAAGACTTACTTTCAAATACATTATTCTTTGTCCTTTTCAGAAATAATAGCATTTTTTCTGCTTGATAATTTTAAAGTTTTAGCTTCCATAACCCCTTGAAAAGCAAAACAGAAAAATACCACATGGTGTATTTAGTGTGATGTTTTAATAATAGTTGTCAGTCAACTTAGAAAAAGAGAGTGGTCTAGGAAGCTGCTAAGGTTATGGTGACAGAAGCACCCAATTGTTTTCTTGATGGAAGCAAACACATTTAAAATTAGTATAAATTATCTTAGTTTAATAAAGTAGCTGAGATTAATGTTTGCTTTAAATCAGTCTCTGTTATGTGTTTGAAATGTATTCTTCTTGACAATTATTTAAGAATACTTAAAACTGACTTAATTCACACAGTATTCAGCAGTACCACTGCACCCTTGTGAAATAACGGTTTCAGACACATTTATTAGAGAAGATTTCTAATGAATTACTATGCATTGACTGATAATTGAGCAAACTGTGAGAGTTACTTGCATTTCTTTATCACTATGACTATATCTTACCTCTCATTCCACTACCCATCCAGTCAAAGCTATAACTATCTTTTTTTTTCAGCCTTTATATAAATACCAGTTTCTGAATCGGGGAAGTCAATAGCAATTTCACCGCTGCCCCTGAACTGCTCAGGTTCAACCTATTGCTATTGCAGCTGAATAAACATCTAAGAAGGATTCTTTTGCTTTCCTGTGAGAAAATCTCCATAAATTCTCCAACACTGTAATTACTAAACCACTGGCAAAATCATACCAGGCAATTAACTCCCTCAGCTTCTTTCTATCTCCATGCAACTCAAAGCTGATATTGAGGGACACACATTAAGCAGGCATTTAACTTAACATAAAGAAATCAGTTGCATTTAAGCACAAGCTTTCAAGGTTTTTTCTGAAGGCTTGATTTCTTCGTGTCTTGGCCTCAGAATTTAGTTGGGTCAGGACCTGCCAGAATTTCACAGGCAGTTTTACACTACTCTACATGGCCCCTAATTGGTGGCACACACCTATATTCTAGTCCAAAGTGACTCACACTCGTAAAACTGGGATAAAAACCAGGCTATATTCCTCTCTGAGTTAACATAATTGATGATAAATGAATGGGCAGTGACACTGCCCTGCAGCCCCACGTTAGATGGTAGCAGTAAAACAGAGAGGCTATCCTGAATCCTAACCACTGAAGCCCAAACAAAACAGCCTTCCTGGTGCACCCTGCCTATGCAAAAGTGTTCTGTGGCAGTGCCACAAATAGTGACTAAAGCCTGAAAGAAACTCATCCAAACAGCTTCACAGTGCAACACCAGGTGTTACTAGTGTGGCTGAAATGACATTAGGAACTCCTGTGTTGCCATACATTGATTCATACTGAAAAATACATGGGTGATCCACTGTGGTTGGAAAGTCTGGAAAATGTAATGTGGTTTGCTGGGTTTTTTTTGGTGGGAAATTCAGAAGAGGTTAAATCTTTCATAGCATGGACTGAAATGCTTTCTACAGCAACAAAAGACTATTTAGCAGCTGTTTTCCTACCAAAAAAAAATGCAGAAATAATAATTAAAAAACATATTGAGAAGCCTAGAACAAAAGCACACTTCTAAATTTTAGGTTTAAATGTCAAAACTGTTGAAAGTTCATCTTGTGTGTTGATATTAGAGGAAGGAAATAATAAATTCTATCTACAGTCAGGCATGGACCTAGTATAGTATAGGTCAGTCTGATTTATTGTAGATATTTATGATTTTCTTTGTTTCATAAACAGTTATTAGCTTAATGTTAAGCAGAAGACTCTGTGAGTGAAACATATCAACCGACGTGAGACCAGTCTAATCTCAGCTGCTGGACAAGCTGTTAATAGATATTCAAATCTCAATACAGCTACATTTACTTTCCCCTGCTAAGTATAAACGTGTTTGGTATTCACTGCAGCTGGTGCTACTAGAATGATGCTAATGATAGTTTATCTGCTTCCCACTCTTGCATAGCACAATCCTTACATTTAAATCAGTGATGCCAAAAAGAAATTACATAATATACTGCAGATCTAAAGTTAATCTTCAGTTCTGGCATCAACTACCTGAACGTGGAAAAATATTCCACCCTTTGGCAGATGCAATTGCCGTCATAAACACTCATAGATGCCTTTGTTATCTCCTCAGTCATTGACTTTTACTCCACAACAAAAAATGCTTGTTTGTGTGAGTGGCTGCTTTTGTTGCTTTTCTTTCCCCTCCTCTTTATCAGTAAAACTAGCTTGTTACCTTACATAGTGTATTACTTACGGTAATTTGATTTTCATTAGTGATTCAAACAACACTGAACCTTGTCACAAACTCTGGGACTACAAGGCTATTTGCTGAAACTCGCCCCTCTGTCACTGCCAGCTCAGTTTTCTTATTGTCAGCCTTCTCTGTCTTCTAAAAATTGGAGTTTCTCACCCACTTTAATGCCTCATCACTGACAGAGATCTTCTTGCAACAGAATCCCTCTCCAGCACCTCAACCACCCCTACACCATCAAATGACATATTCATTAAACTTTTTTGTTAAATGAAATGTTCATTCTGGTGATATACAGAAAGCTTTCAATAATGTGATTGAAAACTATTATCTTATTCAACCAGTGCCAAAGTAGCTGTTTACTACCATATGGATAGCTATTACATCTAGCTGAAAAAAAAAAAGTGGATTTTTTTTTTTCCTTTGAAATTGCCTCTTTTCTAGATAGCTACAAACTTGAACAAGCACAGTTTAACTTTGGAAAAGTTGTTCCAGACCCAAGGAAGGTTCAAGTGGAACACTGACTCATGCTAAAACATGTTTGGTTTCATCTAAGCTAATACCATGATTACAGAATAAAGACAAAGAAGACATGAAATGAGGCCTAATTTTCTAGGCTTCTGATTCTTTATAGTGTAAAAGAGTCTTGAAATTTTAGGACAACTTACAATTTCTCAGTCTTACCTGCCACATACCATCGCAGGTCCAGGACACCATGGAGTTGAACCATTCAAGTGCACAGAAGTGCATGATGGAGGACTGGGCTTCTTAAACCTGCAGCTTGTTCCATTTCTAATTCTGCTAAACTCGGTACTTGAAAACAAAATCTTCCACAAAAGACCACTGCTTCTACACCCAACTTGAATCATTAGGCCAATATCCAAATAAACAAAAAAATAGGTTAATGTTCTCAATTCAAATTAATTTTAGGGATTTACAGTATCCTGAGAAATCTCTAGATATGATCTTCTTCCAAAAATTCCAGCAAGACTTTGGGGTCATTTCCTTTAAATATGTACATATAAAGATTATATGGAAGGTATGCTGCAAGACTGCAACAGAAATGTAAGAATCCCAGAGATGGGCTAGATTTATCAAGATACCTAGTCTGCTCCTGGGACCCAAAGTAACATGTTGAGCTATGGAAGTGTTTCAGCTTTCTCAGAGCCAGGTCACTATGGTGGTTGCAATGTGATATATTTATTGTACTGCTTTATGCTGTGCCCTCCAGGTACATTGCTGAAAACATCATCAATCCTCTTGTTTATGAACTCCATCCAGACCTATCTCTTAGTCCCATGCCTCCTATGCAGGCATGCATAGGGATGTAGTGACTCATGAGCACCGCACCACTGATATGACATAATCTGGAGTTTAAACATGATAATTCTGATTTATGAGAAAAAATACTACAAATCTGCTATTAAAGCTCTAAAGATATTTCTCTAGTATCTAAAACATACAAATTAGGCTTATCATGTAACTAACATTACCATTATTTCTGACTGCAACATTCCTAAAATGAAAAAACAAAGCAAAGAAAGGTTTGTGCAGTTTACAGTTGTCAGTTTTATGTAACCCTCGTGCACTCTGTTTCAGTGTCAATGTTGATTATATCCCCAACACATGAGCAAGCTACAGAGCCACAACATGCAATTTATTTACAAAAGACAAGTATACAGAAATATGTATTTATAGTAAAGCAGTTTGGGAAATTTTCATTCATTCAGCTTGGTGAAATGAATAATATTTTGCAATGCAGTGAACAAAAATTATTAATTCACTATGATGATTGATTACTGTGAAAAAGGGCAGACAAATAGACATTTGCATCTGTGCTGGTAAATTTTCATGACAATTTTGCAAGGCTGTATTATGCTGCAATATTAAAACAATTTGCAGTAAATCAATTTCCGACTCTGCCCATTAAATTAAAGTTGGTTGAAGCCAGATATTTTCTTGACTTGCACTTAAAGAAATACTGGATCACAAGGATTTTTAATTTTTATATATATATATGCTACCATGTATATTCACTATTTATCCACAGTATGTTTCACTATTGCCAAAGGATTTGCCTTCAACCATAAGCTAAGCTCTAAAAACCAGAGAATTAAATGTCAGTTATAAGCCACAAAGAGAAAACAAAATGAAAATACATGTATTGGTTAGGCAGCTTTACTCACAAAAACTTGAGCAAAATAGTTTTTCTAATACTAATTCATAACATGTCTTGCTGTCTGTCTTTCAGTTATCCATCTCCTTGATCGTAGTATGGAACCGCTTTGTTTAGTGTAAAATTCTTTGCTTACATCTAGCAATGGAGAAAGATTACTTTTGCCCCACTTTAAGTTTCTGCTTCTGCAAGTTCTGATATTTCTATGCTGAAAGACTTCTTCAAAATGTTATTTTAAATATCCAGACTTTTATGCCCCCAATGAAATGGTCAAGGTTGAATATGAAAAAAAACTCATGGGAAGCACCAATGTTTAACAAACAACATAAAGAAAATACAAATTTATACAAGGATGTAGAGTATCAAACAGTATATCATGAAAATGTATCCTTTGAATGACATTTGGAGTCTGGGATTCCAGCCAAAAAGAAAAAGCTTTTAGGTTATGTTGTTTCAAGATCAAAAGATCAGAAGTTTTTTATAATCTATCAAGTAAGAGCCAACAGATTTACACTATATTTTCTCTTGTCCTTTCAGCCTTCAAGAAAATATTAGGTAGGAAGACAAAAAGAACAGTCTGAAAAAAAAAAAAAAAGAAAGTATAACATAATAAGTATATTAGAATTATCCAAATATTTTATAATATTGATTTTTCTGAATTATTTTGTAGCTTAATACATAGATAAATACGTAGATCGAACAAACAGTGATGCTTCGGTAAGTTATGTTTCTATTCAGATAGACATTTTTAGGCACGCTATTGCAGCTAAGGATAAAGGGGATAACTAATTTTATACTGTACAACTTTATTCTATCTCGAAAACAGAAACATGAAAGATAAAATTAGAACTACAGATAGATAAAACTCATGTCTACCTCTGCAGCTTGGTTGAGCTTGACTTATCTATCTTTTGTACTTTAATACATTAGTTCGTGTGGTAATGCTCAATGCAAATAGCATTGGAATTTAAGACCCTTCTTATGTCTTGTACTTTATAGATAAGTCAGCAATCTGTGCTAGCATAAGTGAATGAGGGCTTCATGATCTTTTGGAGCCTGTTTGCACACAGCATTTGCTCCTTAGTGAACTGAGGAGTACCCTGTTCAAGGTTTATAATCTTTCACCCAGCCTTGATTTATATACACCTGGGCTAAGTTTAACCTACTCGCTTCCAGGTCAGACCTTCTTGACATTGGAGGAATAATCCCCTAGCAAGATCCAACTTCTTTTTAGACATAATATCAAGGTCAAGAGAAGTCCTGGCCTTAAAACATAAAAAAATTGCATACTGTTAGTATTAGTAGTACCCTTTTTAATAATTACAACAGTTTTCAAAACAATCATAATAAGGCTAGAAAGGGAAAACTAAAACCTGTAAAGCAAGTAACTTTTTTTACATCAGCATACATGGTAGCGTAGTGTCAAATCTCATCTTTTGCTGGTTACTACCATTTTACTCTCAGATACAGATGAATTTGTTAGCTAAGAAATACACTGGCTGCTTACGTGCTCAATGACAAGGCTTAAGGCTGAAGCTGGGTGTTAGCAATGGGAAGAGATAAAAGGGCTGCACTTTGAGCAAAGGGGGGGTCGCTCTGGCCAGTCCACCATTACTTGTCTACCTGAGCAGTCACCCTTACTGCACAGAGCAGGTATATACCCTTTCCATACCAGGACTGAAAGGTTTCATGTGGACTGCTTCAGGAACAAGCGGTGTGAGCTGGTCCCTACTTTCTTGCAGTTTGTGCAATTTTTACACTTCTGGTAAAGCAGCATGAAGCACAGCTTTTCCTGCTTGACTAGGCTTTAAGCTCTCGGGTTTGAAGTGTAAATGATAGTACATGGCAGTGGTCTAGGAGATACTTTCAGGGAGTATTCTCTTTCTACATTACATATCTCTCTCTTTCCTGCACAAACTCCCCTAGGAGTTTGGGAGCAGGATAATGGCATCTTCTGTACTTGGAACGCACATCAAGCACTAATGAGCCATAATAATACATATTTTGCATACTTTACTTGGATTTATTTCTTATACATGCCTGTATATTTTAAAATAAGATGCTGATATGAAAAACAAGTTCATATTGAAGGTAATTATGAGAGGTTTTTAAACTTTAATACTATACAGACATGTTGAAAAAAGATTTCTCTCTGCAGTATTGTCTTTACTTAGACAGCAGACCCTCATTTTTCATGTGCTGTTGTCATTTATGTTAATGAAATTTCTTCCTGCACTTTCCTACCTTAAATATATATATCAGAAGAAACCACCAACATACCTGCAATTTTAATTTAGTGATACAGATTAACTCATTTGTGCCAGGTAATACCAAACCAGACTACCAAAAGCACAAGTTTTATTTACCTTTAAGTCAAGGGTATCAGAAAACATATCTCAGACTTTAGGGCATGTTTCTTAAAGTCCTAGGACTTCAGTCATTTTAACATGCACAATTGGGATGAGGATTTCATAATGCCTTTGGCTGGCAAAATCGAGGTTTGAAAAGCCCACTCCCACATTAAAAGATGTGCTGGAGCTATCAGACCTTTTGCCACGGTTCTTACAATTTTGTTGGAGCAAAAGCAGCCTTCTCAAAAAAACAATACAGCATTGGCTGTACATTCGCAGGTTGGGAATCTGAGAGTAGAAGGAAATGAGCTGCAGTGCTGGAGAGCAACTGAAGAGTATTAAAATACTTGGATTCTACTCAAAGCCCCTCTACATTCTTTTATAGACTATCTGCTCAAAGGAGACCTCATGTCATGGTAGAATATAGTGAATAAACATCTGTTTGTGAAACATATCTCCCACTATATTAATAGAATATATATATATATATTGATTTACTTAGCCAAGGAGGAGAATTTGGAAGAACACCCCATTAAAGGAATCACATCCTGCCATTTCATATTTTATTTGAACTTTGTTATCTGACACTTCCATTCTTTACTGGAAAAAAAAGAAACATAATTACTAAAGCCCTTTCAAATCTTGTCAGGATTTTTAAAATGTCATTCTAAAGGGTAAAAGGCTAGCGATGCTGTTGACTAGTGAACGTAGTGCTGTGTCTTTGTTGCATAACCTATAGCCTTTTAGTTACAGTTCTGGTATCTGCATTCAGTATAAACTCAGTATGTGATAGACGTACTAACTGCAGCTGAAAAGAGCTGGAGCTCGAATCAGAGAACCATTCTGCTCACTCTTTTTGCATACGAGTGAATGAATCCAAAGACAGTAGTAAAATAGACTGGTAGCAGGTATTTCCTTTGTTGTCTGTCTGGTTTACATGTAAATGTAGAAGAGACCTGCTCACATTAAAAAGAAACAGTTGCCATTTTAAAGAAGTTTAAGTTCAGTTCCATAATGCTAAAAATAAATCACCCTTCTTTCCCAGGAAGTTTTGTTCTTTCTCAGATTTCTTTTCTAAGACTGGAATGTGTATTTTAGTACTACAGACTAAAATTTTTTTTTTAAAAATATAGAACCAGTAAGAATTCTTTCAAATTTCTTTTCCATCTACAAGACATTAACACATACATACACAAACTGCTTCATTGTTGGTCTGGTAATTACGTGAAAATAGTGACGAGCCTAATAGGTCCTCTCACTTTCTTATGAAGGTAATGTTCTACTTTTTACTCCTTTGTTTTCTTTCTTTTATTTTTCCTCCAAGGTTCGATACATTCAAAGTATTGGTAGTGCCTCTGTGTGTTTAAACTTTTCAGAAGGTATCAGAGGTGCAAGATGTCTTCTCAGCCATATCTGTGATATGTTAATGTCTAGATCTAAAACCTCATTGATGGCATTAGTCAAGTGACTACAATTCCAGCATAACTACATATATGAAGCAGTTGTGCAGTGTTTGAAGTTAGCTGTAGACCAAATGTAATAAGAAATTTCTCTTTTTACAGGAAAATTCACATAGACTAAACAACTGGGAAGGATCTTTCTTCAAGTTAGATACTGGCTCCATTTCTCAGCTATGTATCTTTGTGGACAAAGCAAGAAAAGCATCCATGAAGGAGCTCTGAAACGTAGGATCTACCCAAAGAACAGCATCTAGAGAGCAGGAGATCACGTGTAATGGGTTATGGTGGAAGCACTCGAAGACTTTAAGTCTCAAACTACAGGACCAGCATTAGAAAGTGAAGGTCTGGACAAAAAGCTTATGAAAGGTAGTTTTATTTGTACAGATTCTGGACTTAATTCTGCTGAAGTGACAGCTTAAGGTATGACATCATCCTTCCCAAAACAGCTGCTGGGTTCCTTTGCTTTTCCCCTTTCCTTATGAACAAGATTGATTTCTTTCACAAAAATCATTATGAAGACTGATATGGATTAGCTCTGACAGTTCAGCTAGGATTTTCTCAATTAGGTGAATGAAGGTAGTAGGTCCTTAACATCCTACCCTAAAGTTTAAATCTAAAGTAGTTACTCATGTCAGTTAATATTACACTGCACTTGCTTTAATACTTGGGCAAGAGTTTTCCTGTCTATGCATAAAAGACCCTTTTTTGTTTGATTGGGTTTTTTTTGCACAGTTGCTAAGATCGTGCCCTAAAATAATTTTGAAAGGTGACAAAGAGTGAAAGGAGAATCTTAAATTACTTAAATAAGATCAGAGAAGATACTTACTTTGGAACATGAATATATTGATTTCAAAAATGTCAATGAATAAATCAACCATTTACTAAGATTCTTTGGGTGCTTTTCATCTCTGCAACGTAATAGAATTAAACCCTATGTTTCTGTTGGCACAGGATCTGGTGGCAAAAATAATACTATGTATTGGAGTGTCCTTCCTCCTTTTTACAGATGATAAAGGGGGAAGGGAGGGAATCCTGCTGCCTTAAAGGGAACAGCAGGATTTAAAAAACAAACTGAAACAAACCAGCTCTCCAGAGCAGCACCTTCCTCTGGCTGGTTCTTAAAGACTGAACAGCTACGCAAGGTCAAAATAGTGTGGTAGCAAGGGATTTGCTTTTTTCTGTATATAAGATTGGATGTTTAAGATCAAGGTCTAGACTTTTTCATTTGCATCTGCAGTACCTCTGGCAAGGAAAACAACCTGTTCTTTTTCACAGTTTATATGACCACGCATATACTATTACATTTCAATAAACTAGTGTTTACAAGCAGGCAGTAAAATACTAAGAAAACAATGTTAATAACTGTCCAGATATCAGGTTCTGTATTAAATCTTCAGTTATTACAGCTTGCTGTGGAAACACAGCAGTTTAAGTGGTGAGTATTAAACAGTTTGTGGAGTGCTATAAATTTCAGATGCATTTATATTATATAGTACTGTGCAAATCATAATCTGAAAGTCAGTTTCATTTGTGCAATATGTGCTTTAGTAGAAGAAAAACAGTTCAAGCATGTGTCTTCCATTTTTATAAAGATTTTAAAGGATTATTTAAGTTGAAGGAAAAGCAGCTTGTAATTAAATTTGGGCTATAGCACCAAGAAAGGATCACAAGCAATAGCTGAGCTGGCTAAGCACTTAGTAAAACTCTAACTTTCTTGGGTTTATGACCAATTTAAATATTTTCTTTAACATTCCATTGGGGGGACACAACTAAATTGCCTTATGAGGTACTTGGTTATCACATAAATCACTTAACCTGGCTCTGTGGTAAGGGATTTGATCCCAGTCAGTTCTCAACTACTGATTGTTTCAAATCACAATTACTTTAGCAAGCAATATAGCCTTGTTTCCTTTGGCCACAGGGAAGGAGTGCCTGCCTTGGTTTGGTCTGCAAGTAAAAACCAGTGAGTAATCTGGAAAGAGAAGAGAAGGTGCAAAGGAAGAACATCTGCTTCACTGCTTGCTCTTTGCTTCTCAAGAAATCCCACAGTCAAGACAAAAGAGAGTGGGTCCAGCAAAAGCCCCGTTTGCACAGGAAGAACACAGAGGACCAAGCACTGTACTGATATGGCTGGATGTTAAAGGAGCTCCAAAAAGCAATTCAGGAATTGCTCTGACTGATGCAGAGGCAGACAGTGTAAAAAGTACCTTTTTCTGGCATGTGTTCAGCATTCCATCTTTCTTTTGGTGAGATCTAACATCCTTCAAGTTCTGGAGCAGGAAAATAATAATTATATTATTATCATCATCATCATTATCACTGTTGTTGTTGTTATTATTATTATTATTATCATCATTATTATATTTTTATTATTTTCATTATAATAATTATGGTAATGATGATGATGAAAATTATGAGAGAAGGAAAAAAGGAAGCAAGGAAAAAGCATAGGAAATAAATGGGGAAAAAAGAGGAAGGAAGAACCCCAACCAAAATCCCCCAAAAGAACCAGGAGGGGAAAAAGGAAAAACAGAAAAAAAAACCCCTCACCATGTTTTTTTCTCCTTAGGGCATCAACCAAATTGTGAGCCCCACACAAATACATTTAACACTTCTTGTGGCAAGAGAGGAACTAACCAAATTGCTGTCTGAAGTATTCAGGCAATAATCAAATTGTTCACCTAGTTAAAATACATTTAGCAAAATACTGATTTAACATTTATCAAGCCATAAGGTAAATAGATTAACAGTGTTGGAGCTGCAGCAGTTCTGGAACAAACTCCCCAGAGGCAACAAACATCTGGGCTTTGAGGAACGAAGGAGTACAGAAGACACCCAGTCATGGAGATTTGAGGGAACAAAAAGATAACTCTCTGTCTAAGAGGTGGGACAAACTAGAGATCAGCGGTGTTGGAGACCCTAGCAACTAAGAACTGATTTCTAGGAGGGTGTCTCCCCTTCTCCAACACCCTAGCTGGGGCAGCCTGGGTGCCCCCAAAGTGGGAGTGTGGGCTCATGGGGCCAAGAGAGGGGTCCTGCCGACCTTAGCAAGGTGGGAGCACTCAGCAATTTGAGGGGGCCCGTCACAGTTTATGTTACTGTGATGCTAAATTTACCAGAGCTATAGGCTGGCAAACACATCCATCGTAACTGTATGTGGCATTTCTATGCCTGAGCAACCGCAGTTGTATCTTGCAACGCTTCCTCTATTAAAGGATCATTGCTGTATGTATTTTTACCTAGTTATCGTCTCTTTCTTCCACAAACAATGCCAGTTGTGCACATTTTCATCAACAGCCATTTGTACCAGTTGTTCTTCAGCTAGTAGTTTCAAGGAAAAAGAAATGGGGTTATATTTTGTACCTTCAGTCATTATTTGGAAAAGGATGTGTTTTCCCATGGGCAAACATCTTGAATGTTTCCTCAGCTACAGGATCTGGCCATAAGAGGATGCTAAATAAAATATAGATTGGCAAAATTTAGAGATTAGTGGTTTATTTATTTTTTAAATAGTATCCAGAGATCTTAACAATAACTCTTAGTAGAGAGACCAGCCTGACTGTTAGATCCAAAACAGACTACAGAAATATTTCTTTAATCCTCTACAAGACTTCTGATGTTTTGGGATTAACAGATAAATTCTAGCAAACTATGCTGTAGAAATTAACACCCTCCTACTCTTCTTTGCCAGAGCTTTCCATTATCACAAGAGCCAGTAGAAACTGTCAGTGACAGGGTATTTGAGCTAAGACAATATACATGTTTTCTCCTGCTAACATTGCTAAGAGACACGGGACAGAACACAATACTGGGGTTAAAACCCTAAACTACAACAGCAAGTTTTGCCAGTGCTTGCAAAGAGCAGCATGTAAACACATTGGTTCAAGAGTCATTTTGTAATAATGCAAAAGGATTATATATATTTAAAGTTACTCCAAATGTGTAGCATTAACTTAACAAAGGGCTAGTTCCCACGAGTAGAAAAGAATGCAACACCTTCAGATAACTACCCATCTAGCAACACTTGAGTGGCAACACAAGGGCTGACCCCTTGTTGAACTCACCCGACCAGGTTGTGGAAAGAGGAAAGGCACAAAGAAAATGAGAAGACAAAGGATTTTAGACTGGTTTGAAGAGTATCCTTCTTCTGAGAACAAAAGTATTTAACTCTTACGAAATTGCACTCAGAAGACCCAGATTCCTCGGTTCCAAGGCAGACTGGAGTAAAATAATCATGAATGTAGGTATTTTGGTTGTAGCAAACTACCCTTTGTTAATGTGTTGTGCTCCCACCATTAAACAATACTTTGAGACGCCTGTCTGGTCACCATTTTTGTCACTGGTCATGAACTCCAAAAGCAGCAGTGGGAGTTTAAACTGATCCAGGAGTTTCACACATCAAATGGCCATGGGAATTACAAGTAAAATTGCATTGTCCACCAGGATCAGTGACAGCCCAGACCTCATCCCCACTGAAGTATGATCAAAAAAGGAACAAAAGTAAAATAGCCCTGTACCCAGAAACTCAATGTGGTAAATATTGGTTTGATAGCTCTTTTCTCCCTGGAGGACCACCTTCGATACTACTACAGATCCTATTCTTAAATGAGTCCTGTCTATTTAAGGCTTGCTTTTTTTACCTTAAGCAATTTAATCTAGAAAAAAATTACTTGTCAGAACAGCCTAAACTAACCATAAATTTTTTAACCATAAAAAAACATCACTGACCTTCTTTTGTCATCCTAGTGAGATATGTTCCCATGCAAGTGTGCTTCAGCCTTAAGATTAGAGCTGGTGATGGTCTTCAGTCTGGAGTTATCACCATTTTGTATACTTTGGGGGGTAAAGGGAGTATCACATATTTCCATTACGCACTTGGCACGTGTCTTTGAAAAGCATCTACAAAGTGTAAAATTATTCCTGTGTTCTCAAGCAGATTTATCACTCCAGCAACGGTAGATAACACAAGTGGTTAAGGAGTCCAGTTGTATTTAGATTCAACTTTCTAATTTGACTCCTTTGTTTTCTTGTCAGGCAGCTCCAACTTAAAATCTTTGTAGTAAATTCCATGGTTGCAGGCCTCCTGTGCTGGTTTCTAGCATTCTTTGGTAAGAAGAAAAAACAAAAAACAACAAAACCACAAAACCACTACAAACCAAAAAAACCCAAGATGTGATAGTCAAACTAAAGTACTGGATTTAGCAATATATTTTATTAAATATATTTAGTCTTAGCCCAAGACTATTGTTAATATTGACCCACAAGAAAACCTACTCTCACCTCCTTTTGAGTCTCTGTTTAGCAGTCATCTATTTTAGATTGTTTTTCTACAAGTAAAAGAGATCTGAAAGCAGCTGCCCCCTTACAACATACTTGTTTCTGACTAAATCATACTTAGTCTTGCCTGTAATGAGATGTCACACAGATCTATGATGCCAAAGGAAGGGTGTCTAAATTGAACATTAGTTACGATAGATTTTCATATCATGCTATTAAAAATATATTGGTTCCATTCTTGGAGAAATTCCTCTGCTGGATGCCTGCGTTTTGGAGTATTTCTGACAGCTGACATGCTGCGACGGGCCAGGGAAATGAGGCTGAAGTTAAAGAAATGTCATCCAGAGGCTTGGTGTTTAAAATGGCTGGGCCAGACAGCCAAAAGGCTCCTCACCAGACCACGGAAAAACAAGAGCAGACTGTTAGAAATGCTTTTGTTTCTCATCCCGTTCAAGGGCAGTCTGCTTCCCAGAACACTGTACCCAGGAGAAAATCTCAAAATCTCTTTTTCGGGGGGAGGCCTGGTTGAATGCCCATGAAAGTCAGTGAAGGTGTTCCCACTGACACTCCCATGCATGGTTTATACATTCATTTAACATCAGCCGGGGTTCTTTTTATACCTATATTGTTATAATCATAAATATTTACCCACCTAAATATATATATTAAAAATATATATATATAAACATGCTTTCAACTGCCATATAGACATACCATATTAAGAGAAAGATTTGCAATATGGCTTATCCCTTGCGTGCAAAGACTTGATTGCTACTGGGCTTTTGGCAGGGATCAATCTCTGGAAGTTGCATCTCCTTCCTGCAGGAGGCACATGGGTGACCTGGGGCTACAGAGCCCATTTCACAGCAGAAAAAGACAGCTTTGAATGAAGAAGAAACCTCTTTTAGTTCTATTTCAGTGACAGCTGGCCCAGCAGGAAGGCTAGGCAGCACCCTTACAAGAGCTATAAAAATGTCCGTGGTTAACACACGGCAGGTAGGTTGCAGTCATGTCCTGGTCTCATCATTATTTTTGTTTATCCAGTGAGAGGTTAATGGAAAAGGCAGTAGCAATCAAAAGACAAGAACACAGATCTCCTCCTGTCGTGTTTGAATTTCCCTCCTCCTAGGACAGGACACAAGTCCTGCCCTTGGCCTAGAGCTTGGGTCATCTCCTGGAAAGCCAAAAATGGAAATTAAATCTTTTGAGAATGAGGAGAGCACGGAACCTGTCTTTTACTATGTGAGAGACAGATGGCTGCAGTAGAATTTTTCTGTGACCTTGCTTTGTGAAGAACACAGTCATAGAGCCATACATTTATTATGCTCCAAGCAGGTCTGTAGGACAGGTACCAAGAAGCTTGTTTTCTGGATCCCCAGTACACAGATCCTACCTGCTCAGGCTGAGCAAAAACACCAGTGGCACTGAGGAAACTCCTCAGTGAAACTGGGATTGTGTTACACAGTGAGAAAGTGGAAAGGTTTGGTACAGGTTGGCAACAGGGCACACAAAGCCCCATTGCACCCTTCATGGCAACACGATGTTGATCCAGCCTTGAACTTACAAATGAAAGAATGACTGACCTTTCATTAATAGTTCATTGTTCATACTGACCCTTAGCACTACATTGATGGCTAAACTGCTATTATCAAATAAACACCGAGATCTAGCCTATAGATTCCATAGGCTTAGGCTTGGACCTAAGCCATATTACAAAAGTTCCACCTATAGCAAAACAAATTAGTGTATTTTTCCAGAAAATTAAAAAGCTAAAATAGAATTCCAGTCATAAATTAAATGCCATCCTTGGTACTGGACCTATAGTATAGGTTTGCAGTTCAAATTCTTAAAATTTAAAAAACTCTTGAGTCCCTTCTCTAAAAATGTTATCAGTTGTTAACTGTTTTGTACATAAATCTCCTGTGTTCAGTACCTGGGTCATTTTTGCTGTCACTTGGGACGGAAGATGCTGATGAAGCAGTACAGAGCTCTGAATGAAAATAGCCACACACCTAGGCAAGAGGACCGAATTCCCAGTGCACACGACAGGCACCGTTCAAGTACTGCAGTGCTGATGTACGTGTCCCTGATTCACCCCATTTAAAAATAATACCAAAGGTTCTGGCAGATCTTTTGTAGCAACTTCCAGCAGTTATTACAATATAAAAGTGAGCAACTGACTAAAACAGAACCCAGTTGCTGACAGAAGATAGGAATAATTTTTCAAGCAAATCTTTTGAGTGGTGAGTCTTGGAATATAAACTGTCGAGGCCGATTTCGTTGACTGACAGTTTTTAGTATTTGAGTAGGTAAAGAGCTGTGAAAATTCTTCACTTCATAAGCATTTTGAAAGTGATTTCTGACATATAAACTTTTGGCAGCAATTTTCAAGGGGGTCATCTAAAATGACTGATATAGTAGTTAGTGTGATGCAGGCGTAGCACATTTAACAGTCACTGAGCTTCGAATATGACACAGTATGATCCTAATTGCAGCACTGCAAGCAAGGCATAAAGGAGTTGCTCATAGTGCTTGACATATATTTTATGACTATAAAAAAATGAAGAGGCTTCAACTGGTAAAATCAGGACATGGTACAATACCTCCACTGCATTTTACAGATAAGAAAATACCATTTACTAGCATGACCGAAACCATTAAAAAAGAAAAATAAGATAAATCCCTACTTATTTTAGGAGATTTTTTAGATCCTAGGTCACACATACTCAAATGTCACAAAATTATTACAGTATATTGTAGTTTAGGTTTTCCTACACACTCAGAAATATGGAAGCTGGAGCAGTAAGATTTGGATTCTGGGACCAGCTCTCATGCCAAAAACTCAGTGGTGTGAAGAATTGCTTCTGTTACATGTTGTTTTATTATAGCAATGCACATGATTTATACCAGGAGAGACCTTGGCTCTATGGTTTTAATTCAGTTCCACTGATGGCTTTTCACTTGAACTGCTCAATGCACATGAACTTGGTGAGCTGTTTTTTTTTTGTGAAGAGTTTTGCAGCTACAAGAAAGCTAATTGGACTGATTAATTCTTCCTGGAACTATTATTTCTGAAGGGAATCTGGTGAGCATTCCTGTTATGCTCTGTACAGCTATGCAAAGTCTGGGATCCAGAAAAACTACCTTTAGCATTAAACCAATAAATGGAAAATATTTCTGATCTGGCCTTCTCTTTTTTGGCAAAGGTATTGACAATGAAGTTTTCACAGCATTTCTATATCTTTGAAAATGGATACTGCATTTTCTATGTAATTATTTTTTTAAAAAAATCAAATATTTGTCCAGAGCAGGTTTTCAGGTTCGATTTTTTCCCTGTCTCCCTCCTAAGTGATCATACTGTTTAAGCTTCTGACTTATATTCTGATTTTCCATTTTCTTCAGCTTTCAGAGAATGCAGTACTACAAATCTTAGATTCATGAGTCCTTTTGAGGCCTGATGTTTGTTCAGAGTTGGGCTGGTAGACCTGGAAAAAGTCACAGCAATAGACAAAGTACAGAATTCATAATTTTCCATTTTATCTTATGTTTTATCTTAATTCTTCATGCTTAAATTTACATTTATTTGATTGGATCTTAATAAAACTGTGAACAATCATGTTTTCCACTTGTCTTTTTAATATTTTTTTTTATATTGCTTTTTCTTTCTGTGCATTCCTCTCCATTACTGGGTTAGCCCACTCATCCGATGTATGTAGGATATGTGATTATCTTTAAACTGGAGTGCTGATGCTAGACCCTGTGGAGCAGCAGCTGCAGTCCTTGATCTTGCACATGGACCCCTCTATTTGCTATATTATTTTGCTATATTTGCTATTTGCCGTGCTGGTACTCTCAAGGGTAGTGTCTAGTGCTTGCTAATCTACATGTACTACATGTAGGCGGTGCATGTACACCCACGTAGTACATCTTCACAGGCTGGCCTAAGGGTCAGGGGGCAAGACGTTGTTCACATTGATAAAATAGCAATGGACCACAGAAGCGTCTGAGTGCTGCTATGACTTCAGTTTGCTATTAGGGGATTAAAGTCTTGACCGGTGATCAACCAAACACAGCAACAGAGCAAGGTCGAACACGAACCGCATCAAATGGCAAATGGCAGTAGAACAGGCAGCTGAATTGGGTTTCAGCCTGCTGAAAACTAGTAGCTCAATTAAGAAATATCTAGCAGTGGCATTAATTTATAAATATTCTTTAAGGTCTTTGGAAAGTTTTATTAATTTCATGCTTGAAATGTATATTTTGTCGTGTCCCAGTTCTCCATGATGGCATTTTTTCCTAGAATTCCAGTGGACCACCACTCTGGCATGGTGAAGAGTCAGCAGAACTCTTTCGTACCTGTCTTTCCAGTCAGTTCTCAGATCAAGTCTCCCTGCCATTTAATTTGGCCTGGCAGAACTTCTTAATTCACAGGTTTGGAGAACTGCCCCTACTGCATTCCAATGCCCTGCCAGGGCAAGCGCCAGTTTGGCACCAGTCACTCTATGTATACCCTTATTCTTATGAAATAAAATAAAGAGATAAGCCAATAAAACATGCACAGGCTGAATGGGAGACTAGACCCTGGTCCAGAGAGTGAGGACTCAGGACCCAGCTCTGGCATCAGACTCAGCCATGCCCTTGGCAGTCAGGAGTGAGCCTTTCCCACCATGCTAGGAGGGAGCAGCCTGCCCTGTTGGGGTAAGGCAGGCAAGCAGCAGCCCCCCTTTCCAGGAGAAATTGGGAAATTGTGTATTGCCTTTGTTCTGGAAGGGTGATACCACGTTCCCTCTGGCTGACAAGGGAGCTCACCAGTCACCCATGCAAGCAGGTTGTGTATTTCAGCAGAGAGCTTCCTACAAGGCATGGGGGGCTCTGAGCTGGGGGGCTCTGAGGCTGGGGCCAAAGTGGTTCTGCGGATGCTTTAGCCATTGCTCTGTAGTCATGAATTATGAGATGATTTCACCTGTCAAAGTAAATACATTCAACTGTGTTTTATCAAGCACACAAATTTCTGTTTCATTCTTTAATACCTTTAGATCCATGACCAAAGTCTTAGCATATGTAAACCTGATTAGACTGGAATAGTGCATAATAAATCATTTTTAAATGATGTATCTGATTGCAAACTAAGCCTATTCATGCATCAATAGCCACACAAGGAGTCCCCAACCATGCATCAGAACACTGCGCAAACATACTACAAAAAGACGGCTGCCCCCCCAAATGAAATCCCAAACGAAGATATGGACAGAGGAGTCAAAATTGTGAGCTTTAAGGAATTAGGGAATAGTAAGTTGGACATAGTGTTTCATGCTGTCTTTCCACATGCATTTTAATAATTATTTTCCAGTCTTGTGGAAGTTGCTAAAGAGAACAATTTTGTTCATTTTAATATGGAAGATTTTATTATTTTTTTTAACACTCCAGGGGTGATCCATTAGGCTAAGCTGCAGTTTAATGATCTGATTTATTCAGAGTATCTGAAACATCACGAAGACTTGCCATGCATCTATTAAGTCCAGATTCCAATGTAAGCATGCAGAAGCACATGGGTAAGCAAATCAAATGAAAGCTGTGAAGAAAGTTGCACAGAAGCTGCATAAATGAGATCTGTGTATCTGAAAGGCTCATGGGAAGGATAAATTATTTCAAGATTGATTTAATGCAAAGACACAAGCTGAACAAGCTGAACGATTTTTTTCATTTTCTGTTCTCTCCAATGAGGGACAATGTTGACTCATGAATTTTCCTGAAGTAACAGACACATGGAGAAAACTGAAAAAAAAAAATCAGCTAGGATGAACAAAAAAAAAAATTATTAATTCAATACCTAAGGAACTGTAGATGGATGATGTTACTCTCGCTAGTAGTAGCCAAAGTTAACAGCTTAGTCATAATATTTAAACTTAAATAATAAGAGTAGTTTAGTGATTTGGTTTTATTTTAATTTTTCAAAAAGCAATATATAAATTTCATGGAAGGTGAGGGAGAGAAAATTAACTGAAGTAAGTTCTGGAGCTGAAAACACTAAAAAAATTATACCATGGGACCCATCCAATAAATATTTCTATCAGTAAGTTTATCTTACAGACCTAAGTGAGATTTGCAGCGTAGAGGGCCTGTAGGATTCTTCAGAAGGCAGATTGAGGAACTGTCATAGACACAAGAAAAGGTGACAACTATGCTGTGGCAAACAATGAAAGCTTTGAGTTTACTCAGAAACAAAGGCTGAGCCTACATGAACGACTGTGTATCTGTTTCCATCTTCACATACCTCACAGAAAAGCCTCAAACCTCAAATTTTGTAGCATGGTTCAATAATAGAACCATTAACATTTTCAACTATTTTCTAATACACGGTTTGGTTCAGTTCATAAGATAGGGCTCTATAAATAAGAAAAATCAGCCTCTTGCAGATTCTGGGAGTAGCAACAGAACTTGGTTAAAAGAACAGCAGAATCTAACATGGGTAGAAATGAAAAGAAAAATGTTTCCAATGCAGATTACCATAGCCATGGTCAATTCTTATTTCAGATACTCATTGCTACAAAAAAATGTGTTTAATTTTTTCTAATATTTGAGATCAAAATTAATTTGAGCATTGGCATCTACTTCAATTATCTAGGAAATAATCCATAAATCTCAATATATGCATTTTATATGTATTCTTGTATACTTTTACAGGATAATTGCTGGGTATGTCTTTGTGAGATCTTCTATGCTCCCTCCTTGCCCTTTTTTTGAGATACAGTGTTCTCTGACCTTAATGTATCTCAGTCTGGGAAAGCATTTGCAAACAACCACCATAGAACTTTTCCTGTGAAAACACTTTTTTCTTTTTTCCCCTGTCTGTATTTATGGCTGTTTCCACTGTTAGACACATATTTTTACTAACCTAGAGGTATGCCTTTACCCAGATGAAGGTAAATTATTTACAGTGTTAATTTCTAGAATGTATTGACATTAACAAAATGTTTGAAAAGAATGGTTTGCACTTTCTCCCAAGTCTTTTCCTTAATAAGATAGAGTCTGTTGGAATTTTATGCATATCAAACAGAGCAAATTAAATTTTAAAATTACAATATCTACCATTTTTAAGAAATGTAAATGTAAAATATTTTCCTAAAAATTACAACATTTTGTTTTCAGTAGCTGGAGGAACCACCATTAATTATTGCATTATGCGTTATTGCATTAATGTATTATTTACTTATTGCCTTTGGAAACGAGGATCCACAAAGCCAAGCTACCAAACCAAGTCAAGACCCAGAGACAAACATTTCCCAAAACCAGTGGCACATCTCAAGTTTGCTCTCATAAGCCAGCAGAATTTTGAAAATGCTTGGGATGCCCACCCCACCCCGAAAGCTTTCAGGGTTAAGCCTAGCAGCCTGGAGCGACCGCTGCCTGCCAGCCTGCCCTCCATACAGCCCCAGCTGACACCCCCAGCCCCACTGCCCCACTCCGGGCACCCAGCTTCCCAGTACCTTCTACAGATCAGCACCTGAAGACACCCCAAAGTGTGTTTCATGTGTTCATTAGAGTTCGATGGGGGATGCAGGCTCTGTGGTGACAGCTCTCTCAAAGGTGCTGATCTGGCACTGTGGCCTGAGAGCCATAGGTATCTATGCACCACGAGGTTCCAAAAAGGATTAAAGCCTAAATGAAAATTAAGACCGTTTTAAGACATATTTGTGGGGTTTTTTTGTTTTCCCCACAACACCCTTAGGAATAACAGGCTTGATTCTCCTTTTCAATAGAAGTACTACACAAACTGCTATTTAACTGCACTGACCAGCTAAACCTGATCCAGCAAAACCATTCAGGAAACAGAAAAAAGAGAACCATACACAAAAGTTCTCTGGTAATGGAGCTTCTTTTCAACTATTTACATTATCCAAATTATTTTTTTTCCATGTACTGAATATAATGATCTGGTCTTTAGCTAGGTAATGTGCCAATAATATAAAATCTCTTTTCTTGGTACCTTCATAATTTTCAGTTAAAATAAAGGTAATGTCAAAAAGCATTGCTTTATGCTCATTTTAACTGATACACAACAAGTAAGAGAAATTTGTCATGCTCTCATCCTTTTCTGGGGCCAATCAGCTGGTTCTCTATTTGGTTCTTTTTCTTGTTTAACTGGCAAATGATCAGTCTAAGGGCTGGTGGGACTACCTATCTCTATTACCGACTAACCTGCCAAAAAAGAAGCAATGTCATATCACATCAATAGGCCAGTAACAATTTCCATATGGAAAACCAGGTTTCCAATCCCACAAAATTATCCCAAGAGTGTTCACCAACCAGATGTCACTTTTCTCCAGGAGTTGCCACAAATGTCATGGAACAGTCTTTAATCCAAAGTATTTCATAAATTTCAAAATCACTATTGATTTATTAGATTTATCTTTTGATAATAAAGAAATTTGTCATAAAAACATTTATTCTGCCTAGGTAACCAGTTTATTGTAAGATTAGGATCTGTATCTTTTGTAACCTCAAGAGTTTGTTTGTTTAAAACAATTTTTTTTGCAAAACCTTTTTTTTTTTTTTTTTTTTTTCTATTGTGAATGGAGGCTAGTAGATACAGGCACAGACATGCAATAATTATGTAGCATTTCATCCTGCTATTGATTTGTGCTCAAAATTCCCATTGATATGCAGGATCAGGCACATCTTTGCCAGATGGGATTTTTCCAGACTAACCCCTTGAAATTTCACAGTGCTATGTAACGGCAACACTTAGCACCTTAGTCAAAAAAGTAACAGTGCAATTTCATTGTAAACTTGGATTTGTTCAAATCCTCAACAGGACAGTCCAAGAGAATGATGTAAAATTCCTGTGTACCATTATACACAATACCCTCTCCCCATCCTAAAGAAGCTAGAAGGATTACAGAGCAGTGTCTACCCACGTGACGCTGGCCTGACTCACCAAAACAAAGGAATATTTTATTTCCATGCCTATTTACTTTGCCTGCCTGTCAGTCTGTCAAACAGCAACCATCTGTGACTATAAGGAAAACCAGTCCCCTGATCAAAGCACTGAAATACAGTGAGCAAAGAAGTAGCAACATCAAAATGATGATTATGAAGGACCCCATAATCTAACATGAACCACCTGTGAATTTTCTGGATTGAAATGAGAGTAGGAATAGTTCAGCAGGTGCCTTTAGGCTGAGAGACCAGCACAGCTGAAAAAAATAATTGGTCCCTTTGAGTTCATGACTCCAATCTCCTTTTTAAGCAGCGCTGTCTTTTTCAGCAGGCTGCACTATAGGTACCAAGATTAGCCTTTTTCCAGGTTGTTATGGTATCGGTGTGTTATGGTGACTACAGTCCTGTGTTGCCCTTGATGCTGTTTTCAACAAGATTCCAAAGCTTCCAGGATAGAAGAGCTCTTTCACATTCCTGTATGTTTCTGCTGTGTCCAGAACATACTTTATGCTGAAACAAAAACCATTGCTTCTCATACCAGCGTACCAAATTACCCTTCCTGGGGTATTGATTTTTTTTTCAGTAGTAACACCAGGTGAAGTATTTTGTAACTCAAATTACGGTCCTGTTTACAATTCCTTCTGTAGCCCTCCCCCTGCCCTTTCAAAGTGAGATCCTTTCCAGATTCCCTCTTGGAGTCCTTTGCTTCCTCTCTACCCGTGATGGCAATGAAAAACCCAGTAATTTATTTCAGCACATTAAAATTAGCTTAAGTATAAACAGCATACTGCTGATAACAAAGGAAAACGTACATCCCACTGATGTTCTCTAGCCTGGCAAAGAGAGAAAGAGGCACTCCAGGGTGCAGTTCCCTACCATATGATCCCTTTTGACTGCAATGCAGTTGTTTACATCGTCTGCACAGTACCTGATAGGAAAACTGCAGACTCTGAATTCCTCCTGTGCACTGTTCTGCCCCAAGGGAACAGCCAGGCCATGGGAAAACCAAACAAACGACAGTTCCAAGGCCAGGATCACCTTCTGCTTAGGCAGGATGAATGACTTGCACTTCTGAGACGCTGTCTCTGGTGACTTGAGTGAATCAATTCCTCCTTCCCATCACTTACTAAGGCCCCAGCGTGACAGTGGCTTTTGATCTGCCAATGGCCTGTATGGCACCACTGCATTAATGCCGCCTGTTTATCAGAGAGCCATTTCTGTGTCCGCCTATTTAATAATAATTAAAATAATAATAAAATATATTTAATAATAATTAAAATTTAAATACTGTCTGTTTAATAATAATTCGTCAGCAGAGGACCTGAGAGTTCCTCTGCTGAACTATATTGATACCACTTTTGGCATACCTAAAGATATATAGCATCTGTGCAATGGGGGAGCACAAATAAAGCAGGTACTCAGACCAGAGGATACCTGAGAATATTAAACCCACACAATTCAACGAAGACTCAAAAGCATTTGGAACCAGCACATTATACATCACCACAGAATGAGCTATGTAACTCCCAGGCTCAGCCCATCTCATACAGAAGCAGTCCTGCACCTTCAGTTTTGAGGATGGTTGAGGTTTCTCTACCACCTCTGTTTGGACACAAAGTCCCCCTTTCCAGAGAAAAACACTCAGTACCAGTGCCTCGACAATTGTGGAACCGTGTTTCAAGTCCTATTATTTAGCATTTTTCTCAGCTATAACCAACTGCTCTCAAGCTCACAGGACTAAGCACGACATCACTGACACCAGCAGAATGAGATTTATTCACAACAACTAATGATGCTTGGTTCAATAAATAGACTGGAATTGGCTGATAGATACTATTGTACCACTTTATACCTCACTTACTCCATATTGTTATATTTAATACTGGAAGCAATAAACAATTCTTAACTGATTATTTTTTTTAATTGCATGTGTAAGGCCAACAATAATATTTATTATGTAAAGTACAGCCTGACTAATGCTTTTTTTCCCAGACAAAATAAACAAAACAAAGCAAACTCCTGCAGGTATTCATGAACAACAGTAAATGTCATGCTGAAAAGCATAATATATGGAGAATAAACAAACACTGAGGGATATTTTTTAAGTCAAAGAGCCTGGAAAACTAACATTGGCCTCTTTTTCTTGAATTCTCTGAACAGCAATCTTAGACTTTTCTGGTTTCACCCTACCTGTATTCTAATTTTCAGTTACACACGGTCTGAACTGGTTTCCTCATTTTTCCTTTTTCTTTCAGAACTGAGAGCCTGTGTTGCAGAAATCCCTAGGATCACATTTTTTCAGAGATTGACTTGTCTTCTGTATTTAAAAATGTGTCCATTCTGAAGCCAAGATTAAGGTTTCAGGAAGGGCAGGATTCAGAGGATTCAGTGGCTGCATATCACTCTGGGCCGGTTTTGTGCTGCTGATATGATTTTAGTTGCCATGAAGACAGCAGTTTTTTCTACTCAGAGCACACAACTGGAAAAAGAGAAAAGAGAATGGGGGAAACTGGGCTTCCTAAATGGGATAGCTAGGTTAAAAAGAAAATGGACTTGGTTACACCCATCTGATATTATGTATAGCATATTTGTAATGCAAATACTCTTCTTATTAATGATGCTCTTAAGGTTCAGTTTGATGAAACTTTATTTTGAAGAAAAGATCTTCAGTGAGCCTTCTTTCAAAAAAAGAAAAAGTTCTTGTATAAAATCTCAAAGTCAAAAACGTATTCATGGCTACAAGTAAGTAAGATACTATTTCACCCTTGTCTAAAAGCTGTTCCCTTTCATCTTTCTGAATACCTTTTTAACCAGCACTCAGCAGTGACATGGAAACAGAGGCTAAAAGCTCTGGAATAAGAAATAGCCCGGGTTAGTAAATGGCATTGAAACTCATACGACTGGAGAGTGCTCTCAAACTCAAACTGTAATGCCAAAATTGCATCTTGTACTATTAACAGCCCAGGTCATTGCCAGCTGTGGCTCTGCTCTGAGGTGTAAACCTTACACTGCAAGACAAAGAACACCCCAAAGACTTTGTAACGCTGAGAGGTCAACTGGTCAGCGCAGCGATAAAGGACACCTAGTAACTTAGAAATACACTGCGGTCCATTAGAAACAGGATTGTGCATCTTCTCCTCAATCTTGTGTTTTATTGGTCCACTGCTGGTAATGGAAAGGCAGCTGAAGGCCAAAATAATCAAGAGATCACCCTAATATTCTTGAGGTAATATTACTGTTTCCAATTCCTCTCCTCTGAGCAAATACAGGAGCAGAGGGAGGGGGGTTGCTTGCCCGGGCTTTCTTTGCCAAACCTGCTATGCAATACAGTCCTGTCAGGGCAGTAACGGCTTGCAGAGCACATGACAGCCCCCTGGCCAAGTGCACTATGTCAGACGAACAGATCAGCACATGCAAAATGCAGACTGAAAAAGGGCCAAGCTGGCTTTCCCCATGAGCTGCCCTGTATTGCTCCTCAGCTGCAAGCTGCAACTACAGCCTGTGGTCGAAATTCTAGTACATACCAACATCATCTTTGCTCTACATTACTAATTCAGTTTCTCTGGGTTTTTTCGTGGATGCTTTTTTCACTCCGCTTTCAAGTGATGCTCAGCATATTTCGCTGTGCCCAGTTTCTGGCTGGCTCTGTGAGGTGCAGCCATGAGGTGACACCAGGCACTGGAGGGGTTTAGGGCAGCCATGGGAGAGCGCAGCCAAGGAGCAGTACCAGAACGCAGCATCTGCCCACATGAGCCTCGAGGCCACTGCTCCCTCATTTTTTACTTCAAAAGATCTTGGTTGTTGCCACCCCAGCATCTTTTTGAAGAAGAGCATTAACTGTAACTCCACTGACATACAAGGTTCTTCAGGAAAAAGTGCCACCACCACCAACAGGCATGGGAAAAGACTTTGCACTGGAAGCAGAGGCAGGCTGATGAATGGCTTCTCAGAAAGCAGATATTGAAGGCAATGTTCTACAGTTATCCATACACTTAAGGACAAGTATAGCAAAACAGAAACAGAAGAAACAATTTGAAAGCAAGAGATTCCTATCAGAAAAGGGCATTTGGAAGAAAGTTCTAGTGAAGCAGTTTTGTATCTCAGTATCACTCTAATAAATTCTACTGCAACACATAGAAGTGCTAAGATGCAATTTGTGCTTAGAATGTAAGCATATAATTGTGTGAAATATTCCCTGTACTAAAATGAATAGGAAACAGCAAGATCCATATTTCATAGTGTGCAAAAAGAGGTTTTACAGAACACATCCAAAGAGCAAATGTGAATGTTGCAGCATTCATGGTGGATTCTTGCTTTGCTATGATATTAACCTTATGCTTTTATCCTGTATTTGTAAAACACCATACAGTTGGTCAGTACCACTTTGTGTATTCTTACAATTTTGATTAAAAACTAGAAGAAGTCAGAAAACATCAAAGAAATAAACAGAATGAACAAAGTAGCAAGTGACAGAGGCTGAAGGGGTATAAAAACCATGCTGACAGTAAACTGGGCTTCACATTATTTCTTCTATTTTATATGCTGATAAGGTGACTAACTGACCCAAAAGCTGGAAAACTAAAATTGGCTGATGAAAAGCGGCAATAATTATTGAAGAAGGGGGCAAAGAATGTGTTTACTTGTCATACTCAGCATGTGCAACAAAGCCATTCTATGATTCTATGTCATATCTTTCCAAACAACACTGATTGCAACTTTTTCATCAGTATTTGTACCTTTTTTTGTGGTCTTGTCTTTACTTCTCTAAGAACGTACTGTCTCTCACTATCCTGCTGCAGCTTCTGAAGCCTTACAAACCCTTGTGTACTGTGGTCCTTGAACAGTGTTATGCTTCTGTTGCCACATTCCTTCTACCCAGTACCTGAAGGTGCAGCGTTGGTCATTCTCACGTACCATTGCAGCACCTCTGAAAACCATTAATCAAACTTTAGGGGAAAAAAATATCTGATTAAGATATACAGACATTTTGCTTTTCAAACAAACATAGTTTAGCTAGTGAGTGATTAAATTATTTAAGTTATTATTAACTGTGTCAGAAAATGTTTGTCTTACTTTTTAATATGTGTTCTCATCCTCTTCTAATTTCCAAATTATGAAGCAGAAGACTTCTGCTGCTGGTCATTAAAGATTTACCTGTTATTAAGTGAAACACTGATTATCCCATTCATTAGGCTACCTAGATGCAACTTCAGTAGCCAGTTTGTCTGCATAAATAAATTATACGTTTTGACATTACTGCATATTTTGCCTTCAAAGCCACAGCTGAATGAAAGGCAGGAAAAAACCCGGACGTCTCCCTGCTCTGGAGCATACAAACAGATTGAGAAGTGTATCATCTGCACGTGTTACTGCAGCAGCCTTCCCTTTGTTGTCAAACTCGACTCGGATTCATTCCAAAATATCCAAGTCCAAACCGAATTTCTGGCAGGACCTGCAGGATCAAATATGTCTCCTTGGCATTCATTTGCTGTGAGAAAACCTCAAAAGGACAATGAATGACAGCCAAACTGATTATCGGTTTCAGTGAGTGAAGGTCAGTAAGTGTAACATCTGCCTTGCTGGTGCTTGCCTACATATTCATGTGCAACTTTCCGCTCATCCAGAGGTCACAAAAACTCACAGAATGAACAAGATCCCACTGGAACCCTCTGCTTCCATAGATGTGCAGTCCGATTATTTTTTCACTCATTCAGTAAGATATTTTTTTTTAAAAAATGACTGATTGAAGGAGCTACATGGGTCAAAAATTACTCTGGATTTATGTTGTTTTTTTTTTAAATTTGATAATGCAAGGATAAGGAGGAGGAGGATGGCAATCATGGCATACAAATATTTCTTCTACCTTTTACAGAATATGCTGATTCACTGAGATGATAAAAATTATCATGTCCATAGTGCCTTTCCTATGGAAAAAAAATCACCAAAAAACCATGGGGCTGGTGGGGAGGTGGGGACCAAAATAAGTGCTGCCTTAAGCATTTTGGATCATCATGTCATATAAAGTAACGTAGCTCTGTCACAGATTAACCACTGAATACCTGTGCCACTATGCTTACAAAAAACCAAAACTTCAAAATGCCAGTTATAAGCCATACAATCAAATAAATAATTTCTACAACAAATCACAAATGCTGCTGGAAGTGCCCTGATTCCTCTGCCATGATCTAGGAGAATGATCTAGTCCCACCATGAAGGACTTTTAAAAAATAATTTTGGAATGCAATTTTTACTACATATTGCACTACGTAAGTGAGTCCACACCCAAATTTTTATTACTTGGAAAAGATAATTTTGAGTTCAGAGTGACCAAACACAAATGAGTTTCAGAAGACATTTTTCAGAGGTCAGATTCTTTGCTCTGAAAATGTGGAAATATGGGACATAGTTGGCATGAAATAATTCATAAGAAAAAGAAATAGAAAAAACTGCGTACTTCTTCAGCTGACACCCATTAGACTTATGATTTTATTGGTTTGGTTTCAAAAAACATTTTCACAGTTTGGAATATTCCTGAAGCTTGCTAAAGAATATTCCCTTTAATAAGCTATATGGAAGACGTTCAGTGTATTGGTACATTCAACACACCTCGAGTAAATTAGTTTTCATGATTCAACAGCCCAGACACGGATATCCACGTGGTGGGCAGCAGAGCCGAAGCGGCTGACTTGGTGCTGTCCTGTGTCGGGTACATTTTCCACCACGTGGCTGGAACATGGCCTGAACATTTGTATTTGCACAACCTCCTCAGCACCCCAACAGTGACAAGCAGCTCTTCAACACCATGAAAGACAATCGTTGTTAAAAATGGGAAGCTCTTTAGATTTCTTACTATATGTAGGTTTTCTAATAGTCTTTCTCTTTCTTGAGTTCTCACCGCATGTTCTCATTCCATTTCATGCTTTCCCAGCATTATTGTCACACAGCAAAACTAGGGGAAAAAATTGTTCATCAAGACAGGAGATAAAATGCTTTAGGTTCTCGATGAATAATATAAAAGAGATAAGATAAAATCATATGTTTGTTAACCAAAACCAAGCACTTAACCAATACAAAATTTTCGTACTCAGCATTGCTATAGTGAAAAAAACAGCAGTACTGTGAAGTGCAATTAGAGTATTATAAAAATGGACTGGGAAAGGCATAACCAAAAGAAGACGTTAGTAGTTGTGTAAAGTAACTCAAGCAGATAGGCTGGAAAAAGTAACTTAATTTGAGGTATGCCTGAAGCAACAACAACAAAAAACCAGATTTCCTTCCTCAGTCAAATTTTATATTCTCACCAGAAGTTGATATTTCCTATTTTTGTTTATTACAACAAATAATTGCTAAACACAACAGAACCAAGAGACTTCAAGATGAGACATGGAGATAAGGTCACATCTCCTTTTGCTGTAGACAGAGCACAAAAAGCATAGCAAGAGGTGTTGTTTCCATGCAGTCAGAGTGTGCAAAATTAAATTCTTACTTATCTAATGTAATTTCACATATACGCCATAGAGCTTGTGAGTGCTCTGAGAATTAAATTATGAACTTGATTCATTAAACAGGTGTAGCTTTCTACTCACAAGGTCCTTAATGCGCTCCACAAAGTTTCATGAAAATTTTAATTCCACGGGAAGATTTTTTTTTGTTCTTAATTTACAGTAAATTACCTGAATAGCATGTTCCTTTAATCTTTATCCTTCAAATAAATTAATGAGCGGCTTTAATTAATTAGTAAATACTAAGTGTTTGTTATTAATGATCATTCTCTTGTCATTGTCCTGTATTATATCAAGTGTTTGTTAGAGCAAAAAATAATGAAAGTCATGATTAATAGTTGTGTTTATTATGGTAAATTCTAATTAGTCTATAGATAGCGTGCTCCACTGTTGTAACTGCTTATATAAACACAGCATAAAAGAAAGACGTATAATGTAAATAATCTGAAGACTGCAATTGCAGGAGCCATCATGGCTCCACAATATTTCATGAATGTCTACTTAGCAAGGATTACCCAGCTGGAAAAGCAATGAAAGAAAAAAGAATGACTACATCAGAGGAAGAGAGAGGAGGGAGAAGAGCAAAATGTTTTAAAGTAGAGCTGAAGAACAAAGTTGTGTGAAATACAGGAAGAAAAACACTTGCAAGAAGTAGAAAAACTTTACACAACACAAGAAAGTGCCCCAAACCCATTGATTACTCTGTCTTCTAGTTGACACCTACACCCCTATAGCTGATTAACTACACTTCTGATTAATTCTGCTTGTTTCTATCCCAAATAGTGTGGGACCTCGGGGCTGGAAGTGAGTTTTCGTAGAAAGTACACATGAGATTTAAGTGTACTGGGGGGAAGATCTTGCAAGTGGCCCCTTTCATCAGCCATATCTGAGATAGGAAAAATGTACTTTGGGCTGGATTCCCCTTCGCCCACTTTGTTGTGTGCACAAGCACATTCCAGCTAAGGTGGACAGCTGACCTGCTAGAGGCCAAAGACAGCCTTCAGCTTAATCACCGGCACAGACACCACGGCTGGTTAGAGAGCTGGCTGAACATTTTTTAAGGAAGAAATTAATTATACAGAAAATGGCTTCTCCACCAACTTTTACAGTGAAAAAAGTGCTTTCAGCAAGCCTCTTAAAAGGTAATAATTTTATATCAGTGATAATCCACTGGAAAAAAGGGCATTTTATCTATTTTCACATAAATCTTCATTTTTCAATATTGCTGAAAAAGTGTAACTTCTGAGTAACGTGAGTAAAGGCACGGTAGATGTGCTCTTGAGCAACGGCCCATTGAAAAATGAAAAAGTAGATGAGCTCACTGCTCTGTTAAATAAGAAAGCACTCACCCTCACTGCCTGAAAGAAATCAAACAGTCATAGTCATTTGCCAACTTTCAGAAAACAGTTCACTTCTGTTATTTGAAATTAGATTATTAAGCATTTCTTTCCACAATCATAACTTCAGGGACCAATGTCTATATAGATCAGATTTAAGACTGTGTAACAGTTATTTTTTTTCATTAAAACAAGCAAACTAGAAATTTTTATTTGGTCACACATTTCTAGGACTGGAAACTTTATCTCAAAATCTTT
>JAVJGJ010000014.1:109212847-109260446 GCA_035590215.1 Microhierax caerulescens | reverse complement strand
TCATTGAAATGCATGGGGAGTGTAGCCCCCTGCCTGACGGGGGCAGGCAGGAAGGAAATCTTGCTCTCTCAAAACTTTTGAGCCTGGTATGTCTGTCTGCAAGATGTTGGCCAAGCAAAACGCCAAGTCTTATCTGAGCACCCTTTAGGTTCTAATCCACAAGACCCTCACTCACATGCTTAACGTTAAACAGTCCAGAGAGGCTGGGGAGGTTACTGGCAGCATACGCTTACCTGCTGGCTCACGGCCAGCGCAGGAGATGCTGCGGGAAGGAGGCTATGCACAGGATAAGCACATGCTGTATACTTCCAGGAAATGGGTTTGATTTTCCGTAAGTAACATTTTCAGAAACATAACCCAATTTTGCCCTTAAATTAACATGTGGCAAAAAACACTTTTACTTTCGGCTGAATAATATATGAGGGAAAATGATTCTAAGCTAAGCAGCCTATTTAATCTAAAAGTCTTTAGTTGAGTCATTTATATGCGGTGCATGAGGTCAAACAATTTACTTTTTTTATAGTTAATTACAACTTTTGAAAGAAACTAAAAGGCCTTCATATTGTGTGTCTGCTAATAATTACCAGTAATGTGATTAAATTCATGTTTAATGCTTATCTAAATTAGCTCATTAGCTTGTACGGATTTTTGAAAACCTCCAAAGACTGAAAAATATTCAGCTTTTGTTATAGTCCCAATACTGATCTCACAGACCGTGGCTACCATATTCATTACTCTCTGTATACATACTACTGTATGGAATATCACTTGTTTCAAACCAATTATTGTGAAAATCCCAAGATCTCCTTGCTTGCCACTCCCTGGTGACAATGAAATCTTGTTTGGCTTAAATAATCATTTGAGAGACATATATCCTCTGAATTAATATTACAGATTTTTGTATAATAATGAACTATATTTTCTTCCATCAGAGAGTACCAGGAAATAGCAAACATCAATCGGAAGAATAACTTCAGTTTCCCTGCAACTAAATTCTGGTGCGTTGATACTTTTATCTGGAATATATGTCGCTAGATTAAAATAACAGACTAGTTTAGGTTAGTCTTGTTTACGTTGCCTGTTTCTCTTATACTGAGAAGCTTCTCTTAACGGACTGATTTCAGTGGCATAAATCAGAGAGGTAAGTGCATCTGATAAGAACTACATAAGCTTGTTGCTATTCCTTCCCCCTAAAGAGAGTATAAGGCAACAGCAAATGAGAAATATTGTCTGAATCAATAAGTAAAAAAAAAAATAATTAAAAAATGATAAAACAACTTGTCTTGTAAAACCATAGCAGATGTATAATTGCATATCAATATATTATAAAATTGTTTTTACAAAGATGTGCACTTATATACCTATATAACTTTAAAGTTATTAGGGATGTACAAAATACATTGATTTTCTTTTCTTTATTTCTTGTAAGGCAACATTTATTTTTTTTTTTAATTCTGCATGACTCTGAAGAAAATCTCAATTTTATTCTCAATTTTCATGGGACCAAAGTTTAAACAGTATATGAAATCCAGTCTTCAGACAAAAAAAACTTCAGAGTTTCTTTAGTGCAATTGTTTAAAGCACAGCTTTATGATCATAGACTATTTGCCACAATTTTACAATATTTAATTAATAATTCTAATATCACAAATGTTGTAACTCCATTTCTTGGAAAAAACGAGTACTGTATTAAAAAAAATAATAAGTAAACCTCGTGGCATTCATTAAAACCACAAATTAAGATATAATTAAGCAAATTCCTGCTGGCAAAGCATTGCAACAAATTAGAAAAGGAAAGATTTCTGCTCTGATTTCTCCATAGTCAGGAGAACATTAGCTGTATTAATAATGCTACATTAAAATATCTAGCTGTAAAACTTTTTCATCAGTCAGAATTGCTGGCACATGAGTTTGTTATTAGATAAGCTTCCAAACTTTCAGATGCATGTTGTATTTGCTCATTCTTCCCTCTATTTCTAATAAATATTCATTTCATAAACAAATTTTCAAATCTTTATTGAAGTAAAAAGAATAGCTAAATTTCTTTCTCTTTAACTGGTTCCCACATTTCAACAGTTTTTCTACAGAATAGATGTTGTAAGTTGTATTTTATGCAATAGCCTGAATAATTTCAGAAAGAGAAAACCAAAAAAAGCCTGTAGTTAAGTAAAACAGGTTGTTGTCTAGTAATCATTATCATTCCAGTCATTCCAGCCATATAAAAACAATCCATATAACTATGGGGGTGGGGAATTTAACCAGTATTACTCCTCTATCTGATGGAGGCGATTTGTTTCCACTATCTGTACATTGCAAACCCAGGATCATTCCCCATCTATGATAAACCTTTTTCATAAGTGGTCATCAAAACCAAGGCTACTCCTCCTTGCTGTGTGGGTCACTAGCACTTGAGGTAATTGAGAATGCCTCACCTCTGACAATCAGGAGCAGTCTCAAGCTTCTTGAAAACACTTCAATTTAAATGCAGGGATTATTTCAAGAATTAGTGCAATTCACATCAGTATCTTCTTGTTCTCTCTAGTCTATATAGAATTTTATTAAAAAGAAAGACTGAAATCTTGTGGTTCTTTCTGGGAAAGGATAATTTCTATTTTTCTCAGTAAAACATCCTTGGGCATTGTAGTATTCATGGGACCCAAAGCTTTCCCTGAGAATAAGAGTCCTTCTGTATTTTATTTCCAGGTTCAATTTTCATTGCGAGCAGCTAGGTTATGGCCTCTTTTTGCTATCTGTACAATGTAATCATTTATAAATTAGAAATAGTGTATATATGTTATCCTTCAAATAATTATTCCAAGCCATTCCTTTTGTATGGTTATGCAGCTAGGAAAATGCATAAATAAAAATAATGTATTCTACAGAGTATAAAGCGTATTGCTCTGACTCAAGCTTGCATTTGTATTTGGAAGGAACCATAGAACGGTTTGCAGATCTTTAAAAGGCATCTAGTCCAACACCCCCTGCAACGAGCAGGGACATCTTCAACTAGATCAGGCTGCTCAGAGGCCCCATCCAACCCAACCTTGAATGTTTCCAGGGATGGGGCATCTCCCACCTCTCTGGGCAACCCGTTCCATTGTTTCCCCACCCTCATAATAAAGAATTTCTTTCTTATATCTAGTCTAAACCTACCCTCTTTTAGTTTAAAATCATTACCCTTTGTCCTATTGCAACAGGTCCTGTTAAAAAATTTGTCCCATCTTTCTTGTAGGCCCCCTTAAAGTACTGAAAGGCTGCAATAAAGTCTCCCCAGAGCCTTCTCTTCTCCAGGCTGAACAATCCCAACTGCCTCAGCCTTTCTTCAGGGGGGAGCTGCTCCAGCCCTCTGATCATTTCCGAGGGCCTCCTCTGGACCTGCTCCACCAGGTGCGTGTCCTTCCCGTGCAGAGCACTCCAGCGCTGGGCACAGCCCTCCAGCTCGGGGCTCAGCAGAGCGGAGCAGAGGGGCAGAATCACTTCCCTCCAGCTGCTGGCCACACTTCTTTTGATGCAGCCTAGGATACCGTTGGAAACAGAGGGAGCTGTCTTTCATCCCTGCATCAGTCAACTTCCGTAATGGCAAACAAAAGTGTGACAACCCCATAACCTGATCTCCCGCCAGGAGCTTTCCATCTGCCCTCACCTCCTGCAATCAGGGATGCTTCCCCTAGAAACCCCTCATGCTGCAGGGATGCTGCAGCTCCCCAGTGCTGATACCTTCTCTGGCTCAGCAGGCAACAGACCAGAAGATCCTGCTGCCTTCCTCCTTCCGCCCTGTCTTTGGGATAAGAAGCCCAGCTGATGTTGATGTTTGCCCAAGCCCTGCTCGTGCACGCACACCTAAACACGCTGTGAGAGCAAAGCTCTGCAAGGATCCAGATTTATCTGTGCACAGCAGCTGAGGTCTCTGGAAACCAGGGACTCGCCTCCCTCCTTGCCCTGCTTTCAATCCAGTCACAAATCCCATTTCTCAGCCTGAATCTTTCCATCAGCTTTTGGGGCCAGGGAGCCAGGTACCGCAGCAAGCACGGTCACATGTACAGCTTTTCCGTTAGAAAAGACTAGCGAAATTATTTTGTAGGTTGAAGAAAAAATTCATCTGCAGCCAGGTACCTATTTTTTCTTTAATTTACAATAACACTTTTTAGAAAATATTGTTTGGCTTCTCCTTGGCTGAAATATATGTGTCACGGTGCCTGAGAGACTCGTTATCGGTCTACATAAGGGGAGGAAGTTGGCCATTATATATATCGGGAAGCCTGCTTGGACTGAACATGGCATATGGGGAGTGACATGCACAAGAGATGCTCAGTTTGTGTTGTGAGATATTAGGGAAGTACATGGAGACACAGGCTAACATTATCATAGAGAAAACCAAAATCTTTCTATTCATTTTAGAAAGTTGACATATACGCGCACACAAAACGATTGGAGTTGTTTTTATTTGAAATGCTTTTTTTCCTCTCCTAAGGACTATATAAATGAAATATTAGGAATACAATTCAAAGAAATCTTTAGATTTTGTGAGAAATATGAATCTTAATTACTTGCATTCTGAAAACAAATCACCTTTTGAAAAACTAGGTTATATATAGATTATAGTTTCAATATTCAAAAGCCACAATGATTTTTACACTTAAATGTAAACACTTCTTCCAAAAAGATCTTAATAATATCTTCTGGAGAAGTATTAATTTTATAACAAGATAAAATCGGCTGGTTTGACTTATTTCCTTGTTTTTAAAATACCATACTTTGATTGCCAAACCAGGACTGTAAGGAGATACATTTCAGAGGCTGACTCCTCTAGTTAGTTTTCAATTCTATCAGCGTTCTTGTAAGGACCATTTGTACTGAACTGCCAGAGAACACATCAAAGGTTTCCTGCTGTTAGCAGCAAGAATATCTGTCTTACCACTGTACTGGAGCCTGGAGTTTACCTATTGAATGGAATATCTTGTTTTCACTTTTAAAGCTTCATCACCTACTATACGTTTTTGCTGCCAAATGAGACCATAGGATCATCTTTCACTAATGAATATGCAGTGATTCATAGAAATGTTTGGGTTTTTTTTTCTAACTATGTGCAGCAAGTACATACTTGTTAATAGCAAAGAAAGGTTTAAATTATTTTTTTTAAATGACTGAAAGTAACATTTTCATCTGGGATTAGTTTTTTTTAAAATCTGTCAGAACACCCATATGTTAAACTTTAGGTAGTTACCTATAGATAAATATATATATATTATGCAAATAGGCAGATTTGAGGAGGAAACATTTTTTTAATCTAAATCACTGTCAAGTGAATGCTAAGAAAAGAGTTGAATTGTATATGAAAGAATATATAGAACATATAAACATATAACAACTGGATTTTGGCTTATTGAACAGGTATAATGTATACATTTTTCTAAACATCATAGGGAAGTTAAGGAAAATATTTATGCCTTTATATAAAAAGGATTTTGGTACAGCTGACACAATCATTAAGAAAAATGTTTGCTGTGTTAACTGCTTTCGCTTCTGCAAATATGATTCTAGAAGAAAACAACAGAAATCAGAAATGTCACAGTGTATCTGTGTAGCTAGTGGCTATTTGGCTCTGATCTGGCATGCATTAACAGATCCGAAAGATGTGCAGCTATTCATTTGCAATTCAAAATGCCTACAGAACAGTATCACTCTATAAGAAATACAATCTATTATAATAAACTATCATTCAATAGCGACTTTGATAGTTTAGGAGTCTTGATTAATGAAGCCTTCTGTCTAAAAAAAAAAAACAGGTTGTGATAATTAATCATTTACGGAAACTGTAAGAGACTCCGTGTGTGAGTACACCTTCTAGCCCTTCTTCAGCAGGAACAGAAATCAATGTTTTCATTTACTCATCATCAGGGGTAGGACATGTACAAGCAGTTCTGGTACCATAATACAATTCATTCACGTATCTATATGAATAACGTCCTGCACAACCAGCATATCAATAATAGATGTGCCAAACTAAAAAGAAGCCAGTCTGCTATGGTAAGTTTAGGAATAATCATTTAGTCTGCTCTGAGTCTTAGGATCTCACTATTTTTCCAGTATGTGCACAGGTTTTCTTTTTGATTTTCAAAACAATTAATGGGTTCTTCAGCTGAGAAAGAGCACTTGCTTTATCGCGTTGTACACTCCAGAATATTCAAAAGACATGCATGTATAAAAGACTACAGGCACACTCCATCTAGCTATGTATCTGCAATACGGACGCAAGTATTTTCATTCCCATCTGTAGAAGTGAAAGTGCTACAATCTTATGGCGCACTTTATATGTTATCCTGCCACAAAGAGACAACCTGCTGAGATTAATTGGAAATGCGCAGGAAAGCTGCCTCAGCCTCCTAGCACTGCTGAGTCTGTCGCCCTAATGCTGGTAAATCTGAGGCTGCTACCATCACTCCTCCACACTTAGAAAGGAAAAAGGATCCGCTTTGGATGCTCACGTACCACTACGTGAAACAGAAAGGGCAGAAACAAGCAATACACTTGTACCAGTTGCTTCAAACTTGTGAAATTGTTATTTTCTTCACAAGTAATACTGGTTTACATAACTAAAATATGATAAACGGAATAAACAGAAAAACACCATGATATTTACTGGGGACCTTCTTACGTTCTCTGCATCTCCAAGTCATCTGAGAAATGAATATCCTTATACAAGAGAGACTAACAGCAATGCAAAATGCAAAAGTTGCATTTTTATATTCTTTGATATATAAATATATATATATATCAATGTAAAATACTCTAGTCTTTAGCTAAGAAGAGAGAAAAGCAGTATCCCATATTTTAAGGTAAACAAACAAAAAAAATGGGGTTAGGATGGGAATTATTAGAAGAAAATAGGATTGGTAGCTGGTGTGAAAAAAATGGGAGATAACTCAGAAAAGATCCATGGATCTGGTAAATACAGGAAACTGAGGGGGGAAAAAAAGGTAGTATTGACAAAGCAGAAAATTAGGTTTATGTGTGAAAGGCATTCAAACAATACTTGAACAAGGATCTAGGCCAGGAAAAAAAAAAGGGGGGGGGGGGAGGTAACGGGTCTATCAAGACAAGGAGCTTAGGTGCAAAAATCTGGAATAAAGGACTGAGATGAAGAACCTTAGAAGGAAGAGCACACACTGCAGAGCACAAGGAGCCTTTCGGTTTGCTACTTGTGGACGTGAGGCCACAGAACAATTGGTAGCAGAGGGCAGAGTTTTCTGAGCTGCGAAGCCAGCAGGAAAGTGGTAGAAAGGGAAGGTGGCTGCAATAGGCAGGGACGTAACAAGTGTCATTTAGTGAGGACGACAGAAACAGGTGATCACAACCTCACAGTCTATTCAAGTGCTTGGAATGAAATCCTGAACTTCCCACGTACATCTAAATTGCTACACCCAGGATCTGTTTCTAGTTTCTAGGTTCACGTGTGCAATCCAGATGCATCCCAGCCAGCCACTGGGCAAAAGTGGCAGGCAGAAGAAAACCAGTATGTATGGATATGGCGGGATGCACAACACACGCACAACAGTATCGGGCAGCACAGGGATCACTACCGTGGGGTGCACCAAGGAGAGCTGCAGTCCTACCTTGGCTTCTTGGCATGGACAGACTAAGTGAATACAGGATCCTGTGAAAAATCAGTAGGGTGTTCATGAAAGAAAAGTTATATAAAAGGGAAAGGGAGAGTAAAAATTATGAATACACTTAACCATGCAATTTCCTATGCATTTTAACTTTATTACAAGATTTGAAATGTGCTACCACCAGAACATCTGCTTAAAATGCTTCAAAGTGATGCTTACTGTAGCATTTGCCTAAAGCTATCAGCAAATATTTATGAAATGCACCAGCTGAGTATGTCCAAGTACACTAGTAACAGTTTGTACACAAAATGATGAACTGCTACTGTTATTAGTTACCCTGTTACATCCAGAAGCAAACATCCTATAATGGCTTTAGTATGTTCCAACCATGCAGGTGACCTATGAGATGTCATTTCTTGTTTTTCATTTGCTTTTTGAATAAACTCATGAAATCGAACCTTCTCCATAAAATTTAGTTATATGAAGAAAAAAGGAAAAGATAAATAGGTAATAAAAAATAAAAAATAATAAAAAAAAAATCACAGCTGATCACATGCCTAAAAAAACACATTACACCTCTAAGTGATATAAGGTCAGTATTAAAATATTTTGAAGTACCACAGAAATCTGCATTTTCTCCATTATTCTGCATTTAATGGACTGTGTGAATAGCGTACATTAAACTCTAAGTGTATTTGATGCTTAATATGTTGAAGTGCTTGCTCATCATTATGATCCACTAAGACAATTTCCACAGACAATGAATAAAAACCAGAGGATTTAAAGGGAAAGGAAAAATATAAAAACTAAAGAAAAATAAAAAAAAAACATAGGGTGCTTAATCACGAGTGTTTAGCTACCCAAAGCATGTTTTAACAAATACATTTCAGGCAAATGCTATATATGCTTTAGATACCTTTCTTTTTGGTAGTCTGTCATTGTCTTCCTGCCTTACTATCAATAATGGTAATTTAAATATTTTAACCAGGAGGGGTAGAGAAGAGGGAAAAAAAACCCAAACAAACAAACAAACCAGAAGAATTTACAGCTTTCTTAGGATTGGGACATTATGGTTAGAGGGTGTATCTACATACATACACAAAGGCAAATGGAAGAATTTTTACCTTATTCAGATTGATAAGGTTTCATCTTAGAATTACAGGTGAATAATACCTCCTTTCTACTCACAAATCCTTGTTCACAAGAACAATTCTAGGTATGTAATTAATTTCAAGCGTATTGCTCCTATGGGACAGGTCTTATGCAGAAAGTTACTCTTGTGTTCATATTTTCAGGATCAGAGACTAAAAAAGCAGGTGCTTCTGACTAGATTCTCACTCTAATAACAAGGAGTTACAGGCAGCAAACGGACCTGCTGCACGAAAAGTCTAACAGAGTCTCCCTGCAGCTTGGAGGGGACAACAGCGTCGATGAGAACACAACCATCCCTGTCAGCCGCTGACTCCCAGTCTGCCTTCATACATGCAGCTGGTCAGAGATCAGATCCCTCAGGTTCTGTACATGCAGAAATCCAGAAATCAGAATCTCTGACTTTTATGGTAAGTTTTTTTCACCATTACTTGTTTTTCAGTCAAGATCATGTGTCTTTATCGAGGGATAAAGCCCCCTTGTTCTCCCTCTCATCAGCTTGTCCTATTTTGTTCTTCAGCTGAGAAACTTCTGCTTGAACTTCCTTCCTCCCTCGTCCCTCACTGTTTGTGATAACTGAGTTCTTCCAGCCCTGGTAATTTCCCCACCACACCTTCCTTCTTCAGTAATTATTTATAATATCAGTTATATTATTTTGTATTGTTGTCCAGCTTGGGTTTATTTGCTCCATAGATTATTCTGGCTCTTTACACTGTATGATAGGCAGAGCACTTGCTATCATGTATGACTCGTTAAGAAATGCGCCTGAACCCCACAGATTCTTTAAGAATTATTCACCTGCAGAGATCTACAGTCTGAATCATCACAAAGTCTAATTGAAGTAAAGCAAAAACCATGAGTAGGAAGAGGCAATAACAGTAATAACATCATATCAGAAAGGGTGATCTTCCTTACTGCTATCAACGGTTACAGTCAGATGTAATAAATACCAAAATTAATTTGGAATGAAAGGTGGGGTTTTTTTCTTTGCTAAAGTATTACATTTTTATTGTTTGTTCACTTTGTTGTATTTTAAAGCAAGGATTTAAATATGATTTAAATATGATTTACATTAGATGTACCATAAAATTATTATATACTTAGTAATCCAAACAAAAATTATGTTTCTCATAGTGATGTAATATCAAACATTTTGACATTATTGACACACGGTATCTTTTTTTTTTTTCCTTCAATTTTCTTCCACTGACTTTCTCATTTTTTAATCACATTTACGTGCTTCTAATCAGTATTTGAACATTCTTCCCTTTTCATTGAAAGTCAGTGACCACCCAGGGGTAGAAACAAGTGCCCACACTTCTCTTTGATTTCAGCTATTATAAAAAATTCAGTATTTCACAGTGAAAAAAAACAGTTAGATATTTTTGGTCAATTTAAATCTACTTTCAGCTTTCTAGCTACTGCCAATGGCATGCATCAAACCCAAGATTGTGTTTAATGTCAGAACGGTCACAGTCATTACCCACAAGATTAAAAGATGTGCAGAATTGAAGAGCCACTGCCTAAACCCTGCTTTTATATCAGTTTTATGGTTTAAAAAAATGTTAAAAAATTGAAGTTGTTTACAAAGCAAATGTATATAACATGTTCTGCACCCTCCGAGTAAGACCAAGCATCGCAGTCATAAAGCTAGGCTCCCCATCACAAGACTATGGTCAAAGTCAGCTCAGTAATTGAGGTCAGATTTTTGCAGCCCATAGGAAACCTGTGCCTTCCACTTCTATGACATAACTGGGCTGGATACACCTATGCCTCAGAGCACTGGGACACAAGGCTGTTATGCTTTTCTCCCTAACTCTGAACACAATGCTCTATCAATCATGTCAAAATGGTCAAAATGCTCCTTTACATTTATTACTTTTTAAAGTATTTTCCCTAGGTTTCTATCCAACCAGCTTCATGCAAAAAGCTTTTGAAATTTTTAATGGCATCTTTCAATTTTTATGGGCTTAGCATTAACATTTTCCAGAGTATAGTTTTCAGAGAACTGAGATTCAAGCAAATGGTAGGTGAGATTAATTTCTATCCCAGTGTGCAGAAGTAAAAAACAAACTGTTTTCCTATGCTAATCAACCTGTCTGCAAAATTTTGTTTTCAGTGAGAAATTTTTGGAGGAGGAAAAAAGGAAATGTTACCTATCTAACGAAACTGTTTTCCACAGAGGAACATTCCAGTTCCTTTACCTCCTATACAATGCTTTTTAATCCTCAGTAGCAGTCATTTAGATCAGCAAGAATTGTTTGTATACATAGAAACTTCAATGGCATAAAGGGAACTATGCTGCATAACATAATACTATGACAAGAAATAGGGAGTATTTCACCGTAATTATCATCAATAGGATTAACTATACGAGCCTACTACGTACACTTCTAACTGAAAATATCTAAAAACATCCATTTGAAAAAGAAAAGCTAATTCGAGGCAGAGATTGCCTGATACAAGGCAGTATCACAAGTGTAGAGAAACACTTCTGATGCCCAAAATAGGAGGAGATAAGAAAAAAAAAATAAAAATCCCTCTTAATAATGTGGTTTAATGATTCAGGTTATCTACTACACTCTCCTCTGGGTATTCACTGATTCAAACCAGGTATTTTTCTATTCAGTAGGTGTTGAAGCATGACATAATTTCTAGGCTTTCCCTATCATTTCGTTTTGTTATAAGAAATCAGAGATTAAAGATTCGGATTATTCTGATTGCAAAGATACTGACTTCATCAAGCTGTTAACAAAGAAAAGAATAAACAATAAGATCTTAGATTTTGCTGATCAGTGAATTTTTATTTTTACTTTACATTTTCTCCATCTACTTTTATGAAACTCATTTTAAAAATATATTTTTCATTAAACATTTATAATCAGGTAATTTTCTCTTATTATATTAATTTATTTACCAATTAGTAATAAAATTTCTGAGTTTTATTTGTTCCAGGCACTATAAAAATACTATCCATTTTCAGTAGCATATAAAACATTTCACCAAGTGTATGCCTTCAAGAAAGTTACTTGACCAGAATGGAATAAAAACCATACTTCTGAAAGGTATATTTTTACACTATATTTGAAAAAAATGCAATCAAAACCAGCCTTATCAGTGACTGACTTTGCTGCTGAATAGACTTCTGATTTCATTGCATCACTAGAGCAGAATATTCACTACTATAGAGAGAGTTTGTTTCCGTGAATAACCTTGTTTAATTACTTAGACAAGTTCTATCATGGATATTAACCACAAGATAAACTGTAGTCCATGCTGCTCATAGGTATCCAAATAAATGAATCAAACACTTAGCTTTATATATCATTACTTTGGAAATAATAAAACCGATGCAGGTATAGAATTTAAAAAAAAAAAAAAAAAAAAAAAAAAGGAAGAGAAGAGAAATGGTGGTGGTGATCACAGCTTTTAAACAGCACCATGCTGGAAAGCGGAATGGACATTTAAAAATTTCAAAAATTATGAGCCAAATTACTTGAATGGACATTTAAAAATCTCAAAAATTATGAGCCAAATTACTTAGAAATCAATAATTATTATCAGAATACGTTATTGGTCAAGAAATGAATATGGCAGGCTGTTTTGGAAGGCAACTGCTTTCTTATGAACATGTTCTATGATAGTCACACTTGTAGTACTGGTTATAAAGGTTGGCCCGTGTATGTGTAAAGAGGAAAGCCTATCAGTGGCCCAAAATTTTTGCTTCCCATGTGTTTACAACAGTATCTTCACTTTAGTGTGAGCAAAATTTGCATCCATAAAGATTGAGATAGTCAGCATAACAAGAAGGTACGACTCAGAAGATGACACGCCACCAATCATTATTGTGTTATGACCTAAATACATTAACTTTAAAATAATATCCTCATGAATACAAGTAGAGTAATTTAAAAGCAGCTTAACCAAACATTTCACACAGAACCACAGAATGGTTTGTGTTGGAAGGGACCTTGAAGATCATCTAATCCAACCCCCTGCCATTTCATTTTCAAAATGCCTCTCACAGCAAAGATTTCATTCTCTATTATAATTCTCAGTCTACTTTATTATCCCAAGACAGAGAAACCATATAATTAAATTAACTGTGACTTTGCAACTAATTTTCAGATTTTAAAAAACCATATGGTACCTTTCATGGGACATTTAATCTGTTCATTTATTAAAAACTTTGACCCCACAAGTATTTCCCTCAGTTCAATTAAAAATCTATTATAATATTAGTCCATGCATCAGTGTCATGTAATCATCACTACTCAACACAAGCCAAACATAATGGATAAGAGCTAAGTAAACCTTAGCGTTAATTTCAATAACACAGTATGAAGTCTTTGTAGTGAACATGCTTTCCTCTTTCTTTCACTTTTGGCAAGCAGATTTCAAATGTTTATAATTATTCTCATCTTCCTGAGCATGTTCCTGTTCCGTGCCCTCATGGGTGAACACCAAAGTGTCACAAACCTATAAGAAAGCACAGGTCTGATGTTTGGAGCTAGAGATGATGCTGGTCTACAGAGGGAGCATAAGTGAGTGCTCCCATACATGTTTACAGCACTAGTTTGATTTGGCCCCTGTTTTGCTCTAACCTGCCATTTTCAAACTGTGCAGGGTCTGGCTACACCAAGTTTGATCCTCTCTCCCTCTGTGCCTGCCCTCCATGTTAGCACTCCATGCTCCTCCACAAGAGCAACACATAGTCAGTGTCACGTTATACAATAAATGTGGGTTTGTGAAGCAGCCCTCTCCTTATTCAGGGTATAAGGCAGTACCAACAACAAAGCTACCAAAAAACAGTCCTGGACAACTAGGAGATCTCCACGAAGTCAGCCAAAGCTCAAAGAATTTGTCTTGGATCAGTTTTCAAGCAGGTCTTATACACATATATTACCATAGCATGATAATGTTTAGCTACTTAATTGTGAAAAAAATTAAACCGTCCTACCTGAAGACCAGGGAAGTCAACCCAATAAATGGTGTAATTTTTGCCAGTTCAGTGTACATTATGCCTCACTGTGCCAGACCTCTGCAGATGTGGGGCAAAGAGGGGTGTGTGCAAGAAGAGGGGACAGAAAGGAGCTCCAGCTGAAGCCTCCAGACCAGGACAAATGTGTTGCTCTGATCAAGGCTGCATTTTCCAATGTATTCACAGGAGAGAGAAAAGAGGCTGAGGCTTATGGGACACACTACGGGAGAGCAGGAACCCTTGACCATCCCTGGCTCAGTTGCCAGACAACACACTGAGTGCTGAGCTTCCTAGTACATGTTCATGGGTCACAGAATAGAGGTCTTCATCCGAGTGAGCACAAAGGTCAAATCGGTCAATTTATTCAGGATTTGTCCTACTTATTTCTTAAGAGGTCTAATGTTGAACCAGATTGTTCAGAGCCACCAGACCAGGTTGCCCGAAGCCCCATCCAACCTGGCCTTGAACACTTCCAGGGATGCGACACCCACAGCTTCTCTGGGCAACATGTTGCAGTGTCTGGCCACCCTCACAGCAAAGAATTTCTTGCTCATATCTAATCTAAATCTACTCCCTTTCAGTTTAAAGTAATTTCCCCTTGTCCTATCACCACATGTCCTTGTAAAAACTCTCTCCCCAGCCTTCTTGTAGGCCCTCTTTTAGGTACTGGAAGGCTGCTCTAAGGTCTCCCCAGAGCCTTCTCTTCTCCAACATGAACAACCCCAACTCTCTCAGCCTGTCTTCAGAGGAGAGGTGCTCCAGCCCTCTGATGATCTTCATGGCCCTCCTCTGGACTCATTCCAGAGTCCAGGAAAAGGACGATATCCTTTTGATGTTGGGGCCCTAGAGCTGAATGCAATACTTTGGGTGGGGTCTCATGAAAGTGGAGAAGAGGGAGAGAATCACCTCCTTCAACTTGCTGATCACACTTTAGTTGCAGCCCAGGATACAGCTGGATTTCTGGGCTGCAAGTGGATTGCCGGGCCATGTTGACCTTCTTGTCCACCAGCACCCGCAAGTCCTTCTCCTCAGGGCTGCCCTTAATCCATTCTCCACCCAGCCTGTATTGGAACTGGGTGTTGCTCCCAACCCAGGTGGAGGACCTTGCACCTGGCCTTGCTGAACTTGTTGCAGTTCAGCTAGGCCCACCTCTCAAGCCTGTCAAGGTCCCTCTGGATGGCATCCCTTCCCTCCAGCAAGTTGACCACACTGCTCAGCCGGGTCAGCAAACTTGCCGAGAGTGCACTCAGTCCCACTCTCCATGTCACCAACAAAAATGTTGAACAGCACTGGTCCCAGTACAGACCCCTGAGGAATGCCACTCATCACTGGTCTCTACTTGGACATTGAGCCATTGACCACAACTCTTGTTGTGCCCATGATGCAGTGGAGCTACAGCATTTTGTACCCCATGTACCATTTTGAATCGTATAGAAAATCCAGTGGGATTTTTAACAAAAACAGTTTTCTAATTTTCTGTTATTTTCAACCAAATACATTTTAAAGCACATAGGAAAGGTAAAGTCTAGCCAAAAAAAACTCCCACACCAAAAACCCAAGTATGTATAGGGGGTACCCGTTAGAATCTGGAACTCCCTATAAAGCAAATAGATTGTAGTCGTCTTCTAGACATGGTCTTCATAAGTTTTTTTTGGTTCCTGCTGTATATAAACATATATGAAACAATGTTTATGATAATTTGGCATCAGACTGAAAAGACAAATATTCAAAAATTAGAATCATAAAAATGTTGTCAGGTGAAATAATACCCAACACATGGAAAACTTTCACTCAAATTTTCTTCAGTTATGCACACTGCAAAAAAACCAAAAAAACCCATAATTTACCAAAATAATTTGCTTAATACATTTACAACTTTGGGGTTTAGTTCAAAATAATAATATATGTATGAAGCACAACTGGACCTTTTTGCATTACATAAAATTTATATTTAGTAGAGCAGTGCTATTTAGTGTTTTAAAAAGAAAATACTTTGGAAAAAAACCTCACTCAAAGTTATTCCAACGTTAGTATATATTAACTCTTACTTCCTTGCAAACGCTGTAAAACTGCAGTTTCTACCAGCAGCCAGAGACCTGGAGTTTTGTCATAGAAAATAAATAAATAAATAAATAAATGGATCTGGTTTTACTTGTGCCCTAAACTTGTTCATGCTATTTGCTCTAACATGGTAATGGCAGTGTCCAACATCCTGAAAAATTCCACAATTTCTGTTAATTATATATATATATATATTTATATATTTATAAAAGACCCAAAGCATTGGTAAAAGGTAAATAATATATTTTAAACAATACTAGTGAGATAAGCAGGATGTTATTTTGGGAAATAGTTGATAAACATTTCAACAGACGTAAAAACTTAATTAAATGTGCTCGAATTTAACGTATAGAAAATGCACCATAAAATGTCGAATTTTAAGTGCATGTGTTCCAATCTAGTTGGAGAATACTTGTGTGGCTTCAATAATATGTCTCAAAGAAAACAATGGGGTGACATTACAGCTGCCTTACAAAGGGCCCGTCAATGAAGACATGTCATCTTTGAGAGGGTAAATCAAACGCAGATGCAGACGAAATTCTCTGGTATGAAAAATCTTACCATCAAATAAGTCACTAGTAAATATTAAAAAGAAAAAAATGTCAGCAGAAAATAATTTGAGGCCACAAGGTAGATGATTCTGAAGTACTGGAAACAAAGAAAATATTAAAATAGATAGAGCAAAATTGGAAGGCAGGGAGAACAAACCCACATTTAGTTCTGGCAAGTATCCGCAGCCAGCGAGGAGACGTTGCCAGCTGGCTATCAGCTGTAGATGGAAATATGTTCTAACAACTGTTCTGGATGGTTTCACAGTGAAACGGTTTCTTCTCTCTTCTAAAAAGGTGCCTATCTTAGGAACAACCATATGTACGCATCCACAAAAATATATCCATTTTAGGGAAACTTATTTTATCTGGTCTTTCAAAAATGTAAGAAAGCGCCATGAATTCAGGAAATTACAAGCAGCCAGTGAAAAATATGTGCTTGCAGTAAACTTACCGGCTCTCACTTAGAGGGTTTCCAAGGGAGTTTCCAAAGTTTCCCACAGAATTTTACTGGAATAATATTCAACATGACAAGCCAATTTCTAAACCTAAGCAAAGAGGAATGATTCCACATATGATACGAACAAGGACAATTATACTGTTTTCAATGTCGATTCCAGCTAGCATATTGTTCAAGAAAAAAAGATTACTTACCATTTTGAAACATGGTGCATTCTTGGAAAAACCATGGGAATAAAAATTTATAACTACTGCAGAATACACAAAAAAAAGAAAGTTATACGGCAATATTTATGTGATTATTTATAATTCTGCAAGTAGATAGCACTCAAGAATTGTTCATGGACTTTACCTTAAAATTGCACGTGGTACCCTGTATATAATTTACTTCTTTAGGTGTTTTATACATGTCTAAACAGTGGAATTTAGAGCAGATTTTCAAAAGCATAGAAATACCTATAAAAACGTCCAATTTTCTGGACTCCATTGGAAGTGTGTTATTTAAATCCTTCAGTGATTTTGAATATTTGTCCTTCAGTGCAGGGTTCACATATCATTAAGAAGTGACCGACTCATTGATAAAGTGTCTTTGAACAATTAGTATTGGAAGCTATTCATCAGTGCATATCCATTTTTATAACTAATATACTGCTAAAATATATAACCAAAACTGAAGATTTTCAAGGCAACCACATAATTATTTCCACTTCATCAGACCTATTAATGAGCAAACAAAGGACTTAAATACCTTCTCAGGTAGCCCTAAGATCTCCAGCAACCTCCCTACTATTGTTCTCTACTTTCTTCAAGGCACACATTGGAAATTGCCAGGCTGAAGACCACCAAGCTCCACTTGTTCGTAGGATTTGAAGTCATCATGCTGCAAGCACATACAAACTAAAATCGCCTTTGCTTTTTGAAAGCATCTGGGCTTACAAGAGGGCTCAACTTCTGTTTTGCCTGTAGGAAAGGGAGCTACTCATAAATGGACTTGGCACAACGAATGCTGAGCACTTACAAATTTCTGGCCAACTTGCAAACAATGAACACTTGCAAAGACCCATGTGCAGACTAAAAAGAAAATCTGATTTCCTGGTATAGATGAAAAAGTCCACAGCTCCAGCTAAAGCAAACCAGTTTTTGTGTGATCATGAACTGATATCCTGTTCCCTGGGTCACCTCTCTCCAACCGTAGCCTCTGAAGAAGTTCTATTTCTGTCTCCCCTTCAAATCTCCCTGCTTGTCATGTAGTTTCAGAAGCACCTTTGATATGAGCCATGGGACAATCTTAGGCAATTGTTTCTTTTCCGTAGCACCTGCTCAGGACTGCCTCTGTTTACTAAATTAAAAGAGGAAAGCAAAAAAAAAAATAAATAAAAAATAAGGACTATTGCTTGTTTTCTTGTCCAGTTAAGGGATTCCCTGAAGAGCAGTGTAAGAGTTCAGTGAACTTTCCCTCTGCATAAAGAAATTCTTACTGTCCTCTATAAAAATGCAATTCCTCAATTTTTGCAATTCCTCAATTGCAAATGAATGACCCACTTAGAAATTTCTGATCCTTTGCCCCAGCCCTCGGTCACCTGAAGTGCTGAAGCAATGTGTTATATTTTGCAGCCATCCCTGGAAAGCACAAGGAGAGGGGAAAAGTATGCTATATTTTCCTTCCATTTCTCAATATAAGCCTTTTCCAGAGGGTACACAAAGTGGAGGTATAAAGTCTTGGGTTTAACAGCAGTACAGTGTGTGGCTCTTCCCTGTTGCAAGAACCTGCAAATGTTCTTTGTTCATGTGATAACACCCAGTTCTCAGAAAAGGTGGGAAGCAGAATATGGTGAAGAGAGATCCTAAAATTTGATCTACTGAGAAACAATAAAAAAGGCTTTTGATATTTGCAAGATAGCACACTCCTCTCACAGTGAGAGACTGAAGCAGTTTGGAGGTTGAGCTTCCATCACAGCATGGATTTCAAAGCTTTTGAAAGTAATAGATAGTTAGAGACAAAGCCAGCAAAAATGGCTTTCTTCTGAATTTATGCTTTTAATAAGGGTGTACATGCTTGCAAAGTCTGCAAGACACACTCCATTTCTAGAAATGCCTCTGCAGGACCAATGCTTTCTGCATGACCTGTAGTTCTGACACACCTCTGCACTGGAATAGTCTTTCTTTTAATTTTATTTCCCTACCCTTCAACTGCTGACTCAGGAAGACATCACTACTTCAATTACATGCTGGAGATATTTTTAAGCCTCATCCCCTTCCTTCCACAGCAGTGACAATAAGAAAAATATAAACCAACAAATATTGATAATGGAAGCTAAGGTTATCATTTTTTTACTCTAAGTCCACGATGCTGGCCCCAGATATATTTACATTTTAAGCCTCAGTCCGGATGTGCCCTTCCCTTCCCTCTCCCATGATATATGTATCAGTTTGTTATACACTTCGCCTGTGAACAAGAAAGAAAATACCAGTTCTGCTAATGTGATATTATCCAAGTCATGCAAGATATTTATTTTTTTTTATATAGCATTCACCCAACTTATCTCCACTTCCCAGCCAGTCCAGGATGCTATCAGCAACCTTCATAAGTCTCCTGTCTTAAAACAAAAATGTCTTTTTCCTCCAGTTTGTCTGAGGGTTTTTTTTTTTATACTTCTTTCTTGGACCATTTCCCAGGCTCATGTATTCTCTCTACATTGCTTCAGTTAATTACTTATATTTGATGGCCACCTCTGCGAGCCCTATTACTTATTGCCACTTGTGAACTGCTATAATGTAAGGTGTTTGTCACTTACACCAAGGTCATAGCTAGCCCTGTTATCATTTGGTTGCATTCCCTATCTAGTAATATTGATGATGGCATGGGATGAAGCATTTTCAGCTCACGCTGACCCCATATGAGCAAGCACCATGTATTCACCTTACGTTACTTCTGCTGAGTAAGCCTTTAGTTCTCAGTAGCACAGCGCTACAAATGTTAACTGTAAGTCATCGTGGTGAGCCGGGAAGCAACATAAAAATTCAGTTGCTGCAGCTTTTGTGGCTTGAAAGGTGACATTGGTCATTTTTCCCCTCAAGCTTTTGCTGCTTACTGCTGATCTATCCACTGGGCCTTGCAAGTGGAAGTAAAAAAAAAAAAAAAAGCCTCTCATTCTTTAATGACAAATAAAACACAAATTATTTTTTAAAAATATTTTTATTTAGAAGGACATTGCTTACTTTTACATTCTGGAGATTTATTTTCTTACATTTCCAGGGTCCTGATTACCAGTATTCTACTTTGGTCTATAAATAATATTAACAGCTATATTAACAGTTCATAGTTAACATAGTTAACTACACAATGAACTTGTGTAGTCCCACCTGCTTTCATCCTATCCTGCTGCTGTGCTGTAGCAAGTTCTTATTGACCCTCTACATGTTTTTTTCCTACATCCATCGAAATTGCACATGGTCGCCAGTTGCCAAGGTTGGCATACTCCAACTGTCTGCAAACTTTTTTGCTTTTACCACATGTAATCTTTTCTCAAGAAGGACATTGAGCATATAAGGTTATGTATTTTTATTGCTTCTTGATATCAGCAAGACAGTGGGCTGGATAAGATCATTAAGAATTTGTGCTACTAAATGGAGAAAAAACCCAAACAACTCACAACAACAGCAACAACAACAACAACAACAACAACAAAAAGGGAGTCAACCTTCATCCAAGCTCCAAACGCCATTCAGCTCGATGGCATCCTGACCAGAGATACCTTGTCTGGCTCTCAAGTGCAGCACCTCTGTCAGTGCTGTTACACCAGCGACTGATGCAGCTGGTGGCAGTGGGCCAGTCACCAGGCTTCCTTATGCCTCCGTGTTCCCTTTTGTAAAGGGGGAAGATAACAACCCTGAATTCCTGCTTTGCATTTTTTTCAGTCATGGCTTAAGAAAAAAAAAAAAAAAAAAAAAGACAAAAAAACAAACCCAAACCACAAAACACAAGACCAAACAAGCTCAACAAACAGCTTTCATGCAAAGTTCTGGCACACAGCCTGTATCCTTAGATGACTTCCCTTTTCCTTAAGCTGCGAGATCTTTTAAGCAGGAATCCATTTCCATTTATTTAGGGAACCATTAGTTAAACCAGTGCAGCTACTCAAATAAAGATATATATGAACCCTGTCCTAGAAAAAATGTTTCAGGATATACAAGTAGAAAAATGATCCTCTATCTTTAAGCAAGCCTACAGGAAAAATGTCAAGAACAAAGGCAGATATGAAGTCAGGATTTTCCAAATTGCAATCTTATGCACAGGCCTGTGAGTTATAGCTTTTACCTAGAATTCATGGCTTCTGTTACCCATATTCCAGCAGAGATTATGGTACAAAAAGTACAAAGTAAACTCAAATCATGGGCAAAAAGTTTATTTAAGAAGAAATACTGAAAAGGTCACTGATCTAAATAATTGAAAATGACATTTCATGTGTCTACAGTGATTCAGAAAATCCCAATATGCCTGAAGAACACTAGACAGAAAGTGCTACTAGAAACACATTATTAAAATCCAGTTTAAAATCTAGCTGGTACAATGCTTCCCCCAAAAATTAATCATTGTTTAACTTAGTTCTCCATTTAGTTTGATTAGAAACATTTGCACATTATTTTGATCACTACACCCAGATATTATTGGATAAGTGCAAACTATAGTGGTAAAAAATTGTCCATTTAACTAAGAAAGGAGGAAAAAAAAATATTAGAAAAGAGACACACTAGTGAGCAAAGCAGGTCCAGGAAGGAACAAACACGCCTGTCATTTAGATTAAAGTGGCAGCAGGTGGAGAGGATTTGGGCTCCACCTCAGAAGGACACTGCCCTGGGCAGTGTGCACTCCTGTATCTATTCAGGTAGAAAGATTTGCTACTGCAGCTGAAATATAAGTTCACTTTATAATTAGCAAACAGCTATTTTGTGACAGATACACAGGTCCGTCCTTTGTGACAGATGCAGAATACAAACACATCTGTGCCATAAAAAAAAAGCAGCCTTCAAAACTTTAGCTACTTTATGATACCAAATCTCACAGTTTTAAATGACTTAGGGAATTTATATAATTCCCTACTGTTTCCTGCATATCTAATCAAGTATACAAAAGGCAAGGTTTAGAATAATACAGGCTGATTTAGAGCAGACCTGTCAGTCCAAAGAAAGCTCCATCTATGGCAACATGGTGAGCAGTACACTGAAGAAATATAAACCAGTACATAAACCAGAAAGTCATGTTGGCATGACTTTGCAATGGAGATGAGGGAGAATACTACCCATAAAATAACTAGATTATAATTCTAAAAATTAATTCATTTGATTTTTGCAATTACTACTTCTAATTAAAACTGTTTTTGAAAAAAGTAACAATAATGTACTGAAATGTTTTCAGGCATTAGACAGAGAGCACAAATAGAACAATAGAACTCAAGACAAAAATGAGAACCAAGGATACAGAATTGTATCTTCCTATAAAGTACAGGAAAAAAATTCTCTCTCTTATACATTTGCCTAGTTTTGGACAACAGTTCAGTAAGGTCTGATAAGATGCTTGATTTTAAGCCCTTAACTAATCCTAGTCTTATTCACAAAAGCATTTACATTTGGCATCTCGAACACCTAAAATGATCACCAAGTACATGTTGATGCCTCTCCAATAAAATATTACTTTCTCATAATCTGTGGTTAAAAAAGGCACATCCTAGTCAAAAAGTTCTTTTCATCAGATATCAAACAGTCTATCAATATGGAAATACTGAGAGTGACAAGTGGAACCACATCAGCAAACATTTATATAGTACCCATTGTACATGATTATTTGCAGGTCCATTTGCCAATATAAGGATTTTTTTCTTGGCTTAGTTATCTTAGTGCATTCTTAATTTCCTCAAACTGTATTAATTTCCATGATAAAAATGAAGACATTCTCCCAAAACTCCCAATGGTGAGTTTAAATGAATTTTAACACATTCCTGAGGTTATGTTGAACTTGCCCTTTTTGTAATTTGTTTTCCTATCTTGTCAATTATGCATGCATTCTGTATCTTCAGCCACAGCCAAGCTTGCTTAGTTATACAGAATTATTATTTAATGAACTTTTTTTAATGTTTGATGGTGTACTTAATGAGACATGAGGTTATGAATTTACTCCTTGTTATTTTCCTCCTACAAGATGACATAATCAGAATATAATTGACCAGATCCTTAACCAATGTAAATTAGCTCCATTGAATCAAAACCAGTTTACATCAACTACATCAGAGTCTAACATGAAATAAATCTACCTAAAGCAAGATGACATATTTAATTAGCCATAGTAGAATTGTATATTATCACATACGATTAAGACTTTGCTCACTTGAGTTAAAAAAAAAAATAATCTAGAAACTGTTATTTGCAGCATTGGGTTTCATCCTACTTCTGATAAAGTAGGAACTTCCATCAGCTAACGTGATGTATAGACTGCTTCTCAAAGACATACATGACTCACTGTCTGGAACTCTTCCCTTTAAAGAAAATCATCAACACTTGTGGAGAAAACCATCTCCATCAGTGTTTCCTTCCTCAAATTAAAGATAGCCAGCTTGGCAGATGCTGAGAGTTGACTGTCAAAAGGTTTGACAGACTGAATAGAGCTATGAACAGAGTGCCAAAACAAAAATGGATCGGAATATTACAGTGATCCCACTAACAAGAGTGGGACCAGACCAGTCATATAACCTGGAGATACACTACATAAACTAAAATTAATTTTAAACAAGTAATTAGAGGTAAAGCTAAAAACAATATAAATCCAATTTTTTTAAGAATTATTTCCTATCTCTTAATCTGCCATTCCACAGAAAAAGGAACATGTTACAGATTTGAACGTAATTATCAAGAAGAATCTGCAGTCACCCAAAGTTATGTTGTGGGATCTCCTGTTTTGAGTAGGAAAGGAAGGTTGAAGGCAAATAAAACACATGCAAGTGGAAAAGGTTATTGTAAGTGGCCTAAACTTCCTGAAAAATAAGAGTATTCTCTCCTGGTGAAGGCCCATCCATAACTGCTGGCTCTGCACATCGATGGCTTTCTGACCGTACAAAGGCAAACTGTTGTCAGATAAACTCTTCTATTCTCGCCTGTTTAGCAGCTAAAGTAAATCCTTTTCCTTTAATTAGTTCTTGTTGACATTTGGGGTTTTCCCCACTGCCAATAACAGCGGGACATGCCACTTCTGTTGCAAAATACTGTCACCCATAGTATCTGTAACTGTCTCCAGGACAGTAACTCTTGATGTCTTTTTTTGTTTTCTTGAAATGGTTCTGTTCCTTCAGATGGTCTGAGGTGTTTTGTTTGTGTGTTTGTGCTTACTATGTAAAACTTGTTAATTTAACATAGGAAAAAACTATTAGAAGGAAGGACTATAGACTTTGTGGCCCTTATTCTCCTACTTTGTATCTCCTGGACTTCTGGTCAATTATAGGGCTCATGCCCCACTGACAATGTAAAGCCCTGTCCTTACTGTAGAGGAAACAGCCCATAATCCTTTATTTTCATTATTAGGATATACATCTTATTGAGAGAGGAAGGCTGTAACTGCAAGGACTCCAAGGACTGGTTTATGTACTATAGCTAATATGCAATCACACAGATAGTGTGCCACCAACAGCTCCGGCTCCTGTTTCTGCTGCTGCCTGAAAGTCATGTTTTGGGCTGAGCTGAGATTTTTGCGTGGGATGGGTGTGCTGGCCTACAACAGAACATTTCCCTGGGCCTAAGCATATTGGCCTTAGCCCCACAGCTTACTCCCACTGCACCAAGCCCTGGGCAGCCCCAGAGGCTTAGGAGGTCCCGTAGGAACAGGATCAGGCTGCTCCCACAGGAGCCACTGCCATCTTCACCCTTCTTGTCAGCAGGTCCGTGGGAGCAGCAGGCCAGCTCAGCCTACACTCCTTTTCCCCTCCATTTTCCCTTCTGACATGGAGCTGTGCTGTCTCCTGTCCCTTACTTATGAAAGAAAAACATTTTAAAAAAATAAATAAATATAGTGCTAAGAGCATTGCTCTGGTGCTACTCAGGTAGCTGAGCTCAGCACCCATGAAACACACTGAACTACTCAGTTCTCCCTAAGCAGTGTTTGTTTACGGAAGCACACAAAGACAAAAGTTAGATTCTTAGGGACATTCACTTAACAAAATTTTTGTTCTTCAAGACTTCAAGGAGCTAGAGGACTGGGAATTCTGAAACTCAAAAGATGGAATTTAAGCCCTAGATTTATCCTCTGTGCAATTTCAGGCATCTGTGTCCTTCTTCAGAATTGTTTAGGAAGTCTGGATTTCCTAAATGTGGATAGGTATTTTGGGTTTCACAGCCTTTATCTGACTAAGCTTACTAAATGGTGATGTCAAGATTTTAGCTGCCTAGGCAGAGTTGCCAGTTCATTAAGAAAAGTTTATATTCTATAACATGCTAATAAAACACCTTCCTAAATTCACTTTTCTTAAAGCAAAGCCATCTACGTTGCACTGAATTTTTGCTGTCTTATTTTGAATGGGGTGGGCCTAAAGGCATGCCAAAAAATGTAGTGCACTGGTGATGGCCAGGCTGTACCTGGATCTATTTCAATCACATTTTTATATCATATGTAGGATAATGATCCAGTTTAGAAGGATTCTCCCTCAAGCTAAGACAAGATTTATGGAAAAAAGATCCTTTAGCAAGAAAAGAAAATAGACTGCCAGGCACACAAGCTCTTCAGATTTGAAACAGAGAAAATTTCAAAGCTGCGTACAAGTTGCAAACAATTAAGTTTAACTGCATATATTAGTCAGACTGTCTTACAGAAAGATGTTTTCTGACTACAGAGAAGAAAGGGCTGTAGAAGAGAAAAAGGTTGTTATCTTTCAGAGAGAAAATCCATACTGTCCATAACCATCAAATAGTAATTAAAGTAGGAGACAAAAGAAAGAAGATCGTAATCTTAAACCAGAAAGACTACATCAAGGAGGCTGACAAGCAGCTCCAACATTATCCACTACAACAAACTTAAAAAAAAGTACTGTATCTCCTGCTCTCCTATGGTAGTAGGAGTCTATACTCAAACTGTCATTCTAAGGACAGAAAAAAAACAATAACAACTTAGGCTGAGGATCCCTGAGCCTTCTGTAAGACTCTCCTGTCCTTTTTAAATGACAAGCTTTAGCAGATAAGAAGCATGAGTTTGTCAGGACTAATTTTTACCTCTAAAACCCAGCAATCTTTCCAAGCAGATGAAAAATGTTCAATACATGTCTTATGAACCAAGAGTAATTACTTACCGATATCATTATTGAAAAAGTAGCAGCAGTAGTTGCACTGATTAGTCATTATAAATTCATTTTTCTCTATACAACAATATAAATGAGTCATCCCTTTAAATGCCACCATATTTTCTGAGCAAAACCACTATAATACTAATGAACTACCTAAAGAGGATTTTTACTTGACTAGAACAGTATTCAGGGAAAATACCTCCTATAGACAATTTTTTTTTTTTTTTTTTTAGAAAAATAGAAGTCCTGAAAAGTTACAACCTGTGCTAGAGGAAGTTTCAAACTTAAGAAATATTACCCAGAAATTCCTACCTCTCAAACAGCCCCTGTTTAACATGAATCTCCCCAAAACATGACAGGCATCAAATGTGACCTGCCCACACCGAGGGAAAAAGCACAAGCCTAGGTAATCCCAGAAGATGCCTCCCACAGCAGAAAAAACCACCCCCTACCCAGCCTACACCCCTTCCAAAACACAGAGTTCATCATCCAAAGCACCATGCAGCGCTCCCCAAATGGCTTGGGTGAAACAACAGCCTCACTGTGACCTTGCAGGGACAGTCAGGGAAGGGCATGGGCAGCCAGGGAAGGGCATTTATCACCAGGCATCTCTGACCCCCGTCTCCTACCCTCCCAGGGAGGCTCCCAAACAGCCTGTAAAAGATGAACTAATTCACACGCAAGCTGGAAACAGGAATTCATAGCACTAGAGGATACTCACAATTATGTATTCAGTAGAGGTACTGCTCTTATGGAACATTGCAATTTCCCTCTGTTAACCAACAACATCCCACAGCTGACAAATTCACTCTCTCCCTTTCTTGTAAGTAAGGAAAAAAGGTAAAGACATGGTTAATGCCTCCATACAGACACAAACACCAATTATCTATTATCCCATGGTCTAAGTAACACAGCTAATTAATTAGAATAAGCTAATAAGTTAGAATAATTGTTTTCAAATGGTATTTAGTTTTAAAGACTGCTGTTTCTCTTTCAGACAGGAAGAGCATGTATCCTGATAAGCTGCAGGTTTTCTTTCAGACTACATTGGGTGGTCTAAGATGCTATTTCCAGCCAAAATATTATAGAACATAACAGCTACAGTAGTACTGCTACTGTAACAAAAAGCGCTACATAAATCTAAGAGACCTAATTGACCTGAAGGTGTTAAACTTCAAAACACACAGCATTAAGAGAGACATCTGTGAAAGCAATTTTAGACCAAAAGGGGAATGAAATCAAATATAAACTGTGAGACCCGTAGTTACTATGCTAGTCTGCTAACTGACTAGGAAGAATCAGATGGAAACGGATGAGAAGGAAAAAGGGAGAGGAAAAAAAAATTCTTAAAGGATACATCAGCTAAATGTAAACTCTTCAAGTGAAGAGCTCTTACTATCAGAAGGAAGGAAAAAAAATTATAGGAAAAAGTAAGAGTGAATTAAAAGATAATATTAGAGGACACAAACAAACAAAAGCCCACACAACTAAGATTTATTTCACTATGCTCCCACATTATGTTGCATATCTCTGGTAGGAAATAAAAAAGAAAGCTATGTACTTTAACTGCTGGAAATTATTTATGAAATTTGTCTTTTGAGCCACAGAGATTTGAAGTCCTGGGGTCTGATAAAAGAAAATTCTAGTCCGTTCCTGAAAATATGCAGGTCCCCTCAAAACACTCACCAGCAATGCTCACATTTGGAAAGATTACTTTCCCTGTTGCTGCAATTACCTTTTCCAAACCATTACATATACTGGTAATGTTGTCAGTGCCAGTTCTTCAGTACTAAAAGAAAAATTCTCAGGACAGTAAATTTCTAAGCAGGACAGATTTAGACTAAATGAAGACAGTTATACTCCCCTCACTCAGACCACTACTCCCATTAAAATCTCATTAGTCAGCCAATTGCTTCATCCTACTTAAGATATTAAAGAAATGAGTGGGTCATAAAATTCTCATAACCATTCATTTGTATCAGTGTATCTTTGCAATAGTGTACTTCATACCCTCTGATGAATAACAGCTCAAACTTCACGGTGCACGTTGTGGAGGGCTCCATTAAAACGAGGTCATTTTGGTTCAAAACTGTAACTTTGGTGTCCATCAAATTGGATTTTATAATACTTCAGGCCCCTCTGGGTAGCTATCTGTATCCAAGGAAACAGAAACGTTTAAAAGAAAGACAAGAGTAAAACATCTCTTCAAACCCCAGTAAGTTATCCTTATGTGTAAATAAAGCATAAAGCAGGCTCAGTCCAGATCCCTTTCTACTATCAGTCATGAGTAGTCTTAAAGAACTGTCCTGCATCCCAACAAACCTCACAATTCACAGATAAGACTGGCATATCTTTTTTGCTTCTTTCCTTCTTTCCTTCTTTCTTTGCTATTCCAGGAAAACTGATTTTTTACATCCAAAAAGTTCAGCCTCAGGCAAAGACTGCACTATATCTTTCACCTTGAGTGCTGTGTTTTTTTCTTATAAAGGTATATATACCTCATGACTTGCACACTAGTAGAGCAATGACATGTTGAAAAGGGCTGAGTTTTGTCCATCTCAAATCTAATCACTGAAGAACATAAGTTTTCTGCCTGTAATTTAGGCAGAACACAAATTCACCCACTCTAACAGCCTGACCTTAGCACTGATCTTCTCCAGATGCCTCAGAGGAAGGAACAAGGGAGTCGTAACACATCTGTATAGTGGATTAGTAGCACAATGTAAAAGGTAAAGTGGGGTGAAAAAATAAACAGTTAGATGACCCATGTTGAGAAAAATTAAAACAGAAAAAATAAAAATGAAGTACCCTGAAATCCCTAACTTTTTTAGATATGAAAGGTCCCTTCTGGGATCTTCTTCATATCTTTCTGCAAGTACATCAGAAGGACACAGAAATATACACTACAACCAAAGTGAGGGAATTTTAAGATTGCTTTTTATACATGCTAGAACCAAAACAGTACTATTATTGCTGTTCTAAAATTATTGAAAGGTATTCAGATCCCAGCTAAATAAACCACACAGATTAAAAAGGGAAGAGAAAACTGTAGTTACCACAAAAAAACATTCTAGACATCAGAAATCAAGGATGAGGTTTTTGAATCAAAAAGAATGCTAAGCAACCATCAGAACTTTGGTGTTCATCAAATTGGATTTTATAATATTTCAGGCCCCTTTGGGTAGCTAAAAGAGAGGGAATGTGTTTGTTGGCCTTGATTTTTTTTACATGCAGCAAGGTCAATATCACAAAAAGCCTCCAGGACAAAAATATTTTAAGAACTACTCTTTAATCATCTGAAAGTGTCACTAACATGTCACAGCTTGGTGGCAAAGGACATTAACACCTTCCAAAGGTGCTAGCATTTGCTTCAGAGCATTGCAATTGCCTGCTGTCCAGCAGTGCAAGAGGCTCCAAAACAGAAATCAACCCAGCTATCCCACAGAATAGGGAGGGACGTTCACCTTCCAAGAAGATCATGTATGTTACAAACTTCTCCAGGTTTTACCCTACAAAAAGAAAAAAAACAACCACCACAAAACCCAAACAAACTCCCCAAAAAGCCAAAACAAAAACTCAAACAAAACCCACCACCACATAAAAGCAAACCCGAAACTCCAGAAACACAAGAAAGCAAACACCAAAAAGCCCCCACCCAACTGCATGTTCGAAAATTTAGAAATGAAAAAAATTAACTTGAAGGCCTTAGCTCTCTATTCTATGATTTTAACTGTAATCTGTGGGATTCAAAATTATTCTGTAACAATAGACATTTTAAAAGTTGAGAGCATTACAGAGTTAAAAAGACCCAGTGACTTTCAGCAGACATACATTTTCCTGTTAAGTGTCTGTTATATATCTAAATTGTTTACAAAGCCTCAGCAAATAAGTTTGAGTTTATCCTTATTCTTTTGCTCAAACCAAACTTCTTTTCTGATCAATAGCAATTTAAATGTCATCCTACCAAGAATAAAAATGTCAAGCTTGGTTGTCTATTTATTTCATGAGATAACCGATTTTCAGTTTTAATCTGCAAAGCAATCACATTTGTTCTTTCAGATTTAAGAATAACACAAAGAAGAGAGCGCTAAAGTATGTGAGCAAGAGAACAAGGAGAAAAGAGGGCCTGAATTTAAGCTGCCAATTGGCTGCAACAGAGCAAGTCAAGCCTGAAAGTTTGATGCTAACCTGTTTAAGACACGATTTGTAATTTAAAACCATTATAAAATTAAACCTTAAGAAAAGCTCATTGTGTTAAGCAGTCCCTATAACAATGGTTTTAACTGATAGTAAAAATATTGTAAGACAAAAGAAGGACTAAAGCACTTGTAGGACATGTATGTTAGCGAATACCATATGATCCTTACTAATATTCTTTTCCCAGTGCACCTGTAAAGAGGAGGGTTCATGGAAATGCTGGGATTGACATTGTAATGGGCACCGTATCTCAGAATTGTATCATGTTTCTGATAGTGCTGTGAGCTAGTAAAGAGAAGTCAGGGTCTCATAAATGCAAGCTTTATCCCTGGCTCTACCTTTGATGAATTCAGAAAAATCATTTAATCACCCTTCAATTCAATTTCCCATTGGAAGAAAGTAATACTCTTTCTACAAGTTTTTGAAGACTTCTGATAAAAGCTAGGTGTAATTAATTAGCACTGCACACACAAAAATGCCAGTAGCTGGATTAAATGAACTGGACAGGTATAACTTTTCATATTTTCACCTTCTTTACACTTGCAGTTGCTTATTCTTTCCAGCTCAACATACGGGGTCACTTTTGTCCCTGAGCATCTTGAAGTACATAGCTCACAGCCAGAAGCCAGCAGACACATGTTTCAGAAAAAACTCTAAACCACTGACGATCCCAAAGCAAGGAGATGACAGGAAAGCTTTCTCAAAGCACGGGCTCACCACACCTACCGAAGGTCGGTCACTCAGTGCCGGCACCAGCCTCCATGTCCCCAGAGCTCATGGTGCCAGACTTGCCTTGAGCGCACAGGGCAAGTGACCAGACGATGCCCATCATGGGTGTCCCAGCACGCTGGTAACTGTGCTGCTCATTCTGGGAGACCTTGCCTGCCTTGTCAGCCACCAACCAGTTTTTACATTTAATCCATGACCTTTTCAGATCATGGACATGCATTTCTCTAGTGCTCTGCCTTGGTGCAACAAAGAGATCTATCTGGACCTCGCTTCCCTCTTCTTCCTACCCTCACCTTCACCTTTCAGCTCTTTGCATGTCTGGTTAAAAAAGACAGAGGAACCTGACGCCAGCCTCAACACCCTTATGGGGTTGGGGTGGGACACACAGGCTTTTGCCACAAAAATGATGCTTGGCAGTTCTGCTCTGTGTTTATATTGCATCTTCCTCTTCAGCACTTCACACTGTCACAGGGATGTGAGAGAACAGTTATCGCAGGGAGGGATGGGGCATTACAGAGATAACGCAGATCCACATCGACAATTAAGCTAACGTAACAGGCAGGCAGAGTGCTTTCTTAAAAGTATAATTTCCTCCATTTTACAAACAGGGAAGCAGAGCCACCAAGAGATATCCTTACCCAAATCTCCAAGGGTTAAAAAAACATTTACTTTTTTTTAATCAAATCTCCCTTTGCAGGTGTTTTATGGACTGTTCTGGCACACAGTGCTATGTCTTGTTCTGTTTCAATCTCATGGACTACATTAAAATGATTTATGCATATTACTTAGAAAATCTTAGGTCATTACTATAGCTGAAACAGAGAAAATATACAGATACTTTTGGTGGTCCGTTAGATACTCCATTAAAATTTAGATGTCCTAAATGCTAAAGCAGCCTAAGTTCTTTTTACATTGAAATCTTTCCTCTTTTCCTCCCAAATCCTAACATTTTTCTATCTATTGTGCCTAAATAAATGCTAAAAAAAGTCTTGCATGCTAGGCTTTAGGGCTTTTTATTATTATTATTCCCCAGAACACAGATTCTTTTTCTGTGTGCTTATCACAATTTAATAAAAACAAAAATATATATATAATTAATGTAAATATGTAATTATGATATTCTAAGTACAAAGAAGAATATAATAGTCAGCTATAATAAAACATATTTTGAAATATTGAAAACTTACTTGTTTCTAAATTATTTATATTACAAAAAGCAATTGTATCTGACTGAAATGTGCATTTTTCTTTTGTGTCTTTACAGCATTAAAAAGTATTACAGTAAAATAACACAGTCAAAACACTTCAACTAATAATTACAGACCATTTCTTACTGATTTGCTTTTTGCCCAAAGAAGGAAACCAAGTGCTTAGGTACATTTTTGACTCCTACTGAATCTGCATGTTTTTATATATACAGGAAACTGCATTTCCTGAAAAACTTTTAAGAGGCTTCACCAAGAAAGGTAGAATTTGTAAATTGCAGAGAGAAGTCTAGATATCAAGAACTCATGTTACCGATATGTTCTCAACTCAACTAGTTCCAAACTTTTATGCAACAGAAAAACACCTTTTTAGAAGAGCTGATTAAATATTTTTCTCTAGAATAATCACAAAATGACATGTTGCCCATGTTTAAATACCACCTTCAAAAATAAACTTTTATCTCAAACTTCAAAACAGTGCAGCAATTTACTGATTGCTTTCACATTGAAATTTTATTCTAAAGTAGAGGAGGCTAAACAACATTGAAAAGATTTGCACATAGGTTAAAAGCTTAAGAAAAGACACCTTCAGATAGTTTTCTAAAATAATTGAATGCTCTAATGACCATTTTTACATTTGCCTGATATGTCAAGCATATTCAACACCCTGGATCACAAAAGATTTGGTAAGAATGATTTCTGGAGGGAGTTTCTGGAGGTAACATGACTCATATGCTGCCCAGGACAGAAAGCTGCCAGTCTCCACCATAGATTACCTGGTGCTTTGGAGCTGCACTGGCCAGAAGCTCCATTCTCTGGAGCTAACTTGTCTGCCCCGGAGCAGTTTATCTCCAGGAAAAGTGCTTAGCTGAGGTATTTTATGCCATGGTTACATTTTGTTCGAGCATAAATCCAGGATGTTGCATTTTTCTGGTTCATTGCTCATTTCTCCTAGATCCCCCATGCTGCCATGTGACACTGGTGATGCAGACCAAGGAAGGCGTATGGCTGAAAACTATCCGTTGTAAAAGCATCACTTGGCTTAACGCTAGAGAGAGCTGGAGAGGTGGAGCCAATAAATAAGCTTTACTAAGGAAGAAGGTTCCTTCAATCGCCCCAAATGTAAACACTAATAAATGCAGTTGTATGTCTTTTTGTAATTTCTCTGCAAGTATGAAAGACAAAACATATGCCAGATTCCTAAATCTCAGTTTTAAACCTGTCTTCTCCAGAAACTAAAAGCCTTTACTAGGAGTGGTCAGATACTTATCACAAAATGAAAGCATGCAGCTCGTTTGGGACCTACAAAATACTATGGTCTCTGCTAATGCTTTTCTTTGAGATTTTTTTTTTTCTTTACATGAAAAAAGCATAGCCAGGATAAAAGTAGCCCACATTGTGAGTACATTGTTATTTCATATCTAATCTTCTATGTTATACCTGGTATAAACACCAGGTATAGATACCTGGTAAAACACCAGAACAGGTTGCCTAGAGAGGCGATAGATGCCCCATCCCTGGAAACATTCATGGTCAGGTTGAACAGACCTCTGACCAACCTCATCCAGATGAAGATGTCCCTGCTCGTTGCAGGGGCTGTTGGACACGATGACCTTTAAACATCCATTCCAATCCAAAATATTCTATGATTCTATATTCAGTTTTCCTGAAAGTATCATTTTAAAGGTAAAATATAACTGGGGCAAGAGGAGGGGATCTTTAAAATGGAATTAATAGCACTTCCTATTTCTTAACTTAGAAAGTCTACAATTGCTAAAATGGCCTTTCAGACACAGTTCAACCTTCTTCAGGTTAAGCAGCATGTATTAATGAAGCAAATCATAAGAAAATATTGATATTCCAAAATATATGGAAACAAATCAGAGATTTTCTTGAAAAGATAATCTAATAACAACCAACACATTCTGTACACATCCACCTCCATTTCCTTCCTCAGAAGTAATATTCCTGGATGACTTCTTATCTCATTCATTTTCCTCTCTCCAATCAATGCAATTCATATTCCCAGTACAAGCACTGAAGTTACAGATATGTAGAAAAATGAAGGGTGCCTGGCAAGTGTTACACACTTCCCCAAAAATCTGGGACACACAGGACATTCTATACTTAAAGTTAGCATGAAAGACTTGTGATCTGTTCCAGCCCACCAAGCACAAGATTAGAGTTATTAATTCACTAGAATGATAGTTTCTATGAGCTCATTGATAGTAAAACATCTGCTGCCACAACACCTGGAATTAGTTTTACTTTGCAAACAGAAAACTGAAGCAGCAGAGTCAATACCATGGCAGCTTTCAAAACAATTAATTGTACAATAAGATAGGAGCTCCCTGCATGTGATGGAAGTTACTGGTTCTTTCTAGGCATGTGATAACCGTGTGATTAGCAGACAGTGAAAATATAATTCCACACAATAAAAAGTTTTGATAATTGTAATGAAATACTGTACTCTGACAAACTGCTACAAAATATGGTTTTCCTTTGATAAAGTATTTCTAAAATGAAGCAGCCAATATTTCTTGTGAATAGTTTTTTTCAGTCTTACCCACTTTCCAAGATTTCATAGCCACATTATGATAACTAAAAATATGTCGTAATGGTGTAATGGAAGTAGCCTTGTATTGTTCTTATTTTTTTCTTTTTCTTTTATTTCTTTGAAACAGATGTGCTTTTCTTTAATAATTTAACTTCTAAGATTTAAATAAACCCTCTCCAATAAATCTAGTAGGGCTTTTTACATATTATTTTAAAATTTGTCTCAAAGTAGACAGCATGCTATTCATACCTTTAAATAAGCTTATGTTGGCAATAAAAATCAAGAAAGAGAAATGTAAATGGTGGTGTAATGCCCGAGGGAATATAGAGTTCAGTTGTGAAACAATAAAATTTCTTTCCTTTGCAAGTCTGAGATTAGCTTGTGGTTTCTGTACAATAGCCATGAGTGATGCATACAAGTGACATTTTTTATTGCATGATATTCTCCTCGTGCACACCTCTTATTTCTTCAAGATAATTCAAGCAATCAGCAAGGCAAAGACAACAGATCACATTGTTCTTAGTGTTAAACAGATAATCAATAGTCCAAGGCAATAAAATTAAATGTTTTGAGCTTTATTAAACTTTGGAGACTGCTGGTGAGTAGCTGGAAAATAAAACAACATTAAAAGTCAATTAGCATAACCATTATAGCAAAAGATTTGCTTTTCATTCCACTACAGTACTGAATTATAAAACAAAATAAGTGAGCCTGTAAGCTCATTGTTACAGCCATGTGAGTATTATATATTCATTTAACACCAACAAGAATAAAAATTTGTAATGCAAATGCAGACTGAGGTAATCTACATGAAAATACAATAGAAGTTTGGTCATATCAATAAAATGAAGAAAACAAAGGCCAACTCATTATGTTGCTGTGTTTCAGTTGTTCTTTCACATTCCAGAAATTCCTAGGTGATTAAAGGTTAGTATGTGCCTCACCACCCACACAAGTTATTAAGGTATGCAAGTAGTCCATTAACATCTATTAATTGAAACTACTCAGTGTTTCCATTTATTAAGCATTTTAATGGATTTAACCAAAATGTTTAACACATCTCAGGTAGCTCTCAGATACATTAGTTACATTTCCTTTTATAGTCGTTTATTGAAAAAATGTTAAAATTGATGAAGTGATCTAGTCATACTATACTTCAGACTGATACTCAAACTTTTTTTTTTTTTTTTAAAAAAAAGGCAGTCAGAAAAGGTTCCACTGTATATACTTAAAGTATACACAACTACATATTAAAGCTTTCATAAGTCCCAGTCTTCGCAAGTTTATTTCTAGTATCTGTAAACTCAAGAACTGAAGCTTGGGAGTGACAAAGATCAATCTGTTTTAGGCAAGATTAAATGTAAAGTTCTTGTACCAAATATGCTTCCACATCTGCTGTGAATCTAGCTTCTCAAAATGCCTGGCTTTTTAAGAGATCCTTGTATCCATACCAAAGTACTGTGCAATGCTACATAAATAATAATACCTATATTCCACATCAAAAATAGCTGTAGAGCAGCTCTCCAGGGAGCTCTCATGAAATGGTGGGCAGAGAGGATGATATAGCTTAGCTGTGAGCTCACTTTACAGCAGCTCTGTTCCAGCATGTACAACACGAAGATGCTTCTGCCTTGTTCTAGAACAAATGCCATTGCTGAAAATTCAGCCACAATATTAACCTCTGTACTGGAAAGGAGAGCCAGTTTTTTCCTAGATCCATTAAACATTTTCTTTTACAGAATAAAATGAAGTTTTAGATTGCAATTACCATGAAGAAAATGCACCTTCCAAGGATCTGAGAACTGCCTTAAAGACAGTGAAGCAGGTCTTAGTGCTGTTCCACCAAACAATGGAAATAGCAACATTGATAACAGTGGTCTCAAGTTATGCATCAAAATGGGGTACCTGTTCTTATAAAATTCACTTTAAAAAAACTGTGAATACTTGACTTTCCATAAGGGTTTTCCCTCTTCTGCCAAAATTTCTATTCAGATGGAGATTTCAAATCCTTTGAGATTTCAACACCTATTGAGACTCAAATTTCGATTGCGGGCTTTCATTTAACAGTTAATTCATGGATTTCCCAGTTGCTTCATTAATCGGTCATTTCATCACCTTCAGCAACATAGAGAGATTAGAATTTTCAGTATTCCTACTGCTTTTTTTGTAATAGTAGTATGCCAATCATTTAATGTCCATTTTTTTTTTTTTTTCCAAAGTATTTAGTTTAGCTGGCAACTCTTGCATACAAGTTTGACTTCAAGCATAAGTGTGATCGTATCAGGTGAAGTGTTAGTTACATATATTTTGTTTTAGTTGACCTTTTTTCCCTGTTTTCATGCAGAAGAGGGAGGGAAGTGAGTTAAAAGCAACTTTTCCCAGAGTACTCAATAAGTAAATAGTAAAAATCTTTTGACATTTATATGGACAGAAGTTTTAAATTCAGCGTGTGTATAGGAACTATATTTACAATACCTGATTGATCGATATATTTCTATTGATATTTTTCTCTGAGGAGACTCCACTAATTCAAGTCTTCAGTCATGGTCCTCCTATAGCACAACACAGTTACTGAAAATAACCTGCTCCTCCGGCACTGCAGTGCTGTGCTTATTCCCCATTTACAGACTTGAAGCGCTGACTCAAGACACAGAAAATTATTACTTTTCCCCTCACATACAAAATATTCACTGCAGAAGCCATCGTTAGGATTAGTATTTTCATCATTTGTTGTGTCTGCGGTGTTAAGAAGCACTCCTGTTTGTATTTCAGATATTACCATGGGCTTCACGTCACGCTCCATTTTCTTCTTTGGTCTGGACATTATTTCTTACCATCTCAGCCTCTGGGATTCAGCTTGTCAGTGTTTCTCACCATTCAGTTTTCCTGCTGAGGCCCAGAGAGATCATGTTTGACTCTCACTAGTCATTATTCATCTCTTCAGCCCATGCTCTCTCTGCTGTAGTTTGACCTCTGAGAGCAGTCGGTCCAGCCGCCTGCCTGGCTGGCACAGCTCGTGCTCTCATATTCTGATGTTTGCCTTCTCTCCCTCTCTCTCTCTCTCTCAACCCCCTGCCTATTCCTCGCTGCGTGGGCCTCCTCAGTTTTTTCCCTAAAAATCATGGGCTGCTTTTAGTCATTTTCAAAAACACCCTTAAAAATCTCCTGATATGCAAGCTGGAGTTTAAGTTCTGGACTTCCAGCGAGCTCCCTTCATTTCCCCAAGTTGCAAGTCTCTTTCCTAACAGAGTAGCCATCACCAGTGTTAGCTTTCAGTGGCAAAAACGTGCATCACCTTTCCATAGTCTTGGGGCTAAGATAGGGTTTTTTGCAAGTCTTCACTGCAGAAAGAGCTGTGTATTTATCTGGCTCATGAACAGATAGGCCAGACTGCATCCTTACAGCCGAGAAGTTTACATGGGTGATAGCACTTGACAGAACCAGAGAATGGAAGATACTTTCAGAGTTATAAAATCTCTATGGTTCTCAGTTGCAGACAAGCTTAGTTTATACAGTTTTCCAGAAGCCTTCTAGGTAATACATCCCTTTGCCTTTGGATCTCTTTATGACACTAGATGACTGGTTTTACATTTCAAAAAGACTAAGAGTGGCAGTAAATGAAAGACAACAAAAAATTAATCATTGATTATTCACTCAGATTTAGATGTACCTCATTTTTACGCTATATCTTCTATTCCCACTAGAACCAAAAACGTCAGGTTCAAACTGAGCAAAATGCAGCAATGATAAATGTATATTCATTTTCTAGGGACTACCACGAGATGAAGAAAGGAATGAAAAGATCAGAACAGAAGAAAGGAATGAAAACATCAGAAAAAGTGACTATCTAGTGGTATTGTTTGGAAAGATGCGGGGGTTTTTCCCTTTCATAAAATCACTGAGGCTTGCTATTCATGTTCTTCCTATCCTCAAAAACAACCAACCAACTGTCTCTAATTATGAAGGATTAGCAAAACCAAACATCACTCTTCTACCAAAAATGAACTGGTAACAATAGCTTCAGATTTTAGCAAGCTGATAAAAAAAATGATAAAAAAATAATACATGGACTCATTGAGCTAATGTCTTCACATAACTGGAAAATGGGGAGGCTTAGCAAGCAATATTTATCAAAGAAAGAAGAGAAAACAGTAGTAGGAGAATAGTAAGGTAGAATAATTAAACACTTCTTTCCTGAAAGCTGGCTCTATTAAAAACATCAGTTGCCTCACGAAGACATGCACAGAAAATAGCGGCAGGCTGCTCCCCTCCTCCCACACCAACACCCACCTCAGAGCAGGTGACAGAAGAAACTCTCCTGCCGTGGTGAGCGCATCCACAAACTGCTGCTGAGAGCCCACCAGCCCGCCCGCCAGCCCGCCAGCCCGCCAGCCAGCCCGCCCGCCAGCCACACCAGGCCACGCTCCTGCTCTGTCAGTCCTCCTTCCTTCACCGCCTGCTAAAATCAGGTGATCTTTTTATACTGCTTGTTCTGGTTAATGGCTGCAGCTCTGCCAAGAGCTGGTGTTCCCTGTCAAGGGCACACACATGAATCTTCCAACTCCAAAGGTATCTCCAACAGTCCTTCTGGTACTCTTCTGCAGCCTGTGCGTGGCCAAGTCTGCGTGCCACTGCCTTTGGTCATTTATAACTATCTATACCACATAGATACAGCTAGTTGGCCCAGGTATGACTACACTTACATAGATCTCTCCGTACAAAGATTTTTTTTTTTTTTTAATATAGAGTATATATAGCCATATGGAAATAGAGGAAATGGAAATAAAATATTTCAATCATGTCATTCATATTTCTTTCTTTCCAGATATCAAAATAACGCCTTTTTTTCTTTTGTAGTTTCATCTTGCAAATACCTATTAGGAAATAATGATCAAGTAAACAACAAGTATTGATTTTTTTTTTAGGCAATCTTAAATCATAGTTGCATGTAGAGGAATGAAGCTGGGTTAATTAGCATTGATAATATACAGCTGTGGGCTGGCTTCCGTGGCAGTGGGTTGGTCAATGTAGATAAGGTGCAGCTGTGGCTGGTTCTGTTAGGGGTTGAGAGCCAGTGAAGAGGGAGCAGCCGAGAAAGAAGCAGGAGAGAGAGTGGAAGAAGCAAGAGGAGAGGGAGCATGCCCTGAGTGAGAAGGTGAGATGAGGAGATGGCAGCAGAGGGACTGGGGTGAAGAGTGTGCCAATATGAGACGGTAAAAGACCTTGTTGCAGCTTGATAGCATGGAGAGTGCTGTGACAGTTGCGTGCATAATATTGGGGGTTTGTTTCTCTTTGATATATAATTGAAATTAATGTCTTTTGTTCTGTGTTTCCACCCAAAAGAATAATTGCAAAAAAAGTAAACAAGAAGCCTTTCTTCTTTTAGACTTCTTCCTAAAATTAGAGGATTCTTGGAGAACATGCTCTGCAACCCCCATACAAACATGTACTTCTCCATGTAAGTCAAATAATGTCTTGGCTGTTTTCCAAAAGTGTTCACTATCAGCCAATGCACTAAATCAAACACCCAATAATAACAATATTTAATACTTCAGCAGCACTTGCACACCAAGCACAGTCCAAACATTCATTCATATTTGTAATTATCAGTGTCAAAAGAGAAGGGAAACAGTTGTGGAAAGGAGAAAGAAAGAACATATATTCTTCTAATGCAATCAGCTGAAATAGTTATAAATCCTGTTGACTGATTTCAGGTTCTGGTAACAACTGAAAAAAATGTACATTCTTGAGGTTCCTTTAATAAGAAGCTGATATGGAGCGAACTTGCTAGATAAAATTTTAAAATCATTTGGCTAATGTAGCAAACATAGCCAAAAATAAATTCTGAGCTTTGAAGAAACATCATGTGAGTTTGTGATACTCCCTGGAGGACTTGGTAACCACAGCACAACAAATGTGATTCAGTGGGAGGGACCAGAAAAAAAAAGCATTTCAGTGGTTCAGTGTAAGATTTTTTGGATGAAATTTAAGTTTATGGTTTAGGAATGGTTTGGCTGATGCCCAAACTATGCCAATTTTCTTTAAAGGTGATTTAATGAGATGTTTTGAGAGAGAGCTTTTCCCCCCTCGTGCAGCACTTCAGATCATCTTCAGATTTCTAATTCACAATCTTTAAAAAAAGGTGTGATTCTTGGCTTTGATATTTCCTCATCAGTCTAGTGTAAAGTGGATTTAGAATCAAGACCAAAATGATGAAGAAGCATTACAGCTATACTGGGGAGATACAAAGTAGTATTTCTGAATTTAAGCATTTAGCTATTTTTTTCTTTTCTAGAGTTTAACTGTTCAATAGGAAATTAGAATTTCCCCCAAAAAGATCTACTTTTTTTTTTTAGTTAAATACTCAGTTCCCTACCCAAAATATTGCCTTAACAAATATTACTGACCAGCAGGTAAATACATACATTGATGGAGAAATAATAGGCTTCTAAATTTATCATAGTTTCAATGAGAAACTCCCTGTTCTCTTTCTACTTCTGAGCAACAAAGACATGAAAGGAGATAGGACTTTATTTCATACCCAGCAGTAAACTTGCTGACATAATTCCTTCCTCTACCAGCCCCTTAGTACGTCCACACAATACTCACTTCACCAACTTTTTGAAGCACTGTATTGAGTTCCTGACAAAATCTCTTCAGCCATTCACACTTAAAGGCCTTTCAAATACAGTCAAGTGTGGCTGGGGTGAGTCATCCTTTACAAATCATTGATTAACAGAGAGCAAACAACATGGCCTGCTTACTCTCTTAGCTTTGTCTCAAGACTCATGTACCCAACTAGATCTTAGCAAGTATAAAAATAACAGAGCGAGAATAGCTAGAGCTGCCACCCTTTTTGTATCCTTCCCTGCTCCAGCAAGAGCCCACATTAAGCTGAAGGACCATGTTCACTTGTCAGCAGGGGCAGCAGGCGATGTGTACGCTCCTGTAGAGAATCAAGTGACCAGAAATTAGCTATCAGCTGCTCCATGTCTAGCTGCTATATGTACACCCTGCCTTCAGGGGAGCCTAATCCTGAGGTTCAGAGGTGTGCAACAGCTCAAAATCTTACCTACACCTGAAGCCCTGTACAATATAGTGAATATTGTATATGCTTTCCATATCGTTGTTTCAGTTTGTACTGAAACCAGCATTATCTACATCTTATAAAAAAGAATTGCACCATTCCAGTTTCATATTTCAATTGGCCTTTGTATATTTTAAATTGGAGAACAATTCTTAAGGTTTCTTCTAATATTGGAAGGTGGACTTGATGACCAAGGAAGCACTTTTCCAAGTTCATGTTTCAAACAAAAATGCAAGTTGGTGTAGCTGTTATGGTCTAAGGATGTGAGTGAGACAAAGTGCATTGAAGGGGTCACCAGGCTCAGCTTCTACTCTCCAGCTGCTTTCATGGGTCTAGTTAAAGATATTGGATCTTCTTATGTCAGCTCGCCTAGACTAAACGTGACATAATCTAGAACGGGTATCTTTCACAGATTTTATGTTTTTTAGGCATGCTTTTTTACTTTTTGGTAGAAGCTCCATCAGAAATATTTTCAGAATGACATTTATTTTTCTTGAACAGAAGGAAAAAGAATATAAAAAATTAAAGACTTCAGTGTCTGAATTGATTTTCTTCTATCTTCGTTTTCCTCTTCATTTGCCAGTAGGAAAAGTTGCTCTCTGACACTTTACTTTCCTCTGATAAACACTTTTGAAGTTCTTATTCTTTCCTGCACTCCTTGGATAGCACTAACTCATTTAGCTTTTTCCTGACATTATCTTTTCCCTGCAGCCCTCACTAAGTGGATATATGTTGCTTTCTCAGTTTTCAGAATTTCTTCAAGCTCTCTTTAACCTTCAGTCTTTCTGCGTGCACCACTACAACATATGGGTTAGTCTTTGGGGTTTATGTATTTATTTGTTTGTTTATTCTTAAGCTCTGAAAAAACCCTAAGCATATAGCATATAGAATGACCATCCAATGGTCAGGTCTCCAATTCCACAATGCACCTCAAAAGGTAATACTACAGAACTAAAGTAGAAAACATTCAAATTGCAAATTTCTCCTCCACGTTCAAAAAGCAAGAGCAGAGAGCCCCCGCTCTCACAAAATGTGGGAATCTCATTTTACTGTGCTTCAAGTCTGCATGTCTTCACACACAACATTTGGCTCTGCTGCAATTTGTTAGTCCAGGAGCAAAAAGTACAGATCCTGAAATTGTGGACTTTGGTCCAGGGCCATCTCAAAGCATAAACACCCAAGCCCCGCTGACAGATCCATCAGAGCTGCAGTGCACGCACAGCAGGGTTGTAGAGTCACACTCCTTTGTACATACAAACTGACTTTGTGCTACCTGTGCGGTGAGACATGGCATACGCGCTACACAGGGGCTCCAATCCCCTTCAGATGCCACTGCCTTGCTTAAAGAATGTTTACATAGCTAAAGGTTCTCCTCCAGTTAACTCCATTTCCATAGTCTCCTCACAACTGAGTTTCAGCCAAAATGCTTTTCTCTCTTCTTCTTGCACCTCAGATATTCTTAGATGTGATTGTGACTGTACTGTACAGATGGGCAAAGCAATGTTATGGGCCTACAGAAAGTAGCTCATCTCTTCACTAACTGCAAGCCCAACAGCAGTATCTGGGGGAAAAAAAAAAAAAAATGTTAACAGCTGAGAGGCCACGGAGTTGTGATCTGCAACCATTCCTACCTGTGACAACAGCTGTCAGACTGGAAGTGTCTTGGGCTTTGGAATAAAGTGATTGCACGGAGGGCTGAAAGAAACAGGGTGCTGAATGTTCCTCTTCAATTACACTCCTTCATGCACCACAACAAAGATAGCTGCCAGCCTGAGTGGCATGAAATCAGTACTTAATCCTGCCTTTGCCTTATACCCCTATTATAAGAAAGCTTGTTATTCTTCATTATTGTCTACTCTTAGTTATAGACCAGTGTTTCTGTCCAATGTAGCATACTTTTTGTATAAACGTAGCATTGTACTGTTTCTCTTCAAGTCCTTTTTGAAGTCTTATTTTACTCTTTTTTAATTTTTCTTTCTCCATTCCCTTTATTTCCTTCCTACGTTTTCTGACAGCTCATCACTAGACATACTGGATGTTGAGTAGTACAGGGTACTTGAGAAAGTTACAGCTCATTATTCTAGCAGAATTTTAAAATCCAGTTTCACACACAAAGATGTTGTTCTTCAGAGACCATCCCACTATTTTTCTTGCAAAATTTCACTACACTAAGTTTCTGCTTTCATCAGTATGTTCTTCCTGATCGTCAGAAGGCATCTCTCGCTTTTATGAATGGGAAAGGAAGAAAGGGAGGAGTCTTCATTTTTTAAATCGTTTCATCCAGAAGTGATGAAATGGCAGTAGTCTCTCAGACTTTCCTTCCAATAAATTACCAAATATGGATAAGCAAGGTTAAAAATTAACTGCAAGTACATAAGTGAAGCAATATAATGTGGATGCTACCTGGTTCTGGGGGAATAACAGGACACAAGAGATCTGGTGAGGCTTCACACTACTTTCGGGAGAGCACAAATTTTCCTGTTTCATTAGTACACTCCAGCAATACCTACATATTTACAACATAGACATTATTCACTTTAAATATTTTTCAGACTTGTCTGTTTTCTAATTACTCTTGCCCTGGGAAAAGCAAAACAAGTTTGCCAATTATGCATAATATTTTTGCATAAGACAAAGCATTAAAATGTTGAAAAGAAATCTTAGACGTACTTCTCTACAACTGGATGTTGCACTACTTATGCTTTATTTGTATTTTGATACCTGAGAAGTTCACCAAAGCTCACCATGGGTCTGTTTCTTCTCAAATCTTACTCAACTTTTAACAGAATCGGTGCTGCTATTAGGCAACATAAATACATGTATTTTTTTTTTCCACATTGAATAATCATTACAAAGTGTTTGTTCCTTACATATTCATAGTATCCTGTGTGAATGTTTCCAGAGATGAAATATGTATTATATTTGACCAGGACTCTGGATCAAGAGGGCAAGTCTGTTCATTGCCATTGACTTTATATCAGGTTATCACAGTATGCTCATACTATAGATAAGCAAGTTATTTGCCTTTATACACCAGATCTTATTTCACACAAACATATATGTTACCACTTACCTTCCTGTATAGGAATGCACGCTTTGCTGATTGCTAGATATAAAAATGAAAAGCTGATATACAGCAGTCACAGTTTGCTTTTTCAGCGCCCTAGAATGCCCCACGTGCACATGAACTCCAGTAAGTGGCTATCATTTTCAAAGGGCAAGTTGGAAACCAGCACGTGTCATCACATATATAAAACCCTGGAAAGTATTCCAAGGGGAAACTATTCCAGAACACCTTTAGTTGGTTGGCATGTAAAGTACGGACATTCTTAGAGATCTAGAAATCATTGAAATGTATTGTATCAGTAATCTAAACACATGTTAGCAGTTTACCCACTGCACGCATTACCATGACGATGTATCATTGATATTTACTTGTATACTACAAATAAAGAGCTAAACACATTATATACAGCCTGGCTGCTGCTATGGAATGCACTGTACATATATTAGGTATAAATGTGTACAAATAAGGAATGTATATGTACATAGATGTTATTACTATTATACTTCAAAGAACTTTTGTTAGAATAATGTATTATTTATTTGCTTGTCCTCCATCAAGCTATTAGCTAGAGTGATAATTGATCAAGCAATTGCATTTTAATTGTGGTAATAGAGCAGCTTTGTGATTTATTCCTCTTTGTTTTGTTTCACTACAAAGTAATCATCTTTGCTCAGATGTTTAACCACCCACCCAATTTATCTATTAGAACAGTTTCACAGCCTTATTTCATTAATCTCTCTGGGCTCTACAATGGGCATGGCAATTTCTCTCCTTCACAGGGTAATTTCTTAATTGCGATGGTGTTGGTTCTTTCCTCCTTAATTTGCACTTATACTTACATCCTATTTTTGCTAAATTTGCAGATGACGCCAATGATTTCACATTATTTTGTTAAATACAACAGGTCTGAGAATGTTCTCTTTTAAACTGATGTTAATCAGGAATCTCCTCAGGCAAGTGTAAGGCCCATGGAATCAATAAGCTACAAGAGGTGAGAGGTGTATCCCAAACTCTCAGGTAAGCAGAATTTGTCATAAGCAGAACTAAAGAGAAACATAAACAAAACAGTGAAACCAAATTTGGTCTAAACTGCAAACAACTATAATATAATCTTCCTTTACAACTTCTATTTACTAGTGCAATAGTCACCTGTTCTCAAAGTAGCATAACTAAAACTTAAATGTCTTCTATTTGAAAAGAGAGGGAAAAAAAGTGTAATTACAGTGATAACTGAAAAGCATGTTCATAGAAGATTTTTATTAATTGTTCTAGTATACCTCCTCTGACAACAGAAATGCTACTGTTCTGGGATATATTATTAGCTAAGGGATAAAATACCCCAACCAAAGCAGTAACAGAATTCAAGAACAAAGAATTAGAATCTTCTTCCAACAAGATGCAAGGTCTTAAAGATGAAAGCTGTAAGGTAGGTCTGAAATACAGGACTGAAAACCTGATTTTGAATTCACACTGTAATATTCATATCATCAGAGGCTACCGATCCATGAAAATGCTGATACCCCCTGCCCCCTCTGTTGCTATCCACCAAGGTGTGCAGCGTATGATTCAGCTACTACTGTTGATTCTCAGAGTGCTAGAGTTGTTTAAACACTGTATTTTGCTCCAGGTTTTGTTTTAAACTAATTTTGTCTCTTTCTACCTATATACTTAGTGAAATAACAGGGTAACGGCAAGTAACCTTGTGCTGTACCTATTACTTTTCAATAATATTTGTAATACCATCTGTATTTATGTTGCTAGCTCCCAACTAGCATGTAAGGACCTTGCCATATTAATGATACCCTAGCACACAGGACCTTTTCAACAATGTCCCCCGCCACTGATTTCCATTCTTCCACGTAGGACAAGCGGGCATGTTTAGACCTTTAACTGCATCATGCATTGCAGTACATTGCAGGTTCATTTCTAGATAATCTTTATAGGCTATTTAAAAGATGTCATTAAATGCTTACAGTTTTAAGCCCATTAATGCTTATTATCTAGATGTATGCTTAGTATAGAACGTATATTATCTACAAGACAGTAACTGAAGTTTAGCTACGTATGACACTCTTGCATAAATACGTAAGTGCTTATGTTGTTTTCAGTTCTCAGTTATGGTGACCTATGTTGTCATTATCTCACATCTACTCTCCATTTAGCAGTCAATACACAAATGGTGCATCTGTTTTTTGTTCTTTTTTGCTGCCTGAATTTTCAAATGGGGTAATTTCTTTCAGCCCAATGATTTCTTACATCCAATAAGGACCATAATTAAAATATTGCAAACTGCCTGTCTCCATATTCTGTAAAGGAGAAAACTTGCCCTGATAATTCTTTTTTGTCACTTTTTTAAGTAGGAATAAGTTAATTTTTAAGAATATTTGTTGAAACTTTTTGCACAGAGGAGCGTATGCGTCCTTGGAAAGCCATAACTTGAGAAAGAGAACGCATAGGTAAGTGAAATTCAATGAATAGTTGATTACTGAAGTAACTATGAAATTATTAGGGAAGTGACAGATAATTTTGACGGTGCGGGGAAGGCTTACAAAAAACAAAAAACAAAAAAAAGGAAAAGCTGTAGACAGATAAAGCCCTGTTTAAAAAAAAAAAAAAAAAAAAAATCAGAAAA
>JAVJGJ010000014.1:109199118-109210878 GCA_035590215.1 Microhierax caerulescens | reverse complement strand
AGACGCGGGAGCGCCATGGTGAAGGTCGCATCCCGCGCAGGGCTGGCAGCGGGGGTGCTGCCGCACCTGAGTTTGAAGCTGTAACAAAAATAATAAAGATACGGAGGGAGAAATGCAAAACATGCGCAAAAAAAAAAAAAAAATTAGGATGCAATTAAGTTCACCTTTTAACACGATCGCTGTCTGTATTTTTTTGGTAAAGTGTTGTAGGTTGGTTTGGGTTTTTTTGTTTGTTTGGGTTTTTTTTTTTTGTTTGTTTGTTGTTTTTTTCCCCTCCACGTTCATTGGGGTGTGTTAACGTTAATTAAAGATCGATGACTCAAAAATGGATTTAAATGGGTTTAAGATTTTTTCTCCCGTTCGCTTGCTCAGATTTCACATTTCAGTGGCAAAAAATGGAAATCTTTAAAGTTGCTGATTATTCTGAGTACACTGAAGAAGTTTAGAGGCATTTTTCAGGGTGGGGTGGAGGCACACCACGGTTTGTGACATACCTGTGTTTCACAGATGTGTGGATTGAAGGGACAGTTCTCTAATCCCGGACCATTCTGCTGTAGATACATGTTGAGGTTCAACTCCTTGGCAAAAACTGGCATGTGCGACAGCTTTTTATTAAACTGAAGTTCATACTTTTCATTAAAGGAAAAAGAAGCCTTTGTTGGATGCAGTTTGGAGACAAGACAGGTAAACAATGGCCTGGTATATAACGAAATAATAAGGCTAATCTCTAAACATCATGTCTGACTTTTTTTTTTTACTATGTGCTTTTTTCTTCGTTCATTTCGTAGCTGTCTGCACGCATGTTTTCTGCTTACATCTCACACTGCTGTAAATTCCAGGGGCATTACACTGGCGTAAACAGGCTACAAGAGTGTGAAAAGAGACCTAGCTTGTGGTGATTAGGGACTAGGAAGGCAGGCAGAAAGCTACTAAAATGATTCTGGTGCTTCTCAGAAGTAGTCTGTTGCTTTTCAGTCTTTCAGCAAACACCACCAAACTTCTGCAAATTGTATAGTAATTGTGTCCCAAGCCCCTACAATAACGGATTCCTGCAAGCATTTTTGGTGCCCTGACTGAGACTGGCCAGGAAGCTGCACTGATTTCCATAAGAATCCTCATTAAAAACAAAGGATCCCATTGTGGCAACTGTGAAACAGCTTGGTGGCTGTTGATAGCTTTTTTCAGTCGGTGAGAGGAAATTTCAATCCTTACCTTTTGCTTTCCTTGGTAATATCGAATCCTCAATATTGCACACAGACCAGTTGAATATTGGAGAGATAAGAAGGAGTTAACCAATATCGCGGTGAGGTATCCGCAAGTGTCTTCACCAAGGCACCAACAAAAAGTTTACTAGACATATGCTCTCAATAGGTTTTTAAAGAAAACTAAATACTTAACAAGAGGGAAGGATATTTGAGTTCTTTTGCTTTCCTTTGTTGGCGCTATGTCATCTGTTCCTCTGTTTTGTCCATCCATCGCCATGTGTGTCCCCCCACCCCTCCCCAGTTTTATGGACTTTTCATACTGTCTTTTGTTGTAACTGGATTTGGACCACAATAAACAACATAATCCACATGGAAGTCATACATACAAAGTATTTCCATCAAGTAACTTTTCCAGGTCTATGTGCACATGTGAACTTCAGCCTAAGCAGCAGAGGAAAGTGTGTTAGCCAAAGGACACTTTTTTTTTTTTTTTTTTTGAGGAAACCATGGGAAACTACATTGTGTGCAGATGAGTGAATGCAATATACTTTCCTCATGTGTAAAGTTCTAAATAGAAATGAGAGTAAAGAAGTCTTCTGTCTGGCTTTCCCTGACTGATTTGTTGTGGCATGTGACTAGGCATAAATTTAGCAAACTTGTATAGTTCAACAGGTAAGTGTGTGAAAAAAGGGAGGGGGGAAGGTGGGAGGGAGGAGGGGATTTGTATTTTCTTGACATTTTACGTGAGAGGAGCTCCATGGGCTGTGACCATTCTGGGGTGGAATCAACTGTCAAGCAGAGAAGCACTTAGCTTAAAACATTAAGATGACTGGGAAACCATAATTTTGTTTGCTGAAGTTTTGCACTTGCCCTTTTAAGTGTGTTCTGTGTCCTCAGAAACATCAAACAGTCTTGTGTTGCTTTGCTTAAAGCCAGACCTGGACTCCCAGGTAGCAGGTGACAGAAGTTATATGTGCAATGTGCTAAACCATCAGGGGCTACAGACCTGCGTTTGTGAAAGAGGTGAAGAATCAAATAGCAGGCTTAAACTTTACTTTTCTCACCTGTGTATCTTCTCCAGATAGACTTTTCTGTGGCTTAAAATTCAAACCATCATATTTTTAAACATACATAGTATACGTGCTCATACTAATATGTTTCTGTATGACCTTGTTACTTTCCTAGCTACATCTTTGTTAATGTACCAGATCAGGAACTTTAAATATTTTGATCTTTTCTGTTGAGAAAAATACTCAAATAATTGCAGATCAAGACTAAAGTTACTTGGTAGTGCTAATTGTGAACGCTATTTTTACATTTATAAGTCAAGCCCAGTGGAATTACAGGTTCAGCACTTGATTCTACATTCAAGGGGAGCTTGTGATCTAATGATTTTGCCATCTCTTTCTGTGTTCCACAATACTATAACTCCACCAATTGGAGTAGATTTGCACACCTAATTACCTGCATTATAGGGAAAACGGCCTCTTCAAGAAAAGCTCAGACAATTTCAGTTTTCTAGTCTCACCAAAGTCGTACATCACACAACAGAAACATGAAGAAAAATGTGTGTCCTTCTCTGCTATTATGATATCCTTTATATAAAAGAAAAAAGAAAAAAAAAAAAGGCTGTAGAAAGGACGGAGAAAATGAATAACCCCATAACCCCTGACCTGAAAGAATTGTAAGGCAAGTATGCATACTTCGAGCATGTAAGTTGAACGTGCAGCAGCACCATAAGGTTTCAGAAGACTCAGGTAATTCTTACCCAGCACACAGGGGAACATAATGAAATATTTCCTCCAATCTACAAGAGACTTAATAGATATACTGTGTTTCACCTGCAATATTCTATCTGTCTAAGCTGCTCAGTGCATAAATCTTTCATTCCCTATCCATCTTCTAATCATCAGTCCCATCAGTTCCCTCTCACCACCATCAATTTATAGTCTGCCAAACACATCAATCCTTTGCCTCAATTAACACTCTCTATCCTCCAAACTTCTCCACTCATTAATCTGTCCTCGTCTCTCTGGAGGTCCAAGTGTGTACTATCCTCCTGCCTTCCCTGGTCATCTCTGCATAACTTCCATAAGGGCATGTTTGTTTTTTTGTTTCCAATCCTGTATCATCTGGCTTTCTTCACCCATTTTCAGGTCTGCCAAGTCAGGAGAATTTCTCACATTTTCATTTGGTAAATTTATTTCCCCAGGTGTCTTTTAGCTTTCTCCACCACCCGTAGTGAACACGTTGAGTGTATTTGCCCTCTTTCCCTACTCAACTCATCTCTTGCTCCTCCGAGTCCATGTAAAGTGAGCCTTACACCAAAAAAAGCGTGTAGCAGGAGAGAGAAAATGAGGTGGCAGGAGACAGCAGTGTGACTTTGGTAGCCTACTGGTTGTCCCCAACCTAGGGGAGATACTGCTTATTCTACTGTGGCTTCTCTATAGTACAGCTGGCTTCAGACAAGTACCCTGCGGTTACAATGTTCAAAACTGGTCAGAGGAGTAGCATCCAAAGCCCAGAAAGTCTTATCTTCAACCAAGTACTTGCATTCCTGGGCAACAGACTTTTCTTACATGCTTTTTGGCCCCAAGCAGCATCTGTTTCTCCTTGCAACCTGGTACAACAGGGATGGAAGATGCCACTTGGAGGTTATCTGTACTGGGCAGAGAAGAGCCATGAGACCTGAATTTCTGGCAAGAGAGTAGCTGGGATTGAGGTCCCTCACTTCCTCATGAAGCAATTCCTGCACAATATATCATTCCTTCTTTTTCTCCTCCATCTTTTGAAGTAAAGGAGCTGCCATGGTTCAGATTGTAGTTCATGCTGCCTGGATCTTCACCTTGGCCAGAGCACAGGGTTTCCTTCCAGCCGAGAAATGTCACAGAGTTCCAGAGCCCTTTCATCTTGTTTCTGTATTGCTGGGAGGTTAATCTAACTTCCCTAGTTGAGGAAGTTCTGCATCATCCTCATTTCTCCAGAGAAATTTTCAGGCTGAAGAGAGAAACACCTTAAGCAGGGGTTAGATTGTGGCTTTTTCTATATCACTTTCTTCAATTTAGGGAAACAATTCTGCATGTTCCGTTGCATGCCAGTTTCCCTCTCAGAGCCTCTGCTTAGGAGAAGGAACAGTTGTCTGCAGGGCACAAAGAGTGAACTTCAGTGTGTATCTTTGTTACTCCCCATAATAATAAATCTGTTCCGCTCCTGAAAATAGCAGAAAGAGGAATTTGACTCATCTGGTAAACTAGGGTTCAGTTGCCAATGATGGCAATTTTTCACACTAGCAGGTTTGCTATGATGGTGAATATATATTCAAAAAGATGCGTATTTGAATATGTAATCTAATATATCACACTTTGATGCTTCTAGTGTTTTATGTGTCTGTTTGACCTCAGCCATGATAGTCAATTAAATACTCTTGGTTTCTTTTTGAGGGGGCTGGTGGTGATGTGTTGTTTTTTTTTGTTGTTGGTTTGTTGGGGTTTTTTTGTTTTTTTTTTGTTCCAGCTCTTCTTTCTAAAAGGGAACTGTAGAAAGGTAATGGAAAAAAAAAACTTTGTTAATGCAAGACACTGGCTGTGAACATACATGTGCCAAGTTGCTGTCATCACACCTTTTAGCATCTTGCAGTACATTCTACAAAAAACAAGACTTAAGGAACTTCATAACAGTCTTCATTAAGACTTCCACACTCAAAGTAATTTAGTGTTAGAGAGCACCAAAAAACTAAACATGAAGGGTAAAGTGATCCTCCAAAACAGTATACAACTAATAACGGATCACCTAATTGTAGGAGATCCACTGTATACATATGGTGCTGTCCTTGGCAAACTCTTAACAAATGGCAGTAGTGTTTGTAATGTGCTCTTGTTCCAAGAACACGACAACTTTAGAGTAGGATTTTATGAAGAACAGCTGGACAGAAGAGCTGTAAACTCATTTTGATTCCTTATAAAACTTTCCAAAATTACTAAACTTTTTCTAACTTCAAGCCCTGCCACACCCAACTTCATATCTAAAAGTCAGACGCTTTTCCTTTACTCTCATTTATCATCAGTGGTAGTTGTGACTTGGATAAATTATTCTGCAAGTTTATGCACTAAATCCACCCCAGTTGTGTCAAGAATTTCATTAGTGATAGATTCTTTTAAGAATGTAACTTGACTCCTTGAACCCATGTTGGAGTTGTCAGAGCTGACACTGAAAAACAAAAAAATCCTTTCTGTGTTAAAAATTAAACAGGAAGATTAAACAAATTATCTGCAGGCAGACAGGACTGCAGACAATTCTAACTGAAATATTTTAATAAAATAAAGCCAACTTCAGTCCCCAGATAAGCCCCTGATGCAGCTAAGTATTTTGGCTAATAGCACTTCTGAATGTTTTTAAAATTAAGAAAAAAAGCAATTATTGAAAACACTGCACACATAAGGTCTAAGGAAAGTTAAAACGTATTGCTTTTTATATACGTTTTTATATCATGGTATTGTAATCAAATTTGACTGCCTGCGCCATTGAAATGAAGGACTAAAAAAACTGTTTCAAATGATTTCTTTTAGATGGGCTATGCTGTATATGGATGGAAGCGAGGCACAGTTCTGAACTATCTACACTGTGTTATGAAAAGATAGGAACACTTCCCCTGAGTGAAATAGGAGAGGAATGAGGGAATGGAAAGTATGGCAGAAGGAATTACAGGGTCCAAATATGCTTCATCTTGCACGGAAACTGGACACTGCAAGTTAATTTTATCTTTGTTCACTGAAATATATTTTTGAGTAACCCACAGCTTGTGGTCTCTGTGCCTTGGTAAATCTCATTACAGAAAACAATCATAATAAGGAGAGGATCAACATATGAAATACATATATTTACCTAAAGACGATGACTAGGTGGCAAGCAAAACCAGGAAGGATTCCACTTCTCTTCTGAGGGGAAAAAATGTACCATTTTTCAAAATTTTACAGTCCTGATCTGCCATAGTGGAATGAAGAGCATTACATCATTTGAGTTGCCTTTGACACATTACCCGAACCAGGACTTTAATTTCCTAGCTCCTGAACAGTGTGTGGAATACGTGGTATATCTCTACCTTGAAGCATTATCTCAGTTGAAAAGATTTAAAAAAAACCACAAAAAAATTAATAAAATGACCTGAATTCTGTCCATAATTTTTAACTTGAGAAATACAGAACTTTCGATCTTGAAATGTATATGTAAGGTATAAGGTATGAAGTTTAGCTCTGCGATGTGTTTTGAGGCAGCGTTTTTTTCTCATCTTAAAAGTCTGGTAACAACTACTAAAATGTACTGAGCATAAATAGCTACGAGAAGGACGGGTATTTTCACGCCCTGCCATACTTAAACATCATCTAGGTTCAGCCTTACTTGATTGGAGAGAGGATGTTGTGTTTCTATCAGTAGCTCATATAATGAAAATATTTCTGCTTGTGTTTGCATGTAAATTGCCAATGTGTGATTTCATTATTTTTTTAAATTTATTTCTAACATTATGTCCATAACATGAGCAACAATCCTGATTGTGAACTTTTCCCAGAAAGTAATAATTCTCCCAAAAATCTTTGGTAGAAGAAGTTTGAAGTAGGTGGTTTGAATGATTTTCTCTGGGGGCCATAACTCCTCTCTCAATATCGTTCCCTAAAGTCACCTGTGAGAGGGCCAAAGTGCAGCTCCGCAACTGGCCATGCACACTGACTACATAGTCCACAACTGTATTTCTGTAAACAAAATTATTGGAAATATTGTAAATTTAAGTACTGCAACCTGTTTTTCAGGAACAGTTATCCTGAATCTGCTAGTCTGGATTGCTACTGTCATTACATTAAATCTCTTGTTTATTACCTGAGGCTACAGATACCTGTTTGTATGGGAAAAGTGCCTAATTTGCCTGTAGGGTCAAAGCAGCTCCCAGATTTTTCCCTGATGGATAATCTTAGCAGACCCTTTTTGGATATTTTAGGAGAAGTCATAATGGGTATGTATTCGTTTCACTCAATAAATAGCATTAAGAGCAAATACAGTAATTCTTTTGTACCTATTCCCATTGATTTCGTGGCAATGAAATAATTTCACTACGTGCAACTCTCGGCAATAAGCAGCACTTGAAAAGATGGAATCAGGTGAAACTGATCTTGATCTCTGTCAAGGTATGCAGAATATTGTAGAGCAAAACAGATCAATTTGAATGTGATACTTTTTGGAAGGCTAAGTAGTTCATCATCTGCTGTTGCGGAAGCACCCTACATGCTCGGCATCTCGTGACTCTAATGAGAGCGCAGGTCGTGTGCTAACGAGCAGAGATCAGAAGAGGCAGCGGCCGTAACCTTGCATTGATCCAGACAGCCCAGCCATAGGTGGATGATGTTATTTGGAATGTGGTTTTTTTTTTCTGACAACAGGAACCAAATGTGAATCCTGCAGATTTCCTGCTCATCTGCTTATCATCAGCACAGATCAAGACGTTCAGAAGGGGAATCAGTGTGCTTTAGGAAGAGCAGAATAATCCAGATTGCTTCCCACTGACCTCTGTACGACTCTACAGTGCACGTCTAACCTCAGACTACACACACGTCTTCTTATCCTGATGGCAGCAATAACCTATAATAAAGGCAACCACTAAATGTTTCTTTCAGTTTACTGCCCTGCTCTGCTAAGATGATCGTGGATGACTGTAAAACTCTTCCTGATCTTATTTTGACTATAACACGTTGCTTGGGAGAATGGTTCAAACCCTCACACGTCTCTGGGAAGGCAGGAAAATTTCAGCTGACCTCAGTTACTCAGACTTGCGCTGATTCTTGGCCGAGCTACAGTTATGAGAAGCATGAAAGCCTAAATATTTAGAAAATACTAGGCAATATGAAATCGTGCAGCACGTTTCCTGCTGGGGCTACCATAAGCATATTGACCCTGCTCTCTGCATCCCATCAAGTTTAAGGCTTCTGTCTTAATATCCAGGGAGCTTAATGTCTTTGGTCCTAGATAACCAGATTTTTTTCAAGCTCTGTATAAAATGTCTCCATATTTCTGGACAGATGGAATGTGTTACAGTAAAAACTAAAGTGCAGTCTCTGTAAGAGAGAGGACCTTCTAGGGGCATATGCTGAAGCGCTATGAAACATTGCCTAAGGAGTTAGGAACCAACATTTAACTGCACCTTCCTCTGCAAATACAGCACTTCTCTTCGATGGAGTCTTGTCTAGATTGATTAAACAACACACAGCGGGTTGGTTTGTTTTAAGACTGTCTCAGTCATCAGGAAGAAGATGAAAATGTGATAGCCACCAGTCAAACCCAACCAGGAGGCAGTAGCATGCTACTGTGCTTAGCATACTATAGAAGTCACCTACATGTATGCCATCAGAGAGTGCTCTAAAGGGGAGATCAAATATCAGTCTGCCCACTGTTTCAGAGGGTGAGGAGGAGGGAAATGTGTGCCAGGTTCCAGCTCTCCCATAAACATCCTCCTTTTCCAGTACAGCTACTCTCTGGCAGGTGAGATGGATAGGTTGGACTTAAGCCATGTCTCCTTGTAGCCCTTCTTGTCTGCCTAAGATGCAGCTGTTCTAATGAACCTGTTTCCTTTGTGCTACACTAACTAGTCACAGGACTTGTTCCAGCCAAAGCTGCTAAAAATACTTTCATAGTCAATTACCTTAATCTTTCATTAAAGTGAATTGCCGTGTAGTTAGATGCAGGCGCACATATAGAAACTCTGACATGGGGGCTTTGTAGTTCTTCAGTTTCCTTGGAGGAAAGTTGAACCTTTGTAATCTCTAGGTCTATTCTATCTCAAATATATTTCAGGGAAAAATACTGGAATTGGAAATGTTAATATCTTTATACTTTACAAGATATTAATAATCTGGAAGCTCTTAAATGTACCCATTTTTAGATGAAGATAGTATGTTGTTCCCAAAGCTTAGCAGTAAGAAGCAGTGAATACGTGAAAAGCAACATCTATGTGAAGCCCTTTACAAGAGAGGAAGTAAGCCACAAGTTGCTGTTCTGTACCAGGTAGTTTTATCCCAATGTCAAAGGAAAGCATGATCTAGAAATCTAAATATAATATGAAAGACATGATTTGTAACTAAAAACACACACCATTTTCAGGAAAACAGAAACAAAAGCAGAAAATCAAATGTACCTCAGGTGAGATTCTTCCTTCTTAGGGTTTTTGTTGTTGTTGCTATAAAACATTTCTGTATAAATGGACCTTCATGGTCTGGTTTTTCCCTTTGAGCTCGTTGTGACACCAGACCATCCCTCACGTCAGAGTAAGACTGTTATCGTAGGTAGTTGGAAATTCGGTTCCTGAGCCTGCTTCTCCCTCTAGTGGAACAGATACTCATGAGTAATTCGGGAGAAAAGTCATGGAAATACATAACCTTGGCAATGTATGTCTCTTCTCCATAACTTCATAAAATGGCTGGGAAAACTGAATGGATGACTGCTGCTATGGGCAGCTACAATAATTTCATGCTGCTCCACCGGGACCACCTGCTGGCTGGAGCCATTGCTGGAGTGCAGGACTAAGGTGCCTGTTTTGCCCTGCTTAGCTTTTGAGAGTCCTCGGTGCTGGGGAATATTCTGGGTGTGTGACAGCTAATTATGTGTCTGTAGCAGAGATGTGGCACCCTTCTCCAAGACTCTGCTTCTAACAGTAGTAGGTTTTTTTAATTGGGTTGCACTAATTATCTAAAGTAAAATGGCTGTAGTTCAGAAGTGAAGTGCTCATAACAATCCTTTTCAGCGTGCTTTTTTCCAGATGTAGAAAAAATAAGTAAACAAAACCCAACCAAATAAAAACATTTTCCTGTTGAAGTGAAGCTAAAAACTTCGGGCTATTGAAGTAAAGCTAGTGAAGGACTTTTAAGGAGAAAATGCTTTGCAATTAAAAAAAACCCAACAAATTAAAAAAATAGGCCAGGAAATGCAATATCCAAAACTACATAGTCTGTCTTTCTATTAATGTGTTTTGTTCAAACATAGCATTTCCATTTGTACAGCAATAGGCTACTGATGAAGAATAAAAGCAGTTTGCTACAAGAATGGAGATTATACACCTGCCTTGTGTTCATGTGTAGAACGTAATATGTGTTTAAGGAAAAAAAGAAAGCTGGGTGTGCTATTGCATTATTACCCACCAGAAGTTTTCAATGGTTTCCATAAAAAATGTTTTAACAGTACATAAACAATTTGAAAAGGTAAATCTGAAGGCCTGTTACTTGCCTGGCTCAGTAATGGCTGGCGGCCAACACTCATTTGTGACACTGATGTCTGTTCTCACCACCTTCATTACTAGTATCGGTCCATAGCTTTCCTTAGACAATTAGGAGACTAAAGGTTATCACAGCATTAAAGACTAAAACCCACCTATATATGTTAATGTATAATAATAATACATTGTACTTTACTAATACCATATAGCTTGGAAGTGTGTTAGTGTCTTTTCCAGCTAGTTACATGTCAAGTTACATTTTTATATTACCTTATGTAGCAGTAACCCAGTAAATAATCACCACCGTCATGGCTTCAACCTGTAACTAAAAAAACTTACTTGTTTTCTCTAGGTCAATAGGCGTATATTCACTAGAAATAGATTGTCAAGGAACACCAAGGATCTAGATTCTCTAGATCAGCAGAAAAAACACAAATGGGAACAAAAGGCTGAATTTTCCTGAATTTTGCCCATGTCTTTAAAGCCTATCGTGAGCTTTTGAATTGCAAGAAGTTAAGGTATGAATGCACTAACAAAGTAAGGATAATAAATAAGAAAGATATTGCACAGTACTTTGTAAATGTTTTCATAAGTATATTTTTCTTTAAGTGGTATATGATTTATGGGGTATGCCTGTGTGAATCGTACCTCCCACCAGTAGCTTTTCCACATAGAGAAAGAACAGCTTATTGCAGCTGTCAGCTAATGAAATGACTCCTGCAGTTCAAGTAGTTGCAGCTTTCGGCTGAAAACTGTGGTTCTGACATTTTTGGCAACGTATACCAGTGTCCCATGGCAGAGAGTTTTTATTTTGTCATGATGTACAACTACCGCAGTGAGCAAGGACCATAAAGACTGGAATATCAGAAATCATTTTGTCGTTAATGTGCTGTTAATTTTTTTGCTGAAGAGCAGAAAGCGTGCCAAATTTTGTGCAGAACATAGTCTTAGAGGTCAGTGCAGTTTCAGTATTTATGATTACTTTCTCAAAACGTTAAGCTTAAAGAAAAATAGTGAGAAGGAGGTGAGATTGCCTTTACAGAAGGTAATTATGTCTCCACGTTGGAGCCACACTTTGGGTGTCTGGGCACAGGAGGAAATATCTTCCATTAGTGCTTTTATTTGTAAGGCCTTTGGGTCGAGAGTTGTGTCACCTTGAATGTATGCTGCACCTAGGTTTTTTTACAAATTAGCAAGTCCAAGTATCATGCAAATGAATGGATAAAGTAGCTGGGAATAGTCTGATTCATTACTGCACTGTTCAGGGCTATGCGTGTAACTCAAAAAGAGATGACTGCAATGCTAGCA
>JAVJGJ010000014.1:109166952-109199018 GCA_035590215.1 Microhierax caerulescens | reverse complement strand
CTGCTAGCATTTATACCCTACTTCTCTGAGTGCAAATGCATCTATAGACCTTTTATTACAGTCTAACTGCAGGGCTGGTGAAAAATCTCAGGATGGTTGAGCAGCAAATGTTGGAGGATAATTGGATCTGCAGGCTAAGATAGTATGAATGTGGAAGGTCTGGTAGGGAAGATTGATAGGCATTTATTTTACATTATGTTTGAAATCTACTTTTTGTTTGTAATTTTATGTGGAAGATAACTTACCTTTAAAAGTTTAAAATTACAAGTTTTGATTCAAATGAAAGATTGAGGTTAATGTTCCCTAAATAATGTCTTTGTAGTCATAAGCTGGTAAACAGAATATGCTGAAGAGTCCATTCAATAAGGCTTATAAGCCTTTAATTAAATTGTGAAGTCATTCATACAACATATTAAAAGCGAATCCTCAAATGTAAACTTCAAACATTAGTTTGGGGATAATGAAGTATTGTGTGTCCTACTGAAACAACATACTTGCTTATAGGTGTTTTTTTTTCCCTCCCAAGTGGGATTTCAATGCAGTATTGTATATTAAAAGACAAACAAAAAAATACAGCTGAAGTACTCTGGATACATTCTGATCTTCTTCATCTTTTTACAAAGCTGCTAGTGGATTTTTATTTTTTTTTTAGCAAGGGTGGCTTGGACAAGTGCTGCTGCCGTAAGCCTTTAATAATATTATTATCCCTTAGTCTCTTGTCTGTGCATTCTGTCTCCTTTTGATAAGAAATCTGTTCTTTCATTGTTGTTCATCTTAGGACACTTGGTAGTTCAGGATAGGATACATTTTGCTTGCTTCTTTGCAAAATTATTTTATTGAATACATATTTGATAAAGCCGTTAAGTCATTAGGTAAAACTTTTTTGAGAGGAGGGGAATATGACTCTTAGTCATGCTGTTACTCATGCTAGGTTTCACAGTGGTGGTGGCCAAAGTACGAGGGGTCTAGTACCTGTAATTGGAATAATTTTACATTGTTCTCTTCTAACTTGCTTCAAACAGGTAAAGAAATAAAGCTTGCTCAATTACAATGATAGTCATTCTCTGTTTATAGCTAGTCTTGGAATCTGCTATCCAACTATTGAGTTAAATTTGCTAGAGGGGTTGAGGTCTCAAAGATATCGAAGTTCCTACAAGTAGCAGGGGAGAAGAGAGAGAGACCCAAATTAATGCCCACATTACCACAGTATTTATCTGTTCTGTTAGCCTTGCCGAGTGATTGATCCGTGTGTACTTTTTGGCTGGCTAATGAGAAGCGAGCTGCGCCAGATCATTCCCAGATCCTTTCCTAGTTTGTCCCTCTGAGTGACTCTGGCATGCGCCGATGGGGAACAGGCACGTGGAGCTGCCCTGATGATGTGCACTGTTTTCTACTGTGATAGGAAGGAAGGGGAATGGATTGTAACTGGGATTATTGTAATAAAACTGGAGAAGGGATTTAGGATCTGAATCTGTAGGAGGGGAGGTTTCACAGCACAAATTGTTGCAGTTGCCTACAGGGACCACCTATTACATTTTCCAGAAGAAGCTGAACAACATGATTTTCAAAGCAAAGGAGAAAAAAAAAATAGGCTTTAGTCAATAGTAGTTGAACTATCAATAGCAGTTCCTGAAAATGTGAGAACATTCCCTAGATTTAGTCATGAAACAAATCTGTAAATTGGCTCTTGCTCTAACCCTCACAAATGCAGCTCCTGAACCCCTCTATTCCAATTAAAGAAGCTACATGAAACAATTTTACTTCAGAACTTGATCAAATATGTGAGACTGAATAAAATGTGAAGTATTTAGCCTTTATCACTGCAAGAATGGAGAATTACAATGTCTTTAGCTGTTATTCACTGTTAGTATCTTAAATGAGTAGTGCAAAACGCATAAAGGTGATTTTTCACTTTAATAGACAGATTTAATAGCTGGTTCTGAATCCTGCTTTGTAACTGCAAAGAAATGGCAGAAACTTGAAGCAGTCTGATGCAGAATATTACATTTGCTTTACCTACCATAGATCCTTTTCTTTTACCACTGTTTAAAAAAAAAATGGTAAATTTGAGGATGGAAGTATACACTTCCACTTCTACAATCATGGTCCATACATTTCAATTCAACTATCTTATGACTGGAGATTTCAGTATTGTTCCTTCCAGACTACAAACTGAAAGGCTCAAACTACTTCAAATTATTGAAATTATTAATTATGAATAGAAAAGATTTAGAGAATATGAGGGAGGGAAAACAAGCTTCAGCCTAACTAACTCCTTGGTTCAATTCTTGTAGCAGTTACATGGGATTCAGTCCTCGGGTTCCGTCTCACACGTACATAGTAATCGGCACCCAGGACTTTCTCCTTTCTGGGAACTGAATTAACCTTTGGCTGGAAAACTCCTGTTGAAAAATGTATTATCCATAACATCAAATTGTTGTACAGCATTGTCATAGGAAAGGGCCTAAGCGAGTTTGATAGCATCGCTCAGTGTTTCACAAGTCTTCTCTGCTGCATTAGTAATCAAGAGGTAATTCAAAAGGCCTGTCTTAAACTTACTGGAGTTCACACAAAACAGCTTTCCAGCCAGATGTAAATTACTGTTTTGCTTTCAGATTTGTCAAGCAACAGCACCACCACTAGCAAACCCTCACTGTACACACATCTGGTACTCACTACCAATCTTTGCTGAAGATTGCATGGTTATGAGATCTTTAGTCTAACAAAAAGATAACAGTTGGCTTAATTATTTTTTCTTTGAAGAATCAGAAGAAATTAGACTGTATTAGAAAATAATAGTGTAGAACTGACGTTTTAGAACCAAATCAAGCAAGAGCCTGGAGATGAATATATGTACACAGGAATTGCAACTGGATGGTTCAATTCACTTACAAGCACAACATATGCCAGGGTGGGAAAAATCTGCCAGGTGTAGACGATCTCCTGAGAAGCATCCTGCTCAGTAATCTGTATGTACAAATTTTCCCTTTTTTTTTTATTTCTGTAAAGCATCTTTCACGTCTCACCCACACCTCCCCAAAATTGTGGAAAACAATGTTACAAAGTCGGCTTGCCAGCATCATACCTGGGAGGAATTTGTAGAGCTACATGGTTTAGGTGAAGTTGTGCCAACGGGCAACAGTTGCAGATCTCGGTCTTTGTCCTGATGTTGAATTTAGGGCTATCGCCTGGAGTTTAACAGACCATGAAAAATTAAGACCTACTAGTGAGAACAACCACGCCTTTGAGCATGATCAGAAGGGCAGTAATGCCGCTACGAATGTTGAAGGAAGTGTTTCCTATTTGACAGCAGCTACATGTTTAGATTTTGTTCATTTTGGGATGAATTTTGGGAACACTCAATGCCACCATAAATATAGTGATAATGTATGGCACCACGTTTACCGTGATGTACATGCCCATTCATTGTGCAAAGCAGTTACGAATAATGGCGTGCTGATTTCCATTGATCTCTCTGGGAACAGAAGGTCAGTAAGGACAAACAGTTTTCATGAAATGAGGGTGATAATTGGGAGTACATTTCTCCACAAATGAAGTGACTCTATTTTTTGCCTTTTAGGCACTGTGGTCTTGAGAACTGACTAGTGGAGCTCACAGAAATAATTGTAGTAAATAAGACAACAGCTGATGAAAATGCAGATTTCTGGTAGATTTTTTTTTTAAAAAAAAAGGGGGGGACGACCCTCAGCAATCTACACTAAAAACTAAAAGCTGTACCAGTCAAGAGTGGGCATATATAATTAATATATTAAGCGAATTTAATGAAAAAAAAAACCCCAAAACCAAAAGAACAGTATCAGCTCTTTATGTGCCTGGTAGACAATTACTTTCAAATGTTTACCTTTGGGAATGAAAGAAATCAAAAGCTAGTATACCATACATGGAAAAAAAAATATTGACTGCAAATTTATAATTATTAAAATATATAATTGATTTCAGTGTGACAAAATGATTAGCACTCTTTGGAGCCGCAAACCCACATATTTTCTATCTTCTCATTTGAAAGAAGTCACTCCCATTATAGGGAAGTTAACAGCTGCTAATCAGAATACTGAGTTTTACACAAGATGCTGTTGAAAGACATCATAGTTATTATAATTAGTGCTGAAAGAACAGAAAATAAATAAATAATCCCATTATCTGTATTGACAGAAATGAAAAATCTTAGACTAAATTATTCCTGTTTTCCAAGTTTAAAATGAATGAGTGTGGCAATCGATTACTTCTTTTGCATTCCTTCTGTTGTACCACTAGCTTTATTGATTGGTTTCAATTAATGTATGCCAACAAGTAAATTAACATAGCACCTGAGGCATAATTCTCTGGTGGCTTGCATACACTGACTTCTTACTATTCTTGCTGTTTTAACTCCTACTGAGGATATTGCTGGGAGCTACAATATTTTTCAGTCTGGACACGGACATTACCCATGGCTCTAATGACAGGTCATTTACAGCAAACCCATGTTTCACTGCAGAGATGTCTCTTTAAGTGACATCTTATCAATGGCAATTCAATTAGTCAACCTTAAGACTTTGAGATATATCTCACACTGTGTCACACAACACTAGTTGTTTTGCATTTTAAATGCTACCTTTTGTCATTGTTATGCTTCTTTGGTATACATACAAAAATGCATTTTCAGTCCAATTCTTCATTCAGAACTCCATGGAAGACATTTTCTGCATTAAACCCAACTGCATTCATTTCCAGAAAAGCTGAAGACTTGGAGACTTGTACTGTGGACAGGAGCTTTTCAAAGTTAGTGCTCACCCTATCACCATATCCCACATGTCATTAATTACTGTAAACATCAGATGATTCTGAACATCTGAAATATCAGAGCATCTCAGAGTCTACAGTATGTAGCTATTGCAACATAAATGGGATTTGTATAAAAATACTACTATGGTGGACACAATCAATACATACATGCAGAAAACAACTTTTTTTTTTTTTTTTTTTTTTTTTTAAAGTAGCAGAGTAGAAGAGAATTTGGGGGTAGGTCTTGATTTTTCTGGGATACTTACACAATGAAGACATCCTAAGAAGACACGGTCTTACTCTGCATCAGCCAACTGAACTCCGTAGGGATAAACTACATTGCTTTCTATAAAAAGGGGTTACATGCTACAGTCTTTGGGAAGAAGGTATTTTCTGGAGTACCTACTATAGCCCAGTGCAGTTACATTGTTCTTCACTGTACTGTCCTGTATGTAATGAGCATACACTGTTCAAATTCATAAATTTATTTTTATTCTATTATTCATAAAAGTATGCATAAATATAAAGCAAAGGAAGTTGGTGCACAAGTTGTGCTATGTAAAATCCTGAACAACAGTGCACACTTACGAATATAGTACTTTTTAATAAATAAATGCAATGGTTGCATATTGAAACTGTCTTTTGGGTAATGAGCAATAAACCTGAGTTTTTTAAAAAAATATCCAAATATCTGCTGGTTGTAATTGAGCATAGAGGCTTCTAAACCAACTAGAGATCTTGAATACCAAGCATTGAATTTCCCTAAATTCCGTCTTCTAACTTCACTGTAGTGAATTTGATTGACTAAATACATGAGTCCCGTCCCCCCCCCCCCTTATGTATGAAAAAATATGTTTCTCAGGCTTTTCAGTCATACTAAAATGTTTCGTGGGTCTGTACTTTCTTATTTCTACACCAGTATTTTCACATGTTCATCTCTGAATTTGTTCTTGCAGCATCAAAGAATCGTGATTTAAAGCTAATTTTGCCATTGTTGCTGAGGAAGAAAACGCTTGTTATTTACATGGAGAAAGTATTGTCAAGGCAAATACACTGGTGTATTTGGCAAGACTAAGCTGAATGGGCAAATATAGTTTCCCTGCTACATTATGTGATATTACAGAAGACCAACTTGTTTAATGTGCAACATCTGTTTTACACCTATTGCAACATCTGATTCGGTATCCAGAATTCCGTGCTAAAGAAAAATTTGAACTACTTTCCAATTATTGAAATACTATTTTTTCTCCATTAAAATTTGTATGATAAAGCTCATTAAAAGATTTTAAAATTTAATTAGACAGAAGTTTGAAAAAAATAGTGGGCAAATTAATCTTGATAGAGCTATGCAGGTTTGTAATAAAAAGGAAATGAATTCACAAATAAACCGGACAAATGATAGCCACCAGTTTGTGATAGAATCACTTTTTTATTTTGGTAATATATGTATGTTTATGAGCATATGTGTGTGGGCTGCAATATGCATACATATTTTCAGGGCGCATCTTTGATAGCGTATCAGTTTGAATCAAGACTGTGCTTTTGAAGTGCATATTTTTCTTTCTTTCTTATTGTGCTTTGGTTCACGTCATGTGGAGCTTTTGCAGTGCCTCAACTTGATTCCTTTCAGATGAAACTAGGATTCAGATTTGGAAGATTTAGCACACACCAGGAGTGTAACTAATGCACTCCAGCTGCAAATGGGCATTCAATCCATAGGGCCAGACTAGAGCTAATCTAAAATAAAAAGCCTTGAAAGGTGTATATTATGGACACGCGTTGTCAGCATCAACTGTTTCTGTCTACAGGGTTGCTGCTATCCATCCATAAACTGTCTGCTAACCTAGACATAGTCTTTGGGTTAATTTTTTCATTTTATTTTACGATTCTCTGTAAAGATAAGGCCCGATTCCTACACAACTATAGCAGACACGTCTATAGTACAGCACAGAGTAAATACACATATTCGGTGAGATAGCCAATTGTAACATCTTCATTAGTGTTTAATATTAGTATGTTGCAAAACCTTCAGGATCTGGATCCCTCAGCAGAAGCTTACATCTGTGGCCCGACCCATCTTTCCTGCTAGCATCGACTTGTAAAAGCTTATCCTGAAGTTTGTATATGTTATTTTTCAAGTTACTGTACAGTCCCACTAAGCTAGTTGAACACTGTTGGAGTATGTTTAACAGCCCTAAAATTCACCCGTACTGAGTTCAATCCCTTGCTTTAAACTATAAATTCCAATACGAAAAATATTTCCTATCATTATGACAAGGAATGTTCGTTACGAGTGTGAGTACTGCCTGTAGTAGCTGCCTTGCAGAGCTTTTCTGAGGTGTGGCAGGGTTTTTACATTTGTGTGTGTACAAGTTTTAAAACGCAAACATCCTTCTTTCATATCTCTTTAAAGCAGTTGGTTTTGTTACTGCGCTGTTCAACAATGCTTTGCTTTCATGCATTTGATTAAAATGGAATCACTGGGGAATATTAGCCCACATGACAAAATCATCACATAATTTGGCAGAAGCATAGCACAGTTGACAGAGCTGCTTAGGGAGAGCCCCAGGACAGAGCCAGCAGAGGGAATAAATTCACCTTTGACCAGAAGCAAAAGCGATGCCTTTTGGATTGAGAATTAAAGCCTTACCATAACGTGTTCCATCTGCTCCAACACCAAACATTCAAAAGCTTGCCACAAGAGCATTGAAATACGAACATTTCAGAAATGTATAATAAATTATACTGTTGCTTATATCCTTAAAATGAAATGATTCAGCTACTCCCATACTCTGAAAAACCTGCTTGTATGATCTATGTCAAGGGTAATTTAGTGGGTCTTAGCAGTAGGAAAAATGATTTCTTATAACTTTCTCTGATTCTCTAATTAAAGCTGTAGGATCACATACTTCTGTCATCTTAGATGTCCAGTTCAGGATAAGATGACCATTTAAAATGAAAATACCACTATGTTTTCCAAAAATAAAAATTTCCAAAAGACATTGCTGCCACACAACTTTGCTTTCCTAAGGATGATGAATATATTTAACTTTAGTGACTTCTCTTTGCCGTCTCGCTTTGTCATCGGTATTTTGGGATTTCAGTGTTATGACTTTCTGTGTGGATTTTCTATTGTTAGATTTTGTTTCCTGAGCCAGTTTACAGATATGCTTGTTTAGGGTTGGTTTTTCTTGGGTTTGCTTCTCCGGTTCCTGTTAATAGGGAAAGTGAAAACTAGACAAGAAGGATGAAACTGCTGCTGAAAAGGAGCTTGGGGTAAAGCAGCAATGCACTGGCAGGCAGAACTCGCAGGCGGAGGCAGCCCAACGAGAAAAAACTTCTCTGATACAGTAGGAGGAAAGAAAGTTTTCCTGCTGGATTTTTTTTACCTCTCTCTCCCATCCAAAGCATAGATCTCTAAGTGATGTGAAATCAGTTTCCTTCAGTGCAGCTCTCTAGTCTGTGTTCTGCTTACAAACTTTGTTTTGTGACTTTGAATTGTTTAAATGGAGCCATGATAACTTCTGGGTCTCAGCCTTTTATAAGACCACTTAGAAAAGAAAACTTTGGCTACAAAGCATGCCAAAATTATAAAGCTGAATATCTGGGGGTTTCTACTGAACAAATTAACCTCAGAATAATCCCCAGTTACTCTCTAAATAGTAATGACCTAAATGGATACATCTCAGGAGAAAGCTGGTTTATGAAACAGAGCCTCAGAACCAGTGTATGTATATTAAGGACATGTGTGTTGTATTTAATGTTTAATTTAATCAATATGTTAAATAGTTATAATATAAGATAAAAATGCACTAGTTTTTGTTGGAGAAGTTTCTGTAATTGTTAGTGTGTGTATGTCATTGTATCTCCCAATAACTTGTCACTAAGTTGGTTACTGTTTGTTGGGGAAAATAATAGTTTGCCTAACAAAATAGTACAGGAAATCTGATCAGTATTTGTGAAATTCTTTTACATCCATCCATGCATCCATCCCCCAAATCTTGGATGATTAGGTTGCTAGAACTACAGAACCACTGCAAGATTAAGAAAAAACAACAACAACAAAAAAAAATCCCAAGTGAGGTATCAAAGGTAATTTGGCTAAATGGTTATTTTTTTAGTCCACTTCATGGTCACATATATTAAAGGAACTGTTCTGTAGTATATTGTGTTTTCTCAATGTTTATCATCTCTGTCTTGTATCTGTAACTTAAGTGTATTTCTTTTTGTGACATTCACAAGGATTACAAAAACTATACCTTTATGAAAGTAATTAACCAAATTAGTAGCTGTAATTAGCCATAGTAAACATTTGCTGCATTTAGTGCAATACAGATTCTCACTAAATTATTGAAACCAGGAAATATTTTTGTTTTAGACAATAACTGCTTCAGCAAATCAGTCAAATGTTAGGTAATACTCACTTTGGAAAATAAAAGAATCACAAATTACAGAAAAAGGTATTAAGAACTGGCTTTTTTGGTACTAGAATATGAAAATGAAGGTCAGTGTTTGTATTCCTGAAAAGACAGTTTTTCCATCAAAACAGGGAAACTTACTGGCAAGTATATGAGTAAGTTGAAAGTGGGGAAAAATTCCTTCAAAAATTCCTTCAACTTTGACTATGTTGAGAGGTTTGTAACTAAAGAGAGAATTACTACCTTACCTATAGGATCTAGCCTTTTTTTTTTTGTTGTTGTTGGTTTGTTGTAAAAAATAAGAATATATGAAAACATTTACCTTTTTTTTTAATCCTTTTTTCTTTATTTTTTCTTACTCGGCTAAATGGCTAATTTGCCAAATAGATGATAGCATTCGGGGTCCTGTAGTATTCAGATTCTTCTGCTAACCTATGTATTTAACAAAGCATCCTTACCAGGATGTTGTTCTACAAATGACAGTGTCTGGACAAGAAGAAAAACATTATATGATGGCAAAAATATATCCCAGATAGGAAGTCTAATCTATTGAAGATGGAAGAAACATGAATCATAGAAAAAAAAAATCTTATGTTGAATGCTGGTTAAGATTTAAAAAATAATAATAAAAATGTATCAAAGTGGACTTACATTTCTTGCACTTTCGTCTCAGTTTTGGCAAGGAGGATGTATTGGAATCATATTCTATGGCACCGCCTTGTAGGGTTGGGTAACCCACACCTGTGTGGCATCAAATAGTCTAGATACTCCTTCTGGCTGGCGTAAGCCAGAAGTAATTTAAGAGTAAATCTGTTCTCTTAATTTGGGCTGCAACTGACTGCAAAAACATAAACGGTGTCAAAGTGAATTGGGTAGAAACACATTGACAGTTTCACGAATGGCCTAAAGGGGGAAGAAGGGGGAGAGAAATAAAGGATATGCAATAAAGGAGGAGAAAATGCTTTTTTTAATTAACATTCTTCTATATGTAGAACCTGTGTATTTGTATAAGTTATGCAAAATAATGTTGTTTCTCCAGAAACAATAACTTTGATCTTTACTGGCAAAACATTTTTTTTTTTTTAAACTTGCAGAAGAGACATGTACATAAGAAAAATAAGTTTCAATTTGGAGAGTACTCAAATATAATTGCTATTGACTGAGATAATAAGTGTTAGGAAACTTTTAAAGATGATATGTAATTTGTCCATGAAGTCGATTTCTTTTACATTCAGCATGTAATTGATCTGAGGAGTAAGTAGCAAGACTCTGATAGTGCTCTTCGTGATCATGAATTATCTAGGAATGAAATAAAAGAGAACATTTTATAACTGCATTAGGTGTTATATACTGTTTGAAAACACAAGGCAGCATCTGACAGTGACCTGTGATCCTGATGTAAATGTTTGGTAGATAGGGCTGATTTTTTTTTAGCAAGTTCATGTGACTGAAAATTGTTGCAGTTAAATGAGGACAGAAGAGGGTCCTACAGACATAGATGCTAATTAGAGCTCAATTAAAATATTGTGTTTTCTAGTGGTTTTCATCATGAATCTGTACAGTCAGCATCTAATTCTTTACAGGTAAAAGTATATGAAAAAAAATCAATATTAAAAAAAATAATATTCAGAATGTGAATCTCTTTTGTTTTGCATTAGCAACATGAAGTTTAATCCACTGTTTTATGAAGGTTGTAAGTCCTCATGGGGTTTATAAGCAATGCACATGCTGATGTCATCTTTTGCGCTTCCTATTAGGTCATATTTCTCATCCAACAACTGAAATCACGTGATTCCTGTGGCAGCATAACTTGGACATGTATCATGGCAATCATAGTCTCTCCTTAACCTCAAACCACATGAAAAAGAATCCAGCACCAAGAGTTGCCTTGGGACCCCTTACTGTAAGAACTGTGTTCCAGCAACTTCAGGTTTTTGCTAAATGTAGGGGAAGACTTCGTTTACTACTGTATTTGAACCTGTTAGAGGCTATGGTCAGGAAAGGTGCATGGATTATACTGGATTTCAACTTCTGGGCTGGTCTTGTCTTTATTCAGGTGCTGTCATGTTACAGGTTTTTTTTTTTCTTTGAAAAAATTGAAGTCTCTTAAGCTTGCAAAGGTTCTGCATGTTTCTTCAGTATAGTATTTCATCTATTCTTCTCAATACCAACAAAGAAAAGTGCCAAACAACTCCCCTACCCACCACCAAAATTTGATACCAATATGGATAATAGCATCCTTTGAATCAGTTGGCCCCATCTCTAAATCCTCACTGAAGTCAGTTGAAAGGCTTTGTCTTCTCAGTGGAGCATTTGTAGTTCAGTGACCCCCTGAGACGAAAGGTTACCATCATTGTGGGGCCCCGATTACGGAATAAACCTTCTGTGTAGTAGTTCAGCTGGTCAAAAATCCGTTACAGAATATTTATGCAGAGACATTACTTTATGTCCTTACTGTCATTCATAAAAAAATAAGTAATGTGGAAAAGGCAGTAGCAGAGATTTTCCTTTTTGATTATGAAACTGTGCAATAGTTTTCTGGGAAGAGTCCTGACATTTTCTCTCCAGTACAGAATATTTACAGTGCTAATAGAAATGTCTGAGGCACAATTAAAGCCGTGAATAGTTCCTCCTGGATGAGTAGACTCTAAACCAGCAGACCTTTTGGAGATATGCCAAAGATTTGAACACCTTATGGCAGTATTTTTTCCTTTGTGAGCCATACAGCATTTAGATCTGGAGAATATAAAATAAAGAATCAGTGAAACCTGTTTGGATGGCAATTTACCATATAGTCAACTATAGTAATCCGAGCCAGCTAGGGCTGAAATTTCTTTCCCTGAGAGTTTATTTATGTTAAGCACAGCGTGTCACTGCAATTTTAAAGCACACTTTCAAATATACGCAACTCATGTGCTTCTCAGACGTTGCCAACGGGTTGGTTTCGTGGCTTCCCGTACTGCTGTGGCTGATGGGATGGATGGCTCTGCCTTTAGGCATGCTGCAAGCAAGAATTCTTTCAGTGTGTTGGTTAATTATGGATTGCAGGATTAAGGTAAAAAAAAATGTAGGTCTGTTTATGTTTCTAATTTAGCTTTGCTACTGGAAGTGTTCCTATTCAAAGTCAGTGTATTGGCTGAATTCTGGACTGAGAGGATGGTGGTTGCTCACAACTCGATCAGACACCTTGACTTTATTTTTCTGTGGCTGTATATGATAGCGTAATAACTGGCATAACTGCTCTTAAAATAAGTTTGTGAAACAGTTTTTGTCTCCTCATGATATTAATTAAGTGCTCCTTCTGTAAGGCTGATGTGAACTTATATTTTTGTTCTGTCACTTATTTTAGGACAGAGTACTCAAAGATTGTAGAGTATAATTCTACATTTGACACACCATAATTTTCATAGCTTCCTAGAGATCTGTTACACTTTTCAACAAGTTTAGTTCTATGTTTTGCTTTTCTTTCCATCCAAACATTTGAACTGTGGAATGCAGTAAGCTCCTACAGCTGCAGAGCTAGAAATTCCAGTGAAGCACGGGTGTCAGGCCTGGAGAGAAAATGGGGAAGGTATGTCGTCCTGTGCTGCAAAGTGACTGTCCATAGTTTCAGTTCTCTTAGTTTTATCTGGCACTTCCTATGACAAAAGGGCCATCTCCAAGCTGCTTTGAGACACTTCACAAAATCCACTTCAGCAACAGATGCAGTGTCAATAAAAGATGCCTGTATGAATTTGTGGATGCTAATGATACTTCAGATTAGAGTGTCCTTTGTTCTTGCATTTCCTTTATTCCTTCCTACCACTGATCTGCACGTTAGGGTTCCCATTAAGACTAATCCACTTGTCTCCATAAAAAATTAAGGTTTCTGGCCCATGTTAGTTAAAAAAAAATAATCACTTTGAATTTTAAGATAAATCCCTGACCTTGTTAGGCTCATTGCATTTGTGGATTTGGGCTTTGACTCAGAAGTAGTTAACAAATGAACAATTTTAAGCTGTACTGTGTCCAGTGAGGTCATCAAAGCTACAGATACATTGATTCCTGACCTTAACATGAAAATGGAGAGTCTCATCAACACAGCCTTCTGCTGTTTATTTTGGTGGCAATTTTCTCACAAGATCACTCATTAATTTCAGTGAAATAAAATGCTGATTTTATGAGTCGGGTTCACGGTCTGGCTAGAGTGATTTAGAAATGCATGTCTACTGATCTTTATATTTCAGACATCATGGGTTTGAAGTAGGACTTTTTTTTTTCCTTGATTTCATAAATAATTTAGATTAACAAAATCCAGATGGTTTAGAGCTCTCAGTAGCTACAAGTTCAAGAAATTACTTATCCTTTGAAGGGAAGACTCTGCATTTTCAGTTCTTCCCTCATTTTATTCAGAGCTTAACAGTTTAGGTTTTGACTTTTTTTTTGTTTGCTTGTTTAGTTCTTTTTAAAAAAGTCTATTTCTTTAAGATGTCAATGAGAGCACATATTTTAAAGTAATGAGATTGTGCTAAATGAGCGCCTGACGGAATGCACAACTTGCAGATGCAATTTTCAGTCCTGCCAGGAAACTCAGTGCAACATTTCCTGAAGAAGCTTTATCTTCTGAACATCAATTTCAATATTTAAAAGTTATCTAAAGGATACATGTTATCCCTTGAAAAACAAAGGACAATGAAGTAAAACATGGCATTTTAATGTATCGGTTTCTGTAAGGCACATAACAGTTATTCTAGTTTTGCCGCCAAAATCAGGCGTTTCTCTTTCACAATTTTTGCTGAAAAATAATCTTCAGTGAGAAGGTAAACATCCTTGTTGATTTCTGCGAGATTAGATGTATTAAAAAGTGTCAGATTTTCTTGTGAGTTACTCCTCTCTGTTTAGCTGGTGGATGTTGTGTAATAAGTAAAAAACCACTAGACGCATTTTTATCAAAAGCCATCTATTATCTTTCACAAGCCATATTGTTCTCAAGTTTCTTAGTAAAAAAAATGTGGCTTTACCATTGTGGTATTTTCATTTATCATGTTTTTTTTTGGGGGGGTTGTTAAGTTTATTTTCAGATTGCTTCAATGCTATTATTATTATTATTTTGATTGGAAAAATAGCATCTGCTTCAAGCTGAAGCACTTTGACAGGTTAAGTATACTAAGTTATCGTAAGTTGGCTGGAAGTGCCAGGACGCAGCAGCAGAGTTAGATTAGAAGAAGCTGATTGTAACATCTGGGGTTTAAATCAAAGCTGAAAGTTGGGGTTTGGGTGTGGTTATTAATTATTCAGACTTTTTTACTAGTTCTAGCTAATGTGATATATGATTGTTTCTCTAATAGAATTTCAAAATCATGTGTGAAGCTATTAAAATACTTCCCCATAAATAGCAGAAGTGTTTTGGTAGAAAATCATTCATGAATACAGGTGTGGACGCCTCTGGACTGCTGCGGACTCGATTTTCTCTCTATGGCTTTATTTCTTTGGTCTCGTTTTAGGCAGCAGTCAAGGTGGAGCAACATTGCTTGCCACAGTGACTGATGAATGATTGCATAGCTCTAATGGGACAAATAGAAAGTAGAAATGAAAGGGTAGAAAGACATCCCATCATGCCTAGTTAGAACAGTTCCCTGTACACTAATGTTATATTTTATGGTTATTTATCCCCTGGCACTACTTAACACCACCAATTTTGAAGATAAATGTAGTAAAAGCATTTTTATCCTGCTGCTATGAAAATGTGCTTTTAATAGATTTAGGTTTTCGTGGGTCATGAGAAAGGAATAGAAAGGTTTTGCAGCTTTCTAAAGGACTGTATTATATACGGAATCTAAAATGTCATAAAGCAGCTTGAAACACTATAGGGAGTCTGTGCAGTAATTAGAAAAATGTTTCATACTAATGTTTGGATTGCATTAGCGTGAGCCGTTGGCATACATTTCATGACAATAAACATGTCTTTGCTTAATTGTAATTATAGCTTACAAAAAGGCTTAAAGAAAGGAAGTGAGAAAGATTCTTTGGTGAGTGTGAATAATGACATTTTAATGCACTGAAGGCACAAGACACCACTCCTAAAGACCAGCTCTAGCTTGCATGCACTGGGGATAGACCAGCTTTACATTTTTATTTAATAATATTGTGCAAGGTTGGGGAGTTTGTTAGGATTCCTCTGTTCCACCCCCTCTCCTTGCAAATTAAAACTGGCACAGTTGCCAGCCTGAGTCTCTTCCTCAGATTAAATTCCTGTTAACGACACATGAGCAGATTCTAATCATTATTCAGTACGGAGCTGTACCAGATTCTCTCCACCACTGTTGTCTACATGTCACCGCTCCTACAGCAGGTTTTAGTCAGCATAGCAGAAGGTGGAACAACCAGAATCACCCACCTTTGAAATGTCACTTGACAAAAAAACATACCTCCACAGTAGCTCATTGTGAATGCAAAGCTGGGCTTTTTGTGTGAAGATTTGGATCTTGTGGATATCCCACAACATCTTTATACATTCAGTTTCAGTTTCAGGAAACTTTAAATCCACTGAAGTTGCTAAGCTGAAATTCTGAATAGTAAGAAATCAGGAAATCTTCTAAAATTTTAGGGATTTATTTTCCTGTTGTCACTTGCTTCCTGAAGGATTAAAACATCAATTTAGAACCAGCATTGTTTCTTGCTTGAAGCAGAATAGCTTGTAGCTGATTATTATGCATTCAAATGCATATACAGTGTTCTTTTCCTCAGAATTGAAACCTTTCAAGATTTTAGTAGCTTTTTAATCATTATGGTAGTGTAATGACAAAATACCTAACGTCTTTCAAATCCTGTTGGTATAGTTTTGAGATGTAGCTGATACCTTGGGATCCTGCGTGTTCTTTTATGCTGCTTTCAGTACTGCTGAATTCAAGCTGCACTTTAGAGTTCTTAGTATATTTTTCTGCATAAATCCTTACTAGGAATAATAATTTGTGAATAACCTGGCCATTTGGGAATGGTGAAGTAAATGGAATAATCCTTTATTCCATTTTATTTATGGAATAATTCTGACTACTTGATGGATATGCTTGTGAGTGCAATTGGATAAGAAGAGTGTTGGCAAGATCTGTTAGGACCTGCAGTATGCTTTAGGTCACCAGAACCTGGAATGGGAAAAGTTAGGTTAAGACCAAAAAAAAAAAATAATAATTCATTGAAGCTCATCAAGAGACACAATTTTAACAGCAGCACTACTTAGTAAATTAAGCCGTTGTGCTACAGCAGAATACTGATAGAGCCTTTAAATCTGTATTTCAGTATGCTTCCAGGGCTAACCTCTAAAACTGAAAGCCATAATAATGCTTTTGGCTCCAAGTCAACATCAATATTTAATAATCACCATCAAAATAAAAAATAATGAGGCCTTTCACCCTGATCGTGATATTGGTGGGAGGGAGTTGCTATTTAAATACATAAGCCACACCTTTTTTTAACAAGTGTATAATTGTACTTCACGAAATATTTTGAAATTCCTAACTCTAAGTGAGGGAGAATTGCCATCTAGTTGTGGTTTGTGTCTAAGTCTGAACAGCAGGAAAGGTCTGCATTGCTGAGGCAGATAATTTACAGAGAAAAATATCAAAAGTTTCATTTCTAAACAAGTACTAAAGGTTTACATGTAATAGGAGGACTTCAAGCAGCATGCTTTTTTGGTTGGGTTGGCTTTTTAAAGAAAATTTAAGATGTAACTGCTGTTTTCACTCCTGTCGTTAAAGATCTTAAAAGTAATGTTGAGCGGAATAACTGACATATAGCCAAAATAATTGTGATTATAGCATCTCTTGTATGTAATAGCTTCCACAGGTAACATGGATCATGGCAGCGATGTAGTTAAGTGGGCTTCAACATGAGCTATTTACCCAGTCTTCATGCATTTATTCCTGGTCTCCAGTGTGCGTTACAGCCCACACCGTCATACGGGCACTCCTGTTAGCATTGCCAGCTAGATCCAGCTGGACGGCTAAGGTAGCACATGCAGTACCCCATCCTCTGATTGCTGGGTAACTGGATTTTAAATTTTGTGCTGGGCTTGCAGTTCCCCATCCTGCCTGTGCCTTTTTCTTTTGCATTTATGGATACTTCGATACAGAAACACTTGTGTTCGAAGTTTCTGTGCAAACAGCTTTGTCTGTCTTTGGGCGTGATCTGCTGAACACCTTTTGTATAGTGGAACTGCTGTACATGAAGGGTGATCAAGGTGGAATCATTAGGGAATTAAAAATGTTATTTTCATCCATTTGTCTATATAATTTTATGTATATAATTGTTGGTCTATTGCTGATATATCTGACTGCAGTATCAAGCCCTGAGCCCTATCAGCTTTCAGTAATTTTAATCACAGCTGATATTCTTGATAATAGAATAAAAATTTATGGAGAAAAAGGCAGAAATGTGGAAGTACGTTTTTAAGCTGTGTTATATAGCGAATGCCATAGCACAAGTAACTGAAAGTAATCGACATTAAATGATTACCGAATAGGGTGATATTGTAAAATGCATTACCAGTACAACTAACAGGTAACTCAATCAAGCACAGCACACAGGCAGATTTGTTCATCGCAGATCTGATGGAACAAGTCTGATGAGGAGCGGCTGAGGGACCTGGGGGTGTTCAGCCTGGAGAGGAGGAGGCTCAGGGGGACCTTATTGCTCTCTGCAACTGCCTGACAGGGGCTGTAGGCAGGGGGGGTCGGTCTCTTCTCCCAGGTAACAAGCGACAGAACAAGAAGAAAGAGCCTCAGGCTGCACTAGGGGAGTTTTAGATTGGATATTAGGAAAATTTTATTCACTGGAAGGTTACCAAGCATTGGACCAGGCTGCCCAGGGAAGTGGTGGAATCACCGTCCCTGGAGGCACTTTAAAGATGTGTAGATGTGGCGCTCAGGGACATGGTCTAGTGACGGACCTGGCAGTGCTGGGCTAATGATTGGACTCGATGATCTTAAAGGTCTTTTCCAACTGAAATGATTCTATGATACGAAGTTGTATATATGTCTGTGTAAAATATGGTGCAGTTTTGCAGATAAGCCAAACTAACTCTGTCAAGGGTCTTTAGAGGAGTGCTTTGAAGCATTAGAATTATTAGAGTAAGTAATGAAACACCAGTGAAGACTTTTTGCACTGTTTTCTCTTGAGCAATTCGGAGAAAATTGTTTTCATAAATTATTTCTTTTCCAAAGCTAAAACTGTAACTGTAGGAAATTGAACAAAGCACAGGCTATGACAGATGAGAAAATTGACCAAGCTCCACTAGGTGAAAAACTAAAAGCTTCTGCATTCCTGGTAACAATTTATGGTAGTAAAATAAGCCCTTTAAAATATTCTGGGTTTAATTCATCTTTTATGTGTATGGCATAAATGCAGTTTTAAAAAGATCTGGCCCTCAGTCTACTATAATCAGTCTGACTGGATGTTTATGGATCTTTGGTTTACCTGTCCTCTGTCAAATCCCTGGAGGTGGTAATGGAGAGCCATCTTTGTCAATGACTTTTATTTCCAGGGAAGAGCAGCAAAACTGGATAAAGGAATTATGCACCTCTCCATGAACAACTCATCTGGCTCTTTCTTTGGTGTTCATGACACTGCTCTTTCCTTTACTATATCGTGTTAAGGTTTTTGCTTAAAGAGGAGCATTTTCATAATTGCATAAGTGCTTTTAGTCACAGCTTTCAGTGGCATACTGCATACTATATTACATCATTTCGGGAGCTGCATTCTTCAGAAATCAATCCTGGGGGGGGATCCTGGAGTTGCAGGGAGTGGTTGAATGCAACATGAATCCTCATCTGCAGCAGGAGGAAACTTGGGGAACAGACCAATAAAAGATACAGCTCCAGATGGGAAGTATGTCTAGCAGAGGGCAGCCATGGATGCCAGGAGCTAAATCCACCGTGTCAGGACAGCCTGGGAGAGAAGCATTTTGATCAGAAGCTGAGAAACAGAGGCATAGCTCCTTCTCGTCCTGCTTGCTGCACCAGGAAGCTTTCTGATGTAGCCTCATGGTGGTATTGGCATCCCTGCACTAGCCGTAATCTCTAACTCTCCTTCCAGCAGCTCTTCAACCCTGTGCTGTCCGACTCCATCTGAAAGATCCCCTGCTAAGATGCGAGGGGCTGTGGCTTTGGTAACCAATGCCACGTACCAAAGGTGAAAATAACACCCTACAGCTGTGGTGCTCCCGTACACGCCTGAAGCTCATGGCTTTACAGCATTCCAGACACTAGGAAATAAAGGTGGAAGTGAATACGGTGGAGCAGTGTGCTGGAAAACCACATCACAGACCATTGCACTCTTTCTCCTACTACACTCCTGCATCTATTCTATGCCTATGTCTTGAAGAGCATTTTGACCAAAAGAAATGTCAGAGACTAGATCTAGCTTCAGAATAAACATTTCATCCTTCGGTGTGGAATTTTATTCCACAGAATGTGTCACCTTTGAGTTAGCCATGCCACCTTCAGAGCTCTTGTGCAAGGCAGTTGTTTATGGCTGGAGGGAATCATTTACTACGCAGTTAATAATTTCTTTTGACTGTAGTACTGCTCAAGATGAGCATGTTTTACTTTTCGTGTCTCTGATATTTTTATAGACTATATTAGTGGATAGAGACTGAAGTTTCTGGTAATAAGTCAGGTAATTCCACTTTGTAACTGTTCTTCCTCCAACTTCTTTTATGAACCTGCTGTCAGAAGCTTGGAATGAAAGCTGAACTGCATTTATTTATCCTCTCTAGGCCAAAGCATGTGGGCTCTACAGCAAATAATTGCTGTCTGGATGATTTTATTGAGCATCCATGTCAATTCATCCTGCAAAGTATTCTGTTCATGTACTACAAAGTCTTTTAAAGGCTTCTGGGACCAAAGTGTGGGTGCACTAACACCGGTAGTTGAGATAACTGGTTAAGAAATCATCCTTCTGACACGAGAAAACAGGCTGCTTGATATATTCCATATGAAAGCCTCTTGAGTCATTGGGAAGTGACTTCCCTAAAGGGAGGAGAGAATCAAAAAGTAACATCCCACAGTGAAATCTAGAAAATACTGCCTGCCCCCCCTCCCCCCGCCTCAATCCTTTGCAATATTCACATTCATTTGAAAATTATTCACAAACCCCAATAAACCCAACTTACATATTTAAAGTAAAGGGAGATGCTTAATGACTTACATGCACACTTTGGTTATGTTCAGGAAGTTTCTATAAAGCATTCCCTTGATAAATTGGTCACTTACAGAAGTGATAACTTGGATCTTTTTGCTAATATTAATTAGAGATGAGACACCACTGGGGTATACAGGTAACACTTGAAGACAAAGAGAAATTGCTATCCTTCTGTACCCTGGGACATCAGTTTGGTGTCATCTTTTCCTGTGCCATACCTCTGTTGCAGGGCAAAATGCTTAGATGTGTTTATTATCTCTATTAAAGGGTGAATGCAACTGTTCCACAGAAATAGGCAATAAGAATTCTGCATACTGACATTTTCCAGTGCCTCCAGAACACGATTTCTTTGGGTTTCAGCTGTGTATTCATTTCCTTACCCCTGCTTACGTGAGGCTGAGCAGACTGCCCTTGAATATTTAGACCTAGCCTTTTCTGAGAACTTCATTCATAATGATTATATGTTCTGCTTGACTGACAGTTTGTGGTAGGGAAATTCATTAAGGTTAATTGAATTCTGAAGGGAGGAAAAAAATATCCTTGGACATGAGTGTGAATTATTGAGAAACAGTGTAATGTACATGCTTATAACTTTCAGAGTATATGATAAAGAACATACTGATTTTTAAAACAACAAAGGTAATTCCATGTTTGAAATAACAGAGTTAAAAATCGGTATGGTATTAAAAATAATACCTTTTGCTTCCTCATTAGCAATCATGATTGTTTAATCAATAGCTGGCAGGAGAAGTGACACAAAAACTTGCATAGCTGCTGAAGCAGACAAGATATTGACATTTAAACAAATGCTTTAAACATACTGTGCTTGCTCTTCTAGTTTTAATATTAAAAGCTGGTGGGGGAGCTTGTCTTATATTATTCTTGCATGCACAGCAAACGTAGGGTGGTTCTTTTTTATTATTTTCTACATGAAAGTGAATCACAAACCTATCAAATCCTCCTTTTAAGAGATTGATTGGAACCTCTGCAACATTTGGGACTTGGGAGATGTTTCCATCGATCCCAGTTGTTACGAGCATGAGTAATAGGCAGAATAACCCAAAACAAGCAACCTGCAAGGATTTCTTCATCCTAATGATTCCTATCTTGAACTTTTCAGCAGCACTGTTGTGTTGGTAGAATTTGTGTCTGCACTGATTTTTTGGGGAGGGGGAGAGTTACATTGTATGAAAAGATGAAGACGTAGGGTGCTGAGATACGCGAGGTAGCTTTCAGCTGCGTGGTTTGGGCTGTGTCACCCCTGCAGACCTGGCAGCATGGCAGTCACCGTGGACTAACTGTTAGGCAGAGTACCTGGCTCCCCTGGTGGGTTTGCACTGCGGCTGGGGGCTCAGACGGAGCATTGCCCGGGGAAGCTGCTGTCTTCAGCCCAGGACGCTTCTGCAGATGACAAGGGGCAGCAGGCGGCTGGGCTTCTCTCTGGGGGTTCAGGCACGTGGTAACAGGCAGTGGTGGGAAGGAGCCCTTATCTGTAGAGTTGTCTCACAGTCCTCTCTCTGTTGCAGAGCGCGTGCCGGCATTGCCAGATACAGGGGCTTGGCCTATCTCTCTCCTTCCCTTTTTGCTTGCCCTGCTGCTCCTGTAGAAGCGTACGTTCCATTCTTTCAGCTGATGAGACTGTGAGTGTCCCTGTGCCCAGCCATCCTGTTGTAACCCACCTCACGAGAGATGTGGTAACTCCTTCAAAAAGCGAAAAAGAAACTTGTGTCTGGGCCCGTCTGTCCTTAACAAGGTGCTACCAGCTGCCAAAACCAGGAGCACCACTGCCCCAACCTCTGCTAGAACCCTGATGGTAGAGAGTGATGACTTTGTGTGTGAACCCCTGACCTGTAAACGTGTTTTTAGGTGAGCTCCTTGGGGTGAGCGGGCAGCCTGTGTGCTGGCACACCTCTGTGAGCCCTGCGTTACGGGGTGGGGGGCAAAGGCTGCCAAGTTTCGGTGCCACTGAGCAGTCTCAAACAGCAGCATTTAGGTACCTCGAGGGTTTGAATATCAAAACCTCAGTGTCAATGGACAAGAGATGGCAAGATTTAGTTGTGCTGGTGTTTCAGGAATCTGGTTTTTGATGAAGCACCTAAAGTGGATTAATCACACTCAAGTTTTCTTACACACTGCTGTGATTTTCCATTTGGTCCTACTTCTCGGGTTTTGTTTGTTTTTTGGTGGTTTGTTGTTTTTTTTTTTTTTCTTTTCTTTTTTTTTTTTTTTTCCCCAGTGGGATTGGAAATTTATATGTGTAGCGAAGAACATAAAATATTGGCAGGGTAGTCACCTTTCAATGGGATCTGGGAAATACCAGTGTTGTGTTTTGTGATTCTCTGACTTAATGAAATACTAAGGATGCATATTTGTGGTGAGGTTAACATATTAGTGTCCTTATTTCATAAGAATTATGATTCTTTGACTAATTTTTAGGCTATGTTAAGATCCTTGAAAGTTCAAATGGCCTTAGTGAAGGACATACTGACCAAATTATGTTCTGGCTATATTATCATTGCTAAAGCTATTTGAAGATGTGTCATTCATTACAGGGAGCTTTTTGGTTTTGGTGCTTTGGAACCATGTGATGCATTGCGCATTTTGTCTATTTTATGAATTTGTTGGGGGTATTTTGGTCTTTGCTTTTACCATCAGTTGCACTAAATGTGGCTTTAACCAACTTGACAGAGCCACCTGGAACTGGAAGAGCACTTCTTGTTAATTTATGTGAGCAAATAGAATGGAAATACTTTTAAATCCTTACTTGTAAAATTGCCACATTCAACAGAACCCAGATTTTAGCTCAGTACTGGAAAAATAATTAACAGAGGCAAAACAAAATTAAAGACTTCTAGAATTAGTTTTGTCTTCTTTTAGCCATCTGCCTTTTTCCATTTTTCTATGTTACCACTTTTATCACTTTTATTCTTCAGCTCCTGTGAGGGCAAATTCCATGCTTCATTCCCTGGGAGACGAGCTGAGGGAGGGGGTCCAACTGGTATGTTTGGTGTGAATGTATGCAGTCACCCTTTGTGTTTCTGAATGTTTTTGTTGCAAAATGTGCAGAAAGGTATCAGTCCTCAGATCATAATTCACTCATCCTTTTAGGTTATGGGGTACGAACAGGGCCAACAATAACAGGCTGAAGTCTAGAAAAGGGGAGGCTTTTGTGTCATGGTTCCCTCCTTCAGTGCTAAATTCCAAAGTAGCTGTAAGATATCTATTTAACGTATTGGCAAGGGCAAGACAGCCTCAGCCCTGGGATATTTTGCTTAATTTGTTGCCAATTAACAGAAACTTCTAATGACTGATTCGGGTATTGAGGAGAAAAAGTGAGCACAAACCATTAAGCACCGAAGCAAATGCCTCTCCCCACCCTCGCCTGCTGCAGCTGGAGCCAGACCCCTCTCCCCCCCACCGGGGTCCCACTGGGATCCCACCTGCATTCCCACCCCAGCTTGGAGCTGGTGCCCCCCGCTCCTCCGGCGGGCACCCGTGTGCGGCAGCCTCTCGCCATCTCCTCGCCGGCGGCTGGTGCGGGTGGGTGGCTTCCCCGCTTCTCCTTGGTGGCTGGGGGGTCGGGTGAGCGTGGTCAAGTCTTTACAGAGCTGTGTTACGAGGGAGAAGCGTTCCTTGCCGGTGTTACTGGTGTGGGCAGCGTGATACAAACCCAGGACACCTCATCCGAGGAGAAAGAGCAGCTCGAGAGTCCGCTCGAAACCTTCTTGCTGGGGGCCAAGGTCATCCAGCCACGTTTTGGATTTTTGGTTTTGGAGCCTACCAAAGCATGCAGGGGCAAAGGAGTCACAGAGTGGAGTTAGTCAAGGAAATCTCGGTGGCTGCCGGCTAGTAAGTATTTATAGGCAAGTGCTTCTGTCATCGTTTCATTTAAAATAAACAAAGATCTCTGTGTGAAGTTGAAACTTAATGTTTCAGCCAACTTGTTTGCAGTGCAGGGGGAAAAAAATAAGCTTTTGACCTGTCAAAATGATGGATTGCATCTACTTAAAGGATGATGATAATTAGCTGAATAAATATCTAGAAAGTAATGAGCTGTAAAGATGCTACTATCCAACTTTCACATATAGTAATGGAAGTGATGGAAATTATTGGTGTGCTGATCTACGAACGAAAATGATGGCTGCACAGGATATCCCTAGTGATACAAAATGTGCTAAACCACTTGTGGTTTGAAGATGCTTCTTTGTAAGTTTGTGATAATTCAGTCCAACCAATTATGAATTAAAAATCAGTTCTGTGTAAGCATTCTCTATCTGTCACTATGAGTACTTTGAATATGCTTTCCTGACTGCATCAAACATCAAAGCAATCAAACTGAAATTTTCTCATCACAGCATAATTGAGAAGCAATGCTTATCTTCAGTAGAAATCATGTTAGTTTGCCTAGAAGAGTGCTGTTCTTGGATTTAAGGATAACACTGAGAGTTACAGACTTAGGCTTGTTTTCTGTAAGCCCATGGTGCTTTGTGGCGTATCTGTTGGTGCAGTGGCCAGTGCTGCATCCCTCTGCAAATGGTCCCCTGTGCATTATCTGCATACCGTAAAGACTATGGCACTATATTAAGTATGAATGTAAAATTGATTTACACATTACTATCAGTGAATAGGTGCATTTGTAATAAGATCTGACTGTTAGGTAAATAAGGCAAGTTTTATATTGTTATTTCTTCCTTTGATTCTCACCTTTGGAGGACTTCCTATATGTTTGATAGATGGTTTGTTCAGTAGAGGTATTCAGACACTAGAAATTATCCTGTTCAGAATTTACTATCCTTGTATCTCAAAAGAGCTTACAAGTTCACACACGGCATATGATATGTTTATATTCCTGAGGGAGGAATACATCAAACAATTTATAGAAGAAATGAAAAGACAGAAAAGGAATCAAGGGAATACAAATGGGTTTGAATAAAAAATCTGGTTCTGGCACTAATACAGCAATTCCTGTTGTTTCAAATAAGGAATCTAGTTTGTCTAAAAAGATAGTTTTCATCAATTGACTTAAACCAGATTTAAATACCAGTTTAGTTGGATGACTGAAGTGTTGGGTTTTGAACTGTTGTGGCTTATGATTGTCAGTTTACCAATGCCAGGTAAATCAATATGACTTTCACCTGACTGAAATTAAGGGTATCAGGTAGTGAGGCTTGTATTGGTCTAGCTGTATGAGTGTAGAGCAGCTGATGAAACCTGTGCAGGCTAGACCCTATCTGGTTTGGATCTGTGCTGCACTAGCAACAAGTGGTTAAAAAAAAAAAAAAAAAAAAGTTGTTAATTTGGAGTTTACTTTTAAACCATCCAAAAAGCAATGCTGGTACTTGATTGCATGAGTGTTTATGTGGTGCCAGGAGTGACTGCTCAAGCTGTGGCTAGATGGGAGAGAAATCTCAGTGCCAATACAGTCTAAGGAGTTCCCACCTACCTGCCTACTCTGTGTCCTGCCAATACAACCATTACTCAGGTTGCTCTGTTCCAGACTCTGAAAATAATTAAAACTTTTAAAAGAAGTGCCTTTCTAGAGAGGTTTTGAAAAATGGGAAATTTTTCATTTTCGTAGCTGCCTCTAGCTTTACAGGTAATCAATATCAGTAAGTAATCCCAACTTCAGTCATTCTTAAAACCTAATGTTTTTTAATGCTCTGCCCATCTCTGCCTCTCTCAGTAGTCCATTTCTTGTCTCCTCTGGGCCAAAAGGCCATCCAGCTCTGGGATCAATTAGGGTCTTCCCTGAATCACATCCATGTATCTCTAGAATAGTACAGGAAGATCCATGGTCTGTACTCCAGAGGGGGAGTTTTCTAGCCCCCGGTTAACCCCCTTCCCCTTCAGCACATGCGTGGACCCTGCCATTGCAGTGTGGCTTCTTTTTGAACTATCTGTTTAAATTTTAAACTGCTTTCTGGAGTGTTCCCCCAGGTGTTGTAGAGAAAACTTTAATCTCATGGCTGTGCCGAGAGGCATGAAGGAGGTCCCATGGTAGTTCCTTCTGACAGGGAAATAGATGCTGCCTCACAAAACAAGTGTGAATTTTACTCCCAAAGTCTCCAGGCAGTCCCTTCACAGCTTAGCTAACAGGCACGGCCGACACATTAAACCCAGCTTAAAACAAACAGACACGTATAAAAAGAACTTGGTAGGAACCGGATTTCTGTTGCTGGCAACAAACTTTTCAGAATCTTAATTTTAAATCTGCCTAATGATTTCAGACTATTATTATTGTTGTTGTTGTTGTTGTTATTATTATTATTATTATTATTATTTCCAGCTTGAAAGACAGTCACACAGAGTGATTTAAAGACTTCTCAGTGAAAATTTACTGGAATGCCCAGGTTGTCATGGCTTTCAATCAATAACCACTCCTTTAATAACATAGTCACCTGTTGACAAGAAACATAGTGGAAATGTCTTCCCCTAAATCAGTCAAAAGAGGATAAGCCCACAGAAGGAATGGAAGCTAAATTCCCCAGATCAATAGCTACTGTAGTGGATCTGTCACCTCTGCTGTGTGGCACAAGTGTGGTTGAAGCAGAAATAGTTATTGATGCATTTTCAAATTTCAGATGCTCACTTCCTTGAAGATACTTAATGAAAGTTTTTAGAGCGCCTGGTTAGCGGCCCTGGTTCTCATGATGTGCTCTGAAAGTCATAACAGAGCTTGGATTCCGCCTCCCCCTCATGTATATTCAGGGATGGAATTCTCCCAAGGAGGTGAATTGACTTGCGTAAGACAGCACAGGGCAGGTCACAGGTGCAGTAGTTTCTAGAGCTGCCAGCAAGTGCCCTGAGCACCAGTTTACCTTTGCTCCCTGCCAAGGGAAGAGCCCTGTATGTATGGAGCAGCTGAGCGCCGACAGCGTTGTGCTGACCCTGAAATACAGCAGGACAGGGGCAGAGACCAGAGGAGAGGACAAAGGAATCTGTCATTATTGAAATTACTGTGGTTTACCTAACTGTAAGCTGTATTCATGATTCATGATACTCTTGCATGTCACTGTATGCCCCTCTAACACCTTTTGAGTGGTAGAATACTTAAACCAATTTAAAGATGGGGGGGGTGGGGAGCAGCAGGGAAGACAATAAAAAGTGAAATGGGAAAGTCTGGTAAACTGTAGGTCTGTTCTGTAGAGTAAGAGCATGTTTGTCACCGAAAGGAAACAGATACCATTCACTGTCAATCACGGAGTTACATGGTTAGCACAAACTGAGGATCTGGTGTTTGCTGCCTCTCCCCACTCAGTGGGAGTGCTTGGAAGGGGAAGCTCGCTAAGAAAGGTAGGAGGACAGCAACAGAGTGTATTGGTTACTTAAAGGTGACCTGCAAATCAATTTGATGTTATTTGATGATAGACACTTAGTGCCCCCAGTAATAGCCGTGCTTTCGGCATGTTATTATCCAGCCTTGCCTGGATTGCTGCCCTCTCTTCATAGACTGACGTCACACCAACACTGCTGAACCATGAGGCAACTGAACTGCACAGTGTGGTAAAGCTATTCACTTTTAACTGAGTTAAATATTTCCAAAAAGCTTTTTGGACAGAACTGTACTTCATGGGAAAGAAACAGGCTTTTCCTCGTTTGTTTTTTTGTTGGTTGTTTTTTTTTCCTCCCATCTTGAAAAGGCTAAATACATGCCCTCTCATGTTTATGGCCTCCTTGACAAGAAGATTAGTAGGAACCTTAATATAGTCATCCAAGTTTTCTTCTTTGGGACTTGCCTGGTATTGGGTTGCCCTAGAAAGGAAAGGGGAGAGAGCTTTGTGGGAGGAGGGTAAGGCTTTTCAGCACTTCACGATCAAATTAAACTATTCAGAATGAGCCTGAGAATCTGTTGGGCCAGATACAGCTGAACATACATCTCCAAGGAAGAGGCTTTTTGCAGAGGAAAGCAGTAAGATGCTCTCAGAAACAAGATTTTGAAGTAAAGAGGGAGGTAACTAGACTGTTAACTCCTGAGGTGAGAAAACTCAGAGTTGTTCATGCCATCAGTCCTTGTGTGTGCAGACAGATACAAGTAGGCTCTTCTCTGTGACAACGTGGACGACTAACGTCTGGCAAGTCTTTCCAATGATAGGGATGGCAAAGCAGTGAAAGAGATCAGATGGGGAAACTGTGGGATATCTGTGGTACGACAGCCTCAAGAATAGCTTGGGAACACGTCTGTCATGAATGCCATGACATGTATTTGATGCTGCCTTTGATCAAAGGGCTATACTGGATCATTTCTCAGCATCTTATCCACTACTTTTGTGACTGCGAAGGCTAAAAGAAGGTCAAAGTGGAAAAGGTGTGGGAAAGGTTTGGGAAGAAGTATGTTAGAGGCAAAAGATAGCATTTTAATAGAAAATAGCAATTTAGATAAACGTTCCATGGAGAACAGAGAAAGGGTATGTTTAGAAATGTATCTGCAGTGACTGTAAAATGTCTATGCCTAACTGTAAAAACAGTCCATTCAAAGCATAGATAAATCTATTCACATGGAAGCATACATTGACTCTATGTGATAAAATACAGACTATGTTAAATCATATGAGGATATACAGATTTAACCTTGAGAGAAGAAAGAATTCTGAGATGTGACCCAAATACTGGTTTTGCTTAAATATGTAGACCCTTCATGTTTCTTTTTGCTGTTGCAAGATGAAAGTGTTCTGTTGTTCTAAAAATATCTGGAACAGTATATCTAGCAAGCATTTATATTTTTAAAAAGATGGACTTCAAAAATTTTACTTACAATTTTGCTCTAATTTGTTGATAAGTAAAAATAGTGATCAGCTTGCATCATATAGCTGTCATAGAAATTAAATTCAACATTGAAGTGTGATCAAATGTGAGCCTGAACGTATTCCTCTTTCTCCATTTCAATCTCAAATTCATAGTCCACAAACTGCAACCAGGTGCAATAAAGAATCCTCTTGTTTATATAATAACAGTACTTGGAAGTCTAAAACAAATGATTTTCCCAAAAGACAGGAAAACTTCCCATCTCAGGGATAGGTCTATTACTACAACTGAATGTATTTGACATACTGAAATACTAAATTTAGGTAACCCATGAGCTACCTATGGATAGACCTCTATAAACAAGCAAATGGAGAAATTCTGCTGAAGATTTCTGAGATAACCTAGTACAGGAATTCGTATAGACTCATTATTAATCCCTATCATATATCTGCTTATGTATTAATAGAGCAAGCGAACTGTATTGGAATTTGCTGTGCCTGAAGCAAAGATTACCTCCAGCTTCTTTGAAGGTGAATTGTCTGTCTCTCTAATCCATCAGAATAGGATGCTCCGTGCATCTGAATTATTAGCAAATGCACTGTCAGAATTGAAGTCTTTATTTGCGAAAGTAATCTTTTAAATCCTAATGCTGGTAAGAACTATAATTTCATACTTGTATTGGGGTTTTACATCTACACACCACGCGCTCCCAGAAGAAATAGTAGTCAACACTTTTCAAAAATATACACTAGTCCAATAAACACTGATGAGGTGGGCATAGGCAATAGGATCAGCCTTTTATGGAGTAGCAGTACATTATTCGGTATAGAAAAATGTTAATATTAATTTTGGGATTTCAATTTGGTTGTAAAGTTATATTCAAACCCTCCGTATGGGTGTTGAGGTTGAGAAATGCCCATTATGTGTCCTTAAATAGCAATTTGTTACATTCATATGTGCAAGGAATGATGTTTTTGTACAAATTCTGAGTTCCATACATAAAATATGAAACTATTATGAAGATATAGTGGCCAGCTTTATGGAGTTGAATTGCCTTATAATTTTGAAATACAACAAAATGACCCAGGGCATGCTATAAAAATCTTAATTTAGGAAAATGTGTATGTGAAAGTGATTTGATAGCAAATGTAATTATTTTCTTCCATATTGCTATAGCCAAATTGGTAGGAGATGGATTTTGTTTTTATTCTTAGTACAAAGTGGTGTGTTGTTTTTTTTTTTTTAAATAAAGTGTTGTCAGCCGAAACCTTGTCTGCAAGTCTCAGCCTAAAGCAAGATTTTTACAATCAAGTTTTAAATCCCTTGATGTATCTGTGTTTGTAATGGAAATGCTAACATAACCTTAGCTTTTACAGGGCAAACAATATTGCAATAATAAATAATGAACAAAGTGGTTTAATAATTTGAAGCAAATCATGTCATGGGCCTGGCAAGATTTTATGACTGAATTATATGGGCAGGAACCTATCAACGGACATGCTGCATAAATACCATAAATAGATGGACTAAGGATGTGTGTTCATGAAGCTGAAACTAAAATTTTCATGATCTAGCGGATAAAATGTGGTAAGAGACTGTAAGAAATTGGGTGGAAGCCTTAGGAAAATCAAAAGCCAGAACAAATGATCAATGTGTCAGTTTTTAATCAATGGCTATTATCTCTAGTGCTAATGATCTGTACGATCTGTACGGTGCCTCAGTAAATCTGCTGGGCTTCTGAATATGGATGTTTCGGTTAATGATCCATTATGTGGCCTGTTGGTAAAATTTCCTTCCTTCTAATTGCAAAAATTACTTTCTTTTCCCCTTCCTTTTTTTTTTTCTTTTCAGTACCATGCATAACCTGATTGAATGTTTTCCTCTTTATAGCTTAGGGAACAATAGGAATTTCCCTGTCAGGGTTTGGATCTGGTTCATCCAGGCTAGTGCCTTCTTTCTGAGAGTTGCTTGTGCTCACTGTGTCCTTCTAAAATGATGTGATGACTCACAAAGTAGGAAACAGCTGGTTAATTTACTCCCTCCTGATCTCTGGTACCAAGAATGAGTTTTGGGAGTTACGGCCTGAAGGACATCTCTTTTCCTGCAAAAGGTGAAGTGCTGGATCCGCAGTTAACTTTTTTCCTTTGGCTTAGATCAACAACGATGCAAGGTGAGGGCAACCACCACAGGCATGCCTAGAGTTGCTTGCTTTTTAGAGGTGTGAAGAAGAGTGTCTATGGTTAGGAGTTAAAGAGTGGGCAGGATGCTGGCAACAGCCCCCAGGGCCGGTATGGCGCCTGCCCAGGGCAGGGGAGGGGAGCAAGGGAACCGTGAACCCATTGCACAAGCCTCACCTTACTCACGATGGGTATCTGCTTAGGCAGTTTTCTCTAAGGGATTGTTAAATGGGCAGAAAAAGGACTCTTCAGGTGGTACTTCAGTACTAGGGAGACTTTGTATAAATAAGTCCCATCTTCATACTACAGTGCATACTAGGTAGCAGGGGCCACAAGAAGTGGTGACAAGGCTGAGTTTTTGGAAAGACTGTACTTATTTCAGGTTTCTCTGAGAAAATGCAGTATTTTAGAAGGTGGAGTTTGAAGTGGTCAAAGTCTGTATTTATTTTTGTCTGTGCGGGCTTGGTTTTAGGTGCTTGCATCGCTGCTGGCATTCAGAAATGCCCTGGTACTGCACAGCAGCTCTTTCCAAATTCCTAGCATGATTTTGTTCTGCTTGTCACCTACAGGCAAAGCAGGTCATTATGCGAGTGTTAATGCGTTTGCCTGTAGCTATCTGACACTTCTGCAGACCATACCAGAGGCGATAGGGTTGTCAGGCTGCCGTGCAGTCAATGAGGATGGCAAGAGAGTGATCCAGCATAGTCTGTGAAGCCAGGGGTAAGGCAATGGCGTTAGACTACCTGGAGTCAATTTGTGAAATACCCCT
>JAVJGJ010000014.1:109153467-109166852 GCA_035590215.1 Microhierax caerulescens | reverse complement strand
ACTACCTGGAGTCAATTTGTGAAATACCCCTTATCTAGGAGTCTTACATCCAGAGAGATCATGAAATTTGTCTCACCATCTATGGATCTATCTGTTGCTTCAATAACATATTTCTCTGATTGTAGCCCTTCAAGTAACAAGGCTCTGTTTTAGTTCAAACACTGAGATTGGAGATCTCTGAGGTTGGAGATCATCTCAGCACATGGAGTTTTCTGTCCAAATTAGTTTTAAGAGATCCTAGTTTACTCATTTGTGATGAGAAAAGGCTCTATTGCTTTAATACATAAAAAGAATCATTATTATTTTTAACCTGTCTCTGGATAATGATGATGATGATTACTGCTGCTAATACTACTACTGCTATTGTTGTTATTATCTGTGGGCATGCTTTAGATGTTCCTTGAGAGATCACCCTTTGTCTATTCTCAAGGCAGCCAATTTAGGGCACTCTGATTTTATACCGTTTAATATTCCCCTCCTAACTCATCTACTTACGGAGAAGCATGGCAGATGTTCCTTAAACTCTAGGGAAAGCTCTGCCAGCCTTTACCAGGGAATCTGTGCTCCCACCCTGTTGCATGGCAGGAAAGGGGTCTTCTTGCTGGAGCTCTGCTAAAGACAGCACACACAATGCTAAGGTGTTCTTGATATAAGAAAATACTTTCCTGCAATTTAAGGTGTTGTTTGGTTGTTTTGTTTTGTTTTGTTTTTGTTTTTGTTTTTTTTTGGGGGGGGGGAGAGAAATGGGGGGTAGGGTTATAAATATGGGAATGCTAAAATGTATGTGTGTTCTCCAAACTTGTTACATTTAGGCAAGGTAAAGGCAGAAACTTACCTTCTAATAAGATTCAGTACTCTGCACTGTGTATTAGCACTGTGGATTCAGCTAAAATTTTCTGTCATTATAGTTTAACTAGCTTTAATGATTTAGGATCCTATTAAATCAGAACACAGTTTTTCCTCTATCTCAGGTCATAGGAGTTTAAATCTATTAAGTCATGTCTGTTATATATTACAAGGAATGCAAGGATAGCCCTACTTGTAAGATAATTCCAATAATGGGCCATTGGTTTTACAATTCACTACCAAATTTGAAGACACACACTGTTTAGGCTACGCTGAGGGACTGGATTGTATCTTTATAGTTCTTTTTTACTAACTGGTTGCTGTTTCTTGTACCCATCATTGGTTTGTACTCCAGTGTTTGACAGCTGCTGTTCTTGTTTCTCTTTTGGGAAGCTCTTGTGTGGTCTAGAGCATGATTGATTTTGTTCCGTGCTTAAAATTGCACGGAACATTCATCACCTTGGGTTCCGTATTGTTGTTAGTGATACCTCCTTCTGTGCTTCTCAGTGATTAATTCAGCTAAAGGGACTTTACCAAAGTCTTTAGCAGGAATTGGCAGGCAGATTGCAACTCCTTCACCCCTAAACCTTTCAGAAGCTACTCTCCCCCAAACTATTTTCAGTAAATGAGATTGTATTATACAGTATATTGAAAGTGTGTGGCAGTTAACGTTTTTCAGAGTGGGAAGGAGGATGATAAGGTTGTTGTAGGAGAGAATGAAAATGGAAAATGAATGCAGAGTTACTAAATTGCCCTAATTTTTTTTCCAAATACAAAATTCATGCTTCAAGGCCTCTCTAAGAGACAATTTGAGTAGAAAAAGCACCCCAATCCAAGTTTGCACCTAGAGGTGCTTGGTATTACAAGCACTTGATGCCAAGGATTCAGGAAAATCCTTCTTGTGTCTCTTTTCTAGTGCAGGGCAGACGCTTGTAAAGTGCAGTTCCTTGTACCACAGACACTAGCTATCTCTCCAGCATGAATTAATGAAAATTAATGTCAAGCATTTTATCAAACGTGCTCTGAAGAAGTTGCATTAATTATTTTTATTTTGATGGGGTTGTTTACTGAATAAACAACTCTACTCCCACCTCCTTACTGAAAAATAAAATAAAAGAAAAAAAGAAAAGAGAAGAAAAAAAATGCTGTTGTAGTTGGAGAAATCTGCCTGATAGCTGAATTTGACACTTTGAAATGCTAGTAATTTTGTCAGAACAAAGACAGGCATTGAGAATGAAGTGCTCTTTCCCTGTTCAGACACAGTTTTAAGTAAAGCTTGGGAAGGGGAAGGCTGGTTGTGTGACATACCTCACAGAAACAACCGATAAAAACTATATTAATACCAAGATGTTCAACTCCCATACTCTTACAGCGTACCTGTGCAACGTATTTCCATTTAAAGTGGCAGGGCCTGTTTATGTACACAGCAATATCTCTTGCAAACTTTCAGAATAGCTTATGTATACATTCAGCAGCATTTGTAAACATCTGAGGATGACAGACATGCATCAGGTGAGCAGGGTGTTAGGCATGAAGTTGAAAGTGGCAAAAAAGTAAGAGAGAGAAGAGCTGGTTGCATTGGGAGGGATCGTTGCGTCTCTGAGAGCCTGGTGTGGTGATGTCCACATTCCTAGGAGGGAGAAACCCTGTTACATGCACCGTGTGCTTCTTTCCCAGCTCTGGCTGGCTCTGCAGGGCTCCAGAAGCAGAGCTGAAGGCAGGCACCGTACAGCACGACAGTCTGTAACTGACAGCCCATATAGCTGCTCTGGTTCTGACCTAGCTGCCCCATTGCCGTCTCTCTTCTTCCTACACACAGCAGTTTCCAATAGTATTTAATTTGGATTTCCCAGCTGTGAGGTCTGACCTGTTTGATATCAGTTGGTCCTCTGCTGCTACCTGCCTTTCTCTGGCCTTCGCAGCTCTTCCCTTCTCACTCCTTGCAGTTCACAGAAATCATCAGGTTTTATGTTGTGCTTTTTTTCCACCTTGCTTTATTTCAAGGAAATATGTTCTGTAGCAGAGAAAGTGTCCTGAAAGGCTGAAGTAGAAGAAGTTGGAAGGTAGGTGGTGGAACAAAGGAGGAGGGAAATGGGAAGGAAATCTGAGGCTTCTTTTTGTCAGTAACCAATAATACCTCAAAAAGTCTTTATTATTATTATTATTATTATTCCTTGAACACTATTTTCTGAAGAACAAATGCCAGTTTCCAGTTTTTGTTTCTCCTGGTAATATATTTATTTCAGAAATAGTTTGGGAAGTAGCTGGAATAAATGTTATTTAATTGCAACCTGTTTGCCACAGGGGAGGAGAAAGGCGGAATTATGACTAGCCAAGCTCTTTTGTGTGTGTTTTGTGGTGTTTTTTGGTGTGTTTTTTAAGGGTAAGCACTGCAGTCTTTCTTTTTACCTTGTCAGTCACATGCAATTAGTACTTTCTGTGCATAAAGAGTTTTCATTGTCATGTAAATTGATTGGGAAAAAAGTGTGTTCTCTAAGGTCTTGGTTCTTCTCCTAATGAATTAAATAGTCTTGCTATTCAAGTTAGTAAGAACAGGCTTTGACACATATTGCATATGTATATTTTCTGTGGGGTTTGGAGGGCTACTATGACTTTCATGGGATTTAGATCCGACTCATAATGCCTGCTATCATAAACATAAGTGATCCCTTGTAATAAAACATTTGGCATTATTTACCATCAGAAATGCCTCTTTGCAGAATATATGCTATTTTCTGCCTTCTGCAGGCTATCACTCTAAATTTCTATTTAATTGGCACCTATGCCCTATTGAAACTGGCATTCCACCCTGTGTGTGGGCTAACTGCCATGCTGGCAGATGGACATCAGTGCTGGTATGCTGGAGAGCCAGTTTTCGCATCGCGTATAAATCTGAGTGGCTACATTTTCCTTTGCAGATCGCGAATTTGAAGAATCTTAAAAGGCTTTCCTGCTTAAGGTGAAAGGGATGCACCAGTGCTTTCCAACTCCACGGCTGGAGACTAGGAAAAAATATTGTGGTAGTACAAAACAGACATCTAGCTATGGTTAGCCAGGATTGCTGTTCAGAGGGAGGATTATCTTCATCTCCACCCTCAATTAGGTCCCTGCAGGGCACACTGACTTTTCAGTGACATTATTTCTGTGGCCAAGTTTCTTGCAGAATACCTCTGCTGAATACAGAAATCTGACCTATCCTGTGTCCCATATAGGAGCCTGTCTATTACTTCTGCTCAACAGAAGCTTTATAAAGACAGCCTTGGCAAAAGAGCATCGTTTGAATGGCTATTTAACTTCTCGGTGAAGAAGCTAAGATGTTAAGAAAAAGAAAAGAAATCAGTAAATATGCTGTCTTATTATTCTGCAGCATTTAATACACATCAATACTTCCTGTTCAGCGTTTCTCTTCCTTTCTTCAGGCAATTAGCTGCTAAGATATAAACATAATAAAAGCTAAACTGTGCAAGAGAGGGGTTTTCATCCTTTTGCTAAGGCAAGTACAGACTTTAAATCTCAACCTGAATACCCTTTACAGAATTGACAAGGGGTGCATTATTCTAAGTCACTCTGTATTATGTGTGAAGAGTGCCCCAGCTGTGTCACTGCTGAGGTTAAAAGGTGTTAGTGTTCGCTTCTTTTAAATGAGCATAGTAAATGAAAGTGAACAATTAAGTAAGAAATTTGGCTTGCTATCTCTGCATGCTGCGCTTTATTGTGGTGGTGCCAGCTTCTCTGAATGAAAATACAAGAGCAAATTAAACAGCTTTATGAACTCGCAGGAGGAGCAGTTGTTCTAGTGGCTTTCATACAAATGTCTAATTAATTCCTGAAGTAACCCAAATTGTTCTTTTGTGATCTGTGAATGGGAATTTGTGAGGAACCTGGGCAGATGAAACTAAGTGAAAGGAGGGCTGGGATTTAATGATTAGCTGGCAGTTTGCAGTTGCTGGGTCCAGAAAATTTTAGTTATCTTTCTCATTAATATTACATTACGAGGTTAATGAAACATTTGGATGAATATGTTATAAGTAATAAGGCATTAATGTTATTTTTTGAGCAGTCAGTTATGCTAATGGGCATCTGTCATTTTTTCACCACTATTTGAGTTATTTTGGAAGATCCTACAATAAAGGTACATTGCAATTAAAACCCCAAATGCAACAAAAATCTGCATTTGGCTAGTAGCAGTGGACTTTGTCCTGGTTTCAATGAGTGGTGCTTAATTGCTGGCTGGGGTTAAACCTCAACAATTTGAATTCTTTTTTTTTAACAGAAAGACAATGCTGCTTTAGGAGAAAAGTTCACAACTGTCTAACTTTTGCTTTCTTCTTCTAAACATTTTAGAAAATAAGTTTAAAATTCTCAAAAGCTGTGTTCTTTTTTTCATGCCAAACCCATATGAAATAAAAAGTTCCTTTAAGAATAGGTATGAAATATTCATTATTTATAGTCCAATACATACCAACTTCAAAGCATGTACTGAAATTACTGAATTGTCAAGAATTATTTTTATGGAAATAGTATTCCTGTTCACTACACCGATGCTACTGTCTTACTGCCCTGGAGAATACTGAATCGATATCATGGTGTCAAACCAACAGCACCTTCACAGCTAATGTTAATCCAAACTCTCCTTTTTTGTAAGCAAATTTGTTATGTATAAGCATCAAGCATTTGTATTATCGAAGTGCTGTTCTGTTACATTTTGAACAAAGCTAACTGATTTTAGGTAATAGTTGACAAGGTGACTCTGCATCATTTGGAACACCGAACTCCATGAATTGTATGCACACAGCTTCATTAACAGTCAGGTGGGTTTTGGTTTTTTTTTTTTGTTAGAGGAGGATGCAGTCAAAGAAGGGGGAAAATATAAATAGCAGAGGAAAGCTTGGCCAGGATGCATCAAAGAGTCTTTTAATGTGCAGGCAGCTGTAGATGTGAAGTAACACCTATACCTCTCCAGTAAGGAGAAAGGAACTGTACGTTTTCTTAGAGTAGAGAGAAGTGAAGAGCTTGCTTTCCTCATCCTCCATTAAATATGTAATACCTTATGATTTCTCCTCTGCTGTGCTTTTATTTAAACTTGAGTATTTGTTTTCAACTAAGGATTTGGCCGCTATCTGTGTTTGGACCAGGCTTTACTGCTCAAGCATAACTTAGATGTTTGAGTTTATTTACTTAGAAATACTTTTTCCTTTAAAACTTCCACATATGCTTGTCATAACTTAATTGAAGATCAAATTAAGCTCATCATAGCTTTAAATCAGTCTGAATTAACTTGCTATTTTCACAATAGAGATATAATTTAACTCTCCATTGTGTGACTTGATAGTTGAGGAATGTGGAACTGGGCTATGTTTCTATAGATCTGCAAAGTTTATCCAGCTGACCCATAACATGGAAACAATTTCATGTAAAAGCAAATCTCCCCACTTTACTGAGGTTTAAAATAAGCTCCTCAACTCCTTGATTCTTGTCAAAGGCTGTAGCAAAGCATTGCTTGGCATTTGCAAGAAATCCACTATGGAATAACAACAGAAAATAATATCCAGCCACAATGAAAGTAAACAAGTTTTTTTTTTTTAAAAAAAAAAAATAAAAGGTCTTGGGATCTTTGGGAAATAAAAACGTTTGGTTTGTCTGCATGTGTTGCAGTGGAAAAGGTCCTGATCCAGGAGGAACATCTAAATATTACCAGAATACAATAAAATCCTTAATGGATAAGCTAATATTGTACTGTATTGTTATCTGTAGTAGTAATGATCAGTGAGTTGATAGGGACAGTGTTGCTCTCAGAAATGACAGGAGATGGGCAGCATCTTGGTTTGATCAGTAGTGTACCTGAAGGTGTGTGTGCCATGTAATGATTGCCACCAGTCAGTGAATTCCTACCTGGTACAACTCTGGATCTAAAATGTTAAGGAAAGGTAACCTGTACTACAGTGTACCTGCAACTCACAAATGGCCTTGATCCTAAGGTATTTATAGTCAGTAAATTCACAGAATGTCATATGAAGATCAGGATTTCACGTGTGTTTGCTGCGTATTTACTTGCATCCCAGTGGAGCGTTTTATGTAGTGAGAGACTTGCAAATTTATGTTAAAGGAATATGAGACCTCTAACTGGAAGGAGTTAATGCAAGTCTGTGAATTATGTTTTAATACAAGAGCAGACTTTGCATTTATACCAAGCAACAGCTGGTAGATATTTTATGCCCACCTGCCTGTTGATAGAGATAGAGAGAGGAGGAAGAACAAAGGCTGTGTTTCCTTACTCATGCAAATCTGCTGTTAAAAATATGTATGAGTAAGTATATTTTATAATAAGATATAATAATGTTTCCAAGAACTGAAGATGTTGACAGAATTAGGGACACTTAATGGATTATAATGATGCCTAATGTATTGTATCTGACTGTATGGAAATCTTTCTAAGTTGTAAAAGTGAGCGTCAGAAATAGAAAATAATGAAGAGTGCTACTTAGCCTACTCATGTACCCTTGTGAGGCATAAGCTGTGCTATTGGGGTGTGCATTCAGAACTTCCAGGGCAGTGACTTAAGACCGGCATGTGTGTGTCTGAAAAGAGTCTGGCTCAGCTCCCACATAGATAAAAACAGTTTACTGACATATATGCATATATGTCTATTCTATTTATACATATAATGTCCAATATATGTATATATTTAATAGAGGTCATATCTCATTGTCAGATTGTCACTCTATCAATATCTTAAAGTTTCTGAAAGGCTAGAGCAGAGTCGTATGCTTTAATATAGTCAATATTAGTTCAGTCATCCTTTGCCAAGTACAACCATATGTGGTATAACTAATTCTGTGTAACCCCTTCAGCTTTCTGTCACAGTTATTGCTAATGCACTATATTATTTTCCCGGACCCGTGACTTGCCTCTGATCTCCCACAGGGCTGTAAGTGACAGCTCGGTAAAGACACTTAATGCCTTCCATAGCTGCGTGTCAGCTGTAATGCACTGTTTTGCACCCTTATCCAGTAATGGTAGTGGTGCTCCATAGCAACGTCAGCTTCCCAGCTGTGTGGAGGTCTGCTGTGGGGAAGCCTACTGGGAGCTATTAGAGCCTACGGAAAATCTCCAGGAAAGATGCAAGGTGCAGCGCGCACAAAGCATGGGAGAGAGAAGCTCTGCTGCTGTGTGTGCCTGAGCACCGTAATCACTGCTAAGCCTCATGAATATGCTCAAGTGTTGCCAACGGCGCGCCTTTTGACAAAGTACTCTTTCCTAATGATTGGAAGCCGAGGACAAATATTAATTTATAATGTAATCAAAGGTATAGCCCAGAGTCGCTACTGTGCATGAGAACTGTGGGATTTGAAGGAAAGATTTCCTTATGCAAATGAAAGGGTGATAATCTGCATACAAAGGGATTTGGGAGTGAATTTGGACCAACTGTTTCTGAAAAATCCCTGCAAAAGGAGAGGAATCCTTCTCCCTCCCAGTGCCTTTGAAATCTGTCCTGTGTACCGTACAAATGTGCTGCTACTCGAAGCACAAAAAGTAAAATTCAGTGAAAATCTCAAATTGGCGTTCTACCTGATGGCCCTGAAATCACAGGATGTATCGTGGTTCTAATTAAAGAAACTAACTCATATTAATCAAGTCTGAAGACACAATCAGGCTTGCTGTGCATTACTTGCTGTTCATGAAGCTAAGTAAGGCTCGTTTATAAATCTGTGCTTACCATTTGTGAAAATATTTAAACTGCCACTTACGTGTAGTAGCATGCTTCATAGTAATTTAAGACTTCAGTGCAAGTTACTCAATTTTAAGTATTAAAACCAAGAATAGCTTTTAGGCTTTTTTTTCTTTCCAAATTCAGGTTAGTCCTGATCATATGAACACAAACTTTTCACAAACAATGTTATATGGCGTTTTTGGTTACAGAACTCCACAAGCTGCTGACTTGTGCTGTCTACGGGATTTATTTATTTTTTTACTCCCTCGATTTTTGTTTTGTATTAGCCAGCCCTGATGTTTGAAATCATATAAAAACAGGAAAGTGAAAACCCTGCCATAGAAATACCAGGATACTCACCTGGTGAGTATATGTAGACCACATTGGCATATGCAAATGCCGCAATGGCCAAAATGGATTAAAAGATTAATTAAATAAATTCAGAAAAGAAAAATCTATTCCAAAAATTGAAGATGACCTCAGGCTTGGGAACCTCGTCAGCCAGCAACTGCTAGGAGCTAGGCAGTCACACCGGAGAAGCAGCTCTGTGTACCTGCACTGTCCTTGCTCCTTGTTGTCCCCATTGACTGATGTGCTCAGACAGGGTGCTAAGCTAGAGAAACCCCTGGTCTGACACATTTTAGCTGGTGTATGGGGGCTGTGTTTGGTTTTTTTTTTTTCTCTACTTTTTTCTCCCCTCTTATTTTGCAATTATATAGCTGTTGGTTGACTATGTGGGCTGATACGATTTCAAATATTACTGTTTGTATAGTCATCAAAATTATCGCCCTGAGCTCATCATTTTAGTGTCTGGTGGCTTTGTCCATTGCTGTTTATTACCTAGAGAATTTGAAGTTTTAATCTGAAGTGAAGAAGTTTGCTGAGCAGAAATAGTTGTAGAGCACGTGGTAAAAAGCCTTGCTGGACTGATGTACCACTACCTATATACATGCACAATTCTTCCTAGATTATTAGAGGAATAACCAACAGTTTTTAATATGCAGCCCAATTTCAAAAATGCAGAGCAACAATACATCTGCAGGGTAATACTCCCTGTTCATTCAAAAGGCCCTGAGGAAGGGCTTATCCTCTCTAGTTTTCATATATTCTGAATGTTCTCCATTCTTTGTGTTGTCAAGGGAAAGTTTGCAGGATCAGGTCCTTAGTTCACCATTTGGCCTGAAGTGTTTAGTGACCTTCTGCACCAGTAGTTTTGTTTTGCAAGGGCTGACATGAATTTTACTTATCTTGACATGTGCAGATTAAGGTGTTCTTTGCTTCATCACCCATGAGAAGTAGCATCCTGAGCAAAGGATATTGACTCAGCAACTTTAGAGCCATTGGAGTTCTTGGTATCAACATAAATTTCACCACCATTTTGTTGTATCGTTTAGGATGCCAGGATAAGTGAGGCAGTAATGAGACACAGAGAGTGAGAACCCTTTTGTTGTGAAATAGTTTAGACACTTTGTAGGTTTCTTTGTCTGGGTTTGGCTACTATAAAGAGTACTTTATAGCCTATTTATTCTTTGTATAAGAATATATAATAAAGAGAAAAGGCTTTTCATTAAATTTGATAAAAACACCCTAAATCAATCCAGAGTCATGGTGTTTGAGAGCAAAGAGATTGGAACAAGCAGAATTTGTACATGACGTTAGTTTTATGCTCATGTACTTGTAGAGTGGTTATGTTGTTATTTGGGAGGGGGGTAGGAGATTTTCTTTATACTGTTAAATCTTATCTCTTTTTGCCTAAGCTGCTACATAACAGTTTGTTAAAATTATGGATAGGATTTTGATAGGACCTTATCACTCAGCATACGGCAATACAGATGGAGAGTGGAGTCACAGATGAGTGACAATCCCTCCAAGACTGAGAATGAGCAAAGCCTTCACTGTGCAGAGAAGGGAGGAGAAAACAATCTGGTTTAACAGTTTTCTGATGGACTCCCTTGCAGGCTGCGTGTCAGATATACCTTCTAGAAGTGTTGGGAAGAACAGTTTTATTTCCTTCCAGTTTTAAATCATACCAAAATGTTGACCAGGTGTCCACAGTGGGAAGGACTCTGCCATCCCCAGTGAGTCGTCGTCAGGTCAGACTTGCACTGTAAGCGTTAACAGCTTGACCAAAGAGCCAGTGGGAAGCAATGAGCATGTCCAGAGGTTGACTTCTGTCTAAAATAGTTGTTTAAGGTGAGTCACATACCTGAAGGTACCTGTATTTCTTTATTGGTTTTAGACACTTACATTAAGGTTGGTTAAAGGCCACTCTTCTGCTCAAAGAAATGCAGGAGATGGAGTTTCAGGCTCTGTAGCATTATTTGGAGATTTCATGCCTGTGGAATTATTTTTCCAAGATACAGGCACTGATAAGCATTTGTGTTACTTTTCTTGTGGGTTGTTTCTTTGTTGCTGTTTGGTTTTAGTAGAATGAAAACAGCATTTTCAAGAGTGGTTAAATACAGCTGCGAACTGAAATGAATTAATGCTTTTAGGAAGAGGAATCTGCTTCAATAAAAATACTCATACAATATATTTTATTGAAATTAAAGTGATTGCTGAGGATATGTATAGATTCAATCTGAATGACAAATTTATAATATGTCAGCAATCTGAAAAGTTGTGGCTGGAGCTCACAGATTGGGATGTGGAAGATGCAGGAACTTGTGCTTAATTTTCCTATACCCCAAGACGATATTTTGAGTGCTGTTGAGGGCAAGAGGATAAGCTTCATCAGAAAGTGGTGTTGATTTATTTCTAACAGATGTTCCAAGTCCAAGAGCTATAGCAAAGTGAGATTTGTTTTATACTCTGATCAGCTTTGCTTACTAGCTGAGACTCCTCTTTACATGAGAACACATTCTCAGTGATCAGTCAGCTACTTTGTATTAGTTGTTACTCCTCCAAAATGCTATATCCAAACTGCTTCCTTCGCAGCTGTAGTTGAAATAGGGAAGAAATATCCAACTTCCCTCCACCGCACTCTGCAGTATTTTCAAAGTACAGTATTCTGCAGCCTTAAGTGCATCAAAATGTAGGTGCACTGTCAAACTAACTGCATGTAGTAATCTCCAGTGGCATAATGCAAGGATTACCTACTGGCTCTTTTACTCCAGTTTGTTAGTAAGAATGCTTTCGATTTCAAGGATTTCTCTAAGATGTCAGCTTCCCAGTATGCAGCACTGTGCTGCTGCAAAGCCATGTGCTGCCCAGTCAGTTTAGTTTGAATTTGTTGTTGATCAAATGGGTCCTGGTTGTACCTATTGCAGAAGCTGGCTGTTTCTCTTACTATGTCAATTCTATTCTTCATCAGCAGCTCACATTTTTCTTATTCTGTGTTCTTTTCCCTCTTACTCTCTTCTTTCTGTACTGCTGTATTCCACATACGAGATCTCTCTGCAGATGAGTTATTTCATTATTTACCTCAAATAACAGGCAGTATCTGCAATGCTCCTGGGAAACAAAAGTAAAACCAAAATGCAGTTCATTCCCTTCTTGTCTTTTACTTTTCTGAGGGACTACAAACTCTGCTCCAGCCTGACTGCATGAGTAGGAACGTTGCAGGCAGGGGCTGAGCCTCCCACCATCCTCCCATCACCTGTCCAAAGGATGGACCTCAGCTGAGAACTGGCCTTGCAGTGCATCTCAGCCCCTCTGCTCTGATGTGTAGGGCAGGGCAGGCTTCTAGCGCATGACAAAAAACTACGGAAGCAACCTATCACAAGCAGTTTCATTGCAATATGTGTAATTTTCTTTTCACCACTTTAGATCATCTTCAATTTATCCTTTAACTTTCTTCCTGCGCTCTCCACTTCAATTTTCTGTTGTTTTATTTACTGAAAAAGATAAGGTAGCCTGAATGGTGCCAGAAACAAGAATTACCGAGCTCTGAAAGACAACCATGAATGATACAAGAAGGAGGGGAAAAAAAGGGAAGAAAGAGTGGAACTTAATCCTTTTTATTTTTAGTGTCAGCATGCTGACTCTTGAATACAGCAGCTGATTGATGTAGTTCGCATTAGTTCGTACAATACATTGAAAACCGTCAATGGATGTGAAATAAATAAAAGATTGATGGGAAATATCACCTTAAATTCAATAGGTCAGATTCTCAGCTGGTGTAAAATAAAAGCATTGTGGATTTCCACCTGTTTGAGGTCAGGTCTAATACATTCACAAGTGCCTATCCTATATTGCTATCTTTCACAGTCATGTAGCTTCCTAGTCTGCTCTTTATTCCTTACCAAATTCATCCTCAATTGATTCAGATCTGAAAATCTATTAAAGATCAGCGGTGGAACAATGTAAAAGCTCAGCTCTTACATTATGACTTTAAATGAATTCTTCGTATCAAGTTAGTAATAATTTTTAAAAGTAAAAAAATAAAGAGTCCTTTCAGAGCTGTGAATCTGCCGTAACTTCATGCATTTAGGGAAAGTTTGCAGAGATCCTTCATGTTGTGGTTCTAGCTAGAAGGCTGCAGGCATGCTATGTGATCCATAAATTTTTGGGGATGGATCCTCTCATGTTCATTTTAAATATATTTATGGGCCAGGATGTTAATATTGTAAAAATCTAAATTCCTCCCCCCAGCCCCCCAATGTGACATTATTAAAATTGGAGACTTGTGGGTTTTTTACGTTCAGATGTGTGTGAGACACAAATACAGAAAGCAGATAACTGGCTACATTTCACTTCAAAAAACCCCACAAACAAAGAAAAAAAAAGAAACCCAACCTGTGAACTGCAGGGCTGAATCTGTCTCCAAGTGACTGCGTGTGGAAATTAGACTGCCCCTGCTTTTGCTGAATAACCTAAAGGCTAGTGT
>JAVJGJ010000014.1:109119231-109143229 GCA_035590215.1 Microhierax caerulescens | reverse complement strand
TAGGCCCCCCCCCCCCCCCCCAAAACACCCAACGGTAAAACAAAACAAACAAAAAAAAGCACAAAAACCCCAAACCAAAAAGCATGGGTTTTAGGGGCTGGAGTTTGTGTTTCCACTTCTACTCTTAACTTCGTGGACCATATAATCTTGTTAGGCTTGCAGGTCACTAATGTTTCAAAACACCAAACTGGCATCAGTTGACAAGGGCTATCCTTGTGACTTAATTTTTGTCCCAAATCATTTGTAAAACATTTAAAATCTTCTTGGAAAGTAAATGTTGCTTGTAGGTCTTCATTTCATTATCAAAATACCCACTTTAAATCAAAACGTAACACCTTCTTTGTTCCCTTTTCAGTTCAGGATGTGTAGAACCAGAATAATAGTATTGTAGAGGCTGATTCGGTATTTGGCATATCTTATGGAAAACAAATAGATCTGGTACAATGGGACAACATATATCAATCGTATTTCACTGTTACTGTAGTTTGTATTACGGATCTGTACAGGTCTGATACGTGGATTCAGTACACCCCTAACTACTCTTACTGCCTTGATGGTTCAGTTTGCATCACTCCTTTCATTCCAGACACCTGTGGCCTGGGTCATCTTCACTCCATGGTACCATATCACCCCCTGGCCCCTGTGTGATATGGCACGAGCATCCCTAGACAAAAGCCAGTGGTTGTTGAGCAGTTATAAATGTGCTTTATGCAAATGTACTAAAGATGCCTATGGGTGAGTATCTGTGGTGTAAGTACTGAGCCACAGATTGCTTTGAATGCTATGTGGTGGTGAGTGCAGCCAGGCAACTCTAAGCAGAGGTTGCAAAGAACTGTATGGATGCAAGTTACTCTGAGCCGACTGGCATTTTCATAAATTTATTAGCACAGTACCTCTTTGCAGGCAAAAGGATAAATGCATTTAATTATACTGTTTGGGCTTGTCTAGAGATATAGCCTAAACCCTTTCTTTTCCCTGCTTTTAACCCCGTCTGTCTCTTCAATAACATGTTTTCAATGTTGAGGCATGCTTCTGTGTCTCCGTTTTAATCTTGACAGCTAGAAGATGATTAAATTTAAATGCAGAACATGCAGAAATGCATGTCCAAGGAATGTGCAGAAAAGTCCATACTATTACTCCCACAGATTTTGCAGCCAAAGTGTGGGACCCAGTGGAAATAAATGTTGTTACTGGCAGTATTTGTTGTGCTTTTTGTTACGATACAGAACAAAGTGAGTAAGTCTTATCCAGGGCTGAGTATCCAACAGCATTTGTGGGAACTATGCTCACCGAAACATAAAGTGAGGAATGTGAGGGAAGTTCTCTCCAAAATTCTGTTCAGATGTAAGAAAGTATGAGGCTGAGCATGAGGAATTATGAGCGAGATGTCAGTAGTGATACTCTCATGTGGAAATGTGTATCATGCTTATTATGGTTATTCCTTCTGCCATGAGACGTAAGGAAAACACATTTTATTAGTCACAAATACCCTTTCATTAGAAACTAGGGTATGCTTCTTATTGTCGGTCATTTCAGTGTCCTTTACTGTCTGTGTCTCTTGACTCTAACTTTTAGAAGTGGAGCCTTGAGAGTCATGGCCAAAATATACTCAGCAGAAGACCTAGCAAAGCAGTTCTGGTTGTATATTGTAATGACTTTAATCCTCAAGTCTCTACTCAGCTCAAAGGCCATTTCAGCTAGCAACAATTAAAGGGAGAGAAGTACATGCCATTATACAAAAGATAATACTAGATGATTAATACATGTGCTGGCCGTTTTATTCCATCATTGAAAATGTGCTGAATTAACACTTCTGCCAGAAATTTCTTAGTGCTTCATCCCTAAACGTATCTAATGTCAGTCGTTTTTGGCTTCAGTACTGGAGTTTTTTTGTGCAGAACGCTTAATAATACATATTGAAAAGGGCTATTCATATTTCTTTGATAACTAGAGCTTTGGATTCAGTGGTTTGTTTTTCTTTAACTGCAGGCTGTAGGTAATGCATGATTTAATAAAATTATTTGAGCATTCCCTTCTGAGCACTGATCATGATAGAATAATACAAATGATTGATGTTCCATTCCTTTACGGTAAGCCAAAAAACCTGATCATGGTATCATAAAAAAGAAATAGCATTTTATAGCAGCAATCAAAGTTGAATGAAAGCTAATGAATTAAAGGGGGAAGTTTTAGTACCTCTTTTAAGGAAAAATTCCAAGTATTTTATGGATGCTTTTATATAGGCTTTAACAAAGGCTTCTTTTTATACAATAGATATGATAGTTTTTGCTGTCATACGTAGTGTTTATCAAAAACACTCCAGTAGGAAAAAAGCAGCTGGGCTTATTAAATAACAGGCTTTGCTATTTTGATTAGAATAATTAAATATTGGTTTATTTAATAGCTGTGAAATGAATATGTAAATGAAATAACTTGTATTTTCTGCTGTGGCTAGAAAAGAACTCTGCAATTTTTCTTAAGCGATTTCATTATGTATAAAGCTTACCTGTGACGGCTGTTGAATACCTTCTCCCTGGGGTTTTTTGTTTTGTTGTGCTGTGCTCCTTCATATATATATCTTAAAAATCCATCCAGAATGTAGAGATTTACTATTAAGAGTCTCTGACAAGTTATCAAGTTGTGTTTTGGGTCATGGTCTAAAGCCATGGTCATATAGTCATTTAGTTTGGCACAAATGCCAGCAGAGGCAATTCCTCCCTTCCTCTTCTATAGTCACAGCTGCTTACTCTTGCTATGTCCTTCATGCTCCCTATAGCATTTATGAAGCTAAACCATAGACGGAATGAAAAACTTCGCCAATAAAAAAGAAAGTGGCTAGCTTGCTGCATGCCTACAGGAATTATGCCACCAGAACGGAGCAAAGGGCTAGGTGGATGGATGGTCTTTTTACAGGAACAGAAATTTTGAAGGTGAGCCCTAGCAATGGTGCTAGTTAGGGACATAGGGAATGGGACAGCCCAGTCCACTGAACAGAGGAGAAATTGTTGTTATTTTGATGTCATGGGTGGTTTGTGTTCATTAGGACTCTAAAGGCAAAACTTCCTATTTAACAAAGCCTCTAAACCACACTGTTCTAGGCCGGGAATCCTCTCACCCTTCCGCGTGCCCTGGCTTCGAGGTGGGTGGATGCTGGCTGAGGGCTATGGCTGCTGACTGCTCCTCCTGTCACCACTTGCCGTTTCAGAATGGCACAGGGCCAGGCGTTTTTCCCAGTCCATAAATTCCCCTCTGTGACATTAAGAGCATTAAGTTTATTTCAGAACAGGCTGGTGGAGGATCAACAGGTAGTTCACTCTGAATCAGTAGTGGACCATGGCTGTTAATTTACTGCTTCCTTAGGGTATGCCACAAGATACACACGCCTTGTCTCTGGTGAACAACACAAAAACATTTTTCTCTAGTTTAGCACTTTCTTTTTTTTTTTTTCATTTACTCTTCAAAGCTTAGATTCGAGACAGTTGAATCAACAAAACTATACTGTGATAGATGAGAAAGGGGAGTCCAAGGCAGAAATAATCAGGAAAGAATGAAATATTGTTTATATTTATGTATGATTGGCTTTAAAATTGTGGTATTAGGTGTTTGATAATTTTCTACGTAGCCTCTGTGCCTGAATTCTTAGACCAGGGGTCCTCAAACTCTTTAACCAGGGGGCAGGCGTGGATGAAGTGGCAAGCAGTCATCTGCGGCTGCTTGATTTCCCCCCCCAACCCCTGGCAGAGGGGGCAGAGGGGGTCTGTAAATACCAGGGGGGGCGGATTGAGGACCCTGGGGGGCCGTATTCAGCCTGTGGGCAGTAGTTTGGGGACCCCTGTCTTAGAGTTATGGGGCTAGTATTTATATTGAGAAATGATTTATTATTCCCAGTGAAGACTCAATCTCATTGTAAGACACACAGATGACATAGACTGGAACATAAAATCATTGAACGAAAAGTGACAATATGCAATCAGATATGTTGTTTATACACACACACACATGCTTTATAAGAATAGTTAATTGCTTTGTTACTATTGTAGCATTAAGCATCTTAAATTTAGCTGTCATTAGTGAACTGCTTCTTAAGTTTGCTGTACTGTTAAGAACAAAGTTCACAGAGGATGTTTTACACCAAAGGCACAAAGTGAAATGAAATTTTAGATATTTATGGGAGAAAGTGGCAAAACTATAGATAAAATAGATGGTAGCAGACAAAGTAGAATTTAAAACGCCAGGAGAGAAGAGGAGGCAAAAAAGGACAGAGTTAAGAAATGATACGAAAAAATTGCTGCATGAAACACAAGAAGGTGGCAAAAGGTTTACAAGAGTGGATGAGTGTGTAAAATTGTCCAATTTCCATGATACCTAGGGGCTGATGTGCCATTGTCAGAGAGAGAAGCTATTGTAGATGTTCATGTGTCTAATAATAATCTGCATCTTTAGCTGCATGAGTGCTTACAAAAATGACCCATATCCATTTAGAATCTTAAATGGATTCAAGGATCTTTGGGTTTTAGGCTGTTTTATGCTTTTGGAATTTTGACCCATTGTGATAAAACCTAAATGGAGATAAAACTAAAAACTGCATTTAGAATGGGCTGAAAGGGAATGGTTGATACGATGTAATGGAGTTTGAGAATAAATGAATCAAAATGAGAACCAAGAGCTTAAGTGAGCATTTAGCTGTGTAGGCAAAAAAGGAAGAAAATTATCTTTAATGTGTAGAAGAAGCAGCAGAAAGATTTATTTATGATGTGGATTAGGAAGGCTAGGGAAAGATGAAACAAATGACATCTTTATTACAGGCTTGAGTGACGGGGGGATGCTGGTGATGCAGTGCTTGGGTTTGAAGACAAAGAGGTCAATTTTGTTCATGTTAAGCCAATGGCATGCCAACTAGGTGAGGTATCGGAGAGGTACCTGAGGCAGGAGAACAGGTAGAAGAAGAAAGTTCAGGAGTGAAGAGATTAATCTGTGATTTGTCAATAAAGCTGCTTATGTATTGTTTAGTAAATAATTTTAGTAAGCCTGTATGAGAATTACCAAAAAGAAAGCAAAATAATAATAAAAAAACCCAAAACCCAAAAGCCATTGAGAGTGACTAGGTATTTTTCATAAAGAGTGTGTTTATTGCAGGTTTAATGACTTGAAGATAGATCTGCTACCAGAAGTTCTTCTCATATCTACTATTATTATAACACTGGGTTTGATTTATGTTTGAGTCAAGACAGCAATCCATTAAAATGAATTGCCTGAATGTTTGCCCAGCAGATCAGGTTGACTTTCATATGTGAAATTTAGTGGTTTAGACTTAGACTGACAGGTTGCACTAAATGGAAGAGCAGTAAAACTATTGTGTCATTCCTGCACTATTTTCTTCTCTTCTTCTGATGTTGTGTTCTGAATCTGCTGTGTTACACTGAGCATACAATTCAGTTTGTTCCACTTCAGATGTATGTTTTCTATATGATGTATTCTATATTATAGAAAACTAAGACACTTTGCCAAGTACAGAGTAAACCAGCTTAAAAACTGTGAAGATGTAGTTGCCTTAATTTATACATCAATGTGACCAATGCTATTTTACATTAGTGCAGCAACTTGCTAAAATATTTAAACAGGAACTTTTTTTGCAGAGGGATTTGATTTGCTGAATGCCATTTCAAAAACAGTGTTTTTCTTACCAAGGACTGTTGGTTTTCAAACTGCTTTTCAGAAGCTTTGGATTTTCTTATTTTTCACTGTAATCAAACCTCCTGTAATTTCCATTCATGCACTACATTTGTTATTTGTCTTAATTTTCCTTGCCTGCAGTGGTAGAGCAGCATTTATTGCTTTGAAAAATGTCAATAAATTGTCAGTTGTGAATTATTTTGTATTTCTTTGTTTTATCTGTGAGAATATTTTTAAGCTGATTGTACCATAGCAGGGGAGCAGAGAGTTATTTTCTGTAGACATTTCATAAAGGTAAAATTTTTCCCAGAGTACTGATGAAGGTGCTGTCTTCTAAAACATACACTACAGCATGTCCCAACGTGCATCTTTGTTGGTCCACTGCCTAGCAGCACACATTAGCATGCTCTTTCTACCTGACTTTAAGTTTAACTTTCTTGTTTCATCAAAGGCAATTTCAGACAAGAAGTTTAAATGCTGGAAGGGGTAGTGTTCATTTTATGGAAATGTGATTTTTATTTGTCATCTGCCAGCACTTCAGTTCATGGCTCTTGAGCTGTTCAAGTGCTTTCCATAAGCAGAGTCTGTGTGGGACTAGGAGACACCTTGAGGAACCGAGAAGCAGTTTTTCATAGCAGCATGGTCTCAACTGAGAGGGAAAAGCAGCATTATCAGCATTATTTTAATTTTTACACTTGTACTTGCGAGGAACTATTTAGAAATAAAAGGTATAAACTGTTGTGCAAAGACCAGGATGGTTGTAGGTTTTGTGCTTACAAACAGATCATCCCACAGTAATGACCTCAGTGATGACTCAGTAAGCAAAGTTTGCCCAGGTGTTGGGATGCTGGTGTCCATGAAAGAGATATTAGCAAAATTGTGCACACAGGGTGACACAAAAGAAATGGGAAGAATATCAAGTAATAATTAAAATATTTTGTTTCAGATACTGAAATTCTTGAATTGCTTTGTGGTTATGCAAAAGAGGCATTATTGGTATTAATTACTAGTTTATGAATTATGTTCATATATTGTTAGAGGTTTTGATTTTAGTGCTTGCTGTGCAAGGTATAGTCTTATACTATAAGCACATACAAGTATGCTAGTGCATACTTGTTTCCCCGGGAAAATATTATTAGCTGTTACTTTTTTTCCAGTTAAAAAGATTAGGGACATTTTTTTTTTACTCTATAGAGGATGCTCTTTGTGTTACCCAACAAATTTACTTTTTGTCTGCCTGTACATAACGGACATCTCCAAGGCAGACTGAAAACCAATGAAGTATTCATTTTTCAGGAAATGAATGGGAAGTGCTATGTGATATGGGTTGGCGCAGATGAGAGCAAGGATTTACAATGATTTTTTTTCACTCTCACTAACATGAAGAGATCTGGAGAAGAGCAGTTTAATGTGTGCAAGGAATGTGACTTTGAGGCATGTTATGAACTTTTTCATTTATACCGAGTAGTTCATCTGACTATATGACAAATCACATGCTTGAAATGTGAGTAAATGTACATTGCAGCCATATGAACATCTAATTCACTGCTTTCTTCTCACTAGTTGTGGTGTTAGAGTGCTGCCAAAAACCCATCTCATGGATCCAAGTCTCCAGATTTATCTGAAAGGAAAGGAGGGGAAAGGACGGGGGCGGAAAGGGAAAACAATGGCAATATTAGAACTAAATTATTATTTAAAAAGGGGTAAGTGAGGTAAAAACATCTTAGAGTCAGTCTTTTACAGTGTCTTCCTTTTGTATGTTGCCTTTTTGGAGTCCTAGAAAAAAACACTATTGCCTTTCAAAAGTGCCATAGCACAAGCCAGCATATGCATAATATTCTTTAACATCTCATTAAAACTAGTCGTTTCAGTTTCCAGTTCAGAGAGAAAGTATATGATGTTGTCTTGCTCCATTGGTGTCTGTCTTCTAATAGTATAGGGCTTGTTAAAAAATGAATGCCACTTTATTTCAGGTATTTCCAAAGAGACAGCTGCTTCAGTGAAAGAAAATAAAACCTTTTTCTAAAGTCAAGGACAGAAACGTTTCTCTTGAATCACTCTTAGCCTTTTTAATGTTACACTGTCACACTGTCTGGATGGTAGCTAGTCTGCTACTAGTCCCAGATTGAGGGAACGGTTCAAATGAAATATGCAGAAATACAGCTGATTATTAAGTCATGAAGACACAATTCCTGTGTATTCAACCTTTCCCCACCCCCCCCACCCCCACCTAATTAGTCATCCATTACAAGTTAGTTTGGTCATTATGGCTTACTGCTAGGAAATCAGTTGTCCACCTCTATAAATTTCCAGTCATCTCTGTCCAGCTCAGGAATATTTAAGTGTCAGTCTCTGAAGGTTTAGGAGATAGCAGTTTAGTCCACGTTTTCAAATTCCTGCTGATGTGACTGAATTCAGTGATACAAGATGTTTTATTTTCTTGCCCACCTGAGAGTGATTATACAGCAGTTCCTCTATTAGGAAAGGTCACACCAATTATGTCAGGCACATCCATAACTTTTAAAATATGTTTATAGCTGGTGTCTGTTGTAGTTACAGGGACCGTGATACATGTGTGAGCATCTGATTGTACATCTGACAGATACAAAATGTGTGAGGATCCGTACTAGAGACTGGGGACCTGTCAAAATACTAGCCAGTTAATCTGAACTTTTAGTACTTTAGATGTTCTGACAAAATAAAATCCCTTTTGTTTGATCTGAATGCTTTCTCTCAGGAAAGTTCATTGCATTAGTAGGAAAAAATACAAATGAAAATTATTGCCAGGCTTTGGTTTACTGTGCTGTCTGGGTTGCAGAAACTCCAGTATTTGTTATTGAAATACATGTGGGGGTTTCATATTTTGAATTTTGCATCAGAATTTCTATGTTAGGATAGCCTTTCTGGGACATAAACCCCTTGTTCTCTTTTCCATATCTGTTATGCTTTCCTGGTCAGGACATTTTTAGGAGCTATAGCCTTATTTATTTTTCTACAATGTAAAACAAAACTTAAAATGGAAACAAAACTTAGAATGCTCACTCTTGTTTACTGTACTTCATATACTAATGGACTAAAAGCTTCTCTAATAGATGGGATTAATGGTCTGGGAGCATCATCACATAAGAAGTTTTCCAGGCTCAAAATATTCAATCTATCAAGTGAGTTCTGTGATACTGTTAGCTCTATAATGGATAACTTCAGACCTTAAATTATATTCCAGAACTGACGAGGTGGTTAAAAACATGCTGCAAGGATTTCCTTAAAAGAAGAAACCAAGGAGGAAGGAGCAGGTGGATGAGGAGGGGACAATATTCTTTTAGGAGTGATCTGCATTTTCAAATTAATGTTTAGGTGATGAGAAACTCTTCTTTTGCATATCCTTCTCTTGATAGAATTTAGTACAGTTTTAATATACATTTTGTCTGAGTCTTCGGTTCCACAGATAGATTAAAAATGAGTTGTCAGGTCTTGCCTCAGATTCTTTCTTCCCTCCTACTTGGAAGAACAGGAGCTCATCATGCTCTGGGAGGAGCTTGCTGTTGGTACCTCAAATTTTCAGAGGTTATGGATAGCATATAGACTAAATCAATCCCTTTCATTAAACATACGCGAGAGATTATCAAGCTTTACAGAATTGCGCTTGCCTGTAGTCTGTGGTTCCCCCAGCCCCGTTGGCTATTCTCACAAGAGGCTGAAATGAAGAGCAGGACCAGAAGGACTTGGGTTCTGAAAGATTTAAGTCCTGCACCCGTGAAGCGTTCTCTCTGGATTAATCCTAGGTCTCCTTTTTCATTCCCTCCCATATACTTTAAGGCCCACCACTGCACTGTCCTGCACCTCGCTGCCCTGGAGCTGCATGGGCCGGTTAGCCAGGTGGATGGGGTAAGGGTTATGTCCTCCCTGCATCCCTCTTGGGGCTGGGAGTGGTGACATTATGATTTTTGCCTTTGACCCTAAGATTCACAGTCTCGGGAACTGTAGAAATGCAATTACTTGAAATTGTTGTGTTTCTCGTTGTGTTGGACTCCTGGTTTAAAAGCTAGTGGGAGCAAAATCAACGGTGAGGCGGCAAAGTCTGCTTTAAGTATGAAATATAGCAAAAAGCTACTACCTTTGGTTCCAGAAAGGATAGGAGGCAATAGTACTCCTCTTGCTTACAGGGAGAAGCTCTTATGCCTGCTGGGATATGGACAGGATGGGGCTTTCCAGAGGCACAACCAGTCCCAAACATCCCCCTGCAATGGTGGCTTGGCTGCTGGCTGCCCCAAACTGCAGCTGAATGGCACGGCCTCCTCCAAGGAAGCAGAGGAGCAAGTTGCTATTAACAACCATAACGACCTTATCGGATCAGTTTGGGTTTCAAAGGGATTCTGCCACTCTTCCAGTAGCTTCATGAAAGCTGGCATCTTCTTCCTTTCCTCCAAGGAGTTAGCATTTCAAACAAGTCTATTTAACCAAGAAGCAGACGAGGTTGAAAGTCTTTATATTGTTTAAGCTTCACCTTTACTGGTGACCCCAGAAGGATGAATGTGCTGTAGGGGAGAGCTGAATATTCTATGAATCTTGAGGTGACTTTCTGTCTCGGAGAAGGCTTTTTGGTGGGGCAGGATCTGCAAATCCTTTCTAATTGCTCTCGTTCTTATTAAGGGCAAAACCCAGGCTATTGGCAAGCCTTTTGCCTCCAGAGGCTACAGTCCCCAAATGCTTATTGTTTCATATCTTTGTAGTGGGAAACATCCCCTGTTTTGCTTTGTGCTCTGAGACATTGTCTAGTATTCCCTTTTTTATTCCATAGAGTTTTAAATTTATGAGGGGCATTTACTGCCTCTGTCATGATAGATAGAAGCCTAAGAAACTTGGAGGGGAGATGAACACAAAGCTTTCACCATGCATGGGAGTCTGGGCTTTTCTTTGCATTGGGTGACTAGCATTCAGGTCTCCTTTTTGGTAAATTGTAGCTGGGGAGAGAATTTATCTGGGAATTTTACTGCTATATTTAAACATGGTTTCACAACAGTGGTTACACCAAAGCTGTGATTTGAGGTCAGATCTTAATTTTCAGACAAGTAAAACCCCAGGACTTCTTCCTGCCTGCCCCACTGAGTATGTGCACCTGACTGCTGGAACCTAAATGCTGGCAGAATGTCAGCTCTTCCCAGCCAGCTTTAATTCATGTTTATGTGCAAGGTAAATAATGACACATACACAAATGCTGTCACTTGCTAGCTGAGAAGCTGAAAAGAACAGGTTTTAAAACTGTCCCTCTGTTCTTGACTACGTGATCGCTACTGTTCTGTGCCAGAGTAAAGGCAACCAGCTTAGTTTAAATCTTTGTTTCCACATTGCAGACTCAACAGCTGTTGACTCCTCTCTCTTCTATGTATATGTAACATCCTTTGTGTCCTTATTTTTAAATTATGTGACTGGGATTTACAGAAGTGTATAGATTCATCCCTATTTCATTGCATTTGCAAACTTCCAATCAATTTGCTCCAATCTGGGAGCAGGGTTTGGTCAGAAATGTGTACTTTTGAGATTACCACTCCAAATCTGTTGCATTTTTCACAAAGCAAACATGTATTTCATAAAGCCTGAGGAATATATAGCTTGGTCAATTTAGTATTGCTGAAGCATTATCAGTGATCTTCCGCTTCCCATCTGTGATTCTGAACTCTGCATCATTATGTTGGTATTTCATACTCCCCACTCCATTAACATTTACGATGTGTAGTAGGGGCCAACACTTCTCCAAGCACAAGGAATTCAGCAAGATTACAGGATTGACTTTTACAATTTATATTTTAAAAAGATTCACTGAAATCTGAGATGCTACATATACCTGTGGGTTTCTTTTAAATGGTGAAGATAACTTTAAAGTGAAACTACTCTTTACTTTGAGAAAGAATTGCTGGATTGCCAACTTTTTTCCAAGAAGGTTGAGGTAGTTCTTGAACACTGAAGACAATTTATAAATTCTTTCCTTTTTGACAATTAAGACTATAATTGTTTAAGATCAGGCTGCTTTAAGTTTGCAACAAGAATGAAATATAAAATACTGTAAAGCCAGTTTCTTACTATACAGCATTATATATCAACACAAGACAAGGTTAGACTGAGTAGTGTACAAATGCTTTCTGGAAGAATGAGTGGTGTTAAGGGCTCAAATATTTACTGCTGTGGATTTTGGAATGTAATTGTTCTGCAGTCTGCAGTCCTGTTTTATTTGAAAACATTTTACTTCTCTGGTTAAATATTGATTCTGTTTACTATTTCAACATTTTATGAATATTTTGTTTTCTCTGGGGACATTCTATGCATTTTATCAGCAGAATAAATGAAGTAATTCACAAACCAACCTCCTCTTGCTCTCGATGGCTTTAGGGGACCTTGTCATTCCCTGTAGCCTTTTCTCAGGCCCAGCTGTGTGGCTCTGAAATCACTTGGCTGGTAATTAGGTATTTATCAGATTGTTTCTGAAAAGGGATGAGACAGTTATCTGACACAATTATCTTTGAAAATTGAATCCTTCTTTTCTGGTACTGCTGAGGACATTCAAAGATACTGCTAATGTTTAAAGCTAAATGCCTTTGAAAAACCCTTGCTTTTTTAGATCAGGTATAACAGAGGAGTCAAAATATATTCAAAGGATTATTTTTTTTTTTTTTTTTTTAACCTTTCAGGCTTGGGATTTTCTTTCTATCTAATGTTGTTTCTTTTCCATGTGACTGTTTGGAAGTCCTTTTGACAGCAACTACTTCAGACTTACACTACTTAATAGTCTTTAAACATTGACATTTTTTCTTATGAGTCAAGAAATTACTGATTGCGTCAAGCCATTACTAATGATATTCTTTTGCCTGTTCAAAAAGTGATGAGTATGTTGCTCTAGAAATTTAGAAATGTGGTATTTCATATTGGGAAATCTGCAACAAATACAGTACTCAGTTTTATCCAAACATTCCCTCAAAAGTCATGTTAGTGGAGACACAAGTCATTGATTTAATATGCCAAAGGGCAAAAAGAGATAATATATTGGTTATGTAAGATACGAGAAGGTTCTTGCTATTCGATCATTCCTTGGTTATATTTTCAAAAAGCAAAATTTTTTAACATTTAGCCAGTTCTTATGATTTGTCTATTGGAAAACACAGGACTCATTCCACTCTTACTCAATTTGTCATAAATTTAGATTGGAGTGCAAGCATATTCTTACTATTTCACAGAGAAAGCATTGCTTTTAACAAGTTTAAACCTTTTTGAAGGAGCCTATTTAAGTCTGAACAGAAGATACTTCCACCTTTCATTTCTATAAACTCCTTTTGCACATAAATGATACAAGAATTAAGGATCTGATATAATAGGAGTAGAGTAGCACCTTTTTTTAATTATTATTATTATTTCTTCCTCACATTCCCAAGTAGAAGCATCTCTAAAGGGAACTTTCCTTTTTACTTTTGTCATGCTGTTTTCCAGACTTGAGAGACAATGAGAAAATTTTATATGTGTTGCGTTCTTCTGAGTAGGCATAGACTAGTACCTGGTGCTTGGCAGTCTTGTGATTTGGGTTCAGAATCATGTTGAAATTTTGTTTCCAAACTTGTGCTGTTGAGTCACAATCAGAAAAAAAAATCTCACTAAAACAGGGCAAGGCATTTAAATGATAGTAACCTCATAGATAATCTGTGAATTTTGTTACAATTTCTATTCTAATGACTATGCCTTAGTGAACCAGCTACTCACCAAGAATTGTTGGGTTTTTTCCTCCCCTCCCTGCTTTATGCCTCGTTTTGTCTATAGAGCCACATCGAAATCCAGCTCTGAATTCAATTAGTTTTCCCATAGGGTTTTCCATAATGCTGTTACTATAGGTTTTGCTTCACATTTCCTTGCTTGCCCTTGCTAAGAGGTGGTCCCCAAAAATGGAGGCCCAGGTTGATTAACGGTGATACAATTCTGAAAAATATGAAATTGCATTTAAAAAACCTAAACCAAACGAACACCAAACAGTCCCAAACAGATGTTTCAAAAGTCTTGTGTTTTAGAGTTATGTGGAGTGAGTGAGTTGAAGCTCCTGGAGAGTGTAGTTCTGCTCCTTTGGCAGGCTCCTTTATAGAGAAATTTGGTGTTCTACTCATGAGAATGATGCCAGGCAGCCTGGCTACAACTGGGAAGAACAACCCAAAGTGTTGCTTTCCTCTGGGTATGAAGCACACGTAAATTTTAGTAGATTAGAAATGTCTCTAAAGCTACATTCCTCTTCCTGTCGCCCAAGCGCTTGTGTGTGTGCCCACACACGGAGAGTATCCTGCACCGTAAAGCTTTTAGCTGAGACCTTAAGGTCTTTCCTTCTGGCTGTCTTGTATGGCTTCTTGAGAGTTACAACATAAATATCTTCACTTCTCCCCTGTCTTCTCACAGCTTTTAGCTATATTGGCAGTTTCAAAAAAAAAAAAAAAAAAAAAAAAAAAAAAAGCTAATTAAATTATGTCACTTTCTGGGTTTGAGGAAAGTTTTGTCCAATGAATCCACTGGTGACTGATACCAATTACCTTTGGCCCTTGATTGCTCCCCTGAGAGTGACTGAATATAACATAGAGAACAAAACTTGCAATAGCAGGTCTGTGCAAAATAATAGTTCGGAAGTTAGAATTGATTTTTGCTTTCCAGGGGAATAATCAGCATGAACACAAGCACTGTGATGACAGGCAATGGCTTATGATGTTGCATAGCATATTTAAGCGTTAGCCTGTCTGTATGTTCTGCTTACCTGTGGGATCATAAGGTTATTCCTCCAAAATGTCATCACGAACCTCTTCAACTTTCCATGTTTGACTGTGCATTGAGGACTTTTCACAGGGTAAGTGATTTTCCTAGGTTGTTTTTTTTTGTTGTTGTTTTTTGTTTTTTTTTCTTTTAAACCTTTTAAGCCCTAAAAGACGTGCCAGCATACTGTCTCCATCCAACCAGCCTCTATTGCAGGACCATTTGATGCTGCTGGCTTTCTAGTCACTCTAACACTACAGCTTTCCAGCATTTTGTAGTTTTCTGTGAGAGGTAGCCTTCCCTCGTTCTGTGCTAAATACTTTATAATACTGTATTTCCTGAAACAGTATATGGATTGCTGATTTTGGTGCCGCGGTTCCCGAATAGTGAGGCAGGATAATCACAGCTGAGGCAGGGAGGAGATCTTTTAATCCAGTGCCCTACTCAGAGCAGGGTCAGCCAGGGCAGGTTACCCAGGACTGTGTCTTGTCAGCTTTGGCATATGAGGATGGAGTCTTGATGTTTATCAGGGTTACGTATTCCACTGTCCAATCACCCTTACATTAGAAAAGTTTTTTCTGTATGTTTAAGTGGAATTCCCTGTGTTTCAGTTTGTGCCTTTTGCCCTGTCATTGGACACCACTAAAAAAAGCCTGACCCCCTCATTTTCATTGCCTCCCAGCAGGTATTTATCCACGTGGATCAGATCTGCCTGAGCCTTCTCTATTCCTCACTGAACAATCCCAGTCTCTTTCCCACGTGACAGATACTATCACCCCTAAATCATCTTTGTGTGCCCCTTTGCTGAATTTGCTGCGCTCTCAGTCTTGTACTGGGGAGCCCAACACTGAACCCAGCCCTCCAGGTGTGGCCTCACCAGTGCTGAGGAGAGGGGAAGGACCACCTCCCTCCATCTGCCATCAGCATTCTTCCTAGAGCAGCCCAGGATACCTTTGGCCTTCTTCACTGCAAGGATACCTTGCTGACTCAACTTCTTGTCCAGCAGGAACCCCAGGGCCTTCTTGGCAGAGCTGTTTTCCAGCCACATGGCCTCTGGTGTGTACTGGTGCCCTGGGTTATTCACCAGGTGCAGAACTGGGGATATTTCTTTGAACTTCATGAGAGTGCCCAGCCTGCAGACATCCCTCTGGATAGTGGCACAACCATCTGGTGTATCAGTCACTCCTCTGAGTTTTGTGTAAACTGCAAACTTGCTGAGGGTTTGCACAGTCTCACTGTCCAGGTCACTACTAAAGATATTAAATGGTATTGGACCCAGTAGCAACCTCTGGGGTATACCACAAAGGACTGCTCTCCAGCTGGACTTTGTGACGCTGATAACATTCTTTTAAGCCTTGGCAGTTCAGTGAGTTTTCAGTCCACTTCACCCTTTGCTTCTGTATTTTATACTTCATCAGTTTCCTTACAAGGGTCTTATGGAAGACAGTGTCAAAGACCACTTAAAGTAGAGATAAACAACATCCACTGATCTCCCCTTACTCACCAAGCCAGTCAACTCGTCATAGAAGGCTTTCAGGTTGGTTAAACAAGGTTTCCTCTTCATAAACCATGGTGGCTACTCCCAACCATCTTCTTGTCCTTCCATGCCTGCGGAGATGTTCTCCAGAATAGGTTCATACATTGCCTTCTCAGGGATCAAGATGAAGCTGACAGAGCTGCCCTTCTCTGGATCCTTCATCCTGAAGATAGGGGTGACACTTGCTTTCTTCCAGTCCTCAGGAACCTCTCCTGATAGTCACAACCTTTCAAAGCTAGTCAGAGTGGCCTTGCAGTGACGTTGGCCAGCTCCCCTAGCTCTCATGTGTGAATCCTGTCAGGTACTGGGGACTGGGGTATATGTCTGGGTACTTTAAGTGCTCCTTAACCTGATCCTCCCCCACTGCGGGAAGTGGGGGACTTCCTTAGTCCAGTCTGCCTCTCTGGTTTCAGAGGCCTGGGACTCCTGAAGGCTGGTCATGCCCACAAAAACTGAGATAAGGCATCAAATACCTCAACCTTTTTAATTTGCTTTGTCTGAGGTCACCCACCTCATTTCCCCTGGTCTTTCTTCTGCCGCTGATCTACTTGTAGAAGGCCCTCTTTGCTGTCCTTCACAGGCCTCACCAGCCTGACCTCCAGGTGGGCTTTGGTTTCCCTGCCAGCAGTCCTGCATGCTCGGGCAGTGTCCCCGTGTGGCTTCAGGGACAGCAGGGAGCAGCGAGGGCTCGGCAACCGCATTTGGCTCTTCGAGAGAGACACCAGCAGTCTGGGACGCTGGCAGGGGCAGGAGCCTGCAGAGCACTGTCAGCTTTCTCCAGTGCCCCCAGTTCACAGCACAACTGGAAATCATTGCATTACAGTTAATGGTGTTGGGGTTGGTTTTTTGTTGTTTGGTGTTTTCTTTTTTTAATTTCTCTTTACACTCCACTTCATGCTTCATACCTTGCATTGTGCGTTTATTGCATTATGAACATACTGCTTCCTTTACACAGGAATCATGTTCTGTTGCTCACTGTCTCACTTATGTACTCCTCCTTGAGAAAAAAACTTATTTGTTAAAGTTGTCCCTTATTCAAAATTAATCTCACTTTATATATCCAGGCTATATATATAGCCACACAAAGCGATTAGCAGAACTTGTCATAGAGATTGTTTACGACACAGACTGGTGGGAGAAAAAAATGTGCCCTAAGTTTGGCTCCTTACACTAAGCTGTCAGGTGTAGGCAGCATAGTAGAGGGTATTTAGGGTTTAGACTACAGCTGATGCCACTTGCCAGTCTGTCAGGCTGATTCTGCTGTTTGGGTTTCTGCTGCAGTCTTTCAGTACAAGTGGATGAATGTGAAAAAGCTTTTTTTCTTTTTCTTTGAGTTATATTAGGTGAACTATTCCTATGGTACTGCTTAGGCAGTAAGTATGCCATACAGAGAATCAAGTCGGTTAAAATCTAGGTGAAATAGTTTTACATATAAGTTTGCCACCTGCTAGCCTAGAAATACAAATTGAGCATATTCAATCCATTACTAATATTATTATTTTACTCTTGGTTTTCTCACTGCAATAAAAAGAAACCAAAACAAACCACAGCTTAAAATAAGTAAATAATATGTCTTGTATCATAACTGTTACAACTGACCTAATAAACAGTTCTAAAAAAGCAATCTGGAATACTACAAGTTTAAATAAGGGCAGCTTCATGAATGCCTGCTGAAACTGTCACTGAAAGGATCGCAGTCCTGGTCCACTTTATACTGATAACTACTTTGGTTTAAATAGCTTTATTTTTATTATTTTTTTTTGTAGCTACTTTGATCTTAGTAGAGTTGATTTACTTTATAACAGAAAGGGAGCTGGCCTGACTTTTCCCACCTAGTTCATCAACCCATTGTCATTCTTGCTCTTAAGTGGAAACAGTTGAGGCAATGTATGGCAGTGCTTCCTTCCCATCCTCTTGGAACCCCAAATAAATTTACTTTAACAAAGACAGGATGTTTAAAATAGTAAAGGGATGTTCCTAATTTCAATGGTATATAACTTTACTGATTATAATGCACAGGAGGAGTAAGTTCAGAAGTAGTGTCAGTCTAAACAGAGATGACTGGGTAACTGGGTGTCCAGCTGATGGACATTAGGACTTTGTAAACGAAAGGACTGAAAGTACGGGAAGGCCTATCCTATCCAATATCAGCAGGCCTAACAATGCCTGACAAGCTTCAGAAAGTTCTACATTCAAATTGAGCTAACATTGCTTCGAAAGGAAGATTTTTCTATTTATTTTCTCCTTTCAGTGAAATTCTGTCAGTTCACTCCAGAATGACCTTTGGTTACCTGGCAAATAAAAATTCTGTCTCATCCTGTAGGTAAACAATTTTATTTAGCATAATAATTACCAAAGTACATAAATCTTATAAAGGGAAGTTATTTTTACAAATTAGAATCTTAATTACCTGGCCTTTGTGCCCTTTTTTTACTACTCAACACACTGTCAAATCTAGTCTTACCAAGCTGGTTACTATTTCTGACAGAAGCAACAATATTAATCAAATTGTAAACAAAAAAATGAATAAATAAATAAATCTAGCATTGTTTTTTGTCTGGTTTTTGCTTCTGCTGCTGGATGCTGCACTGGCTATAGTGATAAATAGCACTATACTTGGGAAGTGCAAGAAAATAATTGATTAGACCCTTTCCCTGCATTTACCATAGTGCTCCTTTCCCCTCTGGGTTTGTGCAGTTTAATTTGCCATTGATTATTTAATGATTATAATGTCATAGAAGAACCAGTGTTTATCTTCATTGTGCACTATGGAGCAACACATTGGACCTGAACCTTTTCTTGCACATTTTGGTGTAGATCTGCAGTCATTTGATACGTAGTTAAGTGAGGTCTCAGGCCAGCTGAAGTTTATATGGCAAGTTCATCCTTCTTCTGTCACTGGCAACATCTAATTAGTGCCAGTCCTTATTTGCAGTATTAGTTTTGTATTTCAGACACTGAAAGACTAATTGCAGAGTAAGACCAAACACAGAAACAGTTAGCTCAATTATAATCAAAAAAGTTAAGTGTTATGACGCTGAGAAGTTTGTATATGAATAGAAGTATATGTGGCAGATATTTCTCAGGCTTTTACTGTGTTCTAAGGGAAGCAGCGTTTTAAATTGCCAGCTGGATGCTTTGGGTTGTGATACATTTCTTTGAGTTTCTTCCACAATAGCATAGTACTTGAATTGCGGGAATGTGGCAGTAGACTATGATAAGAAAGATCTTATTTCTCTTCTGCTGAACTCAACTTCTATCTGAAAACCATTTTCCATTCCAATGACATCTTTTTCTACTTTATCTTTTCTGTGATCAGGGCTACTATTTCAGAAGAAAGCACTATACTCTGAATAATAGTGGATTAACCTTCTATTCAGGATTGTTTTCAAGGAATATCTATAAGAATTGTTTTCATATTAAAATTGTTTGGCTTCATTAAAGCCATCATCACTGAAATATTCTGTAATAATAATGTTTTTCATAAAACTGAAATAATTTCAGATTTTAGAATTAAATATCATATTTCAAACATAAACCACAAGCAGAATTAGAGGGCAGAAAGCATTTTAACAGCCCAGCGGTCATGGTCTGAGCTCCCTGTGGGGCTCTGCTCATAAAAGGGGATTAGAGAGAAGCCGTAGTCTACCAAGTAAGTAAATGGAAGTGAGAGGTATGGAAAAGAAAAAACTTTGGATTCATGTATGGGATGCTGTCAAAGATAGGGCAAGTGCCACCAAGTATGTTCCTAGGATTCATCTCTTTCCCACCCCCACCTTTATGGCTGTGGTGGGTTAACCTTGGCTAAAGAGCAAAACTTATTGCTGATTAAAATAGACTTGGATGGTGAGAAAGACAGGCAAGAACTAAAAACTTACCTCCCTTCCCCACGTTTCCTAGGCTCAACTTTACTCATTCATTCCCAACGCCTCTACCTCTGCCCACCACCACCCCCCACAGAGTGGTGCAGGGGGTTGGGGAATGGAAGGCTGTGGTCAGTCCATAACAGCTCCTCTCTGCTTCTGCTTCTTCCTCCTCACATTTTTCCCCTCCTCCAGTGTTGATATTTCCCTTGGGCTGGGGTCCTTCAGGATAAAGGTGCTCTGGCACAGGCGCTTCATGGGCTGCAGCTTCCTTCAGGGCACATCCACATGCTGCTGTGTGGGTATCTGCTCCAGCATGGCCCTCTCCCTGTTCTCCTGCTTTCACCTTGGTGTTCTCTCTCCTGAGTTTGACCTTTTTTTTTTTTTTTTTTCTTTTTTCTTTTCTTTTTCCCTGTTCCTCTGCTTGTCTGGCATTTCCCCCTTTCTTACACAGACTTTCCCAGAGGGACCACCAGCCTAGGTGACCGGCTCAGCTTTGCCCTGCACAGGGTTTGCTGGAGCCATTTGTGTCTGGCACAGGCAGCCCCTGGCCTCTGCTCAGAGAGGTCACCCTGCGGTACCACCTCAAACAGCACCTTGCCACGTAAAACCAGTACAATCTGGTTCACAAATAATATTCTGCCTCCAGAATGTGTGATATTAACATCTATGGAGATCAGTAGGAGCTGTGTCCTGCCACTGGATGGGAAGATTTAGGCTGTTATTGAATCAGAGTCCTTGAATAATTTTGCTACATGTATAATGAAATTAGTCTTTCATGTTGACTTATATTATGTGAGGACCTCACATTACAATGACGAAGTAAATCCTTAACTGAATAAATTAATTTTCTTTGTTTGGGGAACCAAATTCAATGGGCTGCCTCATCAGCTTTGCATTAGAAACAACATTTAATCTTGTGTTTTCAGACAGAAATTAAAGGTGGGGAAGCTATGGGAATGTGAAGCCAAAGTGGTAAATAGTTTTCTAAAGCAAGCCTGCATTACTGTAGAGAGGAAGATGTTAATATTCTAAAGGCCTGAAGTTACAAATCCTCATTTCGGTCTTGTAGTTATATTATGAATAGCATTTTGAGGAACATGTAACACCTTGGCCATTAATTGCCATTAACTCTGCCATTAAGAGCTGTCAAGCTGTTTGCAACAGAAGAGCAGCCATACAAGTGATAGGGAAAATTAGAAGAATGGGAATGGAAGGAACTGGGGTTTTGTGTGCAGAGTACTTGAAGTGAGAAAAATGGAAGGAAATATTTTGTAGGATTCAGGTAAGAGCAGTTGTAGGAAATGGAGTGTTACTACTACTGGTTGCTAAGATAATAGAAATGCAGGTGTAACACAAGAAGCAAATGTAAAATGCAGCATGTGTAGGTGATTGAATCTATTCATATTTAACTTATTTATACATTTTTTTAACATCCGCAAGTATCAGATGATACCAAATACGCCCACTAACAATGCAACTCTTCTGTCTGCAGTCATTAAGTATATATTAGGTTTACAGCTGAAAAGTCTCTGTCCCAGCAGGCTTGAAGTGACTGATGGCACTGTAAGTTTTTTCACTGTTAAGATTCTGTCTGTTGGCATTTAGCTAATACAGGAATCGTAATCCAAACTGTTAATCTCGGAGTATACGTTCTTAACTACAAGGGGAACGAGTATGAGGAGACAGAAATGAGAACTGCAGTGGTAATGTTACCAAAATCTAATGTGCTCATTTGTTATTGGAGTAGACCTTCACGCGTCAGCCTGCTTCAAATTTACAGTTGTGTTTGGTGGTCTCTAATTGTTGGTTAGGGTCAGGCAATTGTGCACGTCTGGTAACTTGACAGACTCTTAAAATAGTGTCTCTTTTGTTCACAAGAACTCGACATGAATCCCAGATACTATGCAATATATGGGACGTTGCAGTCATGCACATTTTGGTTTCTATTGCGTTAAAGGCCCTTTTATAAAAACAAAGCAAAACAAAGAAGAGAAAACCCCCAAACACTAAACCTATTGATTTACAGATCGTGCGTATTTAATTAGATTGTCTGAAGAAAATCTTACTGTTTTTAGAAACCTGTGGTTAACTAAAAAACACCGTACGTTTTTTGAACCTATAGCAGGAAGACATTTTGCACAGGTCGGTAAGCTGTAAACAAGGCCTGAGGAGTTCTGGCAAAGTCTGTACTAAGTGCTAACGTTGCTGAAGTGTAAGAAATGAGTAGGATGGGCGGAGATTGTTTTTCAGCAGTGGTGGAATTGTAAATACTTTTCAACCTACAGTTGTAGTGATCAGAAAAATGAATCTAAAAGTCACTTTTTGATTCAAAAGATTTTTTCCTTCATAAGTTTCCATTAATTCTACCTGTCAGATAAACATTTTCTGCTCTTAAGAATACAGAAACTCATCAGAAAGTTGCTGTAACTGTTCAAGTTATTACTGGGAAAATTATCCTTAATCCTCATTCAGCAAAAAAACATGTCATAAGAAGTGGACTAAAGTTTTAACCTTTCTTATATAAAAAACTGAATAGTGTTGAAGCATTTTCAATGTAGGCAGGTGTTTCAGTATGTCCTTGAACTGAAATGGATTAAATCTATATTGAATTATCTTGCTGAAGTGAGCAAATTCTTTAATAAATTGACCAAGCAACAAACATCACTTTAAAATATCCATGTGTGCTATGGGGGTCCTCATGTCTCCCTTTAAAACATTTTTGGGCTTATTTATATTCTGTTTGTGGTTTGCAATTTCCTAGAAAATTTAGCATCATTTTAATAGCTAAAACTATTGAAACCAGCATACTTCAAAGAGTTACACTGGGCAAAAATATTTAGAAGTACCTTAAATTTATGATTAATTTGTCTGTTCTTTTTTCTGTTGTGTATTGCAGGTGACATTTACGTTAGCGCTGCTGAGCTGGTGTAATGCAAGGAAGGACACATCATGAAATGGAAACATTATCCTTTTCTGGTCATAGTAGCTGTATTCAGCCTTTCCAGATGCCACCAGTTACTGGGTCAGCTCATTCCAGGTAGGTACCTTTTATTTAAACATAATTGTTCGAGTTTTTAAGGATCATTTTTTATGTTGTCCATGTGAACACATGCATGTATATTCCTGATGTTCTCTCTCCATGTATTAATATGCGTGTAAAGGAATTTATAAATATATCTGCATATTTTAAACACAAAATTTAATATGTACTGTGTTGTCTGTGTTGCAGTGAGTTGTTTTTTTCAATTGCAAAGAAAAATACAGAAAAAGAGTGTCCTGAAAATATACGTATGAGAAGGTTAAGGTGGCTATTAAAGCATTCCTTTGATTAGCAGTATTGGTGGAGGGAAGAAATACAGAATGCAGGAACAGACTTGACTATCAAAGAGAATAGGAAATCTATAGAGAACCGTCCTGAAGAAGAAAAATAGCAGCAACTGTGAAATGCCGTGTTTTCAGTGAAGTCCTAGAGATCAGGGATTGTCCTGATGTTTGCATATGGCAAGCCTTACTAGTGCAAAGAGTAGGAAGCATGTGTAAATATGGCAAGATACTAACCAACTTTAAAGGGAAGGTGGTGATCAAATAGGTAACCTGTATCAGTCCAGTGAACAGTGCACTTTTATCACAGTAATATACAGGAAACAAAATCTGTGGTGTTATGTTGGGTTTTTTTTGAAGAACAAATCTGTAAGAACAGCTTCTGAGTCATTCTGAATCATCTTCAATATTCGTTGGGGAAACCCAAACTAACTTTGATCAATACTGCTGATAACGTACAACCTTGTAGTAACACGTAGGAAAACTCAATGGACATATAAAAAAGGAAGTGACATACTGATTTTTGGTGGCTGTTTTTCTGCTTTGCATCTGAATAATAACATAGAAGACTCTACTGGCTCTATTTTTAAGTTGAGTACATCGTGTACGCAGAATTTTGTGGCGATACAATTGTTCTCCATGTATCTGTGGGCAACTAGTTCAGATGTAGACTACTGAATGAAAAGAGCAAGGAAAAGGTGAGGGTTTTTTCCTTCAAGGATTTGTTGCCCTATAAGGTTCATGGAAAGTAAGTTAAGGAAATGAATTGGTATTTCTTTCTTCTTCCCCACCCCCCACCCCACCCCCCAGCTTTGTTGGTTTCAAACGTATAATG
>JAVJGJ010000014.1:109096933-109119131 GCA_035590215.1 Microhierax caerulescens | reverse complement strand
CCCCCAGCTTTGTTGGTTTCAAACGTATAATGTAGGAGATGCAAAAAGACTCCAGAATAAAGGAAGGTGTAAGTTAAAATTATCATTTTAGAAGTTTGACCTCAGACGTCATACATAATTTCAAAGTAATTTACCTGTCACACAGACGTCTACCTCTCTTTTTAAAAGGAATGTCTGCAGATCCGAATATCTTTGCATGATAGCTACCTCCATCCACTTGCATTGCATTCAATTTAGTCATAGTTTTTGTAGACTCTGCTAAAAAGACTGTTTGCATTGTATTACGTTTTCCATCACATTAGTTTCAGGATAAAATCACAGGTGGCATTTTGATTTTCTCCCTGCTTTGTAATTTTCATCACGGACCCCAGACTTGAACCAAGAGATTACTGTACTTGGCCAGACATCAGCATGCTCAGCCTCTACTGGCAGGGTGCCAGGAGTGTGATTATCACAAAAGATCAAATAAAGCAGGATTATTATTTTTTTTTCCTTTAAGCAGTTCATCCCATTCATTTTGCTCTTTTCATGTCTTTTCCTTACAAAGGCATGTCTCATTTTATTTTTTTTATGCATAGGAAGAAAGAGCTGTGCAAAACCTCAAACTTTTTCCTCCATTTAATGGGGAGAAAAAAAAAATCATGGTTCTTTGGAATTCTGCTGTATCCATTAAAAATATCAATGAAGCAATGGGTAACAGCTTTTTCTGAGGATTGTTAAAAGCACTAAGCAGCTAAAACATCTGTGATTGCAGTACTACAATCATATTGTTAAATTAATAAAATTGTTATTTTATTTCAATAAACCCTGTGCTTTCAAAATAACAGTTTCAATGAAATTATTATGTCATGTTATTAATAACCTTTTAAAATCAAGTGTTATGGTTTCAAACTCTCCAGTTCTGTCTTACCTAAAAATTCAAAAATTGTTCCAGCTTATTGATGACATAGCTTTAATTTCACATGACAACTATCAGAAAGGTGTTAAAGCTTACCCTTAGAACTGGAATTCTCAACTCCAGTAAAATGTGATGAATTTTAATGGTGGTCTTAGAACTTTGAGACATTTACTGTAGTTTTTGCTGAATCTTTACATATATTCTTGTTGAGTCTTACTCTTTTGCATAGGGGGTCCACAGGGAAGTACTCTCTCCCCCCTTTATTAAAATCAGGGCTGAGCCTTTCATCTCATGTCATTACATCTTACCTCTAATTCACATATAAAATACACTCGCAATTCCACTATGGCTGACTCCCGAGGCACAAAGTATCTCTGCCGTGGCACATCTTTATTTAATCAGGGGTTGAACATTATCTGGGAAAAATATGATTTTTCTTTCCAGTTGCTCTGCATATTTAAAATCTGGAAAACTTGGGAGTTGATTTTAAAGTGCACTGGTCTAAGAAAACATGGCATTAACTGAAAACATAGAGCTAAAGATAAGCATTTAAATATAATATAGCATTAGTTAAGTCATTGAAGTGTTTTAAAGTTACCTTGTCAAAAAAACAACATGCAGCAAAAAACCATGGAATGACAAATTTTGAATGCTCCTGTCAGATTATTAGCAGTTTTCTGTAACAGAATTCTCTGTAGATCTTGGGGAGAGAAGAATGAGGAGAAAACCTCTTTTGAACCCAGATTTTTGAGAAATTTTGATAGAAGCTTGTAGATCTCCATGGTCTACAAGTACTGTGACTCAGTACTTGTGCAAAGACTGATGTTGCATTAGGAAGCCTGACAATTTCTGTAATTTTCAAGTAAAATGTTTGCTTTTCTGAGACTTTTTTTATTTTTAAATCTGTGAAGTGCATTGTTTCTCCAGGAATAGGTTTCCTTTAGGAGATGCAGATATATAATAAAGTATAAGATATATAAACCATACATAGTAAAATGTACATTTGAGAAATACGTTTTGCTAGTGTAAGTTAAAAAAAAACACAACAAAAAACAAAAAACAACCCACCATGAAACAGCCCTCTCTGATAATCATAAAAGCTTGCTGAAGTCCTGAAGAGAAGCAGGCCGGGATCTGATCCCTTCTGGGGCAGACAACAATATTTTAAATTTCCTTTTCCCTAATGCTTCTTGGCTTCCTAATGAAACACTACAGGAAATACATTCACTATACTAGCGTGTTTGCCTCTTTCAACAGGAGATAGTTGTTAATCATAACGAAACTTTCATAAATTCAAATTGTCCTTTTTCACTGCCTCTAACCTGTTAAGCTGTAAGCAATTATATTTGGCAACTGAAAACTCTTACATCCCAGTTTTTGTCAAGTTAATCATAGATCAGTAACATAAGTAAATTGGTATGGTTTTTTTTTGTTTGTTTGCTTGTTTTTTCAATCACTGTCAACTATTCACTACTCAGACTCTGTGATCTGGCTAGTGAAAACAAGACTTGTAGTTTTCTTCATCACCTGCTTGTCAAACTACTGAATTTGTTGTCTGAATGTGATACTTTGGGTTTATACGAGTGATTGATACATTCTGAACAGAAATGCCATATTCTTCTGGTTCCCCTGCAACCTGTGAATTTACCTTGAAAAAATGGTTCTTAGCACTGAAACATCTTCATTTGCTGCTTCATAAAGAAGATCAGTGTCTTGTATAATGTAATGTGTACTCACTCATTCATCTGTACTTTTTAAGTGCCTGAATGACTTTTCAATCTAATATCCCAAATAAATCTATGATCTGAACATTGAAGAGTTCAGGTGAAGAATTTAGCTAGCGCTTTGGTTGTGCTGTTGGTTTTTTTTTCTAATAATGTTTAAAAAATAAATGTTCACCCAAACCCAACCCAAAGTGTAATTATTGACTGTCTTTTGGCACAGGCTGAGGCAAAGAGAGTTGGATGCTCAAATTCCATATAAGACCCTGATTGTGAAGCTCTAAAGGAAGAGCAAAAACTCGCTTAGCTAAGGAAGTCGCCAGACTCCCTTGACACTTCTTAGAGCAGGGGATGTGGATTTAAATTCCTTCAGTTGGGAAGTACTTGAAGGCAGTTTTCATCCTTTCTGAGCAAGTGATCCAACAGCTGAGCTCATCTTTTAAAAAGTTGGCAGTTTTGTTTGTTAAAATTTTGGTTTGTTTTAAAGTAAAGTGATGTTCATAACTATTTTGTGATGAGCATGTAAACAGTTCGGAGCACCTGAACAGGAAAGCCTAGTTTGTTGGTCACGGGGGAAACAAGACAAAATATAGAAACCAAAACCCTCAAAAATGATGTAAAGCTACACCTTCTCAGCAACAGAGCTAGGAGTCCCAGAGGGATGTTAACTCTAAAGACAGAAGGATGTGATTTAACAGGGTCAAATTTTTAAATGTAAGTCCCCAAATTCCATGCAAATTCCATTTATTGTTTCCTTGAATCTGAGCTCAAATGAAGATAACCTTTAGCTATTTTTGATTAAAGACATATGTATAAATATGACTGGAAGTCCGTAGCTCTAATGTAGGAACTCTTATAGAATCATGGAAAATGTTAGTCTAGAAGGCACTTGGAGGTCATTTAGTCTGATTTTTTCCTTTGCTCGAAGCAATGCTATCCTCATAGTTAAACCAGGTTACACAGGGCTATGTCCGGCTGTGTTCTGAGCACCTCCAGGGATGGAAATTTCATAACCACTTGGACCGCTCTCAAGGTGAATTTTTACTACCATTTAGAGCCCACTGGAACTTTTTGTATTGCAAATTGTGAGCCTTGCATCTTGCCTTTTCACTGTGCACTTGTAGGAGAGTCTGCCTGTCACTTCTGCCAAAACCGTAAGGTGGCTGAAGACTGTAGTTAGACCACTACTGTAGATTTCTGTATGTTAAATCAAACCACCTTCTTTAGCCTCTTCCAGCCACCTAACTATCTCAGAGGGTCTCCTCTGATCTCTCTCCTGTTTTTTCTGTGTCTGTCTTGGAGTGAGTAGCCCAAAACTAGATGCACTCTTCATGTGCAGACTCATGAATGACAACTGGAGGGGATTAGTCCCCCCGTGATCTGCAGGCTGTGCTCTCACTAAGGCATCCCACTGTGTTGGTGTTCTTCCCTGCGTCAAGGGCACACTACCAGCTCAAATTCAACTTACCAACCGGGACCACAGATTCATATCTGTCATGTTCTTAACTTTCCATCGTATAACTTCTACTGTGGGAAGGATTGTCTTGGAAGAACTGTTCTGTTGACAAACCGTAGTGGCAAGAAATACCATGTTTTGGTGCAAGTTCTCCAGTAATTTTGTTTTCACAGGCTTTATGAAATGTCAGTCTTGGCCATAATTTTTTTTTTTTTTTTTTTGATTCTAATTTAATATAACTGTGACAAATGCATCTGTAAGTGATGTGTAGCAAGAAATGATGATTTAATGTATTGTTTCCAGTTGTAAGTGCCATGAAGCTTGTAGGTTGTGGTATTCAAGGTCGAAATCTCAGAGAGTAGACAGGCAGTTTAGACCTTCCTGGGGTCAAGGAACATGTGGAAAGATGTGCTCCTGTCATCCACATCCAATTAACTTGAAGCAGACAGAAAATATTCTTCAATTCAGATATAAAGGGGGGGGACACACACGACCCAAACCAAAGACCATCCACATTTTGATTAGCCCCTGCATAGAGGGGGCTCTAGGCAGACTAAATGAAGTAACAGTTTTTTCTCTTTTTTTATTTGTTTTATCTGTGCTCTTCTGAAGACTGTGTTTGTGTTCATGTCTGTCTCCTCCTCCTCTCCTATCCCTACAATGTGCATAGGATATGCCTTAAGCTCTTGTAGAGAGGAAGCGGTGCCAAGATCCTCTAATTTGACCACTGTGTATTTGTATGCATGTGTATATGCATTTGTAAGTATGTAATGACGTAACATTACCAGTAACTCTTAAGAGTGAAAAGTCATCTTCCCCCATGGAGTATTCAGCTTTCTCTGATTATGTCATCCTTGCAAAATATTTTTTAAATATTTTCCACTAATTTGTATTCCTGTATCCTAATATTCATGAACTAATGCTAAATCATGTTATATTATGATACAATGTGTTTATTATCAAGGAAACATTGTGATGTTTCTGTGGTATGATACTACCATGTGTAATTTACATTACGACTGTAAAAACTAGATTACTTCATAACACAAGACAGAATCATTTCTTGTTATCAGAAAATTGAAACTGTGTAGTAAATCTTGTATACTGTTTTCAGTTAATTTGTTTACATAATGATCATGTAATTTATGTAGTCATCCATCCCTGCTGAGAGAAGTAAAAAAATACGTAGCTGTTTTTTTCTTGGTTTGGAATATTGAGAGTACATTTGTTCGGACTCTGTCAGCTATATGCCAGCTGATTTTTACAGTTTTGTCATCGACCCATCTTTTTTTACTTTGACGTCAACACATTTTCAAAGATTGTTTCATATTTGTTGTGTTTATGGTGTGACCTTAGGTTTTCCTTTTTGTGTTTTTTCTTTTGTCTTTTTAGAGAATTTTTGGTTTTTTCAACTCCTCTCCCTGCTTGGGAGGATGACGAAGGTTTGTAATTCCTATGAGTAGAGCTGTTGTGCCTGGAAAGGGGACGAATATTAAAAGGGGAGGGGGGGGAAATCCTGGCAGGTGCCTTGCCTTCCAGAGATTGTCACTGTGTACACTGAGGTCTTAATAACTACAAAGATTGCCAGCTGTACTTCAATTCACGGCTTCTTTATTAGCCTTTTAAAAGAAATAAATAAAGCATGACGCTTTATTTAATTGTCTGAATAGATGGAGACAAACCAAGAGGCACAGTCAGCTGCAACACACTTAATGAAGAAATCCCTATTTTTAATCTAACTGTAGAAGACACAACTCTTCTGCTTTGATGATGTGGCTTTTGTGATGAACCTGGCTGGAAAGCCACATGTGCTGCACCATCTTCCTAATTAAGTCATCAAAATGCAGTGGAGCAACCGGAGTGACTTGCGTAGACCAGTATAAGTAATTTTAGTTCCTCTATTGCTCAGTTAATAGAAAGTGGCACCATTCTAGATTATGACTGATAGAGGTTAGATACCACAGCTGCTGCTATTGTGCCTGCAGGTAGGCGCCTTTATAAGCCATTTCTCTGTGTGTGTAAGACGGCACGCTTTGCTTTTTTCCCTTTCTTTTACTTTTCAAGGATGTAATCCCAGAGGTGTTTCCTTATTTATTTATTTATTTATTTATTCCCTTTGGAAACCTCAGCCTGTGATTTTCCTTAAAACATACAAATACTTTACTTGTTTTGGATGCGGTGACACAGCATTCACCAAAACTGCTCGGAAAAGTAAGGTTTTGGGAAGGCTGCCCACTAATATATATGAAAAGATAAACGAGAAGAAAAAAGTTCAGTGATGACATCATAGCAACGTAAAAAGGTCTGAGTATATATAATTAGGAGGGAATAGGTTTTTCTGGTGTGGGCTTGACTGGCTGCAGCTAAGGATTTTGTAAATGTGTAGACCACATTTTGCAGCTTTTATTGGTAAAATTGTTGGTAACTCCTCATTTCTTGTTTCACAAGTACTCCTACTCGAAGCTCTACACTTCTTAGAGACAAAAATACACTATGAGGATGGCATAATCAGGTCTTGAGTATCTATCATAGGCATTATAAATTTATACTGAAAAGCTTTCCTAATTTACATAGCTCAGTGACACTCCAAAGTTGATAGCAATGTTACTGTACAGGCATTTACATATAATAATCTAAGAATGCATTTTGCTTGTATTCTTCTATAAAGATCATGTTTCATATGGTTAATGGAGAAACTGACATAAATGCTGTGTATATATTTGTAGATAATACAAATAGAATTTTAATCAGAAGTTGTTCTTTCTGTATTAAAATTAACAGGGATAAATGTTTCTTTACATAATTCATCAATTATGCTGAATATTTGGTTACAAAAGTAGAGCACAAAATGACAAAGTCTCTATTGAATCTAATATTTATTTAGATGATGAATCTTTTAGAGCTTCAAAACAATTTAATGTCTTTAAATCAATTATAAAACTAATTTCCTGTCAGTGAAAGAATATAACAATTTACAAGGGTGTTTTCACACTTTTGACTACTCTAGGGCTTACTGTTGGTGTATCTACGCTTGCTAATTTATTTTCGATGCTGTGAAATAGAATGTCTAGAGATGCTTTATTAAATATTTTAATAAGTGTTGAACAAATTTGCACAATTCCTCCCTTGACAAAGGGTGATTTATATGCACCTCTATCTGCATATGCAGAAAAAAATATCCTTTTGTCAGAGACTGCCACCTTTTTTTTTGCACAAACTAAACAGGAAATTACTGCCTTTTGTATAATCTGAATTTAACATCAAAGTGGAACTGGTGAAGGGAAACAAGTCTTATATTTTAAGGATTTTTCTCAGCCTAACTGTTAAGTTATGTTGACAGTAACATTGTTGTAAGTACTTTTACTATATCTGTGACGGTGTTATCAGTACAGCAATGTGAAACTGACTAGTTGATGTCAGAAAAAAATCATCACCTATTATTCTGATCCAGAGTGAAATTTATATATGGCCCATATTCATAGTAGTTGATATTTTAGATGTGACGGATTATAGAGTATGAGGCTGCAGGTACCCTTACTTTCAGTGACTTTCTGGTTTTGTTAATGCAACTTAAATATTTTTCCTACTTTAATTGTTGCACACTAATTGTCAAAATAGTGTGCCACCTATTCGGTGTGTGCTACTGCTAAACCAGTCAACTCTCCTTCCTCTCTTGTATGAAAACAAAGAAACGCCTATCCTTTACAAATGGTTTTTGCTCAAGGCGTTGTTAACAGGCTACAGTGAAGATAAAAGAACCCTTACAAGTTCTGTGAAGCACATCTGGTTAGCCATTTACTGTTAAGTTTCCCTGTTTAGACATTTCTTTAATTACATTTTGGGTGCGTTCTTTCTTTGTCTTTTTTTTTTTTTTTTTCTTTTCAACATTACCCTAAGGGTAAAATTTAATGATATTATTTAGAACTTGTTTTTTAAAACAGATCATAAACGACTGGGGTTTTAAGCCTACTTCATTTTGACACACAGCAGAGGTGACCTCTAAGGTCACACTTTTAATATATGAAAATAAAAAAGGCAGTTAATGGTACACAACAAAAGGATGCTTTTTCCCCCTTCCTTCCTCTCTCTTGTCTTTGCAAAATGGATCAGCTATGCCCTTCAGGATTTTATTCACTTACAGTACTCCCTAATCACAGTAAGATTAGACAATTTGCAGTTCACTTTACATCCATCTTGGCACTTCAATGTATAGGTGCAAAATTAAAGGTTCTATTCATGGTACAGTGCCATTTCAGGAAACATACTTTCTTATATTCACTAACACTCACCTAAAAATATGGCACTGAACTAACACAGAATTGATCCCTTGTTTTTTTGAAATTATTTAATGTCTAAATGTGTCTTCCTTTAAACGTATATTACTCTGAAATGTCCAGGATAGCTTAATACTTGAAATTTGGAGCTCATGTACAGGTGCAAATCTTTGCTGATTTGGCCAGTAAGACTTAAACAGGCATCCCACTTTTGAAAGATGTGGTGCTCATGACCATTTTTGTTAATAAGTTTCCACCGTCTCCTTTTGCCATGTCTCTTAAGTACGTTTCCTTAGGGATGGTAGCTGGTAAACTGGATTTTATCTGGCTATAAAATCAGGACTAAATGTTGTACTAAATCAGAATTGGAGTTACCAGAGAGGTTAGAGCTTGTGGATATTCACAACTACATCTTCCACTGAGGAACATAGAGAAAGAGTTTATAGATGGTTAAGTAGGAGCTCAATCATCTTTTGGTTGCACATGTTCAGTTGCCTCTTTAATACCTAGACTCATTATTTTTGGTTTCTATTGGTTTGTTTCCTATATTTTACAATTTCATATGCTTTTATCAGTTTTTTATAACATCTCACTATTTTATCTTTTAGGTTTTTATTTGTTTACAATCTGAAATACCTGTGAATAGCTTTACTGCAAATGAGGTTTACTTCAGCCATCTTCACACAAAGAAGCTAACATTGGGTTTTTAAGTTTCAGCACTTTGGTGCTGTGCTTCTGATACAGGGTTTCTGTTTTTAAGGTGGAGCTGTTGCAGGAGAATGCATTAACTTTATTTTAGCATTTGGGTTGAACAAGGTTGTTTGGATTGGTCTCGTAACTTAATCATAGCAATTTGATAGACAGATCACAACTGCTGTTTGATGGTACTGTGTCCTAAATTTTCAAAACATATAGACAAATCTGAATCTGAACTAAAAGGCATGAACCTTAGGACTAGGAAGAGGACAATGATTACTCCTACCTAGTTTAGTTCCCATTCATTTAAAATAGATCTTTTCCAAAACTTCTCTGTCCTTGAAAGTGCTACGTAGACAGGTCAAAATATTAAGGTTGCCTTTTTCTGGCATTCACACAGATTATCCGAATTGAGCTCCCTGCTGTCACAGCTAGATTACTTCTGGGACCTGAGCTAGGTTATTTAAAGCTAGCCTGGGATCTTGATTTTACGTTGCAATCGGCTGTTCCTTCACTGTCTGCTGTCTTTATTTCATTGTACCGCTTTTCTTGTGAGACTTCATGGTGGTTTATCCTATTGTAGACATTTTAAGAGTTATAATATAGCCTGTAAATGAAATTGGCTTCTAATTCCTGGTTGGTTTTGGTTTTGGGTGGTTTTTTTGTTTTGGTTTGGGTTTTTTTTTTTGTTTTTCACAAATATTCCATTATTAAGGGGTTTTGTCTCCTGTGGTTTTTGAAAGGCTGTGTAGAGGGTTTTTTAAACATGATAGGAAAAAGTTGTGTATGCTTTAGCAGGAAAGTCTGAATCATCTAGTATTTCAGAGGAATTAAGTACAGTGAGAAAAAGGATGGTCTAAGGTCAGTTGTAGCTTATGAAGCTATTCAGTCAGTGTCAAGTCTGACTTTGAGCTCTAGTTTGAAATATTTAACCTTGCTATTACTGCAGGAATTGCAATCCATCTATGTTACAGTCACCTTGCAAGAAATAAGTGAAATCCCTTGGTCAGCGTTAGCAGAACAGTCCATTTTGCTAATTCAGAAACCCTGACAAAATGTTGATACTAGAAGTAAACCAACTAGTCTCTCTTTTTTTCAAAAAAAGACTAAAAGCATGTGTGATATATATGGATGGCTACAGTAATAACATTTAAAATTCATAAAAGCACATTTTTCCACAATTTTTGAAATGGAAGGAAGGACTATAGCAAAACTGCTTCATTCTAGGCCAATTGTATAAAACCCTTATCCTGGTAGTTGATGACATAGGTAGGTATTCACGTAAATAACAAAGCATGAGCAATATTTTAACACTGCAGTGCCAAAGTAACAAATTTCATTTAAAAGCCAAAGAATGCTTGCAGTCACCATTAAAACTTGTTAATGAATTGACTTCTGTCAAATTGAGTAGTTAAGTGATCTAAGTCATCTTCTGTTGAAGACTTTGTCTTACTTCCATTTTAATCTTTGATATCTGTCTTCATTCAGTCTCATAGAAGTAAATCAAGTTTCATTCCCCAGCTGTAAAAGACTGGTTTGCAGGATTCTTCATTCCTACCTCATTGATGTTTCTCTGTGTTTGCTTTAATCTTACTTTTGAGTACAGAAGGATTAACTTTTTTTTTTAGCCTATTTATGTAAGCAGCTAAAATGTGCAGGAGTACCACAAAATTTTTATACTTCTGCAATTTTTTTCATTTTCAAAATCTTTTCATTTCATTTTTTCCTGTTCAGTCCCAATCATATAGAAAAGTTCTTCATCTCTTGGAAAGCTTCTTTGAATTTTCAGTAGTGATAAAGCAAAGAAATTGACTATATGATTAATAGTTCCCATTGTTGGGACCTACCTTTTGACTAGCTTAATAATTTGGATTGCGATTTTCCAGGTGAACCAAATTCATACGTGTTCGTAATATAGGAGAAATAGTTTATGGTGTTTGTTTTTTGGGTTTTTGGTTTTTTTTTTTTCCCAATAAAAGGTCAGATAAAAGGACCCTCTTGTGCTCTTATTGATACGTAGTTAACATTTTGGAGAAAGAAGTTGAAATTGGAAATAGGACTTGCCTGACATCTTTTTGTCATCTCTTTTTCAAATGTGCTGCAGTTGCATAAGACCATGAAATCTCATGTTCAGCATCTGATGTTGTTTGACATTGATGGAATTTGCAAAGCAATCTTTCAATGTTCTTACATTAGGAAGAATGAAGAAGACTTTCCCTGTAATCATTGCTCCTGAAGAACAGCAGTTGGACTTTGGTAAGGTGATGAGGAAGATTACCCAATCCTTTGTTCTCTTAGAGTGATCCCAAATACATTTTCAGGAGAGACCTGTAGAACGGAAGAGCCAGTGAGGTGAAAACAATGTCTGGAAAGAGTCAGAGGATGTTTGTATTAAGGAGTTAGGAAAATAAAATGATTCTGCTGTGGCATTTAACCTGATAGGTGGAAAACCAGAGTGGGATAAGGAGAGGAAGGAGAACAGAGAGGCAGTGGTGCAGAATGACTGTTGCTGTAGATGCAGCAGTGCTAAGAAGCTGAAAACACACGTGAGGAGTCTGGGTCTCATCCTTCACTGCCTTGTGCTTTTCTCTGTTACATCATATGAGGAGATCTTTCTCTTGGCCTCCTTCCAACTACAAGGTTCTTGGAACTTTTTTAGGTTTAGGAGTGAAACTCCTAAAAAGGAGGAGTTGCTGTTGTTGCCATTCATGTTGGGATGACTCTGGGACCTACCAGATGCTGTTTGGGCATTGGGAAGCACCCCTGGGCTGCATATGGTGATTCTGAGGCTGTGTAGTTCCTCACAATGAAAGGTGGAAAGAGGGTTAGCCAAGGAAATGCCAAACAATGAATTATAGCAAAAGAACATTAGAGCCACGAAATTCAGTTGTTTAGGTTATCAAGAATTCATCACCAGTATTTAAGTTAAGGTAAATGAATGAACATTTTCTTCTGTCAGTTGACATCCACGCTCATAGCCTGTCTGCTTCATATTGTTAACCTATTTAGTATAACATGAGATAGCATTTCATGTTAGAAGCTCTGTGTCCATACTGTCAAAACTACTGTTGCAAACATGCTACTGCGTTCTGTAATATTCTGTGGTATACTAGAACTGCTCTTGCATGTACAGTATTGTTGTCTTTTTAATGTGATTTAGCTTATCTGATAGTAGTGTATGTCTGCAGGTTAACTTCAGCCACTTGTCTCTCATTTTTTTTTAATCCCCCTTCCTTCACTAGTCTTAGAATCCATTGACCTGTTTCTTGGGGTGTAACAAAAGAGAATCTAGAGAGGTGTGAAATTCCTGTGAGAATTGGGCTATGTAGAGATAGATGCAGTCTGGTATCCGTAGGCATCTATTGCTCATCAGCACGTGGTGTAGCTCAGAATGAAAACGGTACGTGTAGGGGTTTGGGTATATCACCAGGGGACATGGAGGGCAGAGAAGGAAGAAAAAAGGGAAAAGAAATGCAGAAGGGTGTAGAGGAACCGGAGGAGAAATGAATCCACTGCTGAAAGGATTTCAGAAGTTATTTCATAAAGATCTGGGATTATCATGGTGGGAGAATGTAAGAGAAGAGGGGGCTGTGCTTTGGTAGATTTACCCCTTATGAAACATCTGTTTTTTATAATATCCCCTATCTTGAGTGCATAGTGGTTCTGAATTGCGGTCAGGGTAATATTGTAAAGAACTGCTGGGTTTATGTTGCCTGTCGCGTTTAATGCGCAGCCACAGAGAACTGGGGTCCTTCCATGCATCTGCCACAGGTTTCCTAAGTGCTGCTGCACATGAGTCTTCAAACACACTGCCAACAGGTGGACATTAGGAGTCCACAGCTCATCTCATGAGTTATCTAACTTGACTCCCAGGACCATGTTTTCCAGCAGGCCTAAGCATTCACCATTAGAATTAAACATAATGGCATTTTTCACCACAGAAGATCATTAAGGTGTAAAATATGCTTAAAAAAATCAGACAGCATGTCTCAGTTTATCTGTACAGTATTGGTGGAAACTCTGGATATTGCAGATGGTAGTCCCCAGTTCTTCCCATCTGTGTAGGGGAAGAAATATTACCTTATGTGGATAAGATTATATTTTATAGGTATGAAGTTCAGATACTTCTGAGACTATAGTGTACTGTGATGATGTTAAGATAATACAATAGAAAATTGTTATATTCTATCATATCCACTGATTCATAGGCTTGATTTTTTTTGTGTGTTTTGTTTTGTTTACAGGATTTTGGGGGAAGAAACAATAGGGGTTTACCAATAATTAAGTTTAAGTACTGCTGTATGCAGGACTCTGAATGTAACTGTTCAGAAACAGCAGCCTAACAGCACTGTAACTTTTATCAACAAATTTAAATACCCAAATATTTGCAAACAAAATAAATATTTTTTAACAACATCTTGACACAAGAAATCCTAGTTTACTTTTTATAGACATTCCCTCATTGTGTTTTCTAGCACAGTGCAAGGTTGCATCATGTTGCCTGGACTCATCAAATAGGCAGATTTTTCGTCTCTGTGCTGATGTTTGGTGTTCTTTACCATCTAATTAGCATCAGCAATGCATATACCTGATGTAGATACTTACATCTGATCTGATGACTTAGGCACTCATACTTTATACTCAATAAATAGAGACAATTCAGAGTATAGTTGATGTGTCCTAGGTGCTTTTTGGGGCTTGCCCTCTGTAGTTCCCTGTTCTCCCTTTACCTTCGGTCAGATAAATCCCATCTTTGGTGTCTGTTAATTCTCTTCTGACAGCTGGGCTGCCTCTAGACTAAATGGTTGATATGCTGCTCTTTATCTTGCACCTCTCCCACCTATAATTATCCAAATTGGGGATCAAGGCAAACTGTACTGTGGCTGTCTTGTAATCTGCATGTTCATGTTTTCTTTCCAGGAAAACCAAAGCCTAGGATAAAGGTGCTTGGTGCTTGCCTGAAGTGCAGGACAGGCTGAGAACAGACTGGAGACCCACTAAAAAAATTGAGGTGCAACGTAGAAGTCTTCATCAGATTTTAAATGTGAAACTTTTTCCATTGTCAAACTCATGAGAGACCTCAGGATGATACGTTATAGAAAAAGTACTTTTCCCAACCTGTTCTGACAGCAACTCCAAATGATGCAGAAGGTTTGTAGCTGTAGCATGAAGAGGGGAAGTATTTGGCATTCCTTGGTATGTTCAAAAATAAGCGAGGCTATGGGAGCACATATTTCATGGCATTGTCTGGATATTGTGCTGTCAGAAATGAGGGATTTTGAAAGCCTTTATGAAGTCCTCAGCATCCTTGCACGCTCTTGGAAGGGATTCCGGAGTGAGCCTGTTAAAAAGCTTGAAGCGTGAGTCACGAGCTTCAGCAGCTGGGCCAGAGCATCTCAGGCCTCAGAAGGGGAAAAAGAGTTATGCCTAGAGTTTGAACTTCAGGCACGGTGCCTGAAAGCTAACCAGTCTCAGGAAACATAAAAGCTCAACCACGTAAAGCCCAAGGAAATGAATTAGGGTGTAGTTATGGGGGTCTGAATTCATTGCAGCTTATGTTAAGTGGAGACACCTGAGGTAGGGCCCTGCTGCAGCCAAGGCTGAAGTGGGCTGAATGACTCCTTGGCTACCCGTGCCTCTCCAGTGACTAAAGAAGGAACCAGTAATGATGCCTGGTGAGGGTCTGATATTGAATCAAAAATATTGAGGGTTTTTATATATATTTTTTTTTCTCATCTAGATACTTATAAGCCTTCTTAACAAATAATGCACCTCTGCTCTTCAGGCTGATAACTGCATTCTCATTTTCTATTGAGACAGGAAGCATGTATGCTGTGTAAGAAATAGAACAACATTGTGAAGCAGTCTTGACATCACTTGCTCTAGTATGGATATAGCAATTTTTTCACACCCCTCAGATCCCTGAGCTTCTTCAGTGGTTGTTCTTCGAGGAAAATTCAGAATTGCCTTCTCTATTTTTATCCCAGAATGTGTATGTAATGAAAGAGCATTTGATTAAATTGCAAACTATTTCTTTTTGTGATTACTTTTCTCCTCTTGGGATTAAAAACAAAGATATAAATAAATAACTGATTAAGAATGTAGTTTAAGGGAACAACATAGGAACCATTAGAAGAAGTAATTTACTACCAGGCTTTGCCTTGAATAATAAGTAAATTGTTGGTTCACAGTTTTAAAGATGATGACAAAATTAAATATTGCAGCTAGGTATTGTGACCAGTGTTCAGCCTATGCACAGAAAGAGGTGTTCTACCATGTGAATAAACTTTACAGTATTACATATACAGAAGAAAAGAATGGGAAGAAGTTAAGGTTTTGTGTAAACTTTCCCAAATGTTGTTTCACTTTATGATTTGCTCTTCAAATAAAGGAACCCCACCACAAACTCATGTATAATTTCCTAGTTTTGCAGAAAGCCAATAAAATAATCAATTAGTTTTGAACTTGAAATCAACATCTATTTTGAAAGTTGCTTGGCATTTTCTGTTACAAAATACTGTAATAATAAAATAGTAAATAAATAAGTAATAACAAAAATGTGTATGAAAAGTCAACCTTCTTCAAGTCAAGCTTGCATACTTTGATTGCTCCTACCGAAGCAATTAAGCTCTTCCTGAGGGTATGGTGCCATATATTCTAACATTCTTTTGCCCCATATACTTGCTTCTGCGCAGCTGTGCATAACTATTTGCAGTGTTGCAGAGTAAACCAGATCAGTAATATGCTTAATTTACAGGGCAGCTCCGCAACCGATTGCATCTTTATAACTAAGACTGGAGAGCAGGAGATGATAGTTTCTCTCAGAATCAGTGTTGTTGTAAGGAATTATTTTAATGTGGTGCATGTGCAATACACAGCTTGTTAGAGCGTCCTTGGCAGAGGGCAGAGGAACAGAACACTGCAGAAGAACCAACCTTTGCTTTTAGACTACATGCATTAGCAAATGTAATAATTTTTTTTTTCCCTATATGGTGGTTAGAAAGGATAATCAGAATCTTTCATTTTCAAGTGGCATTTTAAATTCTGGTTTGTGCTGCAGGATTTTTTTAATCACAGTAGTGTGTTAAGGTTCTAAAAAATATGCATAAATATAGGTTTGTGTGTGCTTGGTTATATCAAAACTGCTGCTTCAGGCAACGACTTCAAAAACAGGTATGAAAAATGAGGTTTACAATAATTAGAAGTAACAACTGATTTAAAACTGTTTAATTGAACCTATTTAAATTTAAATTGAGAAAGAATACACAGGAAGTACCTAATTTTGCATGCTGCTTGAAATTCAAATGTCAGTCTATTCACTTCATAAGCATGAAAGTAAACCTTAATATTCAACTTTGTAGGCATATCCCAATTCCCTAATTTATAGGACATGCAGATAGCATGTGCATAATTTTACGTATAGGTATTTTATTCCCACAACATTGCTTAATGATGCCATGCTTTTTAAAATTTTCTCCTACACTCCCGACCAGACTTGAAGATGTTTAAATCTTCTTAAAATTGCTCATAATTTCTCACGTGAAATATCAAATGTGATATTTCAAAAATCTGGAGTGGCTCACTGAATTGAAATAGAATAGAAATCTGATATTTTCCATACTTGTTTTTATAGGTATTTGGTATCCTTTGGAGTCTAAAAAATATTCAGGGACTTACCCCTGGAATTACTGTGGGACAGTCCTTTACAATTAATTGTTACTCATAAATTGATCTTATCTTCTGATTAATGACTCAGCATGTTGATGTTAGTGTTTTATTGCTCCTGCATTTTTACATACTTTGTGAGTTATAGATGTATTTATCACTCAATGATGCAAGCATAGTAAAAATATTATTATTGTTCTAGTTTTGGTACTGTTTATTACGGCGACTTCTGCATGAGTGATTTCATTTCTCTATTATTAAAAGCATCTTTAATTTGCACATACAGGAGTCATTGCCCCAGCATGGTTCAGATGTAATCTCCGTGTTAGGGCTGTAATTCAGCATAGTTGTTTGCTGTAGCGGTGAGTATCCGTACCCAAGGATAAGAAGTACTGAATTACTTACTGATTTCTGAAAATTGTATTGCACAACTGAGTCAGCAAAGTTTAAACTTATTTAAGTAAGGGAGCAATGATCCCAGTTTGCATGCTGATAATGAAAAGGAGATGGACAGTTTTAACTACAGTCAACCCGCCATTTTTATCTGCATTGCTATTTTTCTGTAATGATTTTGGGGTTTGAGTTTTGGTTTTGGGGTACTGAATGCTGCTTCTGCTAAGCTGTTATTAATGGAGCTGCATAAGACAGAAATGTATGCAGCTGCAGAAAGTCCATCAAGTAATATCTAATTTTAAATATGGGCTGAGTAGATTTTGAAAGAGAAGAGGTTTCTGTTCTGAGAAATAGCTGTGTCCGAGTCTTTGACGTAGCATGCATTGAAGGGAAGAGCAGATTACTGGTGCTGAGGAGCCCTACTCTTTGAACTTAGCAGGGGCAAAGCAAGCACACAATACATACATTTTTGGGATTGCTAGCTGGGGGAGAACTGCTAGATAAATAGCTGAAAGGCATTTATTAAACACGTCTGTGAAATTAATTAAAGAAACTCAGTAACAGAGGGGAGAGAGAATAAATGATGGAAGTCCTAAAACTTGTATCCTCACAGCAGCATTTGTGGCACACACTGGCTGTTAAAGAGGAAATTTTGAGGCCAGCGAGCAGCTCTAATATGAGAATTTGAGCTGTAGCCCAAAGGCGAGAGAAAAGGAGAAAGGAGGCACAGGTACAATACATTTACTTTCTAAGAGAAAAACAAAGGAAAAAGCACATTAACTAAAGGGTTCAGCTCTGTGGGGTGACATGTCTGGTGACATGAATTAACCTCCCAGGTGCCACTCAGGCAGACTTTTTAGTGCTCATAGTGCAATTCAAACATGTCAGAGAGCCAGCGAGTCTCCCTCTGAAGTCAGTGTACCTTAGCTCAGGCAATACCGTACATTCAGGTAAGCGTGCAAGAAAGTGTCCTTCTAAATGGATTCCTCAGAAAGCAATTTTTATTAGTGAGTTTATCTGAATTTATGTGACTTCAGAACAATAAGTTGTGTACTGTCTTAATTATTGCCGTAATGAGGAGTAAATAAGTTTTTTTTAAAAAATACTGTAAAGAACAAGGGGTTAATATTTGTTGAACATACACAGCTGTAACATATGGGCAGCTCGAGCAGAAACAAGGTGATGAATGGATATTACTGTATTTTATCCCTGTAAAAGCAGACCTATGAATTTTGCACCAGGGTCTGGCATAGAGAAGCTCATCCCATTATCAAAGGATTATTACTTATGACAAATAGATAAACTGCTGGGTTGCAAGAAAGTCAGATATAATTTCAAAATACTTCCTTTTTAAAAAATCTTTCTGAAATGACAAATTGTGGTGACTGTATAGTGCAGTTTCAAATAAATTCTAGAGAAAGAAAGACAATGGTCTGATGGCAGCCTTGCAGGAGAATACATGTTAGGGTGCTCCTAATTTAGAATGCTACAAGATAAAGACTAAGCTTCCTTTTGTTTGGAATTTTGAATTTCAGGGAATTTATTTTAATTTGAAACTAATTTTTGTAATATTGAACTACAATTACTTTTCTTCATGCAGCTCACAAGCAGTTTAACAGGGATTCTTGGCAGATTAAAGAGGAAGGATAAGTGGTATCTGCACGCGAATGTATAACAGATAATACTGCCAAAGTACCTAGTCTATGTATTGCCACATATTTTTTATTGGTAATGAAACAATATCTGCTTGCGGTTTTCCATTTGGAGGATAGATGTTGATTGGAGAAGAGTACCCAAATATGTGAAATGCCCCATCCATCCTAGTTTAAGATGATACCTTTTATATTATCTTCTCCAAAAGAACAATTTCTGATTCTCCTTAATTTATGGATCTTTTTCACATGCAATGATGCAATCTTCTATATTCTATTTCTCTCGTTTATACATTTTTTGTTCTTTGAAGAGCTCTTTGCTTAGATTAACTTGTATTTGAAAAATATAACACAAGGTGTAGGCATTACACAAAACTCACGTTGACTATATAAAGAATTGCCTTGTTTTAACCACATAAAAATCACTTCTGACAGAGATCAGAGAAAAGTGTATGTAATTTCTTTATGCAGGTCTCAGAAGTAATACAAAATTAATTGATCCAGTACACTGGTCAGAGATGCGCAAGATCACTGTTCTGATTATTGTGTTTGCAGATCACTGAAAGAGATCCACTTTTCTCAGATCACTGAAAGAATCACTAGTATACAGGGTCATAGATGTCTTCCAGGATTTTCCACACCTAGAGGTTAAATTATGTTGGAATTAAAATGATTTCGTGGTGGATTAATTTTCTGATAGTCAGCAGTGTGGTAAAGAAGTGTTGGAAGTTCATAAACAAGCTAACCTCTTTTAATCTACGTAACACATAAATATTTTCCTAGACTTTATATGTTATATTTTTGAAGGAACCAAGTCAGCAATGAGGAAGACTTGTGGGTCAGAACATGAGTAAAATAAGAATCTAGCATGAGTACAACTCTGTATGCAACGTCAGGCATGTTGAAATACGCTGTCTGCAATGGAGACCCTCACTAAATGTGGGCTTCCATTTTCCCCAGCTAAGTTTCTAACATATTATACCAAGGTTGACTTCCAAGAGAGCTCAGGGTTTTACAGCATGACTCAGCAGGACACTGTTGTCAGGTCAAGTTTGCAAACACGGTTTCCCGAGCATATCATAGAAGTCGCTATTATATAAGTCAAAATATCCTGATAGACTCTGAAACCACGAGTGAAATTCAGAAAAGAGCTCACTGTAAATGGTACAGAACTATGGGATGAGTGCTTTTTGTTCTTACAGATTACAGGAGTAGAATGAAATTATTTCAGGATTTGGGAGCTGCCAGGTGTTATTGCATGTATCAATGGAGAAAGTGGTCTTTACCATTGCTTCCTTGTAAATGCAGCGAGGGGTAAAGAGGCAGGAAAGAATAAAGAAAAGTCTTTTGTCTGGACACTTGCCCACTGTGGAACAGTACAGTGGAAGGGTATTAAAAAATTGATTCAGAGAGAAGGTATCATTGAAGTGCTAGGTAGTAACGAAGTGATATTGATCACTTAAGTTAAAAGCAGGAAAGACTTGGATATGGAAAGGAGATTTGGGAAAAATGTGAGACCATACCATTAATTACTTTTATATACCTATTTCTAAAATTTTCACGGATATGTAATCTATGTGTTTGTTTTAAAAATATATTTTATTGCCAGTCTGAAAATTCTGAATGTGTTCCATTATGATTCCTCTTAATCCTATCCTGACACATTTCTCACAGCTGACCCAGACTGTAGATTAAGCTACCTGACTACTTCGGTTCAAGGGGGCGGGGGGCGGGACGGGAATTGGCATATTTGTGTTATCCATCATACAGCTTAAAAGTCTTATCCTTGTATTCTTTCAGTCTGCTGAATCAGTGTGAAGTCACCATAGGAAAGGAAATTCTCCTTCCAAAATAAATTAATGCATTATTCATCTTATCTTAATATTCACACTTCCCCCCAGAAGAATCAAAACACAATAAAATTACAAGACATTTATAGGAAGTATTTCTGCCAAAGTTCAATTCTATGTACTTCAACACATGTGTAACATAAATCAGAACATGGTATCCAGTATATGTTTTTGAGGAAATGATGGTTGCATCAGGTATCGTTAAAGTGGACAGCGTGTGTTGTGCGTACGTGCATGTGTGCTAGCCCTCCTGGGTGCCCAAGAGCTGGGTTTTTTTGCAAGGAGACCAAGATTATTCTCTAGATGGGAGCCTGATGATATAAGGAGGTTGTATACAATGTGAACAGTTACAGGACTGTAGAATAGTTTTGGAACAGCCTTGGGAGCTCACTAGTGCAGCCCCCCCTTAAAAACGGGGTCAGTCACCAGGTCAGACCAGGCTGTTTGTCTCTGTATCCAGTCATTTCTTGGAAATCTCCAAAGACTGAGTTTGCACAACCTGTCTGCACAGCCGCCTTCAATGCTTGACTGTCCTCATGGGGAAAAAGGGTTTTTTCCTATACTCAGTCCAAACCTCTTTTCTTTCAGTCTGTCTGTTGTGTCTGATTTTCCCACCACTGTAAAGGGCTTGCCTCCTCCTTAGTGGGTCCTGACTTTGCCTACTGGCATCGTAATGTAGGTTCGGCTGTAGTGTCAGAGAAAATGTTCTGTAGCAGTTACAGTAGCAAGAAGAATCAATTTAATATCTTTACTGATTTATATTTTCTTTTATATTTAAACAGAAAATTGTTGCATGGCTTATCAAAATACAATTAGTCGTCACACACAGTCTTTCCAAAGTGGGACTGTTGTGTATCAGAAAGATAATGATACTTTGTTAGCGATTAATCCATAATTTTAATACAGGAAGACCTTTGAAATATGTTTGGATGCTGGTCATACTGTGAAGTGCTGAACTATTTCAATTCATGTTATTTTTTCATTAAAATAAATCAAGAGAATGCGGAATTACTATTCAGCTACCATGACCCACTTTCGTATATTCATGCTGTGAAATTAATTGGGTGAAATACTACTTCCTTCAGTTTACCTACTGCAGCCACTGTAATGTACAGGGTGGGGAAAAGCTGATGGCTCTTTCATCTGTTCCTTTTAATTCTAGGACTTAAAGGGAGACTTCAAGTTAAAGATGAATCTAGAATCTACTTACAGGATTGAGGCTGTGTCAGTGAATGGAACAGGAAATTTCTTTGATGGTTTTTCTGCCATGTTTTCAAGTGCTTGTATGTCATGTTGCAAATTTTATTATAGTAATTTTTATGTCTTTTTTAATATTGATCTTTAATTACTTCAGATTCCATGTAGTTATGTTTAATGCATACGTTGCTACTGACTGTTTCCTCTGATGGTTTACAAACAGAGGATCACAGAAGAAGGTCAGGGTTGGAAGGGACCTCTGGAGATCATCTAGTCCAACCCTTGCTAAAGCAGGGTCACCTACAGCAGGTTGCACATAATCCATCCAGGTGGGCTTTGAATGTCTCCAGAGAAGGAGACGCCACAGCCTCTCTGGGCAGCCTGTGCCAGGGCTCT
>JAVJGJ010000014.1:109067822-109095906 GCA_035590215.1 Microhierax caerulescens | reverse complement strand
TGTGCATATATATATACGTGTGAGTATATATACATATACAGAAATACCTATAGTAACTGAGAACCTCAAGTGCTCTGTGGAGTAAAAAAAAAAAAAAAAAAAGCTATGGATTTAATGCATTTTGGAAAGATACATTATTAAAAATAAATAAATAAAAAAACCAGTATTCTCCCATTCGAAGGGAAGCAGAGTTCTTGTTTTTGTGTGGTGGTGCTTTTTCAGTCACCTGAATAAACAGGGAAGGTATGTGTCATCCTGGTCCAACGCTTATTTGTATCAGGGGACTGGTATAACATGTAATCTGTTAGTATTAGAGTTAACGCATGGAGACAGCAGGGTAGATTGTACAGGTCTAGAGTCCGACTGATCTCAGAGTGAAAAGGAGAATAGCACTGCAGCTAAATAATTTCCCTTTCTCCCAATTATTTTTGCAAGAGAGTTGGAAAGGAGGGGCACACAAAAACAAACAAGCGAAGGTGGGAGTAGCAGTATAGAACTTTACACCTTCCCTTGAAACAATTTAATACCTGCAGTACACCTAAGCTAATTAAATGGACCACTCTGCAAGGAAACAAACTCCCTTGTTTACTACCTATGTACTTGCTTGCAGGTAGCAATTATTGGCTGGGAAGCCCCAGGTACCTTCATTCTAGTGTTAAGAGTCAGTATCTGAGCAGGGGAATAAGACAAATAATCTCCTTTTTTTTTTTTTTTTTATCCCATAGAACTTAATGTGAATAGATATCAATAGACAGTCTCATGGCTATCCAAGTAAAATCCAAAGGCGAGGAAATCAATTTTGTAGTAGAATTTATATTGTCAACCTATTATGATGAAAAGGGTCAATCATATTTATAGAAGTATTTACATACACTTGAATTCTGCTGTAGAATGATTCAAATTGGTTTTAATAACCATATATTGAAGCTGGAGTTAGTCACATTCCAAAGGCGTACAGATGGAATAGGTTGACAGTGACTGTAACTCTATTGAAGGAATTGGCAAGGCATTAAGGGAGGGGGGAAAAAATGATCTTCATTGACACAACCCATGGCTCTTCACAGAGTAATACCCCAAATCTTTAACACGCTGATGGATTGCAGCTTGTGCAAGTCATTTTTAGGCTCATTACTTCTGACATGGAAATTTTCTTTGTATGTGACTGATAGCTATAAACAGTTCTGGGGTTTTATGTGGGGGTGTGTTGTGTGTTTGGTTGGGGTTTTTTTTGTTTTTTTTTCTCCCACCGTAGTTGTGACAAAGTGCATACAATAAAAACCTGCTTATTTGCATTTGAGGGTTATGTTTGTTATATATCCCTATGTGAGCAGTGCCAACCCTCCTTCTGTCCAGAAGTTACTTATTTCAGCTGTTGCTGCTTTTGTTGTAGAAGGCAACTGGACAACAGGGTAGAATATTATATTCTGATATTGATGAGATTTGAGCAAAAGAAGGCGGGGGGGGGTGTGGGGAGATGGGGAGTGAAAGAGCTGAAAAATAAAGGCAGAATTCTAGCCTCCAAGCAGAGGTGAGTCAGTCAGGAAACAGAAGGTAGGAATAAAAGGCTGCTCTTGAGAGGGGAAGGAGGTCACCAGCAGAGTCACACATGTCTAGGTTGTTCAGTATTTTCATCAGTACTGAAAAAGGGGGTGTGTATGAGTAGACAGAATTTGCTGATGACACAAGGTTTTCCAAGGTAATAGAAACAAAGGCTGACTATGATGAACTGAAGAAAGATATTACTGTAATAACTAACTGCAGTAAACTAGCAGATTAAGTGTAATCTAGATAAATCTGAAGTGATGCACACGGGAAATAAACAATTTTAACTTTACATATATAATGATGGATTCTTAGCGGAGTATTATATGGAAATGAGAGAATGAGAACTTGGAGTTATGATTCATAGTTCTATGAAAATGTCAGTTCAGTGCTCAATAACAGTAAAAAAAAGGCAAATCATATGTTAGGTGTTATGAAGAAAGGCATATAGAATAAGGCAAATAACATTAACACACATCTATAAATATCTCTAGTGTACTCTAGTGTAGTATTTAGAATACTGCCTGAAGTTGATTCTAATTCTACCATCTCTAAAACTTGTAGTGGAGCTGGAAAAACGCTGGAGATAAACGGTGGGTATGACTGAACAGAAAGACTGACCCATCAGATTCGGAGACCTCCAGCCCTTGAGGGAAGTGGGGAAAGGTAGCCAGGGTGGAGATTTTTTTGGAATGATTTGGAATGATTGCCCACTAGCTTTTCAGCTCCAAGAACTGGAGGTGTCCAGTGGTATTTACAGGACTCAAAATTGTGGAAAAAATAACCAAAACAAACAAAAAAGCTTGGGTTTATTTTATGTAATGTTTTGTATTATATGTGTATAGATATTTGTATATCTATACAAATATAGATATATTTGTGTATATATATATATACATATATAAAATATATATGTATATATATATGTATATGTATATATATACATATATATTTTATATATATATAAAATATAAATTATATTATGTAATATAAAATCCCCTAGGGGTATTCTTATCACAAGATGTCATGTCAAAAACTGACTGGAAAAAGTAATGGAAGAAAAAGTGCTATTCCATATGAAATATTACTTTTATCACTGAAAGTCCATGACATGATAATTCCTGGATATCAGGAAAGCGTATTTGCGAAGGAGCACTATACTTCTACCCAGCAGTGCACCCTGACTGGCACGGGCCATTGGCTGCTGCTGGAGACAGGAACTAGATCGACCTTGGCACAGCTTAGTTCTGGGCTTAGACTTTAAAAAGTGGCAGTTTTATAATAAACTGAGAGGTTTGTTCTTCTGATTCTAGGAAGTAATATATATAGATGAAATTTGCCAGCGACTATGTATTTACAGTAATATCTCTAAAACACCAGTTCTCCAAATAGCCAAGTCTACCTCTGCTGGTGGTATATAACTAACTGATTGCCTGAATTTTCCCCCTTTTTTTCCTGCCAAATTGAATGCTTAGAAAAACAAAATTCTTTGAAACAATTATTACAAGCTACATCCTTAAGTGATAGCTCTTATCATAAGCAAATAATTTCATTTCAGAGGCACAGCCTTCCTGCATATTTCGGAGAGCTCAGTCACTCGTGAAGTTACAAGTTTAGTTTTCCAGGGCTCACTCTACAGATTCCTTTGAGTTTTCCCTTCCTTGTGTTCATGTCAGCCATTCCTGTACTAATTCTGTTTTGCATTTTTATTAACACATGCACTTGCATTTGATTCTGTTCAACTGAAGCCAATAGATATTTCACTTTTTACTTCAGTCAAAGCAGAAATGAGCCGCAAGCAGCAAACACAATTCCCGCTTTTCAGCTTGGGAATCGACTATTTCCTTCATCTTCTACATAGGCTGTAATTGCTAAAGTGGGACCTGCAGGTCTTTGGTTGGTGACTTAATAGTTTGAGAAGTCTTCTGAGCGAGTACAGGCTGCTAAGAATAGAATTATAAAGCCAGTATGTTTATTTCACATTTGTATTTCTCCCTGCTTGAAACTTAAACCCAACAATAACAGCAACAAAAAAGCTCTTTGGTTAAACTAAATATTTCTTCTCTTCTGTTTTTAATTGTATTTAATTTGTTTTAAGCAAGACTTACTGGCTTTAAAAAAAAATAAGTGATATGTGGTTTAGATACACCAAGAATGTGCTTTAGTAGTTTTACAGTGACGAGTATACGTATGTGTTAGACTGCAGTGTCATCTGTATGGAAAAAGAATATTAATGAGATCACAGAATATAATAAATAGTTTTTTGTGTTCTTTATGTTGCACATACTAAAACAAGCAGGGAAATATGAGCAATAACATGAATTGGTATCTTTATCTCTATAACCCCTGCGTAGAGTTTCTGACACCTGCAAGATATGTATTAAGGGCCCTTTTTTCACATCAAAGGTACTCATTGTAGTCATATAGGACTAGACCGTTTTTGCTCAGCACGACAGTGTAGCCCAGCAGACTATCTTTGTCGCTCACTGCAGTTGGTCAGGCTGTACTTGAACAGTCCTTAATACAACGTTATATGATATGGTGTATATGCTCTTGTAGCTATTTCATTCCTTTAACAAAGACGCTAATGTATATCTTTTCATATTACTCTGTTCCTGGAATGTATTTGTGCACCGAATCCCCTCTGGGGGGGCTGAAGCCACAGTGGTAATTCTGCAGGTAGTTCCTGCCCAGATGAGATGCTCAAGCCAGTGGTCACAGGGCTTGCTGGGAGGGAGCCCACACAGATTGGAGGCACTGGTCTCTGCCTAGCAAATATTCTGTCATGAAACAAACCCCTGTCGTCTTGATCCTGACTGAGCAGTCTCGGGGAGTCGAACTGAACTGCATGGTCTTCCTTATGGGAGGCAGTTCAGGGCATTTTTGGATGTGTGGTTCCAGACACCAAGGGAATTTCAAGGCCCGATACAGAAAGGGCTTCATTTCTCCCTGTGTTGGAATAAAAGAACAAATTGCAGTCCCCTTGGTTCTACTTATCTTAGTATAGGCCCCTCTAAATTTTTATTGGGCAGAGAAATGCCCATTTTATCAGTTAGCCCTTTGCCTGACTTTCATATGAGAAAAGTAGGGCTTCCTCACAGGAGTGTTGTGAAGATTATCCCGGGCTGTGGCTGTGCTACGTTACCCTTGGGTGGGCTCTTGGGGAAAGTCTGAGTAACATCTTCTTCAAGGTAAAGGAGGAAAGATAAGCAAGTAGGCACTGGCTTTATATGTCTGTAAGAAAATGAGTGTATACACAAGGCAGAATTCTGTAAATCCAGTTGCAAAGGTACCATTTCCTCACTGGTGTGCTGAGATAGCTTGAATTTATTTTTGTGTTTTTTTGGTTTGTTTTTTTTTTTTTTAAGAAATGTTTCCTTGGGAGACTTCTATATATTGCAGTTTTTTAAAAAACGTAGCCTAGAACTTATTAAAATTATTCCTTCTACAAAAGCAAACTAACAAAAAAGCCTTGGAGCAACAGGTAGACAAGATGAAACTGCTGTTTATGTTCAAAAGATACATTTCCCTTCTAATTGTTAACTATCAGTGTGTATCAGATATATTTCTCACCTTTCTGTCATAAAATCAATGGGAAAGGAACACAAATCTATTTCAGTCTCAGAAAATAAGTTGTCAGGACTTCAGAAAATAGTTTATCGTTACCCACAATGTATCTTACGAAGAAGAACAGTGTTTATGACCCACAATTTTCTTTTTTGTGTCTTTTTACAATGGGATATAGTGTCATTCAGAATGTCATGTATCATTCAGGGGCACGTTCTCGGCTGATATTTTATGAAAGAAAATTGAAACATCTGGGCATTTTAGGATTTTGTATGGCTTGTGTTTGATTTAGTTATTTTATTATTTTTAGGTTTTGTATTATAGAAAAAGACAAAATATATTACGTAGCTATTAGTTGCGCTACTATCAGATGTTAATATAGTCTACTAATTGCCTGGGGTTGTAATCCAAAGTCTTCTGAAGCTATTGGAACGTCTTGAGTGCTTTCACTCAAGTGCTTCACTCTTGTAAAGTTCAACAACTCTTTAAGTAGGAATTTAAGATAAAATTTAGGACACTTCCCACAACTCTTCCCATTTTATTAGCATATACTAGCTGCGTAACAGTTTCAAGAATGATACTCAGGACTGATCAGAGAATGCTACCCTGAGAAATCGTTCAGTACATTGTATTTCAATGGGAGAATGCTCTGCGTTTCTAAAGTCAAAGCTCAGTTTAGGTTTTTACAAACTAGACATCCTGAAATGGAGATACAAAACACTTGTCACATCTGAAAATCTTGACTTAATGGGAGTACTGGAAATGACACGTATCAGGTTGTGCCCATCCCGCTAAATTAAAGATTCTTGTGAGAACATTCCTGGCCACCAAAACCTGGCAGTTTGCACTGGTGAACACCTGGACTGGCCTCTAGCAGGAATGTTGGCCTGGGCCAGCCAGAAGCCCAGGAGGTCCGCAGGCATGGCTGCATGGTTGATGTTGGCCAGAGGACTATCCCTGCAGCTGCCCGTGCTTTGGTGAGTGGGACAGCATGCTGGTACAGACAGGGGTTCCACCACGTCAAAGGACCTCAGTGGCGTGTTTAATTTGCTATTGTAGCCACACAAAATTCTTGTTTTCTAGAAAGGTACTGTGTTTTTATAATGATGATTCTTAAAAGAAGAAATATGAACCTTAGGAATACCTGAAGTTCATCAAGAAACTAGATAGCACCTTTTAGAAATCAATGTTAATGTTAGCTACCTAATCTGTAAAAGATGATACCAGGTGTGAGCACCAGCTCTGTGCTCATGTGGGCATCATGGATTTCTGGAAGTGTTTTTTGACAAAAGTCATTACCACAGCAAGTGGAGAACCATTTACATATTTTCTAATCTCCACAGGTGGAAAATGCTAATGCATAACATTTTAGATTTCTTATTAAAGGTGGGATTTAACAGTTCTGTGTGTCAGTGTCATCTGCCATGCTGTTAATGGTAGGTAACCAGGAAAAGACAACATTACACCAGAAAGACTTCCACTACCTTCTTAAGTAAATTAGTCCCATAATATCTAGAGGCAGCAAAACCATCAACCAATATTTAATTATGAAACTATTCTTTCTTTTTTGTCCAGTGTTGCTAAGAAGAAAAGAAAACCTCAGCTGTTTAGCTTTCTGAATTAAAAAAGTTTCAAATAAACATTGTAGATTTTAAATATATTGTATACAGTTTCAGTATCAGTCATTCTAACATGTCAATAATGCTAGTGAGTTTATTTTTTTTATTTTATTGCTTTTTTTTTCTTTTATATTAATTTTAATAAAATAAAATCAGTACACCCTCACTAAGTTTGCAGATGACACCAAACTGGGTGGGAGTGTTGATCTGCTGGAGGGCAGGCAGGCTCTGCAGAGGGATCTGGACAGGCTGCACTGATGGGGTGAGGGCACAAGGCTCAGTGCTGGGCCCTGCACTTGGGTCACAACAACCCCACACAAGCTACAGGCTGGGGCAGAGCGGCTGGGAAGCTGCCTGGTGGGACAGGCCCTGGGGGTGCTTGTTGACAGCCGGCTGGGCATGAGCCCCCAGTGTGCCCAGGTGGCCAAGGAGGCCAACAGCATCCTGGCTTGTACCCAAAACAGTGTGGCCAGCAGGGCCGGGGCAGTGATTGTCCCCCTGTACTCAGCACTGGGCCCACACCTCGGATACTGTGTTCAGTTTGGGGCCCTCACTACAGGAAAGACACTGAGGTGCTGCAGTGTGTCCAGAGACGGGCAACAGAGCTGGGAAGGGTCTGGGGCACAAGTCTGATGAGGAGCAGCTGAGGGAACTGGGGTCGTTTAGTTTTGGGGGGGACCTCATTGCTTTCTACAGCTACCTGACAGGAGGGTGGGGGCAGGTGGGCGCAGGTCTTTTCTCCCAGGTAACAAGCCATAGGACAAGAGGAAATTGCTTCAGGTGATACCAGGGATGTTTCTTTTTGGTGTTAGGAAGAATGTCTTCACTGAAAGGGTGGTCAAGCATTGGACCAGGTTGCCCAGGGAAGTGGTGGAAGCACCATCCCTGGAGGTGTTTAAAAACCATGTAGATGCGGTGCTTGGTGGCATGGTTTAGTCGTGGGCTTGGCAGTCCTGTGTTAATGGTTGGACATGATGATCTCCAAGGTCTTTTCCAACCTAGATAATTCTGTGAAAATTTATTTGAATATTTTTCATTAAACAGTTTTATTAAAATTAAACTTTAATAAAATATTTTGGTGTTAACATATCAGGGCTATCAATATATGTCATGTTAAGATATGACCCTGTGTCTGATAAAAGTTTTCCTAGAGGCCCTAAAGAGTACCATGTTTAACATTTCTGAACCCTTTTGGTCAAGTGGTATTGCTGGAGGAGATCTGAAAAGGAACCATAGGATATTTGGGATGTTCCTCTGCCCCTTGTAGCCACCCTTTCTGCAAAACATTTGTGCAGCTCTACAGTCATGAGAAATAGGTTTTCTTAGAATAGTTAAGTCTAAGAAATCAGATCTTTACTTTGAATAGACTGAAAACAGAGAAGATTGGGAAATTTTATCTAAGTTCATTTTATTGTCATTCTAATTTTTTTTAGGGGTGAAATAATTAGCTTTAAATGGCATATTAATGGCAAATAAATAAAAATATTTATTTGGGAACAAGTTTTAAAACCATTGTACTGAAGAAATGTTTCCCCTGTTACTGGCAAATATTACTGAACAATTCTTTGGTGCATAGATAATGTCTCCCAAAGCAAGTATCAGTAAATGCTCATGGGTAAAGCACTCAGTGATGAGATGTGTGTACTTTTCATGGTCTTTGTGTAGCCTTAATTCAGTTTGTTTAATACTGCTATGTTATTTCAGTTGTTCTGTAAAGTTAGATAGTAATACCTCCTGAAGCATAGGTATATGTGAAAATAAACATAGTAGTAAATGGAAAAAGTTAGGTGCTACAGTGTTTATATATTTCTTTGTGCCTAGAAAATACCTTACATGGGTAACATTAAGAGTACACTATATTAAGCTCAGCAAATGCTCCATGGAAAAATAAATTTATATAAGTGCAGTGACCAAATGATTATTTATTGATGTTCCTCCTTATGCTTCCTTATAGTGACATTTAAACTTGATTTTCTTAGGGAAGAGAAATGGATCTGTGAATTTGACAAATTCTGATTGATAACTTTGACATACAGTGCAGTACAGAGAGTACAAGGATCAAAAGTTAGCCATATGCTGTAACTTCCATGTCTATTACAAGTATTTATCTTCAGCCTGCACAGAGTAAAAAGGAATTGATTTCACACTTACCAATTCACTGCTTATTTTTCAGCTCAACAGAAAGCTCTTTAATGAGTGAAAGGAAATCAATTGTTAGCAGTTGCCTCTCTAGTCTGCTTAGGGATTATCTAACTATGGACACTAATCCAAGAAACTATAGCTGGACCCTAAAATCCAGGGTGGTTTGACTTCATCAATTAATCTGACATCGTAGATCTATTTTGTAATAGCTACATATGATAATAAACTAAATTAAACGTGTTCCAATTTCAGGCTCAAAGACTGCAAAACGTGCAGTTAAAGCAAGTCAACAAACCTGTAGTAGACTTCAGGAGTTGTGTCAGGGTACTAGAGAAGAAATTAAATTAATTACTCCTGGGACTTGAACAAGCTCTGAAAAGAAGAGTAGATATACTCACATAATGTTTAGCGTAAGGAATTGCACAAAGAAATCTGCACTGGTTTCTCAACACTTCTGGGTCAATGTGTCATTTGGGCAAGTATTGTAATTTTTCTATGCATAATCCCTGTGATGGAGATAAACCATTCCTATTCATATGAACTGCTCATAGACCTATGAAATTTACTTGTTGTGATACTACTCAAACTGAGACTAAATATGCTGATTTTTTTTTTCCAAGAACAAGTTTTCAAGAAGTTCGACTTTACTTTCAAAAACAGTTACTGAGCAGAATTATTTTTCATTATAAGTAATGAATCAGTAAGATTTTCAGCACACTTCAATATACCGAGGTTTTCCTTCTCATTATAGAGCATCTACTGTAACCATTATTCAAATTTCTATTAGTCATCACACATTGTATTTTCTATCTGGATAGAGAGTCTAAATTCTTGTTATATGAGTGTCTATATATGCATGTTTACCTTTTTATGAATATATATTATGTATACCATGTGCATAATATGTATAAATATATGCATAGAAATAGGAGGTTGTGTTTTTAAACACAGATACACATATGTATATATTTTAAACCGTCTTCTGTTGAATGTGTTGAGGTGCAACCTTGAATGAAGTGTTCAGGAATATGGCAAAGGAAAGAAAAAGATGCTGTTTTAATCCAATGAGAGGTAATAATATGAATTGATGAAGCGTTGTACAAGCAGATTGTGTAGTATCTGTGTCAGAATTATTGAGCTTGAAATCTGATCAAAGATGTGAATTATTGGAAGGTAGTGTTTTAGAAGTGGAAATTCTTCGTTGACAAGGCAAGACAAGACTGCAATAACCTTGACTTAGACGTGGAATCAGAATGATTAGAGTCAGTGCAAATTTCAGACCCACTCTCTGACAATAAATAAATGGAGGTGTCGAGTCTCATTTCGATCACCTTCAGTAATGACCTTGAATGCATGCAAATGTGAAATTTGCTCAATGGGGACTCTGTGGCAACTCTGTGATTCAACTGTGAAATTAGAGTAGCTTGTACTTAAACTGGAATTTCACACCTGCTGAACTAGCAGTCTCTTTCTGGTTTACAACAGGAAGGAAAGAAACCTCTTACAAAGCCATGTTTTCATTTGTTTATTTGAAATAATTTCTTTTTCCTCAGTTACGATTAATAGGCTAAAAATAATTTTAAAACCCGTCTGGGGGAACCTGAGACAGAGTGACTGTTGTGGATTTTATTTGAGAGCTATGCTCACTGTATTTGTAAAACATTTTTTCAGTGTTGAAACACATTACAGTCTCTGTAGATGCTGTATGAATAAGAAATGAAACACCAATAGTGTTCTGGTTCTTAAGAAGGAAATAACTTCAGCACCTTGTATCTGATACATTAAATAATAGAATTGTTAGAATTACTGAAGTTGAGAAAAATAGGTATATACTTGATTTCATAGATGAGTCCACTTATTTATTTCTTGACCTTACTGTAGAGGGATTGGGTTTTAGAGTGGAATGGAATATGCATTAGTGGAAGAGTGGTATAGTGCCAATCACACCCTAACCCAAGCACTTCCCAAAGTAATCAATTGAATATCGTTGATGTAGACAAACTGTGCTTTCACAGCAGGGAATCTCAAATAGAATTGCATATTGTGAAGCTTTGTCTTCTTGTTTTGTGAGGCAGGATTGGCAGTTTCTGATTATATACATCCTCTGGAATTGCATCATTACAGTGTAATTTCCTGCCTTGGCCACTCTCTGGCAAGAGAGAGCTGTTATATCCAATTTCCACTGAACGCATGGCCTTCGTCCTGCCCATCAGGGATTTTTACAAGTTTATTAATATCCACGCAAATTGTGAATTATCACAATTTTAACTGAAAAGTGGAATAATTTTAATAAGGTGCATATTCTTTCTTAAAATATTTAACAATTAGCTGCTTAAACTCTGTCCACCAAACCAAACTGAGTCTTCTGTACATTCTTCTCCCATATGAATAGTTGTTTCTGGTGAATAATGTTTTGTGTATTTTCTGTGAACTCATCTGATATTTCATTTCACTAAAAGTGTTTGAACAGTTACAAAATAACAGAAGTTTCAGTATGTTTTCAAATTATGACCTTGTAAAAACTATACATGATACCATGCAAAGCAGACGAATCTCCATTACATCCCAGAATGTCTCCCTGTAGGTAAGAGTGAAAATGTCTATGCCCTGGAGTTGAGGCGAAAATACCTGTGTTTTGGAGGGTACATTTTGTCTAACCTGGTGGTTAGGGCATCTTTCCAGCCTTTGAACTTTAGCCCTGCTCCTTTGTAGAAGGGTTGAATTGAGAACATGTCCAGTCTATGTCTGTTCCTACCACCATTAGTGCTTCAAACATCTGTCACTTCCTTGAGATAAAATCTCATGTGCTGAAACTGCTCAGAGAGGGAGATGAAACATTTACAGGGACTTTCCTGCTCTAGATATCCAACTGTTAAAAGACGAGAAGACAACCACCACCACAACCTTCTCCTTAGTGAACTGAATGCTGAGTCACCAAGCCACTGGGTGAAGTCAAACCTTGTGTTTTTTTATTACGATTGCCAAAGTGGGAAAAAAAAAGAAATACCAAAGTGAAGTTTCAATGTAATATTACATTGTATTATCAAACACTATTAGAAAACTTAAAAATATATGTTAATGCAGGCACAATTTTTTTCAAATTTTCTCAATTTTTATGCTTCAAAAAGGGAATTATATCAACATATGCCTGCTATCGTTCAGCTAGTCCTGCCTGGGCTTATTCTCTGATAGTGTTACATCTTAGCTGCAAAACAATTTCTGTTTTTCTTTTTATCTTTGTCTTCAACATTGCAGAGCAATAGCATTGTCTGGTCCTTGGGTTTTTCTTGCACTTTTTTCTGTAATTAGTTCACTGTTCTTAAGTGTTTGTTTACAGGTGCATTTTATATTAGGTGCCTATCTCTTCAGTTAATCAACATACAATTGAGCAAGGTTATTTTTGCAATACCTTGTTCTGTTTGTTTGTTCTTATTGAATCCGTGTTTAAAAAAGTACCACCAGCTGGTGACTGTGGTGAAGAGATCATCGGCTGACACATCCAGATATGCCTCATCCTAAAGGCAGTATTTGTTCTCTAAGCAGTATCTTCAGTGTAAAACATAATTACTACTATGATTTAGTCCCTAATTTTCAGCAGAGGGCTCTACTGATATCCAGAGCCAGTGTCAGTGGTCTTACTACTATCCCAAAAGACTTACTGATTTTTGTTTAGATTTCTTCTATTCTAAGAAGCTGAAGCAAAAGTTAAACACTGGCGGAGTGGCTGTATTTAAATTTGATTCAACCATCATGGAAAGATTACTTCAATAGTTATATGCTCCTAAGACACACAAATTATGAAAAAAAGGTCACAAGATGCATCCTCTCTTTCTGTGATTAGAGATCAGAAATCTCATATTTAGCTTCCTGGAAGATTTTCCAGATCACACTGAATATAACAGCGATAGAAACATAAGCATTTTCATTTCACCAAAGCCTTTTAGAGTACGCTTCAATTTAACAGTTAGTATTTTCATTATTGGTTAAATATGTAATTATTGTGAGGCAAATGTGTTGTGTTTCAGTGTAGTTGCACCAAATCAGTAGGTCCCAGTCTAGAAAGTGCCTTAGGCAGATGCTTATCTTTAGGCTGATGAGATCTGTTAACTTTGATAAAACTAAACTTATGCTCTAAGTGGTTTGCTGGATTCTGGCCATAGACTGTAATTGAGTTGGATTTTTATCTTGGATCCTCCATCCATTTGTTAAAATTTTTGATGAATTTTGTTCTTTTGCACAGAATTATCTTTGTTTAATGCTACTGGTTTCCTAATGTAATTATCTTCCAGGCTTCATTAATCATGTTTAAAGTATTTTCAACTATTCATGCATAATTTTTGCATGTTAATAGAACTTGGTTATTGGAATTTATTTAATGTCCTTAAATGTCAGGATACACATCTATCTGTATGCCTGTCCTGGTTAATGAGCTGATCTGATTCTGAAATTTTAGGTACGCTTATATTTGTATAAGGCTTAGCTGTATTGAACAGAGAGTCACTTTGGCAATGTTTTGAACGGTAACTACAGCGCATAAACTTCCTTCAGAAGACAGGTCTGCTGAAACCTGTACCTCTGAAAGTTCCCAAGGTAATCGCAGGTGGAGGAGGCTCACTTTTTACTGTAAACATCAATTTGCATCAGAATCCATTTCAGCAGTGATATTAGTAAGAAACCAATGAAAAGCAGATAAAATAGAAGCTAGTATTTGAAAATATATTATTTTTATATATTATATATATAAATATATATAATTATATAATATATTACAATTTATTATATTTTTGAGATATTTAGATTTAGGGTAGAGAATATGTTATTTATGCGTTTGGTTGCTTTTGTAAGCCCAGGGATTTGTTATTGAAGTCTTTTTTTTCATTTTCCCCTTGTTTGTTTGTTTTTTATATTTTTCCTTTCAGTTGGAATGTTGAAGTTTTCAGGCATGGATTGCATAAAATACATGTACACTTGCATAGTATCTATCATAATGATTCTAATTAATGCCTACGATGCCTGCCTTTAAACAAATATATTGCAATCACATAAGGAAATTGGATACACTTTACCAATCTTAGGAGACAAGAGCATCCTGACAACTACTGCTGTTTCAAATACATCATAATAGGCACTGATCCTTTCCCAGTGAGCTAATTAATTATTAAACATTTTAATTATGAGTTATTGCTTATTAATAATTATGACAAATTTACAGTAGCCATGGAATTGGTAACAACAGAAAAATTAACAAGTTTTGAGATAATGTACCTTGAAATATATTTACAGTATTTCATACTTTTTGTGTTGACAACTTTCAGATTTTAATTTGAGAATATTTAGGCAAGTTAATTCTCAGATTTTACCTCTGTTGCTTTGTATCATGTAACATAGTTCTGTTGTTTTCTATCTAACGTACTGCTTCCAAATTTTCACTAGTTCTTTTTTTCTTCTACCAATATGCTTGGCCATGGTCCATATCCTTGCTGGTTCACACTGTTACAGATTAATGGGATAATGGTAGTTAATGATGAGTAATTAAAAACATCTTCCTAGAAACTGCAAATATGCTTCTAAATTGTCCTTTCGATGCCCTTTAAACATTCATTTGTTAGATCCTGCATATTTCATGTGTTTCAGTAAGAGAGAGACATGAGAAGTGGGCAAATTCTCTCCTTAGGCTACGTGTTTCTTCATACCCCAATACATGCCAGGAGGAAAACTGTCAATGGGCCAGCATTCCATAGGTAAAGAAACCTAAGGGTATTGTGAAATTAAGCGTGGAGCTCTGTGGATAGAGTTCTGGTAGCTTTGAATATTCCGTTTCACTAGTTATCTTCAAAAAGGCTCCTTAATTCTTTCTTTTCCGAAGCTGATTCAATGGGGAAGCTGTGCAGCGTTATGGTAGACATCTACTTCTACTCTGAGGAGAGTATGTTAATTTAATAACTTTTTGAGTATTCTGTTCTCAGGCATTTTAATTCTAAATACAAAGGGTAGGATTTGACCCATATTATGTTTGTCCGTTTATACATAAAATGCCAAAGTAGAAAAGACTTTTTGTTGTTGCTTGTAGTTCTTTTGAGTTATGACTATGTCTGGGTGAATGGTTCATCCCATCAAATCTGAACCTAGCTAATAAAAACAAGATCGGTTTTGTTCAGCAAATGCTAGTGCCTTGGCATGTATTAGATTCAGACTTAACTCTGCTGAACTCTTCACCTCCTCTTTATCATTAATCAATTTAGTGACAGCTTAAACATAAGCAACTTTTTTATGACACTAGTATCATGCCTTTAATAGCAGAGATGAAATGTTTTAGTGTGATGCTTTCTGGAAAACGTGCTGTTCTGTATCTTCTATCTTCCTTTTATTTTATGCATTTAAGTGTATATGGTCAACCCTGAGTAATAGGATGTTCAGCTGTCAGTCCTCGTAAGTCAACATTAAAGACACTATATGTCCAGTTTATCACTGGATGATTTGCTGATGGAAGAAAGCTGTTACTGTCGGCTACATGGACAGAAACTACCAGCAAATTATAGATAGTGAATAAAACCTAAAAACTTCATTTTGTGTCAGTTTCTACTGGTTTATGTTGAGGACTTAAAAGGATGGTCAGCTTTGCAGTTAGAGATCGGGAGTACTTCATTAATTGCTAGACAGGGGTCAGTATTAATTGTATGAACTTACACTTGGGTCCAATTGGTTGAAAAAAATTTATAGCTTTGTAGAGCTAAAATACGTGTTCCTTTTTTAAAAGGTTAGTCCTTTTGTTTGCTGCTGGAAGTTTTCCACCTTTGTGCATATGCATGTGTACACCTGTGTGTGATAGAAGAGAGAGCATGGTGGCAAGCACGGTCCTTAACTGTAAGAACTTTTTCAAAGAGCAATAGAGATGCCAACCAAAAAGGCAAACTTGCATGAGGAGGGGCAATAGATCCAGGTATGGCTTTGTTAAGTTTGTATTAAACTTAATATTGCTTTTGTAACTGTACGATAAAACCAGAGAAACAGAAACAGGGAAAAATGTGTTTTGCGCAGGGAAAGGAATTTATAATTATTTTTAATAAAGATTATGTGAGTGGGATGATGTTTTGAATATTAAAAAGGTAGATCTCCATTTCCAACAAAGCATACACAGCATTTACTGTAGTGGTAGCTGGGAAATGCTCCAACCCAGAAAGCCTCCAGATAAAACATTAACTGTAATTTTAAAAAAGGACATAACATCGACTTTTCTGTATTTTACATAGGGGAGAGAAAAAACCTTTATCATTTAGAACCTTTTCTTCTTGTTGATCAAAGTCAAGTACACTCAAGTAAATATTGCATCTATATTGCAGAACTAAATTATTTTGCATGTAGCGGGGTGTTAATAGTTAAAATTAAAAATCACTAAAACCCCTTAGGTGCTTGTCAAGCAGTTTTATTCATCTGTACTTTATATATAAAACACATAACACTGCAACAGAAACACTTTTTTTCATTTGTTGAGACTCATCTGTACAATTAATTTTTGACTTAGCTACCCATGAGTGGCAATCCCAAGTGCATACTCGTAAAAAATCTGTGCGCCAAACCATGTCATCAACTATTCTTTCTGAAATACTCATATAAAACCAATAGCTATTATAAAGGATAGAAATGTGACAAAGTTGAAGGGCTTTTAAAACAATCTGTAGTGCTCATTTAATGTGCTTGGTTGTATGGATATAGTCTGAATTTAGTGCTTGGTTTTGAGGACAGCTGTTAATTTTCTGATGATCTTTTCCAGTTTGCTCATTCCAAAAGTGTCTGAGTGATTTAGAAATATTGTTGAACTCACATGAACTCATATGTTGAAGTTCATATGACTCCAGCAAGGTAAAATGGATGTTTTCCTGATTTATAAATGAAGCTCTGAAATGTAGAGAGGATTAGATCAGAAGTGCCTACGTGGTATCTTCCACCAGGGACACCTTGGACCTAGTTTTTGAAGCATTCAGAGCACAGACCTCATTGTCCCCAGTTGCAGCTGTGAGCGCTGGGCAGTTTTGGACATCAGGTGTTACAAGCTGCGTGAGACCTGCGTGTGAGCCAGGTGCAGGTATCACTGGCGAGAACTCAGCTGTAACGACTTGGCCATCGCCACGTAAGACAGAGCTCTGATCCGTTTCTCTTGGCAAGTGTAGTCCCAGAACTGCTCTTCCTGCTCCCACCTCGGTACCTTATTCCTGCTCTCTGACTCTTGTAACAAGGCAAACCTGCCTGACAGAAAACTGTTTCTTTGAGTTCGTAATGCTTCAGACTTACCTGCAAAGTAGACTCTTGGCAGAAAACGATGCGGGATTCTGTGCACAACTTACTGCCACGTACTGACATCGTACTGAAGTTATGTCCGCATCTTGTGCTTGATTGCAGGTGCAGACTGTAAATTCCAGTGTTCCCTGCTTCTGAGGCTTTGCTGTGAAGCAGTGTGAAGTGTGGTGTTTGTTTCTCTGTATTTTCTAAACTTTAAACCCAAGATTGTAGCAGACTTTTAAAAATAGGAAAGTGTTGAATTTAAATCTGATTCCTTGATTATGAAGAGGCCAATCAAGAATTGGCTGGGGAAGAAGCAGAAATTGTTATCTTTATATGCTCCTTTGTATGCTTTATATGCTTTACAAACTACGGAAAAGTTTAATGAGAGTACCGACATATCTTAATATGCTTTAATTCTAGACCTGATGATGATCTCAGTCAGTACAAAAATATGCCTCACTGTTTTAACAGAACTTCTGAAAACACTTGGCAACTCATTTTTCTTTAGCATATTCATATATATGTATATATATATATATATATATAACATAACATTGCCTTCTGCAATAAAAAGAACTCACTCTTCACAGTGTATTCTTCAGAATTATCTTTACAAGGGCAAAAGGAGCTTTACGTGTTACATTTTATACTCTATGTATTGGCAAGGAAAAAAAAAAAGTGCCTTTGCAACCCTCATACCTTGAGGATGTGCTCATTACCAAGCCATAGATTTGGCATTATGTTTATCACATGGATGCTAAAAAAAACCCCAAATTACTTTCAGTCATTTCAGGAAATGAGCAGATGTGCTGTGCATCCTCGCTGCTTTGGGTGGATGGGAGTATGCTTTGCATGTTCATGGCTGTTGCTGTGCACGCACATGGTCCCAAACCTGCTTGTGTCAAAGTTAGTGTTCATAAAGTCAGAAGATTCACTTGCCTTGCCACTGACTGATAAAATAATGACAAAACAACAAGACTATTTAGCAACTAGCTAGCTACACGTCAAACTTAGTTACTACTCAGGCACTATATTAAGCTCTTGCTAATTGTGCTTGCACTCTGCATCTCATTTGAAGATATTTTATATGGTGTATATAAAATAGATATATACACATATACAAATATATACATATATAAACATGTATGTATACACAAATATGTATAAATAAGGGTATGTAAATCTGTTAATGCAGATGGACAGTGCCACTGGCTCTATTCATTACTCAGAGGTGCCAGAGCAGCAAAGATGCTGCATTCCAAAGGTTGTCAATGATCTTATTGAAGATACTGACACGTCTCTAAAATATGAAAGCACTAATTTTAAGAAATTATTTTCTATATGTACTGTATGTATGTATATACATATACATATCTAACTGTACACAGTTATATAAATACTATAAAATTATTAACATTTCTTTCTTCAACAAAGGGAAAATAGATATTTATCATGCTTAACCACTAAAGGAAACAGCATCTGGTGCTGCAAATAAGCTAAAAATCCTGAACATCTGAGCTTAGTTCTGAGAGAACAGATTGTCTTTTTTCTTTAACATATATTGTTTTCATGCTTTGTCTACGAAAAGTTTGCTCCTATGATGATACTATTATTAGCATTTACTGTCATAGGAATCCGGTTAGAAAAAAGGTGTGATATATTACTTTCTCCTCTTTATTTTAGGTTCATACTCAGAAAAGGAGAAAAGAGACAAAATGAAACACATTAAGCATGGTGTTGCCAAGGCAACAAGTACTTGAGCCTCCAAGGTGAAGTGTGACTGAAATGCCTACGATGCTATTGCATAGGGACATGTGGTCTACTACACTTAGATCTAAAATCAGCTCTATTCAGAAAAAATAAAATTAAACCCTCTGTTTTTAATACCTGTGGCTATTAACACAGTTGGCTTTCCAGCCAATAGCACCATACAGATAACAATGGATTTCAGATCTACTGATAAATATTATATTTGTATTAATCTGTGGACAAATACTTACATTGAGTTTTAAGGTCATCTGAGAAAGGGAGGAGGTTCCTGCGTTTTCTTTTGGCTTGGGAAAACTACGGACAAACACTGTTATAAATTAGGGAAAAGGAACTGAGAATTCTGGAAATATGTGCAGACCTTCTGCTTCAGTAATAACTCATTGTTAGAATCAATATGGGCTGCATGAACATTCCCTATCCAACCTGAAGCATGGCTGCATCAGAATTGATCTTTGGTTTGTTTTTCTCTCTCCGCTTGGAAACTGTAATAATTTTTTTTATTAATATAAATAAAGCTGAAAATATCATGTATATACCACACTGCCTATCCAAAGCTTAAAAAATCATAACATAGACTGAGAAAAGATGCCATGTATTTTCCTTTTCAATGATTTGGATTCCTTTTCTTTGAGCTTCACATTTTTTTTTTCAGTCTCTGCAGGCAAATTAATAAATAAGGGTTGAGAGTCTGACAGAATAATGTGACTCCAGAACCTGGAGATTTAAAGCTGAAATGAAATGCTGTGCAATATCAACTGAATTCCTAGCTTCATAGCAATGGGCCAGTTTTCTTCTTGCTGTTCATGGAGTTTTTGACTGGAACTTGTTCCGTCACAAGAGATCCAGCTATTAGTGTTGCGCAAAGCACCTGAGGAGCAAGAGTAACAGAATCAGTCTCTAAAGGTTATACAGTTTTCAGTTGAATGCAGCCCTGACCAAGTCTCAGGAAAATGCTGACAAACACATGCAAAATAACTGACTATCATTTTTAAATCTAGTTTTATCAAATTAAAGGCATGGAGAGATATATGTATGAGGCTTTTCTAAAAAAAACTCTTCACACAGATCAAACCTTAACAAATGTTTTCATCAGTTATAATCTGAAAAAGCAGGTATTTTTAAAGAATTTCTTCTGAGTAATGTCTCTCCTGTGATAGTAATCGACGTTTTAGAACAATGCTTAAATACTTTAAAAAGGAGCAGAGTTTGATGAAAGCAACTCTTATGTACCGCAGTGTGTTTGACTTGCAGAGCCTTGTTTGCTATCCAGTGCTGCAGAGTAGCTGTGAGAGTGTAAGTTGAATTTTGTGCATAATTATTTTGGGCCAAAGAATTTTTCTAATGTTTGTTCTACAGAAGAAAGGAAAGAGACAGAAAAAAGTCCAAACTAGGATTAGTTTAAGAACAATAATTGATAAGTAACAGTCATAATTGGTTTGGAATTCATTTTACCATTAAGACTATTCAGTAGTCATTTCCTAGCTTCTAGAACAGTAGTTTCTAAACAGTTCAGTAGGAAGAAATCTGTGATGCTGTGGTAAAAAGGAGAGTTGAATGGAGAAAGCAGCGAAAACAGATAAAATAGATTTATTCTGTTACTTACAAAGCACATGTAGATTAATAACTACAAATTAAGCCATGGATTCTTTGCAGTTGGAGACATATTATGAGTAGAATTCAGATTGGCATGGCTGGATGTGCAAAGAAGCAGAGTCTTGATTATGAGAGGCATCTTTCTAGATTATCGTCAATATTACGCTTTCGATTTTAAACAAAAACAATATTGAAAATAATTTTGCAGTATGAGCAAATATGTGCATGTGTCTAATATACTTCTATAAGAACATCTGTAGACATAGGGTTATATAGTTTCTATGCATATACACCATTCTAGCATCATTTATTCTAGGGGAGGTTGTGTTTGCTTGGGGAACTTCGTTAGAAGACTCAATATTCTACCCCAGATATTTTTTATATCTTAGGAAATGTTTGCTGCTATTGCTTTATGGTGGAGAATACTAGAATACTCAGTGGTTTTGGAGTGGAGAAAATGTTGTCGGTGCTTGCATATGGTTTGGCTTCTTTTGTAGAACAAGCTCTGTCTTTCATCCATGGCATTTTCCAGTGGACATTTAAATGTTTGGTATAAGCAATGATAGTTTCTTAAAAAAATGAAGCTGAATCTCATCAACATTGTGATAATATTGGTGTTTTCCTTTCTAGGAATATGTATGTTGCTTACATTAACTAGACTAGATAGAATGTAGTTTAAAATAATCTCAATTTTCTGTTATAATCCAAATTGCTGTTTTCTAATGAGAACCACTTTGGCTGTTCTTTGAAAAACTTTGCACAACCTTTTGAATTTTTAAAATTATCTTTGTCTCAAAATATTAAAACTTTCTACCAAACAGTTACTAAATAATCCCTTAGGTGAAAATTATTTAACTTACAAAAGCTTATTTTTGTAAGATGAGACACCTCTGCATACAGTAAGCACAATGTCAAAATTCTCTCTCTTTTTCAAGTTCATGTTCAAAACACATGTGATCTTTTAGCTGTTTTGTAACTTTCTTATTCGTTAATCTACAGAGGGATAACAAGACAGCCATAGACAAGGATTTTTTTTCTCAACTGTCATGATCAGAAGCAGCCAAAGTAACGCACCTGAGTTGCACGTGTAGTCTGTCGCACTGTTGTTTTCCTTTCCTCTGAATTATCAAACACAGGACTTGTTTTCTGTTGCATAGGAACTCATAGCCAATGCATTCCTTCCGTGTAGCAAAGAAAGAAGACAGGAACACTAAAACTCAGTGAGTGTGTCCAGCATGCTTTTGTCTAGCAGGCATGCAGATCCCCAAGCCAGGAGTTCCTTAAATGCCTTTACCTAAGATATTCTCATTTTCTGGGTACTGTCTACTCCCCTTCCCTGCCTGCCCTGGTTCTCCAGATGAGGATCTTTTGGGGTCACACTTTGCTTATTATACATGGAGGATTTCTACAAACCCAGAAGAATTTGTTAGATCTGTGAGCCTCACCTTCACGTGGTGCTTGAGTAAGGCTGGGCAACACTGTGTGCACCAATTTGTTGTCTTGACTTGTGTTGTCCTGTGGCTCTGAGCTCTGGTCCTGATGCTGCAAGCCGATGTGACGCTGCTTCCTGGTCAGCTGCTTTCCACGTTCTCTCGAGTCAAGTGAGTGTCCTCAGGAGAGGGGGCTGAAGTGGGGCATGTACAGACTGTTCCTAGAAAAGTCAGCATCACTCCACTGCCCCGTCCCTCAAGCAGTGAGAGTACAGAAATGCCACGGGTAGAGAATAACTCGGTCATTAGACCCTACTTCCAGCCTTGGAAACTGAAGAGACAAAGAGAATAACCACCCTACCGTGGGGTAGGTGCTCTTCCCTGCCTCTGCTTTGTTCCTAGCCAGCACAAAGGGAATATGGATGCTGTGACCCAAATCAAAGTTGATTGCAATAGTCAAGGAGCTGCTCCTACTTCTCTTGAGATGAAATTACTTAAAGAAGCAGTTTTCACTAATGCTTTGTTTACCCATCTTCATCCCACGCCATAAAACTGTGCTTTTAGTTTAGTTCAGTATCGTACTCGTCTGTTAGTATTAAAAAAGATAATAGGTTTTCATCTTTCTTAATATTCATCTCTGGACAGTATCACATGAGAAGGAGTAAATTTGGGGTTTGCTTTATCAGGTATAATAATCCTGGCTATGTGTGATACATATACATAAACCCCAGCAGTAATACTTTTATATAGGTCTTTCACTAACAATTTTAAAACAAAAAACACTCCCCATCAAATAAATAATAATAATAATAAAAAAGTAAAACAAGCACAGGTGGCGGTAAAGCTTATTTCCACTCTGGAGTAATTGATAATTTGTGGGATTCCCCCCACCCACCACCGCTTCTATGAAGCCTGCAAGACAGGCAATTCCTCAGCGTATTGCAGTAGCATGCGGTACAGATGTAAGGGAAAGCTAGGTGTCACTCAGGAAGGAATCCTGTTGGTATGATTGACACATAAAGCAATTTTTTTTGCCATTCTGATGTGTGCTTTCTTGCGGAGGGATATCTCAGAGACAAACCATTGGAGTAAACCCTTTCTGTTGTCATTTGGTGAGATTTTTATTTTAATGAAAGCGATCTGTCTTGTGTGCAAATACTAGCCTTTGCTGTTTGATATGCACAGAAATTCAATCAAATGCTTAATTACATCTTAACATGAGTTCCAAACAGCTGGCTAATTCCCTTGTTTCTGATTAAAGAGATTACAAAAATAAAATTTAACATTGCATTTACATACAGCTTTAAAAGGAAACACTTGCCCATAAGTTTTAGTCATTTAGGAAATTCGTGTCTGTTCAACGTTAGGGATCAAAGCTTTTAGCATGATGAATTGCAGAGTGACAAGAAATTAAAAAAAAAGAAGAAATAGCAAATGGAATTTGTCAAATGTTCTGCTTGTTGATTATGGCAGGATTTAACTCGAAGGTGTGAATCCATAGATGTATGCAGGAAGTATTTGTTTCATACTTGTGAAAACATAGAAATTAAGTTTGTTCACTAAACCGTCACTTCCCATGAACTCTGAAGATTATTTTTCAAACAGGGTTGTTCTGAGCATATGCACTAATTGGCTTAAAGTTGATTTATTAATTGTCAGAAAATAAGGCAGAATTTCATTTGTTTTCTGTCTAGTTTAATCTTCGAGTGGTTTATTTTTTAATCATTTTAAATTCAATTTTTAATCAGAGGTATAGTTATTCTAATGTCCTAGTGTATGACATTTACATATGTCTTCAGCAAGGATAGTATAAAAATTCTCTGTGACAAAACCAGATAAACTCCTTTTAGCTGTAATTCTTGTCTCCGTGTATGCACCAGAGTTGAAGCCAACCTGGATAACTGCTAAAAGGCAGTAGAAAATACATTCCTAATGTTGTCATTTAGGCCTAATTGAGATTCATTTAAACACATTAAAAGAGCCATTGTTACACATAGAGAATTCATTCGAAAAATGTTCTTTAATACTTAAGTAAGAAATGTGTCAATTATGTAGAAATAGGAAATCATGGGAGCTACAGTGATAAGCAGCTGAATGAATGGCAGTGGCGAGCGTGACTTGCTGACACTGAAGCTTGTGAACAAATACCTCCCTCTTTTGGCAATGAAGGTTGAGCATTTGGAGAGGTTCTGGGACTACTCACACTTCAATTGAAAAAAAAAAAATGAACTAGGACAAATTTAAGTCTACTAAGAGAGCTGGAGTATAAAATAAATGAGAGGCTATTAAAAATATGCAGGCTTTTCTGATTCAGGGAACTGGGGAGTGACAGGTATCACATCCACGTTTTACACATGTCTGTGTTTGAACCAGGGTGCTACTGACCTCCAGACCATGTTCTTCAGCCTAGTCTGTTAGTGCCAGGGAGGACCTGGGAGACCACGGCAGGACAATTCTAAGCAGAAAAGTCTGTCTGAGAAAGAACTCTCCCTTCTAGTTCTGCTGATATTTTACAAACACATTATAAATGAGCGTATTAAGAAGATCATAACTGACATTTTGTTTAGACTCTAATGAGACTTTGAAGAGATCTCTTGCAATGCTTACCAAATACATTGAATAGTCACAGGCTGTAAGCATTGTGTTGTATCGTATCAAAAACTGACTTAGGAGATGAACACTGAGAAAAAATGACCACATTTGTCAACCCCTTCTGCCCCTGCACCCTCAATAAACAAACAAACTGAACAGAGATACCCACTTTTAGAGCTTTCTGTTTTAGCCCATGCAAGAACAATGTACCACGTCAGGCTGATTGGCCAGCTTGGTTTTTCAGGGGCCAGCAGCTTAGGGACGAAGATTTGTTATAAGATGGCATTTCTTCTCACATGCAGGTTAGGAAACCTCAGATGAAAGATTATACTGAATAATGGTGTTTAATAGTCCTTAAAGGCCGTTTCTTACATGAAGTGATCAAACCGTGTTGGACTGCGTTAATGTCAAGAGTCTACTCCTCTCTGACCAGGTTATTTTTGATATTCCACACGTGAAGGGTTCGATACTTAATATCAGATTTACTTACTTGACACTATCTGAACGTGACATGGGATTTTGATTTAGCGCAGTGATGCAGCAGTGTGTGTAAGATCAAAAGTACACCTAACAGCAAGTAACAGTTGCAGTGCACAGGCGGATCCCAGTACAACGGCTGGGTGTCCCCCGCTGCTGGGAAGGAGTACATGGGATCAAATCAGCTGAAGCCCTTGGCTCTCTTCTAAATTCTCTTTGTTAGTTGTTCACTTTTGGTAGTCTGTATTGGGCTGAGTTGTGTATTAACCTGCACCTCGCCGGTCTGGCTGGCTCAGGGGACAGCTGATGCAGCCTAAAGGCCAACCTGGACCCTCTGCGTTGCGGTAAGTTCAGCTTCTGTTGCATTCGGAGCGGACAGTCGCTCCCCACATCCCATCACAAGCTTCGTGAGTACAAAGCCCTTGCCTCTCTCCTCAGAGCCTTCTTCCGCTGCAGTGCTTCATTGGTCAGTCACATTTTCTAGTTTTGATGTTCACAAGGTTTTGTGGCAATGAGGGCTGTAACTTAGGCATGCATTGTATGAAAAAAGAATATTTTTGTTGGTTATTAGGAAGTAAATGTTGCAAGACAAAAAAAATAAAGACAGACATGGAGAAGAGTATTTCAAAAGTCATAGGTGACATCAAATAAAATGGTCAAGCTTCAGATTCAAAACCACCTGAAGAGTCCTAGGGTACTTTATCTCTCCTCATACTAACTCTGCTTCCTGGCTCCCATGAATTTTCTCGCTCTTTCCTGCATTATTTCTATTTCTGTTATACACCACCTTTGATTGTATGTAGTATCCAAAATGCGTGCTCAGTGGTTTTCTGCTGTGGCATAATAATGCTAAGCACTGGACGCAGATGGAGCTCCAGCCACCTGCTGTATTTTGTTCTACTGCCAGCAAGAAATGAGAGAAACCAAGAGCAGTGCCCAGCAAACTGTTCTGTGCAAAATCCCTCCCTGGCTGATTCATGCAGTGCTGTAAAAACAGTAAACTGTCACTGTACACATGTCACGATACATGTCATGTTCTGCCTTCTGCTGCATATGCGCATCACCTCGTAGCTTAGCCAAGACCATTAGTTTTTGTTTCCATTTCACTGTAACACAATCTTTTCCCCTGCAGCTCAGACCACTTAGTGCACTAGAAATACTTAGGGAGAGAGGAAAGTGGAGGCTTTTTTGGTAAAGAATCAAAGTGGTACAGATGCTAAGATAACCTGTCTGCTAGTAATGAGGAAAACGTGCCCAGGTAGTCATGAATTTATATGCTTATCATATCATCAATTAATTGTCTCCTTTCTAATCTAAAAAGATCATGGCTAGTTAATCTTTTCCTGGACAAAACTTGTTAAATACCTTCTCAGTGATCAGTGGAAAGAGTGTGTAAGCTATTTAAAAAATTATGAACAGAGCAAGGTTTAGAATTACTAGTGAGAGACTGGGCTGGCTGTGAGCTTACAGTTCCGGCTCTGAGCCATGAAATGCTTCCTGAACTCTGCTGCTGGCCACCAAGGCATGTTCCTATGGGATTTCAGGATAGCATGAACTCTCTAATTTAGTGGGAGTGGGAGAGAGGTAGAAAATACACTCTAGAGACTGATGGAGGGTGTGCAGGCCATGTAATGTCTGAAAATGCTGCGAAGGTTAACAGATCTGTTGGACTCTGCTACTCATTTGCATTAGCTTCTTTGCTGATTTCATAAGAACCTACTATTTCTGTCGTATTAGATATGCACCTGCCTACATGCTACAGGAATCCAGTGATCCAAATTTGCCTTGACTGATTCAGCGTGCTCTACTCTTGTAACTTTTCTAATTTGTTTTCTCATGGCTTCTACCTCTTTAACTGATTTACCCTCTCCTCTTTCTTTCCCCCACCCTACCCCTACCCCTGCTATAATAACTACTTTTTTTAAGGAGTGGCTTGTGCAAGATCAAGGGGGAAAAAATATCTCTATGAAGTATTTGGGAGGTTCAGTATCACACTGCTTAAGCTTCAGTTCATTTTGGAATCTGTTGCAAGATGAAGAGTGAGAAGTGTTAGCTTTTTGAAGTAAGTGCAGCATTTTAGGCTAGCTGTAAAAATTCAGCAAAAGCGTATTAGCTTAATGGAAATGCAGTGTTTCAATAGTCAAAGTGTTTTAATCTTGAAATGTTCTATTCCATAATAAAATGCTCATAGGCAGATTGTGAAACTTGGTGTTGGAGTAAAGGTCAAGAATTAGTGGGATTCAGGTAGTAGTTGGACATCCCAATAGACCCAAGAATATTAGTTGTTCAGTCTTTGAAAATGAGCTTTTTAGAATCTTTATCTGACTTTTGGCTACTATAATGAATCTTTAGTAGGAATGAAGAATAACTGTTGGTTCATACTTGTATATTTCCTTGTGGCCTTCATTTAAAAGTTATACTGAATTGATGATGATTTGTAGTAAGAGTGTTGCCTTCGGTAGGAGTCCAAGGTCATCATACAGAATATGTCTTCATTGTTTGTTGTTTTTTTTTCCTAGAATGTTTTTTCTAGGGTAAAGGTTTAATAATCAGAAAAACCAGTGCTCCACTAAATATATCCACTCTGGAAGTAAGATTTTGAAATGTCTTTGAAGCTACATTTCTTTCTGTCTTTCATTGCTGATTTAGAAAATGGAGATTTGTTTGTTTGGTCTATAGTTTTGTTCCATTACCAGGAATATCTTTTAGCATGTTGCTGTGTACACGAACTACCATAGTAGATGCTAATTGTCACTAGTCTACAACAGCTAAATAACTATGTAGCTGTCATTTCTTTTGAAAACTATTTGTGGAAAAATACAGCCCCTAATCATAGAGAGCCCTGAATACTTGATTAACTCAGTCTTCAACTGCATTCCTTATGGTGCGGTATTTCTCTCCATATTGCTTATTTTAAAGCTGGACCTAAATATGTCATCTAAAGTACCAGACAAAAGTCATTAGAGCAGTTTCTGTGAGGAAACATAACAGGTCAGTGTCGCGATTGAGAGACGGAGACGCAGCTTGATGCAAGCAAGATGTCCACTTTACTGAGCTAACACACATACATTT
>JAVJGJ010000014.1:109052868-109067722 GCA_035590215.1 Microhierax caerulescens | reverse complement strand
AAGTTCCCTGTGCTTGGGCCTTAACGATGTTTTAGCACACAGGCCTCAGGCCCAAGCAACAGCTCTGCTAACCCACAGGTCAGGCCATAGCTGACACTGTAGTGTAATTGTGGTTGCAATAGCATTTCCATTATGAGTCCATCTTTGGCACAATTCTTAAAATAAAAGTCAAAAAAGGCCTTGTTTTCATATTTACCCTGTTGGAAGAAGGGCAACTTTGAGCATATACAGGGCTTATTAGTTATTTTTTCAAGTTCCATTAAAACTACATAGGTGTGTATTTTGCATGTGAAGAAACACATGCCTTAGGATCAGGTTGATAAAAGAACAGGACAGTTTCTTTGCTGCACTGTCAACTAAATTCACTGCTTATATGCTTGCTTTACTATAATTATCCTGTTTCAATAACAATTTTCAATCTTGAAGACTGTTTCTGTAAATGAAACCCCTTTCCAATTCTTAGGATTTCAGTTCTGCGTTGTAGTGTTTGCATCATCGGGGTTTTTTTGTTGGTTTTTTTTTAAAGAAATAATAATTTCCTGGAAGTATCTGAGAACTGGTTATTTGACTCATGAATATTTCCTTCGGTTGAGCAAATGCCTCAAAAAATCATCCCGAACCCAAGTCCAAACAAAGAAATAATAATACACCACCACCCCCAGTATTTTAATTTATCACATGAATTCCTACCCCTCTTACGGTCAGCCCTGGAAGTGCCTTCAGAAGAGCTGTAATGTTATCTAGAAATTCAGCTCAAACTGACTCTGGGTCTGAGTTCCTCAGAGGAAAATGAAGACAAGACTTGGAGCCAGGGGTACACCTGCGTTCACCAGTGTGAACCAGTATGAACCAGTGAGATTCTCTCTCAGTCGATGTGGATATGTTTGTGTGCTTGTGTTGAGTTTACTATCAGTTGTGCTGCAAATACTATGTCCAAACACTTGCACTGGAATGAGTAACCGTGCCTTGGGTTCTGCAGGAGTTTTCATCAAATTAGCTTCAAAGGAATTCATGCTTTGCAAGCGTGGGCACATATAGATATTCTCACAGTCTTCAATTAAATGAATCAATACTTTATATTAAAAGCATTTCAATAAAAATATTATCTTTCAGTTTTTAATTATCTTTATAAAATGAAATTCATTTAGAATTAGGCTTGCAGAGGCATGCAGTCGATGGATGGGTGAATAAGCAAGAATGAGACCATGAATCTTAATATTATCATTGTAAACATATGCGAAGAGGTTATATCTTATTTTGTTTTCCTGGGGAAATTGCAGTGGGTTTAGGGAACACTGTTGTTGGTCCTTTGTGATCTTTCATGGTTTAGAGAGCTGAAGCGCAATCTGAATATAGTAAAAAGTACAGGTAGATAAACTTTCAGAACTGTTCCACATACATATGGTAACTATCCTGTAATTCAGATAATTTAGTTTAGAATAATTACATTCATTGTGTTTTCATTTTTAAATTACTGCATTATACCACAGATGCTGCATCATGGCAGTACCACATGCCATTATTTTAGCAGCCTACATATTTACTTGGTTTTCAAGATTACATAAAATTGAAAGGATGAAAACATATGGCACATAATTATACCTAATTGTGGAATTTAGCTTGAAATGCAAACTGCCATATTCATAATCCGTCTCCTCTGAAGGGTATTGTTTAGGCCCCTGTCAGATAAGGGTTATGTGCAGGAGATACCGAGGCAAGTATCATGCAGCATATCACCACATCAGAGAACTGACAAGTAGCCAAGAAGGCTGGAATGCTGCCAGCCCAGCTATATTTTATATCCGTATCATTTATACTGCTTGCTATGATCCATGGTACTATCTTTTAATCTTGTTTCCTATATTTAAAAGAGTTCATTGAGGGGGAAGAAATCACAGTGATGATGCTTTAAAGGGTGTGTTTTATTATTACTATAGAGCATAGATTTTAAAATACATGAATTTTTAAAGGACTCTTCCCTCCTCCTGCCCCTAAAACACACACAGCAAGCTCACCAAAAGGCTTGGGGGAAAATGTAAAGACTTAACTCTGAATGAAGTCCTTACTTTGCAGTTTTAGCTACAGCCTTCACTGAGGCCCCAGGATGCAGTCCCAGGTTATCTTTATTCTTCCTCTCCATAATTATATGTCTGATCTGTTTCTAGCTCTTACCTCAGTGAACAGGTTGACTTACAGCATCTTCAGCACTGACCTACCCAATATTAAAGTCTTTATGCTTGCATAAGAACATGTGTTTTCCTGCAATAATTTCAATAATAAGTGTATTAGTGCTAGTAATTTGGCAGTATGTATTTTGTGTGATAGCAGAGACAGGCATGAAATGGGAGCGGGTGAGTCTGTTTATGCGGCTCAAACTAATCTACCTTCTACTGATGACCCCTCTGTCTAGGAGGTCATGTAAACTCTCTTAGGCGATGTATATACCAGTCCTTTGTGTTTATGTGAATTTCAATGACATTTTGCATTAAGGCTAGAATAAATACCAACAGGATGTTTTGCTGAGGGCTTAGTCAGCAGTGTTCAAAACAACTGAAATTAAATTAGAAAGAACGAGTAAAATGTCTTTTGATGTGCAAGAAAATAAAACAGGAAAAATTCAGAACAGCTGAGAAGTGTTCATAGCATCACTTAGAATATGGATCTTTCAAGAGTGGACTGAAAAGAAACACAATTTTGTACAAAACACCTATTTTTTTAACTTTCTGCGTAGAATACATGTAAGGGAGATAAGCTTATGTAGTTATATAAGAGAAGTAAATAATGTGTATTAATAGAAGACCAATGACATAGTTGTAAATTGTGGAAATGATGCAGAATTTATCAAACTACAACCATTTCATTTAGAAGCACCTCCAAAACCCCCAACCTTTTATGTGGAAGTTAAGATGTAAACCAGCTACATTTAATGCTCTGGAAAGTAATAAACATCTTAGAAATTAAATCACTGTATTCACTTATCTGTCTCCTGAAACAGGATATACACTGATCAGTGTTAATGGGACAGTTATAGGTAGCAAAAAAAAAAAAAAACCAAACCCCAAAAAGCTAGGGAAACTAACATTACCGGATTTGGCACGTATTGCATTTGACTAATGAATCACTTCCCTAGATAGGGTTTCTGGTCTAGAAGGCAAAGAAAATAAGCACATCTATGTCTGCCTTATTAGCTGATGTTTGTGAAGTAGTTGATGAATGAGGGTTGCAAATGTTAAGTGCTATTACCACAATAAATAATCTGCTTGTGATATTTGAATTGCAAGAGAATCTAAGCCTTTGGATTTTTCTTCTTAATGAAATCTTGGTGTAGAATATGACACTTTTACTACTGAAATGATTAGGACAAGTTTAGGGCTTGTGGGTCAGGAAGAGTGTGGATGCCTTGACCTATAGACAGAGATGAGATATTTACTGTCTCCTTTTCATGCTCAAGACATGAAACTCGCTATCACAAAATATGATACAGGTAGCAAGAGTTATCACACATTTGCATCTCTTAAACACTGATCTAGCCAGAATCCAAACTGGTAAACTTTTTTCCATCAGATTTTATAAAGATAATTGTCTTCTTTTTCATATTCTTTTGACTGTGCCACACCACTCGCACCTTTATAAAAGTGTTCCACAAAGACATCAGAAAATTTCAAAAACTGTAACTGAACACTTTGCATGGTGCAAAACAATAAACTAGCGGGCCCTCTGTGCTTTTTGTCCTGCATTTTGCTTGGTAATCATGTGCAGGAAGGATGCAAGAAGGCTTCCAAAATTTTATCTCCTTCAATCAGGAGAAAAATGCCTTTCATGAAGCTTTTCCATCATGTTCAGACTCCTCTCCAGTTTTACCTTCCTGCAGGGGCATTCAGTGTCACAAACAGTTGATATAGTCATCAGGCAGAAATGGCTTTTTACCTTTCTTCCCCCCACCCCACCCCCTTCTTTTTTGTCCTGGGGTCGACTCTCTAAATACTCCAGGAGTCTTGACTTGAATAGTTATTTCCAGCTTGTCAAACACGTGGTTATACTGCGTCCTAGCGGTGGATGAAAGAGGATCTCGTTCTCATCTGGTGAAACTTTGTGATGAAGCATGTGTGGGGTTTTCTTCGTTGGTCTTGCTGCCGTGCCGGAGTATTTAGAGCGTTTCTCTTTTCTGTTGCACGGGTTTCTATCAGTGTAGATTGACTTCAGTGAATTTGTCCTAGTTGATACCAGTATGTGTAAGAGAATATAAAAGCAGAATGCCTTTCTGGTTTACAAAGGGGACTGAACTGAAGGCTGTGGCATGCTCTTGGCAATGCAAGACAATGGTCTGACTAGGCTGGAGGCTGTAATCTCCCTGGGCAGGGGGCAAGCAAGATATTCTTTTCCCTTACCTCCGCTGCGACCTACTGGTGCTGGATAGCAGCATGCACTTCTAAAAGGATATTTTCTAGAGTAGGAAAGAAAATGTAAGTAACTTAGAATACATGGAGATCTATTAAAAAAAACAGTTTGGCAGAGAGAAACTTCTGCCAGTGAGAGCGCTGATTGCTTGGTGAAGCATTCACTGGGAAAGTAGCGACACTGTGCACTGACCTCCCCAGGAGAACGAAGCTGTGAGCACCTTCAACGCATTACTGATACTAGCCTGGTAGTACAAATGTAGGCTCAAGAGATCTGGACACAGCTCTTGCTTCTACCATCAATTTCTTGCAAACAGTTGAGGATGTACCGCTTGGTACCAAAGTTCAGCACAAGCAAAATGGCAGGGTTAGATTTCTGTCTCCCTCCTTTCTTCAATGCATTTATTTATGTTCAACTATCGCTGGACTATTCCCAGTAAATTTTAGTGATGTTATGGAAGCAATAAGATGCTCCTGAGTGAGGGAGCGATGGATCTGCACTTCAGAGCAGAGCAGCCATGTGCAGTCTGTTTAAACAACACGTGGAGCTGGAGGTCCCAGTGCCTGCCTCTGGGGACGTGACTCATGGGTTCAGCAGTAATAATTCTTCCTCATGTCCTTGCAAGTTGCATACTGTGTTTCTCTCTTATATTTTTTTAAACCTAGAATCCCACATCCACACATAATCAGAGAGAGTAAAATTTTAACAGAATCCACATTTTCATGGTTTTGTTGTTTGTCTTTATTTTGGGGGGGTTATTTTGTTTTGTTTTGTTTTTTAATCAGTTCAGACTGTCTAAAATTGCTTTCACTGTCAGCTGGTTGTCTTCAAAGACTCTATGGCTCATGGACCTACCTACCACTGTAATGTCTCAACTTAGATGGTAAGAAACAGAATTGGTAGTATCACAGAATATCTGCGATGCCTTCTTATATTTGTAAGAAGAGTTGAATTTGTGATTTTATATCATTCATATTTTCTTGTTAGACATGCTTATTTGTTCATTGTTTTTGTTAATTTATTATAATTCACTGTAGTATGACAATGATAAAATGCAATATGTCAAATAAAAAAAAATAGAATCTGTTCTTAGTACATAGAATATTTTCCCTATAATACCTACTGCTGTTAATAGTGGTTATGTATATGACTTCCCTGTGCATTAAAGTGTAACTATATCCTTTTTGGTTTAGACAGAGATATACCTAGATTTAAGTGTTGTGTAACATTTAGAATTTCATTATTGAAAGTTAATACAGCCTAGAGTGCATCAAATTTCAAACTTGTTTTTCAGGGTTCAAAGTAACAGTACATATGCGCTTGTGGGAACCTTATACATTTTCCATAGCCTACAAAAATCTCGGAAGTACTCTGCACTGAGTGGTTTTAGCCAAAGACCCACACGTTTTCTTCTCCTAAATTAAACTTGACTTATTTCATCAGCTTTTACCCAAGTCATATCGATACCAAGATGCTGTACTTTTTACTTCCATGAAAAAGCCATTCATAGTGATTTCTAATCCACGTAAAAAATTATCAAACCTAAACTGTGCAGCTGGTTTCAGAAGGCATTCTCCTGCAAACCTTGCTGGGGTGGTTAAGATAGAAAATGATTAAATCTCTCCTATGTTCTTTAGATCTCTGCAAGAAATTATGTCCCTCAAAGAAGGCATCGCAGAGAGGACCATGTCCCTGTGCTCCAGGCGCATCAGCCTGCCGTGTTGGCGTGAGCTGCATTGGCTCACATGCCCACCCGAGCAAAGTGCGGGGGGTGCTGCTGTCTGGAGCTCCGGCGCCCGTTGCGCGTTGGTGCTGCATGCCTGCACCAGCCCCAGCGCTGCTCCTGGCTTTCAGCGATGGTTTATCGTGAGCACCACGAGAATCTGACCGTTTGAATTGCCCTGTCAGAGACTAACGTACAAGGTTTTCCGGAGGATTTGGATTTTTATTGTGTTTATTTATAGAGACTGTTCTAGAAGGTTAATTGGACCTTAATGTTTTTTTACAAAGCTGGAGGCTGGCTGTGGGCAGTTTCTGTAACCACCAGTGACAAAGTGTTTCCTTTCAAAATAGAACAGCAAAGCTCCTGTAATTAACTAGCAACATCATTTCTTTCTTTTAAGTCAGAAAGGGCTATCAGCTTTCAATGGTAAATTATAGCTGAAGGTACTCTTTACATGTTCAGGAAGGCACAATAAAAATAACTCATACACTGACTGATTCTGCTATGCTTAATCAGTTTAAAGAATAATTTACTGTCCAAGAGGTCTTATTTAGTTTAATGAAACTAAAATCTGTCTCTGTTTATGCTCACTATTAGCGAGGATGGCATGTTTTGACATGGTTGGAGTATAGACTGTGTTCAGCAGTAATTCTATTTAGTTAGGAACTTGCCCTGGTCTGAATGAAAATACACAGGAAAATGCAGGGAAGCGGGGAAAAGCCAGTGATTTTGCTGGACTGATTAACCAGGGACAGCACCATGCACAGACTTTGTTAATGAAATCTTTTCTTTAAAATCAGCAAATGTAAAGTTGTGTTTCTTCAACTAAATTTTATAGCAATGATTGAAATAATTGAGGTGGGTTAACATGACACTCATCAAAATGCACTGAAGCTGAGCAAGAGCGTAGGAAAGGCTGTCACAGAACCCCTGTGTGGTCTGCCTGTCTGGCCACCTCAAATCCAAAATTGCCAACAGCAAATACATAGGCAATATAAGAACAAGGGAAGTCCACCTCCCTAAAGCACTGCATGGGATTTCCCAGCCCGAGGTAGTCTTTAACATCTTCAACTTTAACATCTGTCACTTTAACAGTCCTTAATGGGGGTGGGGGTTGTCCATCAGTCTGTCTTGAAATGTAATCATATAAAAATATCATATAAACTTTTAGCATCTTCTCTGTCTTGTGTCAATATATACAATGGTTTCTTTGGCTTTTGAGAAAAGGTAGTCCAGAAGATATAAATATGCCACCTGCTGCCACCTCCGTGGTTCTTGTGTTACAGCTGGAGAATAGTTCTTCCTATCTCTGAGTAACCTCTTCTTAGGTATTACTATTTTTAATCCAATCAATATGCTAGAGAGCTGATGTTTCCGAATAGGAGCGAGGATGTTGTGCTCAGCCAAGTGTGAAGGCTATTGAACTTAGCAGGTGTATATATGCAAGTAAAAACTGTGGGGCATCAAAGTGTTCCCAGAGTTTTTTCTTTGGTGATATGTAGTCAGGGTTATATTTTGGTTCACCTGTGTAATACTCAGACTCTAGCAGAAAACCTACTTGTATCTTTGTTCTTCATCACATACATATATTCATCATTTTTTGGTTTTTTTAATGCCAGTTGAGTAATCGTGTTGCAGTAGCAACTTGGCAACTGCTTGAAAGAAACTGGAGTCTGAGGTGAAAAACAAGCAGGTTTGTTCTCCTCGGGTAAAAAAGAGCATAAAGTTTCTGAAACAGCTGGGAGCAGCGTGAGATGCTGTGAAATTACCTTTTCCACAGGTGTTTGTGCAGTGCTCTGTGTTAGTAAAGGAAGAGTTGAAAGAGACGGGCGAGATGGATTCCTGGGTGTATACGTGAAGATGTTTTCTACATAATATGAGGCATAGGAAAGCAGAAAAATGGTAGAAAAATCAAGCTATCCAAACCCTACTTGATTATGAGGATTCTGGGTCTCCCCCCTCCTTATAGTACTTCTACACTAGTTTGACTGATTGCAGTTGCTATACAGCTAATTCATACCAGAAAAAGACAGGAAAAAAAACTGATCCCTATTATATATTTGTAATTTGTCATTTTGATATTTATGACTACAGATGAGAAAACACCATTTGCCCCTTGTTCTGCTCTTAGAGCATGCGAGGGGTAACCTTGCACTGCCCAGTTACCCTGAGCGATGCTAAAGCCTGGGCATAAAGGCTTGCATAGCTCAGGTGGGAGCAGCTGTGAAAGGCGATTCAGACTAGCTTACCGTGGCATCCTTTTTTGCTGAAACTACCCTTCTGCAGATGGGTAAGGAATCTTACCATGATGCCAAGACATCTGTGAGGAAATTGGGGGACGGGCGTCTGATTTTCCCTGTCATCGTTTCTCGGTCATCTTGGACTTTGTTCCCATTTCTGGTGGTTGGGGCTGCAGAGGGGGGGCTGGGGAAGGAAGAGCAGTGGGAACAATGGACCCCAGGGAACATTGGTGGCAATACCCCATCAGTGCAAGGGGGATAGCAGCCCAAGAGCCATATTCTCACCATTTCTACTCGTTTGGGCTGAAATTAGTGCTTAATTCCAGTCAAATGTGCCGTTTTAAGAATGAGGCAGAACTGGAACAAAAGCACAGCCAGTGAATGGCATATGTGGAGTGGGTTTTTTTCTTCTCTCCTCCTCTCCCTCTCCTCCTTCCCCTTGCTCCCCCACATCTCATCTTTTATTGACAGTTTATGTGCTTGTATGTTGATTCTTAGGAGACAATACAATTTCATCCTGCTAAAGGAGCAATCTCCAGCCTATCGTTCAGCATGAAGCTTGAAATGTGATATATACAACGTTACAAGCCTGAAATAATGTAATGTGAATTATGTATTTGATTACAAATGGTAGCTATGCTGTTCCCCAAGCCATTGCCTTTAATTTTGCACTGCATTTGAGCGAAGTCCGTTGGCGTCTGGACGTGCCTGCCTTCCCTGGCAGTGCCAGGAGCAGCTCCACGTGAGGTGGGAGAGCTCCGAGCAGCTGCTCTGCCTTCCCCAGAGCAGCAGCTCAGCAGCCCTCCACGACCATTTGTTGCCTCAGTTTGTACAATTTCTGCCTTTTGTTTTCATGTAGTGTGTGTTCCGAGACCTCCGAAGGGGCTGCAGAGGAAAGCTCTGCCAAAACCAGAAAGACTGAAGCTTCTGAAGTCTAACTCTAGGCCTATGAAGAAATACAATGTGGCTAGGACAAGGCTTAGGAGAGGAGATAATGTCTGTCTGTACACATCGCTTTTTTTTAGGATGCTACCCAGCATATCTAGGCTGTACTGGACACATCACTGCTCTTGTGGAAAGCCTTTGGCTACCACAGATGATGCTTACTGTGCAAGAATGAAAGGCAGGCTTGCCATGCAGCCTCAGTGAAATTTGGCATCCCATCCGAAACACGCTGTTAGTAGCAAGTGACATGCAGTGCTGCGCCGGTTCAGCTGTAGGTAACTTCTCAGCCAGCGCATGTTTTCCACTTACCCAAAATGTGAGTTTCTCCACTGAGGTGATCCAGGGGGATTTGTCGAAGGCGTGGTGGGATGTGGGAGCCTGTGAGCCTGACTGTGAACAGAACGGTATCTTAACTGCTTTCAGCAGCAATGCAACTGAATCGCATCTTGCTTTTGTTAGTTTGTTTAGGCGCTTTTGATGGTTGTATTCTTTTATGCATGGAGCTGGTCAGGTGAGCCACTGTGTCTGTTATTTCTGTTAAACTCTTAATTGAGCTAATATTGTCTATAAAGAGCAATTTCAAATTTAAAAGAGGGAGTAGAAGACATCCTTTTAATCCATCTGCTCATTTCTGTATTTGAGTGTTTTGCGTCCTAGCATTGTTTCTGTGTTCTTACTGTTAGATTCTTTGACAAGCCTGAATGGTAAATCCTTTTCTCTGAGCTGTACATCAGCCAGAATGCTAAATCCTACATTCAATTCTCGGTCATTTTCAACTTAAACGTGCAGCCCTTTGAACTCAGCACGGTTTGGCTTCAGGAGCTGACCTTACAGCCTTGGCCGAGCTGGAGCAACACCACTTACTTTTCCTTTTCAGGGAAGGAAAACACCTTGTGTATACAGAGAGTATAATGTATGGAGAGAATTTTTGTGTAACCACTGACAAATGTCATAGGGAAAAAAAAACAAAAACAAAAACAAAACCCCACAACCAGCTGAAATATTTCAAGGTGTATCTTAGAAATGCTCCGTGGAAAAGTCAGGCGAGCTTAGGTGCTGCCTTTTGCCAACGCTCAGCCCCAGCCTTGTTCTGCCATCTAGTGTTTGTGGTGCCAAATATCAGCCGCAGCAAAGTGGGTTTTGAAGTAATTTTGAGGACAAAACCGTTTTAAAATAGGACGGAGAAACAGCGTTTGTTAGTGTGGAAAAAAAAAAAAAAGTAACAAAACTGGGGAAAGACTCGATACAAACAGCATTTTTTGCATTCTAAGTAGAACTGCTCTTCTAGAGAGTAAATTAACTGGTTGTCATTGAGGCTAACATTTTTCACTGGTAGAGTTCTAAAAAAATTTATTACCATCCCATGGTTCTGGACTCTTCTTTGCTTCGTTAAGAGCAAATTTTTATTTCAAGAGTGAAGTCAGATGTTCCTTGCATGTAGCTGTTGCCATTAACAGTCATTGAGCACGCTGGATAATTCGCTCTAAGATGGTTCGTTGGCTCGTTTGTTTCAGACTGTTTACTTTTGACTGTTTCACACTTGTGTGTGTGCTGTGTTTGACTTGTATAGGCTTTTAAACCTAGAAAATAATTGGTTTTATTTCAGACTTTACCAGATTGGGGTTTCTTATCACACAGATGACTTCTGTCTTCTGATGGTGTGGAAACTTACCAAACTGGACATTATAGAGAGCACAGTCTTCTGTGTTGATAGAACTTCTGTTGAATTCTGCAACAAAACCCATATCAGTTAAATAGATTTTTTTTTTTTTTTTTTTTTTTTATTGTACTTGGTTTACAGCTAGTTTCATCTTCTGGTTAGTAAAGTTTCTGGTTAGGAGAGTGATTCTTGGTGATTTCTTTGAGTCTTGCACAGCCACTCTTTTCTGCCAACGAGTTTTACTTACTTGGCTGGTTGCTTTTCTTTGTTGTTTTTTTAGGTTGTTTTTTTTCTCAGTTGTTATTTTGGTTTTGTTTGTTTGTTTGTTTTGGTGTGTATGTGTGGTCTGTTTGCTTGTTTACAAATTTGTGTTAAATTATAATCAGTTGTGGTAGGACAGACAAAAACCCCCAAACTTCAGAAATGTAGCGGTGACCTCTTGAAGAGCAGGTCTGTATCATTTCATTATTTGTCCGAGGAAAGGCAGGCGATGGGAGGAAGAAGGGTGCCTTGACCTTTACAGTAAAAACACAGTTGGCTATGGCAAACTGAAGGGAAGGCATTGGCTATACTAGGAACCAGAATGTCTTTTGTCTGGGAAAACAGGCTGCGCCGTACCTTTCTAGTTCTTGAATGGAAGGCCATTTACAGACTGCAGGTAAATCACATGCAAGAAGTCATGATGGAACATTAGACCACAAGAATGAAAGCAGTGGGAATAGCTGGGAGAAGTCTTGTCCCAGCTATGCTGAGAGGCAAAGAAAGTGATGGAAGAATAAAGAGGTTTGAAAGAGATACAGAGGGAAATTCCAGGGGAAAGAAATAAAAGAAATACAAAGCTATTAAAAGAAAATACATAATTTACAACATTTTATGCTTAATAAGGATCAGTTTCATAAACACTGAAATCCATTCCATACCGTTGCATGTCTGTGGAGTTACACTAATTTGCAGTTGCTGGAAGACCCTTTCTTTAGCATTAAGTAGGTTCATTTCCTATTTCAAAATCTGAAATTCTCTCTTCATATGTTGCAATCTTGCAAAAATTTCTATACAATGTGGAAATGCATAAAAAAAATATATAAAATGCCCAAAGATTGCATGGTTTGATATGCACAATGGATTCTCCATGGTACTCCTAATCTTCTTTATCCACTTTTAATACTACCTCTGATCAGTCCCTGGGCATTGTCCTCTAGAAGCATAATCTCATAAAAAAGATGAGAGGTGATAAAGAAAACATTATTACTGCTCTAGATTTATTGATAGCTCTGAGAAATGTATGGTATGTTTTTCCAGTTCTGTTTAGTGCTGCCCATATTTTCATGTTTTATCCAATTTTTCAGGTTTTATTTTTACTTTTTTTTCTTTTTGTTTCCAAGTATTCAATAAAGGTTGATATTCAGTTAAATACTTCCCAGTCATTGCTGTATTCCATGGGAATATGAGACTGTTCAGAGTTCTTTGGGTTAAATTACCATGTTAATACATTTTCTTCAGTGATTCTGAACTCATCGAGGTGTTGGGGTGTTGAACCAATTTTCTAATAAATTCTGAATGCCACTGGTTAGAAATTATGACTCAAGGCTCATCTTGTGATAAGAATTACAGCAGTGGTTTCATGGCTTATTTGCCTATGAAAGGTAGTAAAAAGAGTTAAACATTAAAACAATAATAAAAATCAGCTGTTTCTCCAAATTTTTATCAAACTCACTGAACTACCTGTAATGAAGCCATACTGAGAAGTTTGTTCTCTTTATGAAAAGTTACAGCTCCTGCACGTGAAGACTGTGAGATACCCTTGCTTTGAAGCTACATTGGATAATTAAAAATGCATAAAATCATTTGTTTCAAATCAATCATAGTTGAGTCTAGAAGGTTTTACTATCTTCTGACTAAGGAATTCCTCCTGCACCTTTCTGGTTATTTTCTGTGAGAAGAGCATACATGATGAAATTAACTGGATTAAAATACCCCGTTGGCATGCTGAGCAGTACAATATAGCAGAGATCTCTAGAAGAACAATGAATCTGAAAATTGTGCATCATATCTCTTCAGTGATAGCATGCTTTCACATTTCCTTCGGATTTGGATCCTTTTTGGTCTTTGTGGTGACTAGAAGAATTAGGGACTTTTTTTGGGGGAATTAGGGATTTACCTTTATTCAAAAGGTAAAAAAAAAAGACATCACTGAAAGGAGTGTGCTCACGAAGCTCTTCCTCACATTTCTCAGCACCTTTAAAATGTCAATAATGATACTTTTTTTTTCCCTCTCCTGTCTTGAAGAGAGGCAAGCAAATCCTGGTTGCCTACATTTCCTTCAACATTCTGATTGAGAATTTCATCTTTCACACACTTCCTTTGTCCAAGCATACCACAGGTTTCCATTTTTCCTTCAGTACATGGACTCTTGTCCTCAAAGAGCTTCTTCAGCTGCAACCCAGACAGCATTAGAGCATGCTGCAGTCTGCAGTAGTTCATTGTGATCCACAGACTTTCAGTTGTTTTATTTTCTGCTTCCTGGAAAACATGATCCTGTCTGCTGCTATTTATATGCTGTATATTCATGAAGTAAAAAGAAAAAAAAATACTGCTGCTTTGTTTTGCTTTCTGTCAGACATGGCTCATAACCTTAACAGCTAAATTTATGTGTGTAGAATAGGATCTTTGCTCCTTTATGCTCTATCAAATGTGAAATTTATTTATGTTCTAAAACATTCAGCGAACAACCTTTTTATTTTGATTTTTGGATATGAAGCAACTTATGACCAAAAGAAAAAAATCTACTACATAAAAATCAAGGACAGAATGCTCCTTATTGGTTTTTTAAGTTATCTAAGAAAATTGCCTACTGCTAGTGTAGAAGGTCCTTATCCCATTAAGTCAGGTCTTTGTGGAAGTATTCTTGCAACCATTGAAGTCAACTGATTTTATCAGGGTTCAGACATCCAAAAATATCTCATACAGTGTGAATTTTATATTTCTCAGCACCCCTCTTGTCTCTCTTTCACAGTAACTTCTCAGCATCCAGTATTCTGTATTTTTATACATATATATATATATGTGTGTGTGTTATTAATACATCTGTATTCTTCACGGATAAACAGGATTATTTGTTTTTAAGTCAAAATCAACACACCTATTCAGAACTGTCAAGTATGTATACATTATTTATGCAGTAGTAAAAACTATGATGGATAAGTATGTTCAACTGTGTATTGAGATGGCACAACATAGCTCTGCTATTTTTCCCATCGGCTGTTGACAAGTTTTACGTTTCATGTGGAAATTTGCATCTCAAAAAGAAGAGATGATGTGTTTGCCATGCAGTAATCTCAAATCCTTTGTGGCTGCATTTTTGCATACCTTATTGCTTTGTCATTTTGAATCAAAAATTTTAATGTATGTATCTTGGTAATTGTCCACATTCACACACACACAAAAAAAAAAAAGAAAAAAAAGAAAAAAAAAAGGAAAAAAAAAAAAGAAGATTGCGTAATTACCACTAATGGAGGAAGGGGAAAAGACATTGAAAAAAATAGTTTTCAATTTCCATCTTACAATAGGCTTAAAGATGTTTTGCTATCCTTTTTAATAATGCTAAAATAATAGACTTTTGTGCTCTTGTCCAGAGAAGGGGAACATTTTCACTGTGAGGGAGAGCAAATGCCCCTCAGTAAGAGCACACTTCTAACCTTTCTTCAGCATTATGGTCTAGAGCAAAGCACTCGGTGTGTTTAAACAAACATACAGCCTGTATTTATTATTTCATATATATATATATATATATATAAAATTAATATTTATATTTATTATATAAAGCAGGAAACTTTAAACAAACATGATGTAACTCTAAAGGGGTATAAAAGGCGGCAGGGAATATTTTGA
>JAVJGJ010000014.1:109037887-109052829 GCA_035590215.1 Microhierax caerulescens | reverse complement strand
GAAAAGACAAAAAAAAGGAGCCATACCAACAAGTAAAGCTTGTCTGGCCCCCATTTCTTTCTCCTTCCCCACCCAGTCCATACATCTTCCACTGACAGCAGGTGAAGAAGCACGTAGAGCTTTTTTGCATAGACCCTCTGTCTTCTTTGTCCCTTTTGTGTCTCCTAGAACAGATGATATTTGCTGGCATTCATGTATTTTCTGTGCTACACCAGTCTTTCTCCCATAGTGCTCAGAACATTTAAAAAACTATATGAAAAGTTCTGCCATCAGCTTCTGTTAGTTGATTCCCTCAAAATTAACAACTTATTTTCTGCTGTGAAACTACTGGAGTTGCCTCTGAGCTCTATTAACACATACATATATTGTCCCTTAAATGTTGATGCTGCAAACTCTGATGATAATCCTGTACGGGAAGAAAAGCAGCAGCTTGAACTGGAGGTTGCCTGTGCTTATTTGGCATGGGAATGGACGTGAGAGGGCTGCGGGAGGAGAGCTGCCCAGGGAGGGGCAGCAGATGAACACAACGCTAAATGGTGTGATGGGAAGGAAAAATGAGAAGGGGAAAAAAAAAAAAAAGGAAGATGATTATTTTTTTCCCCCTAATTCTTAGGTAGAAATCACTCTTTAAGAAGGTAAAGGTTAGGGCACCAGGAAAGACTGCTGAGAAATCTGTATCAATACCTTGCCCTGCCCTATTCTAGTTGGTAGCAATTACAGAACCTTATTTTCCCCCAGCATGTTCATATTAAAAGACTGTAAATTCAAAGTGTAAATACTTTATTGTTTTCAATCCTTGCAATCATTTCATCATCGTATTCCAAAAGTAATTGAGGTGTACATTTTTACCTTGCATACTGTATGTACATAAATGTAAGTACTACAGCCCGCTGGACTGCAGCTGTAAAGGAGCTCCTGCTGACAGCTTCACAGCTTCAGGTGCCTCCTTGGCTGATTCAAGCCACTTAAATGTGCTATTAATTCCAAGTTCAGTTACAAAACTGTATACTGTAAATAAACATAGCTCTGACTGTATTGTTTGGTTATTTTAAATCAATTTACCATCATCTGTTTCTATTTCGCGTTCTTCCATGTGGGCAACAAAATCCAATGAGATCTATTTTATTTCCAGAACAAAGTAAATACATTTATATGTTGAATATATAAGTGTATATATAACTGATTTTCCAAGGCGTCAGCAATATATCTACTCAGTATTCAATCTCCATTACTCTAGAGCAGCTGAAGTTTTATAATTTATAACATCGATATTACTGGTATCTTTTTTAATTGTCAGAAACATTTGTAATGTCAATTAAGAAGAGGAAACCTTTTGACAAAAGGCACAGCTCACAGAAAAAATTCTGCTTAGAGAAGGATTTTTTTCCTTTCAAAAGCATGAAATTAGCTAAGTAGTAAAAAAATTGCAACTTGTTTTCCTAGAAATGCTATTACCTTCTTCAGTAAGTGCATGAAGACAAAATGTGCTACTCTTTATAAAAAAAAAACAGTGTTTTCCCATTGTTAACAGCATTTTCTGAAATACTAGATCTGCAGATGAATGGATCAGTCAGCAAAGACAAAAGAATATATCTTATGCCACATGAAATATAGTTTGTTTGCTGATATTTCTTTTGATATTATTTCTTCTTTGAAACTCTTCCTATGTCAACGAGCATTTCATAGACCGGTAATCAGAAATGAGATTAATGTTCAACCCCTAACGCTGTTGCTAGACATTACATATTCTATGTAAAGGTCAGTTACTGTTGACTCATAGTACCTGTTTGGATATGCAGCATACAGAAGATTTCTATTTCTTCTGCTTGGGGCATGCTCCCTGCTCCTCTCACCCGGCTGTTGTTGCCTAAAGGACTAGTTTTCTGTTTACTGAATTGAGATATAATGCATTTCAAGAGAAGCATCTTGGGCTCTGGTCAAATGCAATAAAAATAAGAAGATTCTGTAAACTTGTCGCTGCTCACAGTGTTTTTGCGGGTGAGTCCTGCTATGTGGTCATGGTTCCAGTTACTGCAGCAGCTCTGCCTGGCAGCCAGCTCTGCACAGCCCCCCAAAAGCTCGTACCCCTGCCCAGAAGGAGCGTACCCCTGCCCAGAAGGTGTGCAGGCAATGCCCAGCTCTGCTACCTGCTTGGAATTTCTATCCTTGAACTGAATCTACTCCTTCATTAAAGGTCTAGACGTATTTTTGGAAGAAAGGAAAGAACGAGTCAAAATTTGATGTGTTTCTGCTAAGATAGGTGATCTATTAATAGCAGACACAGAAATTTGAAGTTTCTCAAGAGACAGTTTTGGAATGTGATGTATTCCTTTGGGATCTGTATCCCATTGGCTTTTAGTAGCTTAGGATTAAGTAGCTTTAGGTTACCTTAGTAGCTTTAGGTTACCTTAGGATAGCCCAGATATTTTGATACCTTGAGTATGGCTGATACAGTTTTAGGAAAAAAGCAGAAGCCTGAAGGGTTGTCCCAGCTCCTGCCCACTGCTGTGCCACCCGGAGGGCTGCCTGCCAGAGAATCCAGGCAGACACAGGCAGCGATCTGGCATCCTCCGAGCACAGATGCAGCATTCTGAAGGTGACAAGAGGTAGAGTGTGAATAGCAGTTACCTCCTACAGATTTTGTGGCACTCATAAACACGTAGCATACATAAAAATTAATAATAATAAAATGTAAAGTGTGTTAGTATCCAGGGCAGGTTTTCTTTTTCACCTGTTGATGTGGCAGAAACACTCCCAGAGGTCATAGACAAAGAATTTATTCAACATGAAATCCAGGAAAATCTCCAGGCAAAATGAAGAAAATGTTTGTATCTTGGTTTTATGAAGTTGTTTCTAAAATACTGAGCTGGAACAAACAAGTTATTTTAACTGTTTCTTTAAGCAGTGACTTTCTTCTGGGAAGGAAGATCTTGCAAATTAGGCCCACAGAATTCTAGAGTAAACCCAGGGGTAGTTTTTCCTCTGACTTAGGGTTGGTTTAGTGTACCAGCAAATAGGTTGGTTGGCTGACCCTTCCCTTCTGCTCCTGTTGGAGCTCTTGCATAGATGACACTGATGGAAAGCTCCGTTCTCTTCTCCTTGCTGTTGATTATTATCAACCGTAATGGCCTGGAGCCCTGTTGTGGGTGGAGATAATGGTAATTTGCAGGCAGCTGGAAAGAAGGGTATTACTTAATTTACTTTCTTATTTCAGAGTAAATTTCTGTGCTTTACTGACTGTTTTTGGTTGACTCTGCACATTCCAACTTCTTTAGATGTTTACAGCACTTCACAGCTGGTGGCATTATCTTGTACAACTCACTCCTTCCACGAGTTGTGACTTCACTCCTAGAAATTGCATAGGTGTCTCATCTAAGTGATTAAAACAACTCTTAAAGAACACTATTGATTTAAAACATTTAGGGGTTTGGCTTACTCTTTAAAAGCCATCAGTCTAAAAGCAAAGGATAGAGGTCTTGAAATAGAGGCATGATGCTAGATACATTTATTTTGAAAGTGATGATGGAGAATGTTAACGAGGAATTGAGGAGCTTGCTAATTCCAATTGAGAAGAACATTGTGGGGAAAAGGGAAGGATACTAAAAGGGAGGGAGGGAGGGAGGCAGGGTAAAAGCTGTACATTTTTCATCATGAGGAATCATTCTAGCAGACATGACTCAGGGCTTCTGAACAATGCAGGCAAAAATAAATTCTGCTCTCCCACTGCTGCGGAGTAGAGCTTTGGCAGAGTGCTGGCTGAAGAGCAAAGAGAAATTTTGTAGCATTATGCTGCTGGTGCCAATAGCCATTAGGTAGGCAAAAGGCATAAGGCTAACACCTCCTCCCGTGGGTGGAAGATTGAAAATGAGAGGTGCATCCTGCCAGCAGTGTGTGCTGCCGCCACTGGCCCTAACCTCGCTCTTTGACTGGCACCTGGACTCGTTTTCCAGGACTGTAGCACAGACTAACAATTCAGCAGACCCATGTCTGCTCTCGCCAGGGAGAGGGAGGGAGGGTTTAGGCAAGCTTTTGCTATCCCTTTCAATGCTGTCTTGATATGAATGAATAAAATAAACCATACGTAAAGTAAACAATTTTATCAGTTTAGAATTTACGTTCTGACCCCTATGTAAATAACTATTGAATGATGTTGAATCCTGTTGTATTTTGCCCAGGACCTCCTCTTTATCATATTATTCATGTACCTTGTAAGTGGTCTTGCATGGGTTACCACAAGCTGTGATCATGGCTCCTGTCACCCATCATGTTCAGTGGATGTGTAAGAGTTAAAGGGACAACAGTGAAGAGCAGAAGCTGCAGAAGCTGCAGATAGCCCTAAGAAATGACAGAGAAGCTGTAAATCCTGTCATTAAAGAGACATAACCTCCTGTTGTTACTGGCCTTTAACATTAGGCTCATTTTAATCTTTGGCTGTTGCTGGAGGCTACCGCACTAATTTAGAATGCACCGATATTAACAACTTTGTGGAGATTTTGGGCTGAATGCTAATATTTCATATCTTTGTTGTATTCAGAATCAGGTTTGCTTGAAAATCATTATTCTCGTGATTCAGTTTTAGAACAGAAACAGAATGAATTGCCTTAGTATGTTGTGGTAATGCCTTCTTCATGTACACCGTGTGTTAAGATGAAGTAGCATTCAATATAGCAAAATGTATTAGGTATTGCTCTGCCAAGATGTTACTGCACAGAGGAGCTTTATGTTAACAGCCTAACAAACAGAACAAGAGATCTGGAAGTTTTACATTGATTTTAATTGTAAAGTTGAGATACATGCACGTTTGCTGTGAAGCAAAGTCAGCACAAGAATGAAGTACCACATAAATCTTTTACTAGCTGGAAAGCACAAAGAATGTCAGTAGGGCTAATGTTTTGGCCTCTCGCCCCTTGCTACCTCCCATGAAGTGTGTTAAATAAAGGTATTTTATTTGAATTCTGGATACCAAAAAAAAAAAATATTCCATGAGAGAAGACTGTATGTTTTGAACATTAAATGTTGAATTTTGGTATCTTTGGATATAATAACATTGTCTATGGGGCAGATAGATGAAAAAAAAATCTTTTGGGGAGCAGTCCTGCATTTAATATATTCTTTTTAAAGTGCAGTAACTCTTGAAGGTAAAATGTTTTAAAGCATATTGATTTCTGGAGGGGAAAAGAAAAAAGAGGCTATTTTAGAGGCTCTTTGAGACATCCAGCCTTTGGAAGCTTTATTGAACAAGGAGCTTTTTTCACCCACCTTTGCAAAGGAGTACAACTGCTAACCTAAATTTATCGGAATATGAAACATTGATCATGACCCATAAAATGTTTTATCCAACTGAAAGTACTTTGTATACTCAGAATGGCTTTTATTTGTTCCTCAAAGGGACCGTTTGCAGACATTCTTAATAGTCTTTGGGCTGATCATTGCGTTAGTAAAAGGGACTTGCAAGCAATAGCTTGTGTTTCTGTATTACACAGTAACAGATAGAAACCAGAAAGCACTTTTACTTGCTATGTTTGAAAACCTGATTTTCAGAATATGTAAGATGCTAGGGAAGTGTTATAAGAGCAAATCAGGTGATATTTTCATACATTTGAAACAGTCATCACTTCATTGCTTTATCATTAATAACATAATTAAAACTTCACAGGCTGCACTAGAGTTACTTCTGCACTAAGTTGCAGTGGTGAAATTCAGACCTACTATGACTGTCATCTTAATTCTTGATTATAATGTGCTTAATCCTGACCATTTGCTTGCTAAGCATCAACTCAGAATCCCATCTTTTTTCTTTTCTTTTGCACCTAAGTGCAGACAAACTTTCTAAGATGTATCCTTTCCTTCTCGTATAACTCATGAATTTATGAAGCTTATGTGTGGACAGTATTTAGTATTTTTCACCTAAAGCTGTGAGGGCATGAAGGAGATGGCAGAGATGCTAGAGGTTGGGACCCTCTCCCCACACTGACTGCAGTATTGAATATTGCACATTTTTCCTTGGACCATTTAACACGAAACATAATCATTCCTAATTTTCTGCAGATGCAACTCTCTAATTCACCTCTGCAGAAGTAACCCAAAGATGGGTGACTGCCAGGAGGTTCTAACCACACTAAAATCATAAAAACTTTGACTGAGCAAGCCATCAGGCTGATCAAGACCCAAACCGGTAACACTGATTTGCCTGTACCTGGCTTGCAGAGAACCCAAATGTTATTCTAGACAACTGCAGGGATTTCACTTACTTTTCTGTGTATGCATGTGTATGTGCTGCATATGAAGGACTAGTTTTGATAGTTATGACTTTTTTTTCACATTTCACTAGTGTTTCTCATGAATAAAACATTTTTTTATGCCCTAATGATTTTCTGCTCTGTGCAAATCATTTGTCAGAATCAACAGAAATATCAACTACCATGGCTGCTCCTTCATGACTCTGGCATGTACCTTTCTGTTGTAGCTTTCCAAGATGATCTACCAGACAGATAAAATGAAGGTGTGATTGGCTAAGCGAGGTCAGAAGAAAATGTGGTTTACTATTTGAAATGAGAGCAATTGCTACCCATTTATTACTAGAGTTATTGTTGCTGTGTTTATGTCTGCTTTTGAGCAAGAATGTAAAAGTAGTCACTTTAATATATGCTTTCATTTATCCTTGGTTTGGATGTCATAGTAATTGCTCCTGAAGTTTCATGATCCATTCCTTTCTGGTGTGGAGCTCAGTCCTGGTACATGATGCATCTTCATGAATAAAGTTACAGGAGCTCATGGAAAGGGCAGGGACTGTGTCAGTACTGCTGTTCCTTGTGAACACGTGAGCCTAATGCTTTGTGATATATGTAGGTGGTTTGGGGTTTAAAGTCTGGGCATTATTGACCTCAAACCACTAAAGCCTCAATTCACCTCGGTCATCCAACTGTGGTACTGCTTCACGTCTCAATCAAGTCAAAGTAAATTGACACTGTTGACAGAAGTGATGGTGGTGTTCTCTGCCAGGCATCCCTTCCGCTTCCCTTGAGCCAGCATTAATGTTTGTGAAGCTACGTGGTCAGTCAGCTCAAAGTATTCATCACACTAGCCCTGATAAACAAAACAAAACAAAACAGTAGAAAAAAACCCCAAAACTTTTCAGTCAGATCAGCTTATCTCATATGGACATAAGCCTGATGAAATAGTTTTTTTCTATATTAATAACATTGAGATTATATTTTGTTATATGTTTGCTGCTAGAAAAGCCATAATGCATTAAAAATTGCAGATGCTATTTGCCCTTAACAGTTCTGTGAAGAAGGGGTAACTCAAGTAATTTAAGTCCAATGAGCATGTATAAGTTTATATTAGAGGCATATATATGTGTATACAAACACAAGGATACACATTCTAATACTATAAACACACAGAACCAGATTTAAGGAATGTTTTAGATAAAATTCTGAGGTCAAAGTTCAAGAAATTCAAGACTCTTAGAAAACTGGGCTAGAAGAAACCCGGAATAATCATTTTTTAGGGCCTTATGTGTCAGCATAACCTCAGCTTATAGGATGCTTATTAATCATTGTATTCCTAGAGCAGGCAGAAGCCATAAACAAAATAAACGCAGATGGGAGAAAAGAAAAAAGGCAGTTGCTAGAAACAAAACAAAGCCTGAGGACTTCCATTCATCCAAATATTTATCAATGACGGTGTGGCCCCAAGTCATTCACGGTCCCCAATAAACAATCCCATATATTGAAAGAATTCAAACATCCTGTAAATTTACTTCTTGTTGTGAGACAATCCAGGGATACCAACCCGTTGAACTTTGAAGCCTCTGCCTCCCGTATCGATTTCATCCAAGCAAATCAGGCAAAATATTTAGTTTATGCCGGCACGAGGAAAAGGGTCATGGGACAGGGTGAGCCAAAATGTGTTAGCTAATGGCAACCTCCCTTCAGCCCCTTTTTCTAAACCAAATAAAACCTCGATGGCTGAAGAATAAAGCAGTCACACCAAATCAATCAGATTCTGCAGATGTATCAGTAACACCTAGCTGTCAGCAGTATCAGAGGCTGCTGATAACATTAACATGGACACCTGACCTTTGTCCACAGTTGATGGAAATCTTTGATCAAGGGTATAAGTGTTGTACCAAACTGACTCATGTCTGAAATCAAACTAAAATAGTAAAAAAAACCCAAGCCCAAACAACAAAACTAACCACTTAGAGGTATCTGAAGTTGCCCTAAATATAATGCTATGTAAATGTGTAAAATATACCTTCTGTTAGGAGACATGCTAAAGGAATTAAAAGACTCATATTTTTATATGAGTGGATTTTCTCAGGGAATACTGAGGTACAGTTCAATTTTTAACTCTTTTAAAATATCTTGATAATGTGTTAAACTGCCTAAGAAGTTCTTGATTCCTCTTTTTAGCTTCATTAAAATCTTATTTTCTAGTTCTCTAATGTTTGATTAAATGTTTAATTCAAGCTTCCTGATTTTATTCTTGGTCCATAAGGAAAATATTTCTCTCTTAAATATGTATTAGGAAAAAAAATGATTAAATTTATTGTTCTTTGAAAGTTAGTATTTTAATTACTTTGCATTTAAAGTATGTGAGTGATTCGATAGTGAAATATGAGGCATCCAAGGGATTCTATTTATGTCATATCTGATGCAGTTAGTAGCGGTGAGAGGTGGGGTTAAGACTGGATTTTTCAAAAACAGCTAAAAATTCTAAAATACCATTTTTCATGGTTAGCAAGAATTGTAACTTCAACAAGGATCTAAAATTATACATCTTATATGTATATGTATATGTATATGTGTATATATATATATATAATAGTCCCCCCACCCCCCAAATGAATAAATGAAACTTTGACTAATATTCTAAGGGTCTACAATTTGCAGGGCATCAGCCTGATTTACTAGAGTTAATTACCTAGGTTTGCTTGTCAAACGTAGCCATTTACAGAGTATACTTAGTGTTTATCATGATAAACTACTCACACCGTGAATTGAATAAATCATTACATTCAGCCATTGCAAAATCATGAAAATAAATACAAAGTAACTTGTATTTTTTCACAGATTCCACAAGAGGGCAACATGTACCAGGCATTTAAGTACAACGGTGTTATTAAAAGCATTTCATTATTCACCAGACTTGGATGAAGTTCATTGATTTTGTATTTAGCATCCTTCTGCATTAATTTGTACTGTTATCTAAACCTTGCACATTGATAGGTGTTAATAAAAACCAATCCTATTTTATACGGTACTGAACATGGGCTTTGTTATGTGTACTTATAATTAATTACAATTAAGGCTTAATACGCATTTCATTTATCACTTGGACTGTCTTAACACAAGCATTCTTGTATTGGAAATACCTTCATGGCTAACAGAAGCGTACAGTGTCTGTTAGAAGGTCACACATTAGCGAAGCATATGCTAATATTCATGTTGGAGTAGATTAATGGCAATATTGGGAGGTTTTGTGAAGAAAAAAAAGACCCAACAACATGTTACACAACTGAAGGATATAATCTTTGCAGAATAATGTAAAAAAACCCAAATTGTAAAGATAGAAGTGCAATTTTAACCTGAACAGTCCTCTTGCTTTCACTTATTAGGGCAGGAACCTGCGTTTCTTGTATACACCGGATAGAACTTTTCTCTGCAAGTAATCACAGTGAAATCAATTACACTATTAATAGAATAAGGGTGGTTCAACCTGATCCAAAACAATTAAATCAGTCCTGTGAGACACTGACATCTGATCAATGGCATTGGCATAAAACTCGCTGTCTCATCAGTTTCTTGAGACTCACAAAGCTCACATCTAAGGGCTGAGCATTTTTATTTCTCTCCTTCCAAAGAAGGAGGATGTTAAATTTATCAAATGTTTGTATGAATGTCATTATATAGTCTAACTTTTATTTTAGAGGGATTTATATGTTGATATTTTGGTGTCAAAATGGGCAGTGCTTGTTATACAGCATGGTTATAAAAACTGGCCAATACAGAATGATGCTCAAACTCTGGAAAATAATTTCTTTAATAGATACAAAATACTTTATTTTCAGTGCACTTATCTCTTCAGCCTGACTGTATGATGAGCAACTTTTTGTGACTTACAGAACATCTGACACTTTATATCAGTACTTAGGAAGAGCAATAGCCATCATTGCGTTCACCTCGTAGTCACGCTGACTTCTTCCTTCTTTATAGAGTCTTCACTGAAATGGGCAAAATTTTGCTGGAAAAAATCATGCTACCTATCCAAAGTCTCCAGATACATCAGACAAATAATACTATTTTTAATGGTTTAGTTTGCTTTGAATAATGCTTGTGAAAAACAAATAATAACCTATATACCATTCAATATACTAGGAACTCACTGCTTTATGTCAGCCATATGATAAAACAGAAAATGTATGTGGAGAGTGAATACCCTCACTTAGAAAACAAGAGACATAATGCATACCCAAATGAGTCCATACATATTTCAAGTTATTTATATATGAATTACCTTCTGGTGAGCTCTGTGCTGTCACAGCTGATTGACTACTGAAACCCAAGCCAGATAAAGACTGCCTGGTTTATCTCTCAGCTACACAGCTCTGACTACAATGTAGACATGATTAACTCTAGCACACCTACTTAGCTGTATTTATCTTTCTTATCTAAGAGTCTTGATGCAATCTTTTTTGGCTTTCTGTTTGGGTTTTTTTTCCCTTTGCTTTGTCCTAAAATAGTGTGAACTGGAGGCATTAGGCATTGCTCAGTAGCTAATACCTGCTTTTGCAGTCTGCTGGCCCACTTGGCACATGGCTGGATGTTCAAACTGCGTTTCCAGCAGAAGTGGGAGTTCTTCTTAGGTCTTTCAGATGCACCTTAGCTGAATAAAAGTTTCCTCTGTTTGCATGTCCTTTTTCATGTGAACAAATTCTGGATGCTATCTATTGCTTGTCTCACCATTGCACATCAACAGTTCCTTTAACAAAAACAAACAAAAAAAGTTTGTTTTTATAATTCTACTAAGAATCAAAATAAGGTGACCATTAAGTCTTAACAATCCTCAGGATCCACCTCCATTTCTTTGGTATTGTAGCCTTTTTTTGGGTTTTGTTTCTGTGATAATTATCCTTTGCAGAGTGATGGAGTAAGTCAAAATGAGCTTCATTTGTGTTTTCTCACTGAGGTGTTCTTCCAGATTCAAAAGTTGTCCTGTGCTTCTAACAAAACCAAGATAGCTTTGCTTCCAAGCTCTTACCACTGATACCCTTGATTGGTGTTAAAAGATTTCTAACACCACATTTGAAGCTGGATGATAGAGAAAAACCTTATTAGGTTTGGTTTGTTCTTACTTAGGAAGTTTTCAAAGTCAGCACTAGTAACATTTGAACCGTTGATAAAGTGTTTCTTGTAGTCCCTGTAAGATGAAGTTTCAGCTCACTTTTCCACACACACTTTTTTCTGTTCCAAGTGCCATCTTGAATAAGCATGCACTGAAATTAAAAACCCTCTCCCTTTGTTTGACCCTGCAAAACTACATGTCCATGAAGCTGCTGGTCTTCCCGGGAAGAGAATGTAAGAGAAAACGTATCACTGATGCCACTATTTTTTTCCTCATTGTCAGACTGTCACGATATGTATTTCATGGGAAATATCTTGTAGTTAAGCGCCTGGATATATTTCATATCGTGCTTTATTTCATACTGGGCGAAGGGAGGGAGGCAGGGGCTGGGTGGAGCGCTGCTTCTGTGTCCTGCAGCATGCATGCAGCTCTCAGTGAATCACACTAACCCTTTCAAGGTTATGAATAGCCTGCGATATATATTGCTGCACCAGGAAAGGATATGATCCTTTTATTTTTTCTTATCTGGGAAACCTTTTCTGATGGCAGGTCAAGGGTGTCCCAAGAGTAATGCAATCTCCTCTGGAAATTTCAAAGAACATGATGATTATCTGCAATTGACTGAGGACATCTGTGCTGGCATACTGACACCCTACCTAATTGATTATCGCAGATTCGCACAGTTACATTCAAAACCAGGGCCCCAGCTGAACAGATGCCATGGCTAACACCCCCTCGCATTTCATCAAAAAGTTCCACAAGTGGTTTGTTGTCTGTCAGAGCAGGGAATGTGTATGTATACTGATTGTATTTTATCTGATTTTTCTTTCTGTTTTTGGGAAAACCCCTATAAAACTTCAGCCAGTAGGCTGGAGGCATAACTAACTGGTTATTAATAATACCTGTGGCAAAACCATCCTTACCCCTGGCTATGAGGTAGCAACATCAACATGTGACTTTGTCCTGTAACTCAGAAGGTGCTGAGGGTTCTGAGGGCAGTGCCTGGAAAGGTCCCCTGGCTCTTCCCCCAGGGACTTGCTTTCTTCAGTCCTCTAAAAGAAACAAAACATTCGGTAAAACCTAATAGTGCATGACCATCTCTGTGTTTTTCAGTGGGATGGTCGCTTTGACCTTGACTGCCACAGGAGTGATTCTCCCTTCTAGACTCTGCAGCTGACCATGTGCACTGATTTTATATAAAGATAAACAGTTTAAGCAAATTCTCATAGCCTCTCGTGAGTCTAGTCCCCATCTATTGCCGACAGATGTTTATCATCACTGCTGCCAGTACTGAAAATGCCATCAGTCCTTAACGTAACATGCAGGATACTTGTCAATGTATTCTCCACAGCAGTCTATCCAGCAGCTGATAATTAATTGTGTATTACAGTACCTTTCTTAAAGTTTACTGGTACGTAAGTGGAAAGTCCATCGTAATAAATTTTCTGTCTTTAATTTCAGTAGCAGGTTGTGCTTGTATGGAAAGGAACAACACTTAATCAGTGGCCAGTTTATGATTCCTGCAGACACAGATTGTGTAGTTAGGAGCATTACAGATAATGTCTGTTAAAAGCAAATGAAAAACATGAAGTGAAAAATAGAAACTGTTCTTCCCCAACTCATCTAACTCACCTTTAATTTTTGTGACTAAACAAAGGACTGATCTACTTTTGGCTTGACTAAATGTCCGTTCTTCATATGAATCTTGGCTGAAACACTTTTCAAGGTACTTTCTGTGAAAGTGGTTGGGTGGACTCCCGCAGCATAACAGGAATTCTTACAGCTGATCTTTGCTTAATGTATTCTGACTTTCTGTCCTGATCATCAGAACCAGGATGTCTTTGAGGTGATACAAAGCCTACTGTCTGGGTGAAGCCTGTAGTTAAAGTGGGGTTCTGTGGATTATTTCTGTATTTGCAATGAGGTCACTGCAGTGCGGATATGTTCATTCATTATCACAGCTGCTGAACTCTGTCTGCTTCCACCTGTATCGTTACTTGCTACAATCCATCTCACTGTCTCCATTTTAGTAATGGGTAAGAGCTAAAATGAAAGCAGTTTCAGTTTCTTTCTTTCCTTTGGTGTAAAATGTGGTGTGACAAGAGGTCTGCCCACTTTGGCTGCTTGATAGTTAATAACCTTAGGTTGATTTGCCTTAAAATTATAAATTAGTGTACAGAAATGTCTGTAACAGCAAGAGAAACAGAAGCCTCTTACAACTAGCTTAATGTTTCACTGTAATGGAAAATATCTGTTTCATCTAATTTTTCTGCTTTGAGGCAGATTAAATTATAGTTTGCTAGACATAATCTCAGATTTTCTCCTTACTAATATCTCAAGTTAATTTGCGTTGCAGCATATTTTCTAGAGCATTTCCTATGCTGATCAATGCTCAATTAATGGTTTAGTTCCACCCATTTATTTTGTTTTCGGCTTTCTCATTGATTAGGAATTTTTTTCTGTTTAGCAATTAAATTTGACATTGGTGTGTTCTGATATAAAGGAGCTCAGAGGAACAAGAATGGAAGTTGCCTTCAAAAGATGGCCACCTGGGAACTTGTGACCTTCTTCAGTTGCATTGCAAGAGAATGGGAAGGAAACTCCCACTTGTAAAACAGAAAATAATGTTAGAACATGACTTTGTGCCACACTACTTTGGAAAATGCAGTAAATGCTCTACTGACCATTCCACTATACTGCTTCTGCTCCAAAATGTCATCCAGCTATTTGCTTACATAACTAAAATGTTGAGTTTTCTTGTTGTTTTGTTTGTTTGGTTGGTTGTTGTTGGGGTTTTTTTGTTTGTTTGGTTTTTTCCCCCTGGAAAACAAGGATTTTTCTATGGTTATAGCATTAGCTAGTTGCAGCCTTTCAGATTACAATAACTTTCATTCAGCTTTGGATTTTTTAATGTAGTCCTTCTCTACTTTAAGACTCTTCTTGGTGACCTCGATGCCATGGAAGCACACAGTTTGATAGCAGCTGTTGTCCCTATTCCAAAAGCAGCTTGGTTTTATCTCTCAGATGTTCTCATGATTTGTTCTGGAAGAGGCAAACCAATACTATAGATAACTTTACTTCTTTTTCAGTTCTTAATGCATTGAAAAATGTATAGAATTGGCCAAAGATGGGGGGATTTCCAATAAGCTGTGGGTTTTCCTCCATTAGACTCTCCATATCTGAAGCCCAGCTCAGTGCAAGGAGAATAAAAATACATCCCTTCTCACAGGTGTGCCATAAATACATTGAAAAAGTGATATGGTGCTTAGATACTGTAGTAAGGGGAACCGTGAAAGTCAGGAAAACAGGTAAGTCAAATTCTAAGGAGAATTTTAGAGAAAAAGGTAAAGGAATGATCCCAGGAATATCCTCCAGCTGCTTTGTGCTGCTTTTACACAGCAACACAGGGGTAGACATAGCTTACCACACCTGGGTACTCAGTGCAGCCCTGGACAGAAAGGGGCTACCAGAGAATTCTCATAAATAGGCATTGTCCCCAAAAACAGAAAGCAAAGCTGTGAGTACACATGCAAAATAGTCTCTGAGAGGATGAAAAATATTGTTTTACTTGGCCAAGGCATGTGGAGGAC
>JAVJGJ010000014.1:108999930-109037787 GCA_035590215.1 Microhierax caerulescens | reverse complement strand
CCCCCCCCCCCCCCCCCCCCCCCCCCCCCCCCCCCCCCCCCCCCCCCCCCCCCCCCCAATCTGCAAACACACGTGCAAAACACACTGTGTGTGAGAATGAAAAAGGTTGTTTCATTTGGTCAAGGCATGCAGATGACTGAAAAGACAAAAAAGGGAGTAGGCTATTCCATCAATTTAGCAGCCTGGTGCAGGGGTTAGGAGACAGTGGTAATTATTTAGCCTCCCAAAGGAATTCAGCTCAGTGTAAGAGGGACAAAATTGTATATAATAGCATTTTAAATAGTAGGAAGTCTACCAGTAACATGGGGGGGGGGTTGCCTTTTGTCTGTATAGTTCTCACATAGAAAGGGAACAATCATGGCATTCCTATTAACCGTTGAAAGTATTAATTGTTACTGGCCTTTGCTGCCTGTCCTGAGAAAGGTGAAATAGTCAATTGAGCCTCTGTGTTCTCACCCACTGTTAGGCAACCGTGGTTCACTTAACAGTCAGTCTGTAAAACCTGAAGCATCCTGCAAATGTTGGCCTTAAATTACAATATGGCAGAAAGGTGCTTTTCCTGCAGTCAAAATATGTGAGTGAACCTCTGCATTTTAGGGGAAGCTACTGTCCCTCACCTGCTGGCCAGGGAACTGGAAAAGCCATCAGATTTGTAAGGGAGAAGCATGCTACAACATTTATCATTCACATTGTGAATAGTCTTTTCATCCGATGATGTTTCGATTGATATCAGACAGACATCAAATTATGACATTTTCTTTGAAACTGTGAAATACAGTGCTTGCATGTACATAAATGTGCATATGTATTTGACTGAATTTCCTTTGGACAAGGTATTGGCATCCAACTAAACGGATAGTCTGGATAAAATGAAATATTTCAAGAAATTTTAAAAAAATCAGTTTTCACAGAATGGAAGTTTTAAACCCATTTCTTCAGCCATAGGAATTGAAATTAGTTTTAAAGTAAACAGTTTTAATTAATGATTGCTAACTGATAACGTCTTGAGCTTTCCTCAACACTGCTGGTCAGTGAAAAAGCCACTTCAGCAATATTGAACAAAGGATTATCCCAGGGTGTACTGTAAATTGCATTAAGATATCAGAAAGAGTTCACCCAAGCAGCAGAGGCTGCTGCATCCTTGACTGTAATCAGTAGAAAGGAAGCAGTAGCTAAGATTATATTTGAATTTAGCTAGTCTGTGGCAGGAAAAATCCTGTTAGTCATGCATTGCTTTGGAATATTCAAGTGCAGCCTGTGTTGGTTTGTTTGAGAAATAATCCTGATTTAAATGTTAAGCTTCTGAGGGCTAGTTTAATTTAAAGAAGCTAAACCTTGGGATTGTATAAAGTATTTACCACAAAGGACCAAAGAACAAGCTCTATATTTGAGATACTACTTAGCAGTTTAAAGAGCCAGAGGCATTTGAAGTTCTGAAGGCTGTAGAGATGTTAGAGTTCAGTAACACTTTTTCACATGTTCTGTTGGCATATATGTAAAAATTAAGAGTGCCGGTTCCATTACACTAATTCAGGCTTGCAAAGAAGGCAAGTCTGTCTATCAGCAATGACAGCTTCTGGCCACGGATCTAGTTTATTTTGTGGCATACCTGGAGAAGCAGTGGTGCAGCAGACATGTGGCTGCTGAATGCCACAGCTCCAGAGTCCCTGCCCCAGGAGGTACCGCACTGCTCCAGGACTCATGTGGGCTTGTTTCTACTCCAGCAAGCAAAGTTTTGTTCTCCCTTCATGCTTCTGTTTCTTTGTTCGTCTTGCTTCACTGTGTATGCAGCATCTTGCTGAAGATGGCTAGACATTTCTGTAATGTAATCGCAGAATTGAAGTTGGTGGGGAGCTCTGGAGGTCACCTCATCCCTCCTCCCTGCTCAGGCAGGGCCACCTAGGGCAGGCTGCCCAGGACCACATCCAGATGGCTTTTAAATATCTCCACCAACAGAGACTCCACAACCTCTCTGGGTGAACTGTGCCAGTGCTGTATCACCCTCGCAGCAAAAAAGTGTTTCTTAATGTTCAGATGGTACCTCCTGTTTCCAGTTTGTGCCTGCTGCCTCTGCTTGTGTCACCGGGCACCACTGGAAAGAGCCTGGCTCTGTCCTCTGTACTTTCCCTTCAGGTATATACATACATTGACAAGGCCCGCCCTGGGCCTGCCCTTCCCTAGGCTGAACAGCCCCAGCTTTTCCTCATAGGAGAGACGCTCCAGTCCTTTAATCATCTTGGCGGACTTTGCTGAACTCTCCCCAGTTGCTCCATCTGCTGTACTGGGGAGCCCAGGACTGGGCCCAGCACTGCAGCTGTGCCCTCAGCAGCGCTGAGCAGGGGGAGGATCGTCACGCTCCTCCCAGTGCCGCCATGGTGCCTTTGGCCTTCTTGGAAGCCAAGGCACAGGGCTGGCTCACATTCAACTTGGCGTCCACCAGGACCCCCAGGGCCTTTTCTGCAAAGCTGGAAAAAGCATCTAGAACTTAAAATATTTGTACAAGTTTTGAGCGGATCGTTAGCTGATCTGAATTAGTGGAGCGCCGTTGAAGTTGCCCGTTAATGGGTATGTCAATGCATAATGGTGAAGCCTGTGATTGGCTTGCAACCACTGTGTTTTTAATTTAAAAAATTAAAATCTTTACTTTAAATATTACTTACACAGTTTTAAAGTTTAATACACATTTAATTTATAAAAGGAAAAATAATTAGAATTCCATTAAGTGTTCAATTACTTCAGAGAGTGTTCTGACAATTTTTAAACCAAATAAGTTGATTCTCCCTGGGTAAAAAGAACTTACTTCACAATTTGATTCCATTATTTTTAAATAAAAGCATATAAAATAATAATAAAAAATCAAAATCCTATAATATAAAAATAATTTACTTGTTCTGAGATGCATGAAAAAGATCATGCCATCTGATATTTTTTCTGGTGTCATCACCAGCAAAACAGGAAAACATGTTCCTACTGTTCTGTTTAGAAGTATAGTATTCAGTGGACCATAAGAATCTGGCAAAAAAAATAAAATAATATTGATGAAATAAGTTGACTGCTTTCAAAGGGCCACAAAAAGAGCTAAATTCTGTAACCAAAACAAATGTTACTTACGTCAGTCAAGAACTTTTCTGTTGGTGTGGTGGTATTATTGTGTTTCTATGTTATATCAGAGCAAATGGTTGAGTATAGTGATTCTGACCTTTGTATTCTGATTTAATTTGAAATACATACTACCCTTTTAAAAAAAAACCCGAGGAATATTGGTAATGACTTATGATCCTTCAGAATGAAACATGCAAGGGGGATTGTGCTTTAGCTAAGGTGGTACTTTACATTCCATACCCTGGGATTTCCTTAGGGATTCTGGATGGACACAGCTGAATATTTTTCTTTGAAATCACCTTTTGTGATATACAAGTTGCCCTTGTAATGCAGTAAAACATGTTCAATACATACAAAATATAGACATTATATATAAAAGCTTACCGCTGAGGTGGCGTTAATGTACTCTGTCTTTTTGAATAGAAAGAAATAGAAAGGAGCTAATTTTTTTTTTTTCTTATATGGTTTCATATTTCATTCTCTATTCCAAGTAGACTTAATTAAATTCAGAATGCCAACCAGGTATCATAGAGAAACCATACTGGGACATTAAAATGAACAACAGCAAACATAAACATAAAGTCTCTTTCAGATTCCAATTACAACACACCCATCACTCTCCATTTTCTTCAGTTCCCAAGGAACACAGGGAGAATACTACTCAATAACCTAAGATATGATTTAGTAGCAAGCTATGTCATTCTAGCACACACTAAGAACACCTTTATACAAGAGAGTTTACTTCATTCTATCTTGTCCAGTTAGGTCGTCCAAAAAAGGAATTAGTGAAAAAGATGCAGTATATTGTAAATCCATAATTTCATGTGATGTATGGGAAGTTTTTGCATAGACTCAATATTTTTTTGAAGGTAGAAAACTGAGCAGGACAACAAAACATCTACTATTAATCTAGGGAACATACAGACCATTCTAAGCCAGGCAAGACAGCTGGATGTGTTTATTTTGAGATTAGTGGACATCCCAACCATAAAGACAGTTGCGTGCCTTAAAATTTCTATGGAGTTATTTTAATACACACCTCTGAATATACTGAAATACTGAAATAATTATTCAAGCTAGTGCAAGACTTGGAGACAGTGCCTTGAACATTGCATAGACACCAACATGAAAATTAGAGGTAGTATTTCAAAAACCATTTAAGGATTCACAAAGTTCACACTGAAAAAGTATGATAGAAACATTGTGAACTTTTCTGTGGTATCAAAAATCACAAAGAGGAGGGTGTAAAGTTCTTTGTACTTCCCATTCAGCTCTCCCCTGATTCATCTCACTCTTCACCTTGTTTTCTTTGTTCCTGTCCTCTATTCTGCTGTTATTTATCATCTCCTTCCTGTAAATGCACTCAATCATTTTCTGTTGCTTTTCTTTTCATGTTATTGTTCAGTCTGTGGTTTGATTTATAGATTACATGCTAAAGTTTGGAGAGAGCTTTCTGTTAAACCTATAATCTCCCAGGTGGAAATTATGGCAGTTGCTTCGTGTATAAGCCTGAAGACACTTACCTGAGATTTCCTCTCTGCTCCCCACCCCAGAGAGGCAGTGAAAGCAGCTGATGGCTTTTCATCCAGGATCATATTGGAGCTGTGATGGGGCAGGGAGGGAATCTGGTGCATGGGAGGCTGGCACCAGGGACCATTTGGGTTTCATACCAACTTCTCAATTTGAAAGTCTTCCTCAAGTAGCCTAAGACCATTGACCTCCCCAGAGTGTTATGAAGCTCTTGATTCAGTATTTGCAGAGGGTGGGGAAGCCTGAGATACTGTTGTGTGTATGTCTGAGTAGGAGAAAAGGTTGCCGCTTCCCTTTTTTCCTCCAAAATTCAAGGGCTGGGAAAGTCGTTGGCTTGTGATACTTCCTGTCAATCCTTTATTTTTAGAGATGTCCTTCTATTTATATCTTATTAAAGCATTGGTAAGAGATCTTAGGATATGAAAGAGAAGATAGCTTTATTATTTCAGATAAAGCTATGAAAGTAAACGTGTATTTGTTGTGTTACTCTGTACGCCAAGGATCAGTAATGGTTGCTAGTTTTGCTCAAGCCTGTGAATGAAATGGAGCTGTTGCTTCATAAAGGAGAAATTAACTCTTAGATATGTGTTACATGCACTAAATAGTCCAGGAAACTTCCTGACAGCCTTTTTTTTTTTTTTTTTTTTTTTTTTTTTTTGGGGGGCGGGGGCAAGGTCCATCCTCAAGATACAAAGAAACATTTAAGGAAAGGAGAACTAGTACTTACAGAAACACATGCCTGACACGTTGATGAAGAAAAGAAAACATGAGTAAGATGAAAATGGTATTCAGGTACAAAGTTTTGGAGCTAAGCCTTAAGTCATATAAATGTTGACTACATATTGATCTTCCAAGACAGGATTTTAAACCAGAGCAAACTACATAAGGGGAAGAACTCTAGTTGACTACAGAGATATTGCTAAGGTGATACATTCTTGGTGCAGTAATTTAAGAACATACTTTCAGATAGAAAGCAGGAGATACCTGTTACAAAATGTTAAGCCATGCTATGTTACTTGTGCATTTCACTAACCTCCTGATAAATCTGTGAAATTTCAGCATACTTCTTGGTTGTTAGATACTAATGGCTTAATAGTTTTTAACTTTAAATCAAAGACAATATATCTGTATTGTCTGAGATAACTGGGCTTGAATCATTTCAACTCTTGCTCCCCATAAAAACAAACTCCGGTGTCAGCCATTCCCTACCTGTACCTGAATTTTCTTGCCATGAAAACCAGAACGTGAACCAACATGCGAAGATAACGTGGGGGTCTGAGCTGCAGTGCAGGCTGGGGTCCCAAGGTAACATGGCGTTACAGACACAGTTCTGCCTTGCTTTCTCTCTGTAAAGGGGAGGAACGATATTGGACTCTCACACCAGGGAAATACGTAACACGTTAAAGGCAAAGATTCGTTCTGAAAGCACAATGTGAAGAATCAATTCTAATCCATAACTGCTTGTTGCAAGTAACTCTTTCATGCATGAATAGTAATACTGAACTCAACGAATGCACAGGTGCTCGGTTTCTCTGAGATAGCTAAGTGCTGGGGGTTTTTCTGCTTTGTGATTCCTGGTGGAGTTAGTACACCATGTTACTAACAGAGACAACTGAAATATTCTAAAACCAATGGATAATAATGGCCCAAACCTTTGAATAGAAAAGAAATAGTTGCTCATATATATTTACAGTCTGCTATGGCTCTTGAACATCTGCCTAGGTCCTGATATTATTACACTGCAGTTTCATGCCTGTTCCAGCATAAAAAGAGTTAACTGCCCTGACCAGTAAATGTGTTCCTTCATATTTGTAAGCTCCTTTGGCAATTCCAGTACTTGTTAAGAATGACTGATTTTTATCTATGGCTTAGATTGCTTGCTTAAAAAGCACGTTCTCTTCCTAAGCCAAAAATAATAATGATTGCAGAGTGATGCTTCTGCTTCCCAGCATTCTCTGGGACCTAAATCAGAGCATGACACAAGTGTGACTGCCATAGCTACTGATACAACAGTTATGAGAGTACATTTTTCAGAAATGGTCTACAATGTGTATTGTCATACTTCTCTATATTAACATTGATTTTAAGTAACAGTCATTTCTTTTATTGCAATTTTCACAGGGAAATCATATACTAGCTGCTAATATGCTGTCTGTCTCCAGGATGCTTGAGTAGCTGAACCTGATATTAGTATTGCACTGACCTTATAAATTTTACCTTTGAGTTTATTTGGGTTTTATAACAGATTTTTTTTTTTATTATTGTATTTAAGCTTTAAATCTTGTTTGATATGTTAGAGGGAAAATAACCACTAATGAAACTGATGTGACTGTCCCTTTCAATTACAAAGACAAAGGAATCAATGGGACTCATTTCACACGTTAAATGAGGTTGGTATTATTTAACACTACAATGTGGGACAATAACTTATGATAAATTATGAATACAGTCCTGTTGGATTATGCATTACTTATAGTGGTGTGAAGGATTAATTAAATCGTGTAGGAAGCTGCAATACATGAAGTTTTCTCAACTCTGCCTCAGCTATCAAACCATAGGATAAGCATGTGAAGCATGCTTTTCTTTTTACTTCTTTGAAGGGAGAAAAATCAAGTAATGCATTTAATATTTTTCTATGCATGCCTTTAGATGGACCTTCATCTAAATTGTTTAATTTAGTCTTTAATTGTTTATTTCAGCAATACCAGGGAAAGGAAACATAAAACAAGGAGAGAAGTTCTAAGATAAATCTCAGATCCTGAACACAAAAACTATCATATGTGTAAGGCAAGAATTCAGTTAAACTATGTGTCTTAACTTTTACTGTACACAAGATATATGAAATTAGTTGATATTCCTCCTCAGTCACTGCAAGTAAGTGCTAGTGCACTTTTCTACACTAGCACTGGCAGTTCTTTCATAAGAAAGAATTTATAAAGATTCATTCACATTACTCTTGGAAAAACAAACCAACTAAAAAAACCCAACACTAAAAGGAATGTATTTATAGCAGTGATTTCTGTAATGCCTTCATCCACCAGATACAAATGGATCCCAGCAGTGCCTCCCAGCAGCAAGTGGGTTTTATGTGTTTATTTTAACTCATGTATTTAAATGGGTAAAGATACGAGGCTTGATATTAACTTCTTAAGGATCCATTTAATACTCTTCTGCTTTATTCCCACTGTTAGTCTCCCCATGTGCTCAGTAGTTCCACCTGGTACCCCTTGCCCTACCAAGTGAGCTCAGTTTCCTCAGCCATCTGGTTACAAAGGAGTAGAGAGACCTCCATAGCCCACCTTTGTCTCCAGGAAATGCTCATTTACAGCTCGATCAGCCAGGACTGCTGTTCCAAGGTGAATCTGGGGCGATGCTTAGGTGAGCCTTGCTGGATCTTCAGCCAGATGCTACATTTTTTTGCTTCAGTGTCCTGTGCAGTTCATGTAGGAAGATCACCTGGTTCTGCCTCTGGGCTGGCTGCTCTATTTCACTAGCCAATTTCTTTGAAAGCGTAAATGTTAGATGCTGTAGAGGAGTCAGCTTCATTGCTGACTTCCTATATCATGAGGATCTCCCTTAGTCACTGTGGCAGCCTCTACAGCTGTGTTGTGGTGCCCTGGCTCTTTTACAGGTAGGTAACACCAGGAATGGGATAACGTATCACACAGATAACATCTCTCCTTCGATACAGCACATTGTTTTCTGCTGAATCTGAGGCAGGCTAACCAACATAAAGGAAATGCTCTAACCAATGTAGGCCAATATAGGAATGTATTTGGACAAGTTACTAGATACCCTTTTATTCCATGAAATACAATCTTGTGAAATGTAATATCGGTATCAAGGCTTGAAAACAAAAACCCCAAACAAAACCAGGCACCTTTTCACATGAGCAAAGAGTTGCAAGGAGATCTGTTATGCTGGGAGTTACTCCGTTACTTATTTTCTCTTCCCACTAGGAAGAAAAATAGAAAGTTAAATATGCAAACAGAAGATGTTTCCTAAGAGATAAAATTATACCTTTGACTGACCTTGTGAGGTATTTATAACGTTGAGAAGTATTATTTCAAGGTTTTCTGCAACCTGTTTTTGTAGTCTGTAGTTCCTTTTTCTTTCAATATTTCTTATGTAGTGATGGCAGTACAGCAAACTGTCAGTCACAACTAGCTCATGCACATCCTCCTGTCAGGATGTGTGTGGAGCACTGTGGAGATCTAATGGAGCAAGGGAACAAAAAATCAGAAGGCAAAGTCATCCCTGTGTGACTTTGAGAAGTCACTTAGCCTTTTTAAACAGGAGCTGTCACAAGTGGACTCAGCTGAGCTCGTTCCCCTTTGTTGTGTCTGGGAAAAGATCTGTGCATGTTAATCAACACTTCCACCTCCTGCACTTCTGTTTCAGGTCTTGAAAATCCCATCTGCTCCTAGCTCATACTCACAACATCAGAAATTTAAACCTTTTTTTCTATTTTCTTCTTCATTTAAAAGAATAGTTTTCAACTCTTTTTGAAAGTAAACTTCCGGAGGAATGCTTAAAAACTTCAAAGGAATGCATTTTAAAGTCACAGTCAGGAAAACACAAAGCAAATTAGAACACAGGATCTGAACTGTATTTAAAAATCTTTTTATTTGGGAGGTCTTGATATTTAGTGCTATGTTTTTGTGGACTAATTATAATGAGAGTTGTTCCTTTTGAGTGACAAGCAAGCCTTTAATACAAAAATAGCACAGTGTTTTAATAAGATCTGTAGAAAGTGCTTAACTTCTGCATACTATAAAATAATGTTGAAAACTCAACAGTCCCTGAAAAGAAAAATCAAAATCTATTATCCCACTTAAAAGAGAATACACTTAAGAAAGGTTAATTGCGCTGTTCTGACTCCAAGCCATCTATCATCATGTTGACAGAACATTTTCTTTACTGGTGGGAACAATGACAGGTTGTAGCAGTGATGGTATAAATTGAATAGTCACTTATTCATGTGGCTGTACGCACTTGCAAAAATAATGCTTTGGGATTCCCAAGTTTTGACAATGTAGGAAGTTGTGATTAGAAAAAATAGTGAGAAAGGGCTTGAATTTTTCAAGTATATTTCATTGACAGCAAATGCAGAACAAGTTGTATTTAGTAACCTCCTTTTAAAATTATTTCTAATTAGTGAGACATTCTGTCAGGTGCACTTTTCTTTTCATCTTTGAAATTTTACCTTAATTTTTTTGACAGACTAGTCTCATAATGAATCCAAAAGAAAAGGCAGAGCACCTGGGTCATCTAATCTACAATTAACTCTATTATAATTTCCTTGAAGAACAGAAAAAGATTGAATGGAAAATGTTGCACGTTACCTGATTCATCAGAATTATTGTTAAACCTAGGAGTAGAACTTCAAGGCATATTTATTCTGCTAAAGGCACATCACTGCAAGGTAAAAAACCTATATAATAAAAGTATTTTCTGATCCTATGTTAGTGTGTGCAGTAAGGTGAGAAATCAAATCCAACTCAGTGACATGCCTTTAGCCTCTGCAAATTTAGAGAGAGATATTTTTCCTCTAATTCTGTAACTAAATGTGATCTAAAAAAAAAGAAAAGAGAATTTTCTAAAGGGAAATGTTCTTGACTGTTGAAGAAATCTTCTGTGATGTGCTTTAATTTCAGTCATTCTGTGTTTGCAAAATCATTTCAATGTTGTAGTGGTGGAAGCAACGAGGAATGTTTATTTCAAGTTCTGGATGACAAACATAACTTGGAGTCCACAATACAAGTGCAAAATAGATAGCATAGATGAAAACCATAATTATGCCAAAACCAAGTAATGGTTCTGCTTCTTCTGAATGTCACCTGCCTCTTCTCCCGTATCCTTGGAGGGGCCAAGCCATGAATGTTTTGTTTCTGATGTGCGGTTCTACTCAGTGAATGCAAACCAACAAACCCCTTCTGTTCACGATGAAAGTGCTGCAGGTACGAGTGCACAGAGGAAGGAACATTCTCATCTGAGCATATTCTTAAACTATTTGGAGCTTTTTAGATTAAAACCAACGTTGCATTCTAACAGTTTATTCTTTGGCACCATGTAGATCTGCCCAGAGAGCTGATGTAACATCCCCCAGGTGTGAAATCCCCTATAACCAGACGGTCCCAGAATGCTGCAGTGGTTTGTTTAGCTTGATTTCACTGTGACACTTGCCTAACATGGGATTTATAGTAATCAGATGCTCAGGTACCAAAGCCATGATCATTTGTGTGGCAAATTTTATATTGCAGAAAAGTTTCACGGTTTCAGCCAGACACAAATCATTAGTAGAGCTTTATTCAAAAGGCAACCATGATGCAACTCTGTTTTCTGTTGAAGGCAGCATTAAAAATCCCTGCTGCTTTTGGCAAGATCAGTTAAATCTGCACTGAGCCCCTCTGAAAATCCTGTTTTAGAAGCTTTAGGCACAAGTTAACGGTTCTGTCTGCACTCACTATTACCAGCACCTAGTGTTCCCAAGGGTATTGGCAGGAGCATCATGTTAAGCACTGTCCCTTAATATTATGTGAGTGGGTTATGTGTGTGACGCTGTATCTTTCTGTCTTTCTAATCTTACAGCTTTCTGTCAGAGGAATGAGTGGACTCCAGTTTTTCACTACCTCCTAGATCTTTGTGGGAGTAGCATTACAGTGTTACACTGAAGGCTTTATCAGCCTCTAAGATACCTTTTAACTTGTCATCCTGTGGTGTCCTGGTATCAGCTGGGATAGATTTAATTTTCTTCTTAGTAGCTGGTACAGTGCTGTGTTTGGGATTTAGGATGAGAATAATGTTGGTAACACACTGATGTTTTAGTTATTGCTAAGTAGTGCTTACTCTATAGAATCAAGGACTTTTCAGTTTCCCGTGCTCTGCCCAGTGAGCGGGTGCACAAGAAGCTGGGAGGGAGCAGAGCCAGGACAGGTGACCCAAACTAGCCACAGGGATGTTCCATAGCACAGAACATCGTGCTCAGTGTATAAACTGGGGGGATCTGGTGTGGAGCTACTGGTCACTTCTCAGGGACTGGATGGGCACCACTCAGCGGGTGGTGAGCAAGTGAATTGTGCATCACTTGTTTTTCCGTTGAGTTTTATTCCTCTCTTTCACTCTCCTCTTCATTGCAATTATTATTGGTTGGTTGTTGTTTTTTTTGTTTTTTGGGTTTTTTTTTTGTTTTATTTTGTTTGTTTTTTTTAAAAAAAATCAAACAACCTTATTTCAATTATGAAGCTGTTCTTATCTCACCCCACAAATTTTACCTTTTCCCAATTTCTTCCCCATCGACTTGCGGGGGGGTCAGGGTGGAGTGAGCAAGCAGCTGCATGGTACTTAGTTGCTGACTGGGGTTAAACCACAACATGTGGATATGGGAGATTGGATCTTCTAATAGGAACAGCCAAGGCAGGCTTAAAGCTCACCCTTTCCAATTATTTTTTTCATTAACCACAAACACTTGTCTCCATCACAATGTTCAAACCCCAACTCCCTTTCCTTTTTTCCTAATGTATTACTGTTCTAAACTCATTTACTTCACGCTATTCACCAATCCATTCCCTAAATTACCTTGAAAACCCAGTAAGAATTAAGCTTACTCAGAAGAAATGAATGGCATCTGTTGTGAGGTATTACTTGTCGCTAGGGGGAAAAAACCAACAACCCACCAACAATTCCTTATGCCATAAATATTTCAGTTTATGATAGAGGGAAACACCTTTAGGAAACACGAGCTGTGAGGGGATATTTGAATGATTAACTAGGGAATGAAAGTCAGCTAACTAAAAAAACCCACACTGTAGATTTTTAAGGTTCTATTACTAAATGACAGGCATGCAGGTATACATAAGTAACAGTGCTGAATTGTTTCTGGTGCTTCTCTAGATAGTTCCCCCACCCCAAAAATTGTTTCAAAAAATGAAAATTCAGTGTATGGTTGTGTGAACATACACTGCTTTGAAGATTTATACCAAAAGTGTGGATTTGTGTGGCACTCCTGGTTTGTTTGGTTGTTTTGGTTTTTTTTCTCTCAGTTTTCTTTTACATATCCAGCCAAGGCCCAGAAAGAACACCACACAAAAGTAGTAAATATTTGAAGACACAGCTGAAACAAAACACTAAATACCTAAAAATATTTTGTGTATGCCAGAAATTCATAAAGCAAAGAAAAAGTCCATTTGTTTAGCAACTCTTATAAATACTACCAGTTTACACAAAAGTAACCAAACTTTACGCTGGGAAAATCATTAGGCAAAACATGATGTGCACCCGCACGCACAGGCAGCCAACCATGGAAGAAGAGATGACATACAGATGTTAAACAATGGTGCATCTCTACCAGCCTCTCAAACAATCTCAACAATAGTAACAAAATCCTAGGTGAAGGTCAGGTAAAAAGTAGTTATGCTGCTTGTTCTTTTTTTCATTTACTAGGCATTGCTGAATAGGGATTATGGATTCTGACCACAAATTTCAACACACATTTCTAATTTTTCCTCCACCTCTGTTTGACACATTTTTTTTTTTATTATTTTTTATTTTTTTTTATCAGTACTGGAATGTATTCTAGTGAGTTTGAAATACCCTGACAGCTAACAGGCAGGTTGAATAAATTGTTGTTGTGTGCCTGGGGGTCTACATTGCCCTGACTCCTTCTCTTCTCTGTCCCCGTTCCTCTCCCTCCCCTTCCCCTCTCTCCCCTCATTTCCCTGCCCTGTCAGTTGTTGCAGAATTCCATTTTTAACGCGTTGTGTGCAGTGTGTACAAGACTGCTTACATGTGGAGGCTCATCTTCATAATCATATTTTACCCTTAGTAGCACACTTTGCAGTAACAGCAGCAATATTGTTGTGTTTGTAGCAAGGTATTTTACATGCACAAAATTTGGAGGTTTTGTGCTGTCTAATACTGTATCCTTTTAATATCACGTGCACTTCAGTGTATGTGATGTTGGTAAACCAGGCAGTTGTGCCCAGGCTTTGTTCTGGACTGTCCCTTTGATCACGTCACGCGTTAAGGAGTCTATTTGCCAGCAAATAGAAGATGCCACTCTGACCTTAAAGAAGAATATTGTCCCTTCCCACTGCAGTAATGACTTCTTTTTCCCACATGCCCAGAAGGATGGTGCTTATGAACTGGATTCCTAATAGGTTATGCTGACAGGCAGTAGCACTCCGGTGCATATGTTATAATTTTGCTGGCTTACAATTGCATTTTTTTTTTCTTTTTGAGTGACTATAATGTTTAGTTTGGGTTTCCCTTTGCTGTGGCAATATATATTCACAACTTACAATGATATGGGTGTGTTTATTAGAAGAATTTTCAATGTATTTATGTGTATCACATCAGGACCTTTCAGAATTTGCATGGTGCATCGTGTAGCTGGAACTGACCCAGATTCTTAATTACTAGGAGTTTCTACATTTTCTGTACAGATGAACAGAGAAGAGTGAGAGGTAGGGAGTCCTTGGCACTGAAATATGTTAAAGGTCAAGGTTTTTTGTGCAGCACAGCTAAGTGCAGGCTCAGAAGCTGGGCATAAACTTTTGTTTTGTTCTATTGCTTGTTTGCTTCGGCCACAAGCTGGTGCAAGCGACTTAGGAATGTTTTAAGTGTGGGCTGTCTGGTGCTGATCTCTTCCCAGGTTCCATGCACCCATCCTGGGGGGAGAAGAATACCCTCGAAGGTGTTAAGGCAGCGGCATTCCTCCTCCAGAGGTTCCTGATCCATGGCCCAAGTGTGCCATGGGGGTGGTAGGACAGGCTGAGCTCAGACCTGAATTGGCTGATGGAAGTGACAGACTTAGGCTGACCCACCTGTGGGGGTTGCCCTTTGTTGACTTAGAAATAAAAGACAGGACATTCGTATGTCAAAGTAGTTGCTACCCTCATCTTTCTGTCTTCGTGAAGCTCGATACGCTGCATGTCAAGCAGGTACTGAACTGCTGGCAGCGCAGTTTCATATTGAAACGCTGGGCTGTAAATTGTGGCACCTATGGGCTGATTCATTTTTGGTTTCGGTGTCAGGCAGAAGAGATGGATGAAGACCATGAGAAATAAACTGATAAGCTTCCCTGTGGTAACCCATCTTCCCTCATAAATACAATTCTTGGGCTTTTTCTTGTCCAAGGCTGACTAATGACTCGAAAAAGGTCCTTCTGCTATCTATAGACAGATATTAATTAGTTCACCGTATCCCTGAGCTGTATGTTGTAATGTAATTTCTGGAGAGCACAAAGACTAATTTTGGTGCTAGTTACATTTCATAATGAACTCTTAGAAAGTACAGTTTTGACATTCCTGACTTCTGTGATGTATCAATTCAAACCCTCATTTGTCTTGACTGAATTTATGGTGTGTGGTAATTTGAGAGAGATCATCTCTCTTTTATCAGCTGTGCTTTTATCATTTTATTGTTGCCTCTACCATTTTATCTTCTGTACTCTGTGAGTTATATGGAAACAGAAATTTTCTTTCAGTTAATTATACCTATAGGATATTTCCAGTAATTTCATTTCATTTTTTTGGACATCAGTTGTGCAGTAGACACTTTGTGAGATCTGAGATTTGGGGGAGTCCTGACAGTATTAATTTGTCTAAGGTTTCCACTTATAATCCTCTGAGGAGTATCTGTGGGAGATGTATGTGCTTATCCTCTATCTTTTTTCTGGATAAATATTTTTAATTATTTCCTACAGAAGGTAAACTAAAAATATTTATAAGGGGCATTTTTATTTATGTATATGCTAGCTTTGTTGTGAGAATATTAATCCACTTAAGTCTCGCATCTTAATGGTGAGATCATTATATATATAATATATATAATTATATTTTTATATAATCTTACATATAAGGGTTAAATTTTAGAAATCTTCATGAAACTGAATTTAAACTGCAAAGGCAATGTTTAATGTCCATGTAGTAGGAATCTGTTTTGTAAGTATATTGTTCAGCGTAAACCTCACTAAATCAGAATTAGCATTTGCTTAAGGAACAATGAGGGCTGAAACACATTCTGCTGTATTAAATTAGTTGGAGGAGGAGGATACCAGTAATAAGAAACGCTGATGATATTTCTGCTGGAAAAAATAATTTAGTAAAAATAGTAAATCAGACTGAAGTTTGAGTAAATAATAACTTTATTGGTAAATGAAGACATTAAATGCATTATTGTAAATTACTTCAATATTGAAGTTGTCTTTACTTGTAGATGGAACATACAGAAAATTTCAGAAGGATATAGTGAAATATGCCTAACAATTACATTCAAAAAACTGAATTTTATTTCCTTAGCATGCACACTAATGAGAAGAAAGCATAGAACTGTCCTGTTTAAAGTAAGATAAAACTACTTCAGCACATTTACTAATCTACTGTAATCCTTTCCATAATTTTGTAGCTGTTTCTTATAGAATACAGAAAACTAATTAATTTAACAAGTACTACATTATTAAACATAATGTTCTAAATTACATCACATAAGTTTTAAATACTTGAAGATTATTTATTGGGTCTTTCTAAAATGAATAAAGATTACATTAACCTCCAGCAGTCTTTATTTAAAGAAAACTTACACAATCTAAAATTTTAAAATAAATCACATTCTCATCTTTTTGCATTGCTTAAGTTTGTCAAAGCAAGTTTATTGGGTATTTTTCCTTTAGGAAAGAAACACTGTATTTTAGGATTTTGATCGCATTATATCATATTTTGATATTAACACATCAGCAGTAGCTTTGACTTTTATTCCATGCATATTTTCCAGAATTTATCACTTCTGAGCAAAGCAGGGCTTTGCTTCTTTCCTCAGTCATCTGATTTAGAAGTCTTTTTGAGACACTGACACTACTTTTTCTCAAAGTCTTTGTCTCAATTCTGTATGAGCCAGTGGAAAAATTTCCATTGACCTCCACATACTAAATCACCTCTAAGGACGTAGTGTTCTGTGGGGAAGTTTATGTGACTGCCACCTACATAATTAGTTCATATGTGTGGGGCTTCACAGCTTTGCACCATATTGATTGTAGATCCTCTGCTTTCAAAATGTTTGTCTAATATTTTTTAAGCAAGTGAAGATTAGTTGAAGCTAAACAGAATTTCATTCAACAGAAAAATAACTTGAAACTTGTTCCATAGTGTTGGAAATTTGACATGGCTTATTATGGATCATTCTCTTTGACGTTCAGCTTTTATTGTGACATTATAACTGTCCAAATTTCCTTAATTTTGAGAGAATGAGGAAGAAGAATGAGAAAAAAACCCCAACAACCCTTGAATAGTATCAATTTTTAAGATGGTTGAATTTGTTTTGACAATGTATGCAGTAGAAACAACTAAAATTACTCCATGTGAGCATTTTGCGATATTCAAATCCTACTACCTCACCTAACAATTTCATTGGAGTTTTACTATGTGCCTGAGAGCCATAAGATATCCTCAAACCTCCGCTACAGATCTCTGACATCTGGTTTTGTTTTTGTGTTTATGGGGCTAGGAGCAGCCCCCATGGATAATTGAAGATTTACTTCTGTGTTCCCGTTCTCCAGAAGTTGGATGACTCAAACTCTGCTATGTGGCTGGAGCAAAAATGAATATAATTAGTCCAAAGTGATATTATTCAGCATATATGGTATTCTAATAAAATTAAAACTGGAGACATATTGTAGAGCATACACTGGTATTAGTGTTGGCTGCAGTACCCTACCTTGTTCAATACATACTAAGAACCTAATACTTTTTACACTAGTAAAAAAAGAAATGTTCAAGCTTTGCAAATGTTATAATTCCTAACTGGTAATGATCCTGTTTCATCACTAGGTTGTGAAGCTGATATTGCAAAATCAGGAATAATAAATTCAGAGTATCACATTCAAATTTTTTAAAGAACAAATGAGCAAGTGAACTATACACACATTTCTCAGAACAAAATATAAAGTGAGGTCATAGTTGCAGTGATAAAAAACTTTACTAGCCTTATGTTGAAACTTTTGGATTGTCATTTTGTACAATATACAATAGATATTTTAAACTCTGTAATAAATCTATTGTAGTTTCGCTCCTGTCTAGTGAGTACAGTACATATACTTTCTGCTTTATTTGTCAAGTCCCAGGACAAAGCAATTAAGTTACAGTTTTGAGTAAATAATACAGCTTTTAAAAGTTTCTTGGTAAACAAAGCTACAATCACTCACTAGACTATTGTAAATTACTTCTATTTTATACTGTGTTTAATTATAGACTTGTAATTATAATCATATAGAGTATTTCAAAAACAAGTTCTGGTGTAGAATGTCTAACAGGATTTTATTTTAAAGATTTGCTATAAGAAAAAGCACTAAACAGTAATTTTTACCTTACGGATTTCAGACAAATTAAATGCACAAAACAAAGCAGAGTTTGAGCAGATGAGTCTTCAGGTATTTTGACCGTGAAGTGAAAAAGGTCATGTGATTTTAGCTTTACAGTTTTTTAACTATTTTGTAAATTAAAAAGAGATGCTCAGACAGGAGTGGCAAGCACACTGCAACTGACCTCACTGGCATGGAGATCACTTTTTCTATGTGAGGAACTTGGTTCAGAAAGTCATTGTGATACTGTATTTTAAGTTTCATCATTCTCAGACATCTCATTTCCTATGCTGTGCTGCAAAAGACTATTGGAATAGTTTATCAGCTTCACAGCTCAAGCAAAGTGCCCGACAGAATTCTAACCAAAAATAAATCTTTTTTTTTCTGCTGATTTTTTCTTTTTTCTTTCTGATTTTTGTTTTGATTTTTGCAACTTTTCTTCATTTTTCATTGACCCATCTTACCATTTAACTTTTCAAATTCTGCCTTATGATTTTCTTCTCTACAGTTCTCTTGTCTGTGTTTAAAGGGACAGCATGTTCTTGTGCTTTGTTTTTTTTTTTTCATAAGGAGATGGAGAAATTCTTAAGATTCGAAGAATAATTAAAAAAAAAAATATTTGGATGATCTGCTGTTAGAACCAGAAATCTTGCACGGAGTACTGTTTCAAGAGTAAAAACTGGGAAGGTGGTTTTGAAGGAACCATCTGCTGGCACAGAAACAGAATAAAAATTTGGCTCCTGAAGCTATTCCTATGCACTCTAGAAAATTTTAAAACCATTACCTCTCTCTTTCAAGAATAGTGAAAAATACTGACATTACTGGAAAAGGTTGACTATTTCCAAGTGCATATGTTCCTATTTGACAAATTGCACCATTTGGCTATGTATAAATCAGACTTTTATTCTAATGACTCTTGGTTTGCCAATAAAAATGAAATATGTGCTACAATTATAAAATGCTGATGCAGAACTTCACAATTTAATTCAATCCAAATATTTATTCATCAATGTATGGTGGCTCAAGTTCAAAAGCACATGCTTGTATCCTGGAACAGATTGTATCCAGAGGTCTCAATCAATACTTTTGCAAATACTAATTAATTAGTTAATCTGTGTTACAGAAGAACAAAATGTTCCTGTATATCAAAGGAATATTTATAGATCTGATGAATCCTCACCTTAGGAATTTGAACTCAGAGAGCTGAGTCTGTATTTGATAGTGGAGGGTTTAGAAGGTATGCCCAAAGCCTTTTACATCTCAGCATTATAGCGTGAAAAACGTTTTATGGTAAGTGTGAGTAATATAATGTCTACAGTCACTTGTCGTAGCCTTCGTTTTAGCTGGCTACGTACTTTGGGTCCAAATATTCTTAGATTTGTTTAATCATTTATATCCAATACCAACAAAAATTGTGTTTTCTTCATGTTAAAATTTTCTTGTTTGAAATTCATCTGGCTATATTGGTGCCATTTATAATTGCTAGTATTGGCTTTAACAACAGTTGATACAGTGACATTTACAATCTTAACTTTATTAAACAAAACATGAAGAGTTGTTTTAAAAAAACACAGTTTTCAAAACTTACTGCTTTCCAGACTTTCTTTGGGGTTAACTTTCAAAAGCCAATATGATGAACTTGAATTAGTCATGAAATAAAGTTCGGACATTTTCCTGTAGCTGCAAATTTAATAGACTGTTTCATTACTCTGTTAAGTACTAAGTCGTCCATTGTTTATAACTCCTGCTGATTTCAAGAAAAATTAAGTAGATTTTTCCTACTTCTTTCAGGTGGTTTGTTTGTTTGGGTTTTTTCCCCCTCTTTTATACCATTTTCTAACCTGTGACATAGCAGGTTAAAATTCCTAACTTCTGGTCTACACTGCATTACATAATGAGCACAGTAAGCATGGTAATGTATGAAGCAATTACATACATCTCTGAATCATGAATTTAAAATATCTTTTTTTCAAAACAAACCAAGCAGCAACGCACATTACAAATATAAAGTGACTCTAGGGATTTCTGTGTGTGCACTGCACAGTTCTGCTGTGTGCTAACACTTCACATTCAGTAAATGGACCTCACAGAGTGAAACTGCCAACATGTGCTGTAAGCAGAGAATTATGTCATGTAGTGTTAAGGCTAATAGGCTAAATTACAGATAAATGGTAATGGATCCACAGGTGGCCTTACAGTGCCTGCTACAAAGTGTAGCAGTTAGCTAGAGCAAAAGCTATCACCTTACTAAATGAGATGTTAGGTGTTTGCTTCAATTTATTCTCCATCTATTTCCTCACTGTAGACAAATAGTAAATATATATCCTAATATATGTTGTGCATATATATATATATGTATGGGTATATATATAGCCATGAAAAAGACTTGAACTGCTCCAAAGAGAGGAAAAGAACAAATTGTTAAAGAATCCCTAGGAAGCTGGAATGAAGGGGATGGGTTTGTTAAGTCAGGTTAGGACAACTCTGTCTGCACAAAGATCCTCTGAATGTGTAGTCTGATAAGCCAATCAGCTTTATGTTAAATGAATAAATTATTTAAAGAAGATGAATTGGCATAACTGAAGTTATGACATGTGACTTGTCTGAGCTGTCCAGATACATGGGTGCTATGTGAAGAAGTGTAGAGATTGGAGAGGAGGAGGAGAAAAGGAAGGTGAAAGAAGGTGAGGGAATGAAAGAAAGGGTGTGCAAAGGGGAGAGCTCTGTGCTCTCCTTACAGGGTTCTCTCACCCCTCTTGCCTTGTTTCCAGATGCCATAGTCATTTATGTGGGATTGAAATCTGCCCTGAGGTTTGTGAACCAAATGCTTTTGATTTCTCTGGAGTTTGTTTACATGAGAATTGACTGTGGCTTCTCTTGGAGTGATTTTTTTTTTTTTTTTTTTTTTTAACTTAAAGTAATTAATGAAATACCACTCCATAGCAAAAGCTATTGGTAGGTCTTGGGAAATGGTGGGAGAAAAAACCCTTTCAGAGGCAGAGTTTCACTCCAAAACCAATGTGAATGGTAAAGGTGTTCCTGCACAGCGAGGCTGAGATTCCTTTATACAACGTATACTGAGTGTACCTGAAATGAAAACAACCAACCAAACAAACAACTTTGAGCTAGCCCTCTGCATTTGTATTAGGTATCTTGAGCCAAATTGCAGCAGTCTGCAGCGGAGAGAGGGAAATGCGGAGTGGGAGTCAGCCAGGAACACTATCACCTACTTCCAGGGCCCCCCAAAAAAGTGTATTTGGGCTGTTTCCAGTAGAAGCTGCCACCAGACCATCCGCTGCCACCGTGCCAGCCTGGAGCCCACGCGCTGCGTACCCATCCCGAGCACTGCCACTCACACTTGGCACTTGCTCACCTCTTCTGTGGCACTCTTGGACTTGAGTTTTGCTCATGTCAAGTCTTCAGTTTGAGAAGACTAGTACTGGCTTTGCAAGGCTGTCCTGCCGTGTGCTTCTGCAGGCTTCGTTCTTGCGGACTACAGTTTCCCTATGCACTGTGTGCAAGCCCAGTAAGTTTTAGAGGTTTATTTCTACTCTTTTCAAACATCGTCCCCCTTATACCATAACATATGCAAATATACTTTCAGTTTATGCTAATCCTTAATAGTAGTAAAATTCTTATGCTTAAAAAATTAGTCTTCTATCTGGAAAGCTAACAGTGTTTCTGTGACTGCTAATATATTTAACATCTAATTACAAATCAGAAAAGGAAGTGGCTTGTGGCTTTGAATTTTTTAATAATGTGGGTTTTTACAGACTCCTGCAAATTTGAAACTATTGTCTTAACTGGCCTGTCTGAGAAAGTCATGTTAACAGCTTTCATCTTTAAAATAGCTCTGAATGCACCTAGAATAGCTGTCAATAGATCAGAAAGCTGTGAGATGTATCAGACAACTGGTCCACGTGTAAGTGTGAAGCGAGTGTCAATTTAGCTAACATGGAAAATCAAACAATCAGGAGAGAAAAATAATAATAATATCAGACTACACATACTAATTACAGAAGAACTAGGTTTTCTGTGAGAAGCAGCACCTACAGGTACTGAAACCATTTTACAACATTCAGGTTGCATTCATTTAATATACAAGGATTTATACTGATAATTCTAAAAGGTGATACTCATCATTCCCAACTTATAAGAAAGTATGATAGTCATTCTGTCGTCCTGCCTTACTGAAGTTGAGGTTTTTTCATTTTAATTTGATGGTTATTGATTATTTTTGTGCTATACTTACTTGTAAAAAAAAAGCCCACTAGCATATTATGTTACTCAATAGCTCTGCCTCCCAAAAATTAATCTTTTCCATAGCATAATTTAGCCCTGTTTGATCCTGGTATTACTAAGATGAATTTGATTATTACCAAACAAATATTTTTTTTTGTTTTTAATATTTTTAACAAACCACACTGGGTTTGTTAAAACCACATATTTCACTTAAATATACCATTTCTTTATTCCCACAACAAACTCCTACCAATAAATGAAAGATATCTTTGCATTTTATGGTGTTTTAGGGTGTTCCATTTTTTTTCAGGGGAAAATGGTCAGGCTTAAAGGTCTCCAATATGTGATTTGATAATGTTTAAAACAATCACTTAGATATTTCTGGTTACGTCCTGGTTATTTCACATGCACATTTTCAATGATTTCCTAAAATAATGCTTCTCTTTATGATAGATAAAAATGGTAACATGAACCCAGATTTTAAGCAAGCCTTACAGTGGCACATAAGAAATTTCATCTAGCAGATGACAAAAGGTTCTGTGCATTAATTGAGTCAGAGTTTAATATTGGAAGCAGTTACTAAATACTATGAGAAAAGTATTGATTTTATTACTGAAGTTATTAATTTCAAGTAGCTCATATACTTAGGAATGTTTATTATCCCATGTCTTAGTTATTATGGTATCATTCCAAACACTGATATATTATACTGGTGATTTTTCAGATTAGAAAGTGTGGATCTCATTAAAAACACATACTCATTGGGCTGATTTCTATTACCACGTTTACGTACAATAGGACTACATGAAACTTAGAGTGAAATGCCCTGAATCAGCTAAAAAAGTTTGGGTTTTTTTACCAGGAATACTGACCTATATTCTGAATATCTCTGTATCCTAACCCATAGAAAAATGTATTTGTATTATATTCCACTTGAACGTAAGAGTTGCCAGGAGATTTTAGATGTTAATTTTGGCCCCATGCTCTTTATGACATATCAGCTAGTTGTGAGACTTTTTTTATTTCCACACATTGATTAAAGATACAACATTTTTAATTCCATCAGCTCAGGCTTAAATTACAGTTTAAGGTAAATGTTTTCATTTAGTTTATTGATTCTGTTCCAATTTAGGAGATTACCCCATAGCTCTAATTCAACCAAAGAATCTCACTGGGGAGATTTTCAAAGGCACAAGCAGAAGTCAGACCACTAACTTCCATTGACTGCTGAAAATTGTATTACTGCCTTCTCTCTGGATACATGGAAACCCAGTTCCCATTGTTCTCTTAATAGGAATGAGCATCCATCTTTCTCAAGTAGGCTTTGAAAATGTTGATCAAAGCAGAGGAGGCCAGATGCTCAGTTTGCTATGGTTCTGCTACGGTCAATGAATTATTTGCACCATTTGGGACACAAGCCATATCATTGCTAAAATGATTATAAGTTACTTAATCTCCTAATACCAAAATTCAACATTGAAGAATTAAATTTGCCGAGATAAAGTGGAAAAACAAAAAACGTTCTTTTAAAGAAAAAATGCTTCATTAACACCAGTGCAATTGCCTGTTAAAGTTGTCCTTTAACTGGGGTGTTTTGTTTTGTTAGGCTATGAGATGTTGACCTTCATTCTTGTTCTGAAGATCAGCATGGAAGCACTGCAGGGGAAATGCCCCCGCCTGCTCGGATAAGGATAGTGTAACGCCTTCACTGCATTGCCATTTACGTTGGAATAGTGTTGGCAGATGCAGAAGCAGCTTAGCCAGACTCTTACACCTGCTTTTACACATTTTGTCATAGTTCCTCTTCTCAACCCTTCTGCCAAAATAGTTCCTCTGGTGCCTCCCACCCCAGGAAAATTTACCTGAATATGTGTTCCAGCACCATGCCCATTCAGCAAGCGTGTGTAGAAAGCAACGTCCTTTCTTAAATGAACAGAATGAATACCAGGAGTATCTCCATCTTCTGGAATAAATTTCACAGGGTTTTATATACTTGGCAGGCTAGCTCTGCTTTCTAGCTTTTTGAACTGAAATGTAGAACAGGGCCAGTGAGCAAGGTGTATTGCATTTTTATCTCATGTCATCTACTCAAAACCAGCTGCTGAGATAATGCCACCCTCGCCTTGGCTTCTCATCATCAGTTATTTACTTGTGTTGGCGCAGTTCTCAGCCCAACCACCTTTCCTTTGCACGTCTTCCGTGTGGTACCTCATTGCTGAGTAGGGGTCAGTTAACCAGAGATACAGGAGGAGGAAGTGAGGAACAATAAGCGGAGGGTACACTGCGCAAAAAAGACTCCACTGAGATGGAGAATGAAGAAAGCAGAGCTAGGTGAAAAGGAAAATAAGACTTCAATAAAGAGCAATTAACGAAAAGGGAAGAAATTTTAAAAGCATAAATAATAAAGAAGATAAAATGCAACAGCCTTTTTCTTTGATCTTGCAACTATAAAATGCCAGATCTTCTCTCAATGCTTTCTTGAAACCCACTAACATTATATTTTAAATGTGTGAGAAAAAGTAAAAACAGAAATGCAAATTAGGCCTGACAGATTAGCCTAACAATCATTTTTTGAAAAACAGAAGGCCAACCGCAGTTCAGTGGTGTATTTTGAGAGCTGAGTAGGATGGCATATTTTTAAACGATCTTCATTTTAGTTTTCTTGTGTTTATTTTTGTCTGAACATATCCTTATAATTCTCCATCACTCAGTAAACACTCCTACATTTGCCTGAATTAGTAGGATAAAGATTGCCAGTTAGTTAGAACAGATAATGATAAATGGCTTGCATACATTAAATGTGTTTTGGACATGTTTAATCCATAAGTTTGATGTTAATAGCACCAACATTATCTTATAAAATTTTACTATGAACATGATCTGGGAAGCATTCTTGTGGTAGACTCATACAGCTTCTCATTTATGCTAACATAAAACACTGGCTGTGCTGAAATAGAAGTTCACACAGAACTGTGTGGATTTGTTAGTTGCACTGTCACACATGAAAATCCTAAATGATCGCTATAAGAAGGCACGCTATAGCTGCTGTTTTGGGGTCAAAACAGTAAGAGGCGGTGCCTTTAAAAGGCTCAGCTGCCATGGTGTAATGGTCCTGAGAGCTCTTGAGATGTTTCAGGCGTTTCGCTGATTTAGTGCCAGAGCTAGGAAGGGATATTGAGATGTGATGCTTTTGTGAAGGTCATGCTTTCTTTAGTAATGGTGTGTTGGGACTCTGTGGTACTTTTTGCTTTTAAGGAAGTACTTTTGTATTGAGTGGAAGCTATTTGTCATATAGGACGACAGGAGCTTGTCTTGGTAGCCTACAGTAGCATCAGCATCACTCAGGTACCCTGGCTTAGCTGGGGTTGGAGTGCCCTGCTCTTCTGGTCCTAGCTATTTGGCTACCTTTTTTTTTTTTTTTTTAATAATGACTTTAAATGCATAAACTCTCCTGGAATGCCATGGTATGAAGGATAAGTTAGCCACCTCCAGCTCAAATAGGAGCCCTCAAGAGATTCTTTCTCATGTAGGCTTCAGCTGGTTACAGTAACTCAGATGTCTAGATTGCTTAGGCAGGCTGGTATTTTTGGCCTGAGTGCAAGTCTGGAGATATGTCATAGGAACTTACTTTGCATTCTTAACAAGAACAAAACCTCTTCTGTATTACATGTTTCTGGAAAAGTTTTTCTTTCATTTACTTCCTGGTGGACTTGAAGTGTCTTTTGCAAGCAAAGAGAAAAATATACATGTTATAAAATAATAAAGTTGTAATTCTTGCTTTTTTTCATACTAGTTAGGCCAGAAATGTGGATTTTTTTTGTAAGACTCAATAGTTGCTGACTTAGCTCTACAGACTTTGTCTAATGCCTACTCTTCTGCAGCCAGATGGAAAAAAATAAGTTTGGTAATATTTTTTTTATCTCTATCTGTGTTTTGAAGTCTCTTTTACAGTTGATAGCCAAAGACCCTTGCACTTTAAAAAAAATTGTGTTACCTTGTGAGCATTGAGCATGAGAATAGATGGCAAATAGATAAGGCACATGGGTAAAAAAAAAAATACATTTTTTCCCTCTAAAACCAGATCATATCTTTTAACTTTTTCATTAAGAGGTACATTATTCCATGTTCCTTGTACAGTAAATGAGTATGTATGTAAGACTGGCTGACCCAAAGCAAGACTGGCTTACTCAAATGTAGCTTTAATCAAGATTAAATAATATGTATCAAAACTGAGTTTTTAATTGTGCAACTCTTGCTTTGTTTATGTGTTTGTGAGTTTATTAACAGGAGCATGTATACACAGATGCATGTACATGCACTTAAAGATTCATACATGTGTATTTTTGAAGAACACATTTGTTTTCCCTTACCCCCAGGAACTTAAAAGGTGCTAACAAAATGTATAATGTTGTGGGTAAGAATTGAAATGCTTAGAAGTGAGGAAATTAAGAAACAAAAATGTGTCCTCATGGAAGTGACAACTTTTAAGATGTAGTTGTGCTAAACCATGAACTCTTTAAGGGAGAGGCAATGTCAGTTTATATGATTATACGGTGCCAGGTGCACCGCTGGTGTTCAGTAAGTAAACAAAAATGTTTAACAGTATGTTAGTACATGGTAAATTTTTATAATTTAAAATTTTATGCATTTGGATGATACAAAACCCAGTAAAGTATGTTTTGTTCTACCCATGAGCTACAGAAAGTCTCAGGATCCTTTGTTTGGTTGTTGTATTTAATAGTTCTCTATTGCAAGCAAAATAAAAAAAAAACCTACCAAGCTGATCTGGGAACTTTACTGTTTTCCCAAGCTTTCAGGGCTAAAATGGTGTGTGGGTCTGGTCCCCACACGCTGCTGGGTGATGTGTGTGCACCCTTCGCTTCACAGAACTGCAATGTTTTCATGGCAAACATTGCTGCATCTGGGTTGATCTCCCCAGAGTTGTTAGAGTCATAGGGGCTGCAAAATAAAACTTGGGAAATTTTTAGCTTAAATGAATTCTGTAACTGTGTTGTCCTGTCATGCCTTAAAGTCTCTGTGTAGCTGCCTCACAGAGGCTCTCTAAGAGTCACCAGATTTAGTCTTTCTTCTAAAATGGGAGATTGTTGGGGGATTGCATCAAAGGCAACGTGAGAACTGCATGTGTCAGCAGTTTGCGTATGGCTTGTACTGCAGAAATAGAGACCTGCTTTGTTTCACAAACTTGATAAAAGACGCCTTAAAATGAAGGACCCTAAAGGGCAGCTCGTTACCCTCCATGATAAGACAGGGAGAGAGCAAGACTTAGGAGCTGATCCAGTCCTACTGTGACTTTCAGGAGAGGATGGATGACTCCTGAGCCCATGCTATGGTGGCTCTTCCCTGTCAGTCTGTCCTCTTTCAGCACTAAAGCAGAGTGTGACCTCTGTGGGGGTAAAAAAAAAAAAAAAAGCTTTCCCAGACCATCAATTTCCAACACAAGCATTAGTGGGTTCTTCAGAAGAGGCGACAGAGAGGTCCCTGTGTAAGGAAGTGGCTTTGAGGAGAGTGGAGAAAGACTTCTGTGCACAAGGGGGCTGACCTCGTGGCCGTGCAGGCTTCCCGCGAGAGAGGCTGCAGCTTTCATCGTGTCTTCAGTGAATGAAGTATCCCTGTGCAGAAGAGAAGAAAGTTCTTTCAAACCCTTCCTGGAAGGCTGTGCTAAGATGCTGCAGAGAGCTCTGCTACCCTGTAGAAGAAGCTAAAGGTGAAGTCTCTAATGAAGGGAGAGAGAACTGTAGAAAAAAAATCTGCCCTTTATGGATACAAAGCTCTGTGGAAGGTATCGGATCCAAGGAAAGAACTGTGCAGTAAATTGCTAGTGACTTTTATCTATAACACACTAAAACAAAAATTAAAAGGCTGGGGCATAATGAAAGCTGAGGAGAAAACAAATTAAATATGTCTGAAGATTTTAGAGAAGGACATATATTAAAGCTAGGTAGAACTAGCATAGCACACACTATAAATTCATTTTGTAATTTTATGTTCAAACCCTTAACTTCTGATTGAGCTGCAACATAGAAGTCAGGAAGGCATCCAGTCTTGGTGTAATATCTTCAAGTGGTCCGCTGCATCTCTGGAAAGGTTGTCCACATGGCTAATTCCAGAATTAATTACATTGCTTTTGAATAAGCTTTCAAATTGCTAAGGAGCTCATATGAGCAGAAATTATACAGCAGAAACTGAAACTAGTTAAATGAGCTATAAAACACTGAATCACATAGGAGCAGGCCACCTTTTATTGGGCTTCACACCTCTGAATGCTTAATCAGTTTGGTTTTACTTGCTATTACTCCATGGGGAAGGCAGTGGACTGGCATTGCTTCTATGGCAGTAATTGTCCTCTATCTTGCTAAACCAGCAACACTGCACGAGGCACCCTGTGATACAAATGCTTTTTTGGCAATGAGTTTTCCCTGCCTGCCTGCACTTTTGTTGTGAATGAAGAGAAAAATTGTCACTGAGGAGATGCTGCTTTGGGCATCCCTTCATACCCATCAGGATACAGGTACCATTTCTGAAGGCAGCGCTCCTTCTCCTGTGACAGGATAAACAGACGCAACCTGAACAAAAATGTCCGTGCAGGCTTTGTGTCTGTAAAGGTAGCCTTTCATTAGTCTTGTAAGATAAAAAGCCATCTGGCCTACTTTCCATTAACTCTGCGTAAGACTGCCTACTAGAGAAAGCAACTGTGTGGCTTGAGAGCTCAGCAAACTTCTGCTGAAATACCAGTCTGATGTGCCAGTTCACTTTTGCACTGCACAATGAGGCTTGACTCTGACCAAATAAAAGACTGCAAGTGTTAACTACAACACAGCGGTTTCTTCTATGAGGCAGCTCAAGTTTTTGGCTCAGATTTGTATTTCTCATTCTGGAATTCCACGCTTTATTTTTTTTTTTTCTTTTTCTCCTTTTTTCTATTTTTCTTTTTTTCCCCTCCTTGAAAATGCTTATCTTCTGTCCTTTCAACAGTACGCTGCCAACTGCAACACCAAAAAGCCTTTTGGTTTTGGTGCTCAAAACTCCAGCTGTCATTTAAAAAGACAATTTTTCTGCATTCAGAGTAAACTATACCATTTCATGTTACTGCTGAGGTGCTCCTAAAGGGCTGCCTTGTATTGACTGAGGTTTTTTTCCTTTGCTGTATTTTGGTGCAGTGAACAAATTGGTACAGTCAGTGTCTTACATAACCAGCAACATGATGACACCATTAGAGAGTGACATGATTCCCCAGCATGAGTTCGGATGATGAAGGATGTGCAGATAGAATGTACTTTAGAAAAAAGACAATCTGAAATCCCAATAATTTCTTTTAATTCTGTATGTTACCATACATCTTTTTTTTTTTTTTTTTTCTTTTTTCTTTTTCTTTTCTTTTTTTTTTTTCTTTGGGACAAAGACCCAATGACAGGTATAGGAGTGATGCTCTGTTGTTCTTCAACCCATAGATGTGACTTCTGTAGAATAAAATGCTCACAACAAACCAAACCTCTTCATCAGGAAATTCCACTAAGGCAAGGATGCGATGACCCACTCCCCACCCAGACACAGTGCTGGGTCCATATGCAGAAACCACCCCCTTCTGGTCATCTGCACAGAGGAAACAGCCATGCAAGGGCTTCTGGGGTCACAGCAAAATCCAAGACTACCTATAATTTGTAACGTGGGAGATTTGGCAATCACTGTTTTTGTGTCCGCTGTAATTACCTTGGTTTTAGTTTTGAACATAGATAGCACAAATTCAAATAAGAACACATCTCCCTTCCTGATTTCTCCATCTGGTCCAAATGAAGAAACAGTATTCCTTTTAAAGGACTGATGGATAAATACTTTAGTAGTCATGGAAAACTTTCTGATGCAATATTTCTGTGGTCATCTGAAGTCTGGCAGCTCTAGGCAAAAAAAAATTGCTCCTGGCCTCTTTTGGAAAGTTACCATCAGTGACATGAGAATGTCTAGAAATGAATGGCTTCAGATGCTCAGGCTCTAACATGTCACTGTGCAGTAGTATTTAAATAGCACTGATTTGGAGCTCAGATTTCATAAGAGCAGTGATGTGAACACTATCTATTAATAGATGCAATATTAAGACTAAACCAGCTTACTTTGTCTCTCCTTTCTTGGTAATTCAAATTCAAATTATTCTGGTACTTTATTAAAAAAAAACCCACCTTGATTCTGTAGTTCGGTTAAAGCCATAGCATCTACGCAATAGCCAATATGGAACGTGTGAGGCAGATCAGCTTGTAGAATGTACCTAGAATTGCTGTTTTGTTAAGAAAATAAGTAACAATAAGTATTCCTGAGGATGATGCCTATGATGCTAAAGAACTAGGTATTTTGCAGTTTCTTTTATTGAATATAAATGTAGGCTTCATCCAGACTCCGGATGACCTCTGTCGCCATGAGAGAAAAGCACTCTGGTCTTACAGTGATTTTCAGCTCCCAGGATGAAGCCTTCCCAGGCTTACATTCATGTGGAATGATTTCATAATCATTTACTATGGTCGTGAAAGGGTTAGCAGATGATTTTCGTTACAGTTTTTCCTTGAGGCTGCTGTGATCACCACGGGGAAGTTTGCGATCCAGCTCCCCGGCGCCAGTAGCTGTGGGGTTCAGTACCTCCCAGCCACGCTGCTGGTGGTGCTGCCAGCACCGGGTGCTGGCTGCCCAGAGCCTGCTGGGCTGCAGGGCGAAGGTTCGTTAGGTAACACAGATGATAGGCATCAATTCTTAGAGCTTCTCTCACTGTCAGTGAACTGTTTCATTTCTGCAGCATCTGCTGACAGAAACCTGGGTGGGAGGTGGTATTGTTTGTGTTACTTTCCCTAGGAATAGAAGATATTTGTGCTAAATAAGAGACTGCTATTGAACAGCTTAAGGAAAAAAAAAAAAGTTTCCTTTTTAAGCCTTCCTTTCTCGTCCTAGATACATGATCCCCCCCCTTGCCTTGCTCCCTCTTTGAGGGTAGGGGAGGAAGCTTTAAGAACTGTGCTTTTGCACCCATTGATAAATGTAATGAGTTTTGAGTGTCAACATTAAAATGTTCCGTGTCATCAGCTCTGTGAAACTGCGGTGAAATATGCAAGTGAAGGAGAAAAAATCTCCTCCGGTTTCAGCCCGGCTGTGTCCCCTGCTAGGGTGCTGTGGGGAATGTTGATAAACATTGGGAAGGGCTGAGAGGTGGCAGAGGCAGGTGAGGAGCTGGTGGCTTCTGAGAGACCATGGGAAGCTGCCAGTGCATCTCCTGTGGCGTCTGAGTGCCAGAGGCTGAGGGTTAGGGGAAGCCTTTACGACTCTTCTGTTTTTACATTCCCCGGATAAAGGAAAGAAGCGATGCAATGGAAATTTTTAATAAACAGTTCTAGTAGGAATAATATGTTACATCTCCCTCTGCCTCTGCTGAGTAAGTGCTGTTAGCTCCAGTTATTCATTCCTAAGGAAAGTCTTCTAATTCATCTTTACCAGTACTCCAGGTAGAGGTGATTTTTTTTTTTTTTTTATTTATTTTTTGCTTTTTGTTGTTACCTGGCATGGCTATGCTGTCACTGCTCCTGCTGCTTGGGCTAGCAGACATAACTGCTGCTGCTGCGGACGTCGCGCCTAGAATAAAAGCGGGGTCAAGGTGGAGAGGTGAAAAGAATCGTGAGTAACCTGGGCTTTTCCTTCTCTTCTTCTCAGCTCTCTATTTGAAGAAATGTGTTAGGCCTCGTTTTGCTGTGTAATTCTTCCTGAGGTTATTCTGTAAGAATAGCCGTAAGGCCATATCATTTTAGGAATTTAAATGTGTATGGGGATAGCACGGACCACACCTTCTGTGTGCTCCACACATCTGCAGTACAGTCCTGTATTGCACTGCGAGCTCCGAACTGCCTGTGCCGATTAACTCCTCTGTTCCCAGAGAGCTGGGAGACTTCCAGGCTAATTGCGGCCGTACCTGTTCTATTTACGGTCTCACCCTTTCTCGGGCTGTCTCACGTGTTAGCGCTGATAAAGGTAGGATGTTACAGGTCTGCTGTTTGTCTGCTGGAAACTTGTAACCACGGCGATTGCACTGGGTAACTTTAGGGAGGTAAATGGGTAACTGCGGCTGAAAATCCACAGATTTAGAAAGGGGGATTTAACGCAGCGCTGCAGCTTGTGCAGGGTTTAACACTGCACTTAAAAAGAGAAAAGAACGTCACCATTAGAAAAGGAAAGTAGATGAGTCATGATAATATCTGGGAGTGAGGCTTCCTACTGCATCCACAGCTGCTTGGCTGAAATAGCCAGATGATTATTTTCATTTAAAGGACAACTCAGTTCTTGTTGACATTATTCTTTATTCCCATCAAGCTATTTATAAATAAGCATGTCCACGGTGGGTAACATACTGTTATCATTATGCCTGTGCATTTTTACTGTGGTTTTTTTGGTTTTGTTTTTTGGTTTTTTTTTTTTTAATCCCTAGATTACAGAAAAGGGAAGGAGTATTGAAAACAGAAGGAAGGTTTTCAGTTTAATTCAGCTAAATGTGTTACTTGGTATTATATGTGATGGAAGTCCCTAAAATACCCAGAACTTGGAGGGGTGGCTGTTGGTACCCCTGGGATGGGTATTATTATCTTGACAGTCGTGTTATCTGGAAGCTGATCTGCAGCTTGAGTAATATTTGTTTTTCCTAAAGCATGAATGTACGTATCAATAAATCTGCCACTTGACTCAGTCCCCCAAATCAGTAGCATGAAGGAAAGAGGCACTGGTCTGAGTGGAACCGAGAACCACCTCATCCACTCATGAGGAATTTACACTGAAAATTATGCTGCCCAAACTAGCAGGTTGTTAATGTCTGCATAAGTGATGAACAAAAATAACACCCTACGGCTTATAAATATTTAAGCATATTAACTACTTACGACTAAAAGAGCCTTTAAATTTAATGGATGTAGGAAACTCAGGAAAAAATCTAATGAGACCTGAAATAATGTTGATTGAAGTTTTTCTACAGTGTGTTTCTGGCTCAGCAAAAAGCTCTTCTAAAATATGTATCTGTACCTCTTCTCAAGCACTATCTTTTATGAAAAAAAGCCAATTCCCAGAGCAAAAATACTGTATTTTCAGTTTTGATTTATTGATTTTCATGTGTTTGGAAGTTTGTGCTTCTTAGTATTTACTCAGATGTTTTTTTCTATGAAGAACTGAAATAGATGGGAATATAGGTACTAATATCTCACAAAAGTATTAATGAAGTTAATCAGTTTGGGACTGGCACAGCATTTATCCACGATGAGTAAATTACACAAAGATTCAGGACACTGAGAGCACCATATCTTTGGAAACTTTTTTGCAACTGTAATAGCTCATTTAATATCATCTGTAGTTAGCTGTTAGACCTTATGGATACAAATTGCTTGCTTTCTCCTCTAGGCTAAGGGGCTCTCAGTCCAGCACATTAGCTCATTGCTAATACTTGATTAAAGGAAAAACAGGAATTCAAATTAGTTTTTATATCATATTGATATTGTGGTACTTAATTGCTTAGAGAGATCAGTTGTGGAGTGTGTTAAAAGTTAGGGATATGAATCAACTCTCATTGAAATAAAGAGAAGATATTTGGATCAGACTTTAATATTCCTTTTATTTAAATATTAGCAGCAGTGTCACTAAGAACAGTAAGAGTGATTTTACAGGAATGCCATTCGCATTGTATACTATTTGGCTTTGCTATCCATGATGTCAAAATTTCTCTGCTAGCAGAATGCAGATACCATGCAGAGCTGGATGCTGTAAGAACCAGATAGCTCCTTTCTGAGAAAAGAGAAAGCCAAAAGGTTGTGTAATCATAGTTGGTGGATCCTTTGTCAATTTGTCAAAATTTGTCAATTGCTATTAATGTTGTATATTTGCCGGTCAGTTGACATAGTACTTTAAGATGTCCTTTTGCTGGTTTATTTTTGCACATCATAGTTAAAATACTAATTAAAAAAAAAATACCCTGAAAAGGCTTGTGATTGTATAATATATATGTTTGTTTAATTGGGTTACACTTACATTGCATAACCAAAGCCAAAAAAATAGGACTTTAAATGAAAGGGGACATGTCTGGTTTCTGTATCTCTTAACAGGAATTTTTACTAAAGTGTTCAGATGGAGCAGTTTAGCAATGCTTTAAAAGCATTTCTTATTTACAATATAGACAGATTTCAATACTTTTGCTCCAAGTGGTGTTTTAAAAGGTCGAATAAATTTGCAGTTCTTTAGACTCTCTGTGATTCTTCTCCAAACAAGATCGTGGTATATAAAGAAGCATAATGAGTTGCCCAGAAAAGTTGTCATGATCCAAGTTCTAGCCATGTACCTCAAGGGTAGGACCACAGTGGTTCAGAAAGGACCACAACAAAACTCATTTCTATGAGTGCTGTTCGCCCTATCTGAGCTTACATCACCTTGGGTGAAGCTTTTTCTTTCCTTTCCCATAGAAGGGGCTTTGAGCTGGGTAAGTTGTAGCCTAGTTCTGCTCCACCACAGCTTGAGTGGGTGAAATCAGATTTGGGGAGATTGGGGAGAAGTTATGATTTCTGACAAATACAACTGCAACAAAAAATAATATGGAAGAAAAATTAGTGGAGTTATTCCCATAGGCATCTCTAGTTTTCATTGTAACAGCATCTGGGTAGGGCAGGATGGGGAACAGAACATAACTTGGATGTAATATTAAACATCAAATGTTTAAATATATTTTTAACTGTCATTGCTTAATTGCTTAGGCAATGGTATCTTCTTCTGGTGCATGTTATTAATTGTGTGTATTCATTTAATTTTTAAGAATGACAATTATTACTTGAATGCCTGTATTTTACAACTTACGTGTTCATCACCATGGGAAATACTGCAAAGTAATCTCATTGTTATTTTAATACTGAAGTGGCAATGTATTAAGACTGTCTTACTATCCCACAGGAAAACTGTATTATAGAGTAAACCCATGGTTGTTATTAATTGCTATATACTGCAAATAATGTTTACACTGAAGACTGTACAAGCATATTTTCCAACATTTATAACTTTGTATATTTATTGCTCTACTGTATATAATTCTCTTTTTTAGGAATTTTTAATCTAAATGTTTGCTTGCTCTGTGAATAAAGTATACTTTCTCATTTTATAGAGAATAAAAATGTCATTTTCTGGGATAGTTTTGGATGTCATATGTAAAGATCAGAATGTGAAGTTGTCACAGAGTGAACTGCTGGAGCAGAAACGTGCCTTTCATATTTTTCGTAGGAATAGAATTATGAAATTTTAGGATTTTAAAATGTGTTAAAACTATTCTTTCCTTGTTCAACTCATTTTGCATTTCAGAAAAAAGAGCTTGAGATCAGCATCATTGTCTTATTTACTATAGTTGTCACTAGGAACATCAAAGTCTTCATTTAACCATAGTTATTATTGGGCATGTCACTAATACATCACTAGTAAAGAAGAGACATACCTATTTTTGACGATTCTTTGTACATTGAGATGTCTATATGGATACATGTATGGATACATACATAAACGTATGAAATATACACATACATTTATTAAAAGCTCCATTACTTTCTCACTTGAGCACTCTGGAACAAAATACACTTTTGTTGAACCTGGACAATTGTAAAAATTTCCTATAGTTTTGTGAAGAACTAACTTTAATGACATTTTAATATGTTTAACAGAAACCATGTGCTAGGGAAACATCTGAAAGAGAAAGTCTTGGAGTTGGAGTGACTCTTAAGCAAGGACTGACTTTTATTCAAACTGCTACTCCGGAATCTTACATGCCTCATTCCTCTGGAGGAACTTGGCGTAGGCAAAAGGATGGGCAAGAAGGCAAACCACACAGTTCCAGGATTCGGGCTGTCGCTCTAGAGCAGAATGTGTGGTACATTTGTGAACACTGGTTTTAATGTTCAAAACATTTTACAACTCGAACTGATAGAAACAGAGGGTAAAAGTACTTATCCGACAATAAAGAGCATAGAACTAAGCTTAAGATGGTAAATATTAGATATTTTGTATAGTAAAGATAACTTCTTATAAAGCATTTTTATCCTTATTATGGTCTTGGTTTATAATTATTATATTCTTTATTTCTTGTTCAAAAGCACAGTTTCTGAGTTTTGTCTCTACATTCTACTCAACTGGAACACAGAATACACAGGTTCAGGAGAAGGAAGTTAATAAGGTTATCAAAGTTTTCTTAGCAAAAATTACAGTAAATAGAACTAAACACCCCCCCACCCACCAAAAGTCAGCATATATGTGATATTCTTCCGGATTTCAAAACTATCAAGCTGTTCATAGACTATATTGAATTAGGGAATGTAAGAAAAATGTCAGTGTATTTCTTATTCTAATCTATTGACAAGTAAGTTACCACATAAAATAATATTATGTTAATGAGAATTTTCTCTTTTAAAAATTAAATGCATACGTACATACAATAAAATAGCAAAAATTACTGGTAAATAATTATGGTATTTTTCTACTGCTGTTTCCCTATAGAAGAAAGCCAACCAAAACAAGCACCTGTTTTTATCTGGACAGTGACTATATTTCATTTTTCAGATTTATTTAGAAGTAGACAATAGTGAAAACTTTCAATCCATTGAGGGATTTATTGTGACAGATAGCTTCAAAATTCCTGTAATATGTGTGGTAAAATGTGATAGAAAACATTTGCTCTAATTACTTTCAGTATTCACATAAGCTTCCAGTAACTAAGGAATTTCCTTAAAATGATACTGGTAATCATAATTTACTTTTTAATTTTAAAATGTTTTGCTTTCTTCAGGGCTCACACTGGTACCTAAAGCAGATTTGGTATTTCTGTATGACAGCTAATGCTGAGTCATCGGTCTAACTTTAATGTAGGTACATAGAGAGCTACTTTACTCCGTTAGAAGCTTTAACCATCTTCTGGTTGTGGTGCTCAAAGCCCATCAACAACCTATTAGTCATTTCTTAGTTGGTCCCAGTCCAGTGTTTTCTAGGTAAAGTAAATATACTAAAATTGTTTACTTATTTCCTGCTAGAAATACCGTATTGCTGTTCATTGAATGGTTGATAGGTTGTGAATTCATAATGGTATTTTATATCATAATTTTTACCCATTTTCAAGTGATAAAGAAACACTGTGCTAATTCTGTTAATGCAAAATCTAGCTGTTGCTTTCCGAGTTTCCTCAGATTCATCACATTTTAGACAAATTGAAGTGTGCATTAGGGTTAAATATTGCAAGTTATCCCATGGTTTATATTTTAATATAAATCATATAAAATATGTTATATAGCAAATAAGTACATCCTTCAAATAGTTTTTGTAAGAAGGAAAAGAAATCTGCTATGTGACATTATCTGTGTGGATCCATGAAAAAAATACAGAGTTAACAGTAATGTTGCTGCCTCAAATATAAATATGCTTGAGAAGCAAAGGATCAAGGCCAGTACTGGAAGAAATAGGAGGATGTTGTGGTTTAAACCCGGCCGGCAGCCCAGCCCCACGGAGCCACTCGCTCACTGCCCCTCACCCAGAGTGATGGGGAGGAGGATCGGAAAGGGATGTAGAACTCAGGGGCTGAGATAAGAACC
>JAVJGJ010000014.1:108979454-108999544 GCA_035590215.1 Microhierax caerulescens | reverse complement strand
AGCATTGCTCTCACCCCACATCCAAACCAGCCCTGCTCCAGCTGCTGAGAAGAGCATTAACTCTATCCCAGCTGAAATCAGGACAGAGGAATATTTTATGACTGAAATGCTTTTCAAAAAACCACCTTAAGTTAAAAGTGGTGGTAAGAACATGTTCCTTCTATCTGCTGTTTCCATGAAAAAGTCATCTCTGCCTTCAAACCAGACCCAGGTCCATAGATGAGCACTGCAAGCCCAGGCTGTACACGTTGCTTGTGCCTGGCAGGAGGTGACACAGCCGCCCCACCTGAGACCCCCTGGAGTGGCCCGTCCCTGCCTCCTGTGGCACCAGGCAGGCAGGAGCATCCTCTGCCAGCACCCCAGCTGCAGGTGCACAGCTGCGGGCCGAAGCACTGGCTTTGTGGTGGGCGCACAGTCCTAAGGTGTGCGCCCAGCCCAACCCGTGCACGGCTCTCACACGGTTTGGAGGTGAGGGGGTCTTAGGACAGAGGACAGCAAAGCCCCCAAGCAGTTAGTGCAACCCAGTGCTGTCCTGCGCTGCAACGATCCCAGACGTGCTTTTCCCAGGAGGACTTCTGGAAGAAGGCAGGCTATAAGGTTTGGGGCAGATGGATTATTCTGCAGTCACCATCTTAGCAGGGAGCCATTAGCCCTAACGCGACACCACGCAGGCATGTCACTGGCCATGTGCCCATCTCTCCATGTGGGAGCGACCACTGGGGCCCCAAAAAACTGCTGGGAGTGGGCCATGGACAAGAGATTTATTTCTCTGCCCAGGTGAACTCTCCTGGTTTGACGTAAAAAAGTGCAAAGTTCAAATCTGCTCTTTTGTTACAGTATTTAACCCTGACGTATCAAATAATTTAAATTTGCAAGTTTACTTATTATTATTACATGCTTCACTAGAAGCTTCAACCAGAATCTCAAACCAATGCCAGTTTGTGATCTTTGGTGTCAAAGTGTAACCAGGAGGGTTTGGTTCAGCCTTTCCTAAGCTTGAGGCCACTTCCAAAGTACTTTTTTCCTACTTTCAGGTAGTTGTATTTCTTATAAGAAATCTTGTTTCACACGACACTGTCTTGGATGATAGCATTTTATCACAGACATTTTAACATCGGGTAACTCAGTATCTAAAAAGAACTATGAACAGAAAAGATAGTTGCTTTTAGATGCTGGAGACTTTTTTTCTCTTTAAGTAGATGTGGCTGATAAGAAACCTACAGGAATGGTGAGAAGAGAGGTTAAGAAAAGAAGGAGAAGGATTTTTAAAAGGGAGAAAAAGAAGAAAGAACTGGAAGCAAACAAAAAAGTGACAGTTAAATAGCTGAAGACTGAAGGAAAATATAGAAAGAAGGAAAACAAAGATAGGAGAAAATAAGAGAATCTAGAAGGGCATAAAGCAAACTGCTGCTGTTACCATTTAATTTACAATTTCTTGTGCAAACTGCTCAGTCTATAACATTAAATGCAGTGTCCCACTTTCATCACACTGTCTGTAGGAGCTAGGAAAAGACTTCTTATATCGAGAAATAAATCCACTTAGAACTTTAATTTGTCTAAGTTACGAGGATAAAATGAACTGGTTTATTTTAAAATTGCCCCAGTAAGATTTTATGGCAGAAACTGAAGTGATATGACATTGATTCATAAAAGCATAAGTATTTCAGAGTAACTAAAATTTGGAACATTTGGTGTCCCAGAACATTTGATCTTTAAAAAATTTGAATGGAAATTGAACTGAATTGCAATGTATGGTGTACCAAATGATAGACAGTCAGTGAAGCTGCTGGAAGATTACATTTCTGTAAGACACTCCACAGTTTCAAGAAAGCCCTTAAATGATTTTGAGGTAATTACATGAAGATAAAAAAACCACTATTTGTGTGCTCCTATTTATTCTTTTTTTTGTGTACAATTATTTAATTATATATATTTTTTAAAACTTCCTTTTCCATTTATTATTTCTGAGTAACAAACCCAAAAATGTTCTTTTTGTAACATAGTTATGTTGAGAGATAAATCTCCATTTCTCTTTGTGGGCCTTCCTGTACATACCATCTGTTAAAGCCAGGATGTGTATAAACTCCTTTAAACATATTTGATGGTAACTTCTTTTTAATCACTCTGTAGTCAAGTCTTAAAGCATTATATGCATTTCCTAACACCTGAAAGAGTAGCTTTATTTTTTATTTTATTTGTAACTCCTTATTTTAGCTATCATCTAAGGACAATGAAAGAGTTAACGTCATTCTCTGCATGAACTCTACTAAAATCCTCAGTGCCTGCATTCCCTTCTTTTTTTCTCCTAATCTTAGATAGTCAGGCTTCCCAATAATTCATCTCCCTCTGCCTCTTTCCTTGGTGATATATGGAATCATTGGCACCAGTATCCAAACGGGAACATGAGGACCACCCAGTACCTAGATAAGCAGTTTATGGAGCTCCAAGTCTGCTTTCCTACCAAGAGCACTGTTAGTAACTCCAGATATCTAAAAACGTGATTAAAAAAATCTCAAGATTGAGAAAAGAACAGTAAAGAACCTTCTCATTCCTCTTAACGGTGATCTTACAGCCTTGCACTTGCCCTCAGCTCCTCATTTTCAGGCCATTTCCCAACACAAGGAAGGTTCAAACAGCGATGAGCTTATGTCCAGGGCCTGGACCTGTAACTGGGACATTGTCCTGTGTCCCACTGCTGACAAAACCGCAAGACCAGTGGCCAGCTACATGAGACATGGGTGCATTGCTTACTTACAGGGGAGGAACATCACTGGACCACAGCACTTTATGTATTTCCTTTGTCTCCTCAAGGGATGCTTTCCTTTTGACGATCTTTCTCCTCTTGTGAATCTGAAATCCCACTGTCAGCCTACTTTCCCCCAGCCAGCGAGGGGAAAGGAGACAAGGACTGTCAATTCCTCTCCACCCCTCCAGGGAATAACTATTGGGACTACAGCAACACTGTGTTGCCTGGGCATCTACTTGGGAGTATCTTTATGCCTTCATCACATCTGTTCATTCCACTTCTGCACCCTTGTACCTTCTTCTTTATCACATCCTTTTCTAGTGCCCCAGTTGTGATTTTTTTTAGCTTTTCCAGGCTTTTCCAATCTATTGCATCTTTTCCAGTACCTTGTGTGAGCGTTGCCAACCCACATGGCAGTGACTCCTGGACAACCAGCTTTCCCGTGGAAATGAGCAATTTGGTACTGCTCGGATCGATATTCTAGTCTATCCTTGGGATTTTATTTCATACCTCCTGGTTAACTGGGGACTTGACTGGTATTTCTACCATCAGAGTTATGAATTCCAGCAAGATTAAGTTTTTGAGCTGCAAGCTGAAGGATCGGAAAATCTGGCTACTGCTGCATAAGTTCAAGTTAGAACGTGGCAGCATTTCAGGGCTACTTGTATTGCCTGAGAGATGTTTTAGCCAAAATAAAAAGGTTTCCTTTTAACTTTGCTTTTTTACAAAAGTCTTGATTTCTGTATCATGGCTTGCATGTATGTGTTCTACAGGGAGCTGTTGTGTTTCCACAGATACTGTAGATGATGCTGCTTGTGCATACCTGCCTCAAAGCTTCAAGAGTGACCCAGACATAACAATCCATTTGTACCCTCAAGACTTTCTTAAGTCAGAGTCCTTTGTCTTTGGTTATAAAAAAGGCTTTATGTTTTTTCTATACAACACAGTTTTCCAGAAAACAAGTATAAATTTAGTTGTTAGCTCATTTTAGATTTATTAATTATAACATAGGTCGTAAATATTTTTCTGGTATGCCATTTGGGTTTTGGATAGCCTTAAAAATGAACAGTTGCCTGATTCATCACTGTTCTGCTTCAGGTCTGCCCTCCAGTGAAAGTATCGCTTTATAATGATATGACGCTGGACTACTGATGTTATAAATGTGATCTTCTTGTTACAGATGAAAAAAAAAAAAAATCCTTCTGGCAATGAATACTCATAGAAATACTTATTTCTGTGTGTATTAATGAATGAAGATACCACATGTATGTGTGATGTGTTTTTTAGAAACAGATAATATGTGTGTGTGGTTTTTAGGAACAGAACTCGGTGTCAACCAAGAGGTATTTCTGAATTGTGAAAGGATGCACGTGGGAAAAATAGTGAAATAAAACAACATGAAGCTTGCTGTATATAGGGCACCTCCAGGGTAATGTGTACTTTGTGATTCCTGGACATTCTTTGGATTTTTGTATTGGGCTAGAAAAACACCAACTCAGATCCACTGTTTCAAAAGTGGAAGTTGTTGATAAAGCTGCATTTCTTTCCTTCACTATTCCAAAACCACAAGAGAGCAAACTCAAGACAATCATTGGTACAAATCCTGAAGAAGAGCTCTTCAGCTTGAGTTTATTTTCTAAATGGCTGTTTGTTCAATGGCCCCATCAGTGATGTAATTTACTTGCTTTTTGCAAACAACCCTTTAAACTGGGTTTGTTCACAAGTTATTAGGGAATGGCTGTTCTTTGTATAATTACCCATCTTTGCATTCTTGCAAGCAATAAACGACAAGAATTTCAACTGTTGTCATTCTCTTTAAAGATTTGCAATGCAATTAGACACCAGAATCTGTAATATATTAGGTCAGGGACTAGTCACATACTACCTAAACAAACTTTATCCAAATGTAAATGAACATAGATTTAAAAATGCATATGCAGAGTGTGTCCTTCAGAAGTGTACTGCCAGTATTTGCAATTAATATATTTGTAAAAATGAAGATTAATTCTTATACAATGAAAGAACACATGAGGTCATTTATTTTCCATAACTAGTTTTACCTGGTACTGTGAAACAACATCATGTGTTTTTTATGTGATACAAAACAACTAAGGCAAAATGCCGTAAAACGTGATTTGTGCCTTGCAGAGTGCTTGGAATATCAGTGGTTTTACTCAAGATTGAATATGGTATAAACCAAAACAAGAAATTAGGACATTCACATACAGCAGAAATAATGAAGCCTATAAATGTGTGTCTCACACTGGACGTTTTTAGTATCTTTAGAGGCACATGCATATTTTTTAATTCCTTCTCTCTCCCTTTCTGTCTTGGTAGCACAAATCTCTGTCACCGGCACCAACTTTTCCTGCAGAAAGGATGCTTGTAGGGTCTCTCTCTCCTACCCAAACTCCTGGTTTCATGCTACATATAAGATCTTAGTGTCTCAGAGATACTCCATGCTGCAGGACTCGGTAGGAATTTGGGCAAAATAGAACAAAAAGCCCTTTTCATTTGTGAACCAGGTATGTGAGTGCAGGAAGGCACTGGCCACTCATAACATACTGGAAGTTTGTATTTGAGTAATTAATGTAAAAATTGCATTAATTACAAAAATTAAAACCTCTACATGTTGTGCAGTAAATCCTTGTATGAAAAATCTGTCTGTGATGAGCTAAAAAACATAGCTGCTACAGAAAAATACATTTATTTACTATTCTTCTACATATGTTCAGAATCAATGAGTTTGCTACTCTCGATTATGCTCCCTTTCATCAAGGTTTTTGTATGTTTCAACTTATCCAATGGGCTGAATTGCCAAGCTGGGAAATTACCACTGTGGAATGTTTCCTCTGATATATTGCAGTCCAGAAAATGGACCTGCATTTTTATTTGCATTTCCTCCTTAACGGGCATTGCTGAAAGGAGCTACCTTTTGGAGGTCTCGCTGTCATTCATCCCTTCATCCTTGGTCTCCCACACCAGATCTTGGCAGTCACACAGTGCACAGGGAAAGCCCCTTTATGTCTTGGGCCTACCTTGGATATCTTTCGCTAGTGCAGAATGAGGAGGCACGTGGGGACTCCAAGCAGAAGGAGTCAGTGGGGAAGAAATGTCTCTCAGTTGCTGGCCCTTCTTTTTCTATGTGCTGAATTAGAGGCGAGGAAGCTTCGAGAATGCAGCAAAATCCTTAGTTATGAGACCCGTTTTTCTCAGAGACAGATTTCTGCGACACAAACACAATGCGCTGCAGGAAAAGTAAGGTATTTAATGAGAAACAGCTGGGGCCTGTGTACTGTTAATGGAGAAAGACTACTGTTTTGTGTAAAGAGAAGCCAACACAACATCAGGATAAAACCAGAGCAGGTTACAGGACATCGTAACAAGTTGTTAGTTTTATGTTTGGTGGTTTAGGTTTGGTGTTTTAGATATTGCTTCAATAATGTCTTTATAATTTACTCTGTCCAATGTACAGTCTGTATGTATATGTCTTCATTTAAAAAAAAAAATTCCACCCCCAAACACAGAAACTTATAAATATATCTTCCAATTATTTTTGTTGTTTCTAGTGCTTTCAATAGAATTTTACAGATATACTGTCTTTCTTTCTCACCACCAGTTGTCCCTTTACAACTATATCCAAAGATAATATTTTTCTCACAATCAATTTCTGGTTGCCTGAACTCTGTTGTGATTTTTTAATATTTGGGTACCAATAAAGATACTTTTTTTTCTTTTTTGTGTGTTCAGCAACATAAAAAGAATCTAACTACATGTTTCCTTGAAAAGAAAGTCTCACTAACTTAGCTTTTCTTTTTTCTTAAAGACCACTGGGAATATTACAGTTTTACATGTCAGCTACTAATGGGTTTATATCCACTATTTGATTTAAAAATCACATGGCCCTGAATAGTAGTGTTTGTTGTTTTTTTAGCAAAGCCTGCTTAGTTTCGTATAACACTATGACATTAATGTCTTCTTTTTAATGACTGTAAACATTTTAGTTTGCATTTTATATGCAGCACCTTTAAGCTTTAATTGGACATCTGATAGTCTGAGTACATAAGCACCTCCCAGATAATGTGGAAATTGTAGACTGAGAAGCAATGATGCTATTGTGCTGGTGGATACAGACTTTAGCCTGTTTTGTCAGATTGTCTCCCAGGAGTGTCTGCTGTATTTCAAAAACCCTTCTCATATGAACTGTTAGAGAAATATGAAAATGATGAGGCAGGTGCTAAAGCAAATCTTTGATGGGTGTTTTATCCCACCCGGATTATAAATTTCACAATTTTTTTTTTTATTTTTTTTTTTTTTGTAAACCTTAAATAATAAAATCTTAAACCATAACCTTGGCAAGGTTACATCTCTGACTTTTGATATATGTTCAGTCTATTAGCATATATTGTAAGTAAATACTATCCACCATTCTGCTGCTGTAGATGCTTCAGTCTGTACCATATCTTACTTTTGGGGGATTCTAGAGAATCTAGAATCTAGCTAGAGCATAACAAATGCTATTGATTTATTTTCTGAAGATTCTTTGAGTTCTTCTTCTTTTCTTCTGCAGCTGCAGCACTTTCTGCTCTGTGCAAATGTGTATCATCAGAATGAACCGTTTTGACTTTCTAGCTCATTGTCACTATGTACTTTTAACTATAAAAATCATCAATGGTCACCTAACAGTGCTGCACCAAAAGGCGATTTGAAGAATTAGTTCATCCTGGGATTCAACCTTTTGGGATGGTATTTTATCAAAAGCATTTTGTTTCTGAAGTAGCCCAAGCCCAAGAAATATAATCTTGCAACCTTGCAGCAACTGTGGTTTCTAAAGGCATTAATTGATCTATTTCTGTTACATCACTACCACGAGCTATAAGTAGAACTGTGTTTGCTGTCTTTCTTGGGTGTCTTCATGGATGAAGTCAATGATAGACAAAGGATATATGAGAATTTGCAAAAGCCACAGCAAAAATTAGTAGTTTTAAAGATTCTTGTCTTGTTCTAAGTTCATGAGAACATGGTGTTACTAAAAAAAATAATACATTGATATGTCAGTACATAGTGCAAAATCTATATTTGGATATTCTTTTGTACATATTTTTGGCTCTGGATGTATTTTATGATGGTTACTGACAGTGTGACCATATGTTATGAGCAGCTAGGGAAATAGGGTCAATCCAGAAATATCCGGGAATATGTAGTCTTTTGAGGACATGCAGCAGAGGTAGCAAGTAAATGCAATTCTGGATTAGTTTATGCATAATTTTATTCATAAATTCGTTTTGGCACAGATTCCAGTAAAAATTCTACATAATCTAGTGCATATATATATAGCAGCATGTTCTCTCTTGCTGTGTGAGAATGCTTTTCAGTACCTAGTTCTTCTCACAGAGATAGCAACACATAACAATGATGATAAGCAGAGAATAAAAATGGAAGTTACAGTTTCAGGACTTCAGCAGCTCTGGAAAATCTACAGCAGCTTTTCACAATGGGGGAAAATGTGCTTTCTCTGGGCTATAGCAGAATCAAATGATTTAATATTTTGTTTGGAGTCCAAGAGACCAGATGTATAATTAAGGTAGTAACTAAATAAGGGTGATATTTCCATAAAGGCTGAATTTATCTTAGCTATCCCAAAGCTTCTCAGCAGAGAGTTTCCTTTGAAGGAGCCATTAAGGGGAGCCCAAGGAAATTAATCTCATTAGGCTAAAGTTTGCCTTTGGACCACTCAAAGTGCAACAATATTTTTGGACAACATGTCTCCTCTGTGGGCTTAGCGTCCTCAATAAAACAGAAAATATCTTAAAAGCCAAGAATATATCTGGAAATACATCATTCCAAAGCAGCCAGGAAAAGGATTCTCAGCAACAGAGAAAAGATGTAAAGCACGTTGCTTAGGGAACTGAATGCTTACAGTCAGATCGATCTCATTGACACGTGAAGTTGAAGATTTCAATTACACAATAGCGTACCAAGACTACCTTAGAAAACCTGAGTTGCTGTGCTCTTATAAAAGACCTGCTTTATATTTAAGTGACATTACTCACTAAGCAAGAATAAGGTATTACCAAACAGTAAATCAGGCTTACAATTGCACACAGCAGTGTCCATGACTTAAAGAAAGAAGTGTTAAAAAATGTAGAATGTGATGCAGAACCTTCTCAATGATTCAGTGATTACCAAAAGGGATGAAGTCTTTTGTGACAGGGCTTGAAAACAAATTTTTAACACTTGTGAAGTATGCACAGCAGCGTATGTCCCTCACACATACCAGAAGTGTTTACTCGGTACTTGAATAATTGTTACTTTTTCTGGATAAAAGAAGTCACGAGCTATAAACTACGTTCCCTTAGTAGGTCAAATGAGTATCTGGAATAGACAGAAGCATAAAAAAACTTCTTATTAGCTGGTTTACAGAAGACCTGAGTACATATATTTCAAAATATGCTATGATAAGAGTTAGGATTAAACCTCTGCAGTGCGGCAAGAATTAGACAAGTATAAATAAAGTAAACATACCTGCATGAAACACTCAGATGTGACATCGGCCTGTGCAGGTGTCTATGTTTTTCTCAGCAGCTTCCCTAGTACACTTAATTTCTTTTATTTTTAACTGAGAGCAATCTAGTTGCAAGCTACAGCAACTGATGTCTAAGCATAGGAAACAAGCGTAACAGCTCACTTTTCACCATTGTAGCAGCATAATAAAAAATGCTTTTGTTAGGAGCTGGCAAGGTCAGCATTGCTGTTACCAATGAAACAGAGATTCCCGGTTCTTCTCTGACACGTTTTGTATCAGTCGTAGGGTTAGCTGGCCTGGGTGGAAGGCAGGGTAGAAACACCTCATTCAGCAGAGCAGCGTTGCAGCTGCTTTAAGCAGTACCTTCTTGCAATACCTTTGGTACTATTTAGCAAAAACACCTCCTGAACCTCTCCAGTTTAGCCAGTCTGACCCCAAGTTTACCTGATGTGACACAATTCTACTATTTCCTTGGAGTCAAACTGTTATAAGGACTCGCCTGAGAGTTTTGATCTTTTATAGATAAAGTAGAGCCCAACAGCCCACGTCTCTGCTGTGTATATGCAAAGATGGGGAACGTAAACAATGGCAGCTCTGTTCAGCCTGACAGTGTGTTGTGATTATGTGTAGAGCACTCGGAAGATATGTTGTATTTGTACACGTACGATATTTCAAATAAAAATGTCACTGCCCTGCAGCTGAGTTATACCTATTTCAGAAGGTTAGCATTTGTAGTAAAATTATAAATTACAAAAGGATACACTGAAGCTGCCAACTACGCTGAATGTGATTTCATGCTCAAATACTCAAAATGCCACTAATGTAATCATTGATGAACACCCTCAGAAAATGCCAGAATTCAGATTAAAAATTCAGCATTTAGTTTGCATTTGCATTATCTAACTGCCTCTGACCATACAACACCTTTTCTGCTCTCTGCATATTCATAAAGGTGTGCTCACGTTCTTTGCTTGCCACAGCCTTGTTACTACAGTACTTCAGTGCAGCAGGTACAGGCTCAGCCTGCAGTCCTGAAGTGGGGGAGCATTCATAGGATGTCATCATAAGGTGTTTTTTTAAAATTACTCTTTTCTCAGTCACTTGGGTGAGTCTCAACGCCTAATAAAAATCTCTGTGGCTCACTCTGTAGTCATTCTGTGTTTGCAAGCTTCGTGCCCTTAGCCCTTTCACGCCCTGTGCTACAGTGAGCCTATGGTGACTCAGGTGGTTTTACCCTTTCAGAAAAAATCAAATGTCTAACCTAACATTTCACTTGTGCAGTCTAATTATCTCTGCACCCTTATGTCGTCCCGCAATACCCAGTGTGTAATAAGCCAATTTTACACACAGAGCCAAAGATACTTGTTTCTTTCATGTCTGCACAGAGAGGTGGGTTCTAGGTGGCAAATCCACAAAGCTAGCACACCGCACAAAAGAACTACAGCATGTTTTTTCTTGTTACATGATTAGCAAAATCCACTTAAGTTCACTCTCATTGGTTAGTTATATTCAGATTACCCTCTCTTGCCACCCAGATTTGCGTGCGTGCTCCTTGCAGGACAGGACACAAGTCTTTCCAGTCTTAAATGGAGCGGTGGCCACAATCTCCCCCTGCCGCTTTTACCTTACATCTCATTTCAGCCTTGTTCTGCTGACAGCTTGTCTCTGTTGCAATTAACTGGCTGTTGGCAACTTCTGGGGCAAGATGCACACCTCTTACCTGTCTTCTAGTTCTTGTTCAAGGACATAGCTGTTAGTAAGGCATGCGTTAGTTATACCAAGTAACTAGGTTAGCACAATGACGCTGTTGATTACTGTAGCCTAGGTACTAACCTAAACGTATGGCTGCGCTCACACAGCACATTCTTAGGATAGAATTTCCAGGTTCAGGGAAAGAACCATATTTTCATAGAATCATTTAGGTTGGAAAAGGCCCTTAAGATCATCAAGTCCAACTGTATTTTGTGTATTTAGTGTATACTTTCCATGTATTTATACAGTAACAGGACCAGTACCTTCCAGAGCCAGGTGGGCACAGCTACTTGCTGAAACATATGGCTGTAGCAGATTCTGTCTTACAGACTACACCTGTTCCAGTTATTCAAAGGAAACATACTTGTGTGCTTAATAACCCAGAAAAATAGTTATTTCACTTAAAGTGAACAGGGCTACTTTTGCTTAATTAAACCAAATTCCTTTCATGTGGGATGGCAGCATGGAAAAATATCAGTATCTCAGTGGTGAAAGTTCTAAAAAGTTATTAGTTCTCGGGGAAAAAAAAAAAAGCCACTAAAAGGTTACAGTTGTTCTATATTGCCTCTAGACTGCTTTTTTTTTTTTTTTCTTATCAATAGTATTCATACATTTCTGACAAATAACAAATTCATTTGTGAGTTAGAAAGTACAGAGATGAGACTGAAAGGAGTATTGAGAACTATTTAAAGAGGATTTGTAAAGAAATTTAAGATTCTTTGAATAATATACTGTAGACTGTAAGGCACATTTATATCAATAATATACTTTCATTACTGTAAGAACGTTTGTTTTTTCTTTTGCCCTCAGCATTAGCAGTTTAACTTTATAGTAAAATGCATATATAAAAGTTACAAAAAAGTTCTTAGATTCTCAAACTGTGAGAAAACTTTTCCACTTGAACCTGGGTTATTGAAGCTACATAACTCAACAATAATTGTTATTCTGGTGATTTGAAATCAACTCTTCACACTTCACAAGTGACAAGAAATTTTTGCTTAATTTGCAAAATGTGCATGCATTGGTTTTGAGTTTGAATTTCAGAAGGATAATCAAAATAATGTAGAAAAACTCCATTCATGCATTAATTCTTTTAATGTAGTTATTCATGTGTAGTATAAAGTTACAGTATAAATCTCACTTTGTGCAGAATATTTATTTAGACAGTTGCGTTTTAACAACTGAGACAAAAAGCCTTCCAGGCTCGTGCTGCAGAAGGCAGCCCACTGTGTTCTCATCTCATGGGAAATTCTGGTAGTGCATTTAGTGAGATGAGTATCGGTAGGTAATGATCTTAAACCAGTACTTGCACTTTTTAGATGAGTTTTGTTTGCAACAGGATTCATGTGATCATCAAGTCCTAAAGTGTGGTGATGGGGAAAGGAAAGTTCAGGAATTTTCATGCTTTGGGGTAGTCAGCTGTCTGAGTGCAAGGGTTCTGAGAGTTTGTGCACACCTATTTATGAAGGAGAATGAAAGACTGATGTTAACCAGGTGTTACGATTCACTGCTATGAATTATCTTGAGTCCATCTATAGGGAGAAATAAGTGTAAGAATACCCTCAGGCTGAAGAAATCAATCCCTACTTGTATACTCAAAACTTGCATCTGATTTCAATAACTATTTAATATATTGTTACAGATCATCCAATTGATTTTATTGTTAAGAGTTCAACAGGTAAATATATGTGGTCAGGTGCTATTTAAAGTAAGGAGAGTAGCTGTCTATCAGAAACATAACCATTTCTGTACTAGGTCTGCTGCATATGAGATGATAAATGACAGAGTAGATGGAGCCTACACCAAGCTACAGAGTAAAGAGAGGCCCCTTCCTCAGCTGGCAGAAATTAATTTAGTGATGAGATTGATTTGTACCAGCTGTGGATCTGGTCCACTGTTAGAGAAAAGTGGGAACAAAGACGACAGCCCATTAGCAGCCTAGTCTTGCTGAAATCAAGACTTTAGAACGATGCAGGAGCTGAAGGTATGTGCTACAGAATTGCTCTGTAAAACGTGAGGATATCTTATGTATGCTATGAAAATACTGTGTATTGGTTTTTTATCTTGGTGGCTTTCACTACGAGTTTTCTGGTCTGAGCTTGGTTTGGTCTCCAGCAGGTTTTTTGTGAAGCCCTGTAGCCCCAGGGGTGGTGTTTAGTTGGTGAATACTTGCAATCTGGTCTGGAGAGGTTGTTGCTGAACTGCACTGGGAAATGGATGAAAAAAACTTGAGAAGGAGCAAAGCTCAATATGTGTCCCCTCTCAGGGGCAGGGAGAACAGTGAGATGGAAGCAGGTTACCAAAGTAGTTTTCTCGGAGGAAATAATAGTAGGGTGGGCTTCGGCCTTGAGTTGGTAGCTTAAACTGGTATGGAAAGATAAAGCTAAAAATAACAGGTGGTTTAGTTTGGTTTTGGGTTTTGTTTTGTTTTGCTTTGTTTTTCTCCTTATGGTTCTTTAATCTTTTTCTCTGTGTTGTCCAAACTTCCGTGGTTAAAGCTTACCTCACTGACTGTTCTGGTGCCCCTCTGTCCTGTCCCCTGCTTTCTGTCCCTTGCTCCATCCCCCCCTTTCTCTTTTTCTGCTGCAGATGTTGGCCGCAGGGTCCTAGGCGTGGTGAAGCTAGAAGGTCAGTACAGCGTATGCCGTATGTCTAGTTCTGATCTTGGCAATCCAGCATTACGGGTTTCCTTGTTACTGGGTCCAGAATACCAAAGCAAGTAAACGTGTTTCTCTCCCAAAGCTTTGCCCACTGGTCTTTAGGAAAGTGGTATCTAACAGAGTTTGAATATTGTTGATCTCAGTGAAGTAAGGGTGCTGAAAAGCGAGGGAACCCTTTTGATACAAGGGGTTGAAGTGTACTTGATTTTTATGTCTGAAAGATAAAACTGGGGCCCTGTCAGCTGAATAAAGCTACATACAGCTCGGTGAAGACCAAAGTCGTATCTCGTTATTAACTGTAAGGTGGGTGCATCATAATTGCATTTAATTTAATGAGAACTTCCTAATGTAATGTATTCCTGATTATTTTATTATACTGTATAAATGCAATTAATAGTTGTGCTAAAAGTTCTTAAATGATAATGCATGGTGCATTACGTTGCTAATATTCTGAAGCTATGGGAACAGCAGTCCTTACTGTACTGGAAAATCCTTCATTATCCTTTCTACAAAAGCATTCTTAAAAGAAGTTCAAGGAGATGGTTTCACTAAACTGGAGTTTCTTCAGGTTTGTTGCTTTCCAGCTAAACCAGGCATGTTGGCAGGTAATTGTTTTGGGTATGAAGTTTCCACATAAAGATGACTAAGCATCTCTCTAGCAATTCTTTCTCCGAACAGCAGTTTGTTATTTCCTGCTGGTATTTTGTATGTTGGGGGTTTTGTTGGTTTATTTTGGTTTTAATGTCAACAGCTGCTGCCTCAAAAAGCTTCTCTAAATAGTTATCTGAGTTTTGTGAAGCATGAGATTGCCCCTTGTACTTCCGAGGGATGCTTGTTCAGTGAGCTAGCCTTCATCCTTAGGAACCACACTTTGTGCTTTTGATGATACTGAGCCCAATTCAGTCTCAAGTTTGGAATTAATACTGTTCTGTGGGGTGTGTGGCACAGTTACCACCTAGCTTGCTCTTTGGTGTGTTTGTTGTTTTGGTTTTTTTTCTTGTGCTGTAGTGGCCTTTTTGCATACAATGTGATGTTTTTGCAGTGCATGTGTTTAGCTAAGGGTTTGGGTACTGGAGTTCAGCATTATAGTTCTGAAATTGTGTTTCTTACCAGCTTTCAAGGCAAGTCCCAGGGTGCCTGCAGGGCACGGTGCCCTTTAGTTCTGACATAACTTTAATGCTCTCAGAACTTTATTCTTGGCTATCTGTATGCCTTTAATAGCTTCAATGTATCAACACTCTCTGTTGTTTGCACCTACTCTCTATTGACACTACGTATTCGGTCTTCTTGCTCTTTGGGATTAGCCTGCCTGTGGGAGCACGTTTTAAGTAACTAAAACAAATAATTAGGCTAGCAATATTTGCTAGTCTCATGAACAGTAAGCCTATCTACCAGTTTGCCTCAAGTAAAATGGCCAATAAGGACTGTTTACATATTCTGCATTATGGCAGTGAAGTTAAGGTCACTTTAGAATACTACTTTGTCTTTTGATTCTATTAACAATGTACTTAACTCTCTTAAGAGCTTCATTTGACTGGAGGAAGGAATGTCCACTGATGGTAAGGTAATTGTCAGCAGCGTTTACCTTGTTTTACATCTGAAAGCATAGCTATTGAAAACAGGCTGTGGAAAACCCCCACAACCCTCTATGCAAATAACACCTATAAAGCCCAGGCAGATCTCTTGGCTCTGGCAAACAAACTCTAGGAAGCTCTACATCAAACATCAAGGCACAGATCATGCTGTAACATGAATATTACTAAGTTTTTATGTTAGTTTTGTGAAACCTTAAACTAAAGAGACCATATCTTTCTAAAGCAGATAGCATCACTGAGCTAATTCAAAGGTGAAACTGAGAGCTGTGAAGATAGGACTATTGTGGAGGTAGGTAAGGACAGAAAGAGTTTGAGGACATACCTGAGACTTGGCTTGATGAGGGAAATGCAGCAATGAAAGTTGCTAGGTGCTTGTGGCTTTTAATGCACTTACAGAAATACGCTGGCCTAGCCTGCGGTGCTACGTGTGCTATGGCCAGGGAGAAAGTGTGTGACATAGTACCCGATATCCTTGGGAACGTTTTAAGAAACTCAGTGCAGTTCAACTATCACAATGGTGGTTTTAATTGTCATTTTACCTATGAGCAGGGTTCACAGTTAAAATCTATCTATGCTACTGCAGAAGCTATTAAGCGAATATAGGCAGCACGTTTTAAGATAACACGATCTTCCATCTCTACAGCATTCTTTCACAAGGCTTCCTTTAGTACTGAATGGTAAGTGAATTCTTGGTGTATTACAGAGCCTTTCTGATGAACTGTGATGAAGGGAGAGATCCCTGGTCCTTAGTGCTCCCCTTGTGCACTCTGATTGATTTGAGGAGTAGTAATTAAGGATCAGGGTAGGCATGTAGGCACAGAGGATTGCACTTCGTCTAGTGCTTTCAGTCATTCTGGCTAAGGATAATGCGTACAGGACAGGTCTGGGCCACACGGTTAAGGAGCTGCTGCTTGCTGGGAACTCCTCCAAGTGGCCTGAGCAAAGAGCTGAGTATAAGCCATTGCGTCCTGTGAGCACGAGTGTTGCATTCTTGCAGCTGTAACAGAGGATTTATTCCCAGTGAAATTGGACTAGGCAATATGTGCAGTAGTCTTTGAAGAGTTAAGTTTTAACTGTGATAAAGACAAAATACTTGTTTCTTTATGACTAGATTACGATGATAAGGATGTAATGGTGATCTTGAAACAGCTTCAGCTAGGCCACAGGTCTTCTTCCTCAGCACATCCCCACTTTTTTGCAGTTTGCAATTTCCTCTGTGATTAAACTTGAGTTCAAGTGAAACTACAATGCTGGCAAATGCTGGAACTGGCAAACACAAAAGCTGGGCTCCCTGCTCCTTAGTGTTATTGCAGAAAGTCAACCGCTGGAACATGAGCTCACCACACTACAAATTTTTCAGTTTTTCTTTTGTCTTTTCCAGACAGCTGAGTAATTGCCCATTCTCTTAGGTATAGAGCCTTGTGAATGATTGTCTTGTTATTTGCCTGACAGATGCTAAACCTGCTATAAATTAAGTTGTCTACTTATTTTACCAGGCGAGTGGGGCTGTATTAGTCAATAGTTGAGCTAATGGAGAAATAGGAGGAGGAATGTGGAATGTTCACTGGAACATGAACCAAAAACTTGGTCCTGGGAGCCTTCAGGGACTGGCTTGGGTTGGTTTGGGTTTTGCTTGTCCCTGATGATTTTGTGTGGAAGTTGATGCAGTTCAAGTGGTAAAGTCATCCCAGACTTCTCTCGGTTGTTGCTCATTAGGTGGAAAGGCAAAGAATTGGCATGAAGGACTTACTTTTTGCATGTTCCCACACTACCCTTTGCTGATACGAGGCAAATTGTAGTGCAGAGCTGTTGGCTAAGCTTGGGGAAGCTGGGTCAATACCCTGTGCGCTGTACGTTTGGCCACTGCTGGCAGGTGTTTTCATACATACCCGAACTTGTTCACTTGGCTTTGATAAGATCATTGAACAGCCATGGTTGACCCTAATGAGAGGCTGGATGCATCTGAATTGATGGTCTTAAATTGCTCTTGTACATCTTCAAGTTGCAATACTAATACCACTGACTAAATCCTGTGAAACTTTCCTTTACATTAATAATAACAAGTTGAGGACTCAATGGTTGCATTCTGCAGAAGGCATTGATTAAACTTCATCGTGAAACTATTTCTGTACATTTGCTGTTTCCTTGGCTATGTTTTTTACCAAACGCGTTGTTGTCCCTTCCACAACAGAACTTCTGGAAAGGAGCAGAAGCTTTATGGGGGAAGGAAGGGAGCTTTTGTAATTTAAAATTTCTCACAGATTGCTAAGGGTAGCAAAACAATGAATGTTTCATTATTACCACAATAGATTAAAACATCTGCAATAAATACTGCTGATGGCTATTTGTGATGGCACAAAGCATTGTTTTTGTTCTCTTTTATAAAATTACAGCTCATTAACTGTCATAAAGCAAAGATACCATAAATAAAACAACTAGTAGTGTTTCATTTCCCAGAAATGTGAAAGCCTGCTGGTTGGGAACTTTGAAAAGTTTGTTTTCACAGCTGGAACAGTCAAGTGTCGGAATATGTTGGGGTCTGTCACTTTCGTGGCCGGAGAAGCTATGAGGATTCAAACAGTTTCATTTGTCCTCTTCATAAAGCTAATGTTGCTCTTGTCTTCCTTCTAATTATGAAGTGCTTTTTATTTAGACTATAAGACACCTGTATGATCAGCAAATATATATATCTAAATAACCCTTCTATAATTACTGCTGTATATTTCTAAAAAGTAGTTGCAAAACTTAGCTTGACTTCCACTGTGCTGCAAATCATGAAGTAGTTGCCCAGATATCCCCACAACGAACACTATAACTTGTATTTATAATGGTGTTTCAAGAAAACGCCTAACCTTAACAGCAAGTTGTTTATAATAATCCAATTGGTCCTTCATCAGAGATCACCTCATCTCACCTGAGATCCCAGCGGTTTTATGTGCTCTCAGTTTTCAGGCTGTGAGAATAGACTTGCGGTGGCTCGCTCACCTCGCAGATGTGCAATAATACAACTTCAGTTTTGTTTCCAATTTATTTGCCATAGACAGGCTGCTACAGGAAAAAAATGTTCATTTGAAAAGTAGAGTAATTAGAAACATACCTCTTCGTCTCAAGTTCTGAATGATAGTTCAAGTTTCCAACCCCAGATTTTCTCCTGCGTGGCTCGGTATTTGTGGCAGATACAATCATGTGGTAGTTATGGACTAGCTTGGAATTATTTTTCACTGGCCAGGACGTGAGCTACATTCGTGCTAGAGCTGCAGACTGTGCACATGCTGCATCTTGTTGTGGGACACTTTAGCCCACAGCTGTAGACTGCAAAATAGGAAATCCTCCTCTGGATTTAACGTTTCTCAGTGTAAAGGCTAAATTGGTAATTTTGGCTCTAGCCATCTGTATTTTGAAATGAGTGTCATACAGCAGTCCTGAGGCAATTTAGGATTAGATTAAAAAAACTTGTCTGGCAGTCTGAACCGAAGTGCTCAGTTGCCTGCACAGTGTAATCCTCCAGGTCAAAGTTCCAGCAGAGATCAGGTGACAGTTTTTTGGGGGTTATGGCTTTTGGTTGTTGAGAGTTTTATTTGGGGGGTGGGGTGGGGAGTGGATTTTATTACCTTTTTATAAACGCACAAAAGATGCTTCTGCTACTACAAATGGTTGCATTGTAGAATTCTTTGCCAAAGGAGAGTGTGGGGGCTGGAAACCAGCAGGAACCCAAATAAGCTCTGAAAAAATATCTTTAGGAGTGCATGGAAGGGAGGAAAAAATGCCAAACCCTAAGCACATTTAATAAACAAAAAAATACCTCTGGTTAGTAATTGCCTGTAGAGCATATCACTATACATGGGATACTGATAATTCAGGGGAAGTATCAGTTTTGTGTTGAAGTGCAAATGGTTTCTTGGACACCTGTCTGAAATGGGATACCTGGCTCTTTGGTCTGATTTACCATCTACCAGTCAACCTTCTTTATAATACTTACTCTTCTCTTTTGAAACCATGCCAATATAGAAAGATTTTCTAAATTTGGAGTCAAGTCCACCTTACTGCTAAGATGCTCAGATGGGGCTGGGAATTTATAGGGGTTTTTCTTGCTTGTTGTTGTTGTGGTTTGTGTGTTTTGTTTTTACAAATAAGCTCAAGGTGCCTTTAAAGAGCGAGGAAGCCTGTTGGATAGATGCAGGCTGTCTACACTCCCTTCTGCTAATGATGGTGATAATCCCTTGCAGTTTCACTTCAGGATGTTCTGCAAGAAGGTTGACCCTATTTTCCTTTTTGTGGGGTGCTGCACTCATTTTTTGGAAATGTGGCAAACCTCTTCTTGCGCCCTTTTACAATAAGGTGAAGTTCTAGCTTGGATGCCATCCAAGGAAGAACTGAGTATTCAAGTTAGTATCAGTGAAATTAACGTTGGTAAGGTTTTCTTTTGGATAAATTAGTAGTATGGCATATCCTTTCTATGCCATATTTTTAAAAATGCATTTCTGGATGGGGATTTTGATACAAATCTCAAAAAGGGAAGTTTATAGTATGCTTTGATCTAAGTGATTTGACTTGATATTTCACCTCTAAACTATGGAGAAGAAAGGCTGGGATAACAGATGGGGTCTGTATTCTCAGAAGCATACAGCTATGTTTCAGGAAAAAAACTGTCTATTATATGAAAAGGAATGATACATGTGGGGATCATAGAGGAGGGTGTCATTTGTTTTTTGTTTGTGGTTGTTTTGTTCCTTGCTCCTTTGTGGTAATTAACTTTACATCTTTCAGACTTAGGCACAAATTCTGGATGGGCTGCCCACGTACACTAGCCA
>JAVJGJ010000014.1:108966828-108979441 GCA_035590215.1 Microhierax caerulescens | reverse complement strand
TTCCTGTTTACAATAAAATACAAAAAAAAAATAAATGAAGTCTGCATGTTGAAAATATCAGCTGCTCCGAGCGAGTGTGCGTATGCCAATGTTGTGCGACACAGCTTTAGGCAGCAGTAGTAGCCAGAGATCTGGAAGCAGCCTAGTCCCACTGCAGCTGGTCTGAGCAGGGACTTCTCAGCTGCTTCTGGGTCTGTCGCTATTTGCTCAGAACTAGCGAGGACGTTTCTGCGCACAGACCAGTAAGATATGGTGCAGTGCAGATGTTCTTTGCCGTATGAAACTTGGCAAGACCGCACACGGTAGACTTCAGCAGTCAAACTTTTTGAGCAAAACGAGCGTCTGTCATTTCAGCAGTATCAGAGGCTTGTTAAGGATCTCTGATTTCACAGATGGAAAGTGAATACAGATTCCTACCCATGCTTGCTTCAGTGTAGGAAGTCTGGTCACTCCAAGCGCTTAGTATCACCCATAAAGAACTCTGTATTGCATGAGCCTATTCACCGATTCCTAAACCTGGAGAGTCCTTTGCCTTTCATTGCAGAAAGATTGTGAAATACGGAAGGAAAGTGTGTCCAAGCAATTTATCCTTAAAGGGCTTGTCACTGCAGTGTAGAACATGTGGATCTAAGGAGAATTTGTGTGTGTGTCTGTGCTGGTGTGATACACAACAATCCCAATGGACCATAATTTAATTTACACCCTGGAATGTGCTAGACAACCTGCCCAAATCTGGGAGATCCTGGCACTGAGCCTTCTACCTGTACCTTTTCCCAGCTATTTGGCGTTATTTTATCTTCTGCTATCCTAACAGATAGGAAGGGAACAGTCTCTAAAGGAACACTTGTTCCTACCGAGCAGTCTAAATGACATCTGTGAGCATGACATAAAGACGCAGCAGTTCCTGTTCACTGCAGAATCCGAGTGCTCACAACCAATTGCAGCTGAGGTTGACTGAGGACATACAAAACATAAAGAGTATTTTATATCTTAAGGCTGTTGGATTGGGTTTCTTCGTGCGGCATCCCTGAAAAACAGTGTTTGTGTGACACTTGGAAGAAACACGAAGAGAAATGCCATGGGATGCAAGAATATGTATGTGTACACACATTTTTATATGCACAGACACACATAATACAGTTACAATACAGTATAGCAGAAGACGGGGAGCCTAAAAACATAGGGCTGAGAAGCTGGTATTACACAGCTATAAATGGCCAATTCTTGAGGCTCCAGTTTACTCCTTAATAATCCTGGGATGCCCTTAAAGCTAAGGATAACAGACCAGCTGTGCATTGTGGGGTTTCTTGGGTGGGGAAGTGTTAAGTCTCTAGTGATAATCCCATATCTGGAATAATTTGCAAATCAGCTGTTTATGATGTGTACAGGAGTCTACTAATGGTAATACTTGCAATTACTATCTGCTCATAAATGTAGACTAATGTACAAAGCAGTCTGAAATGCCAGGAATCAAGAATTTTCTCAGTGACCTACAGATGGCAGACCAATATAACAGATGAGTCATATGCTTGAAGCATATTTCTCTGAATATTAGAAGCATAGTACACCCTATTTATGAAGGTTTTCATAGAGAAAGAAATTTTAACTGGGTCACTACAAAATGTAAGCACTTCTGCAGTTTCTTGCTCTTCTTCAGAATACATCCAATATTTCTTGCTTTGTGCTATAAATTGTGTTCAAAACTCGATACAAAAGCTCTGAGCTGCAAATACTTTAAGTATTGTTGGATATACAAAAATCTTGATAATTAAGCCCAAATTTTCAGAGATTAGTATGTACAGGAACATGTAAAGATTAACTTGTATGTAGTTTACACCTTCAAATTACTCCATTTTCTTAATAAGGATGATGCATTTGTTTCCACTGATGTCCTACGTATTTTTTTGAGTAAATCTAGGTTGGTTGTTTTTTTTCCTCTGAAAGACACCAATAGATAAAACTTAGGTTGACTTTTTGCTAATCTTATAAAAAGCAAAAATTCTGTAAGAAGTGTTGGATTTGGAAGGAAGAAAGAATCATAGATATGCTAAAGCTTTTGTTTTCTCTTCCTCTTGGGCATTGGATGGCATTAGTGGATGACTTGATACTTTTCTGCATCTTTAGCTCGTAAAAGGTCTAATTCCAGAAAAGCACAAAAAAGCGCAAACCTTTTGCTTCACTTGGAGAAAAATGAAGTGGGGGGTGGCTGAGGATGGCAGGGAAAATGTGGGGGTTTACCAACCTTGTTGTTCAGTGAATACCTAACAGAAAAGACATCTTGAACTCCATACTCCTTCAAGTGTGCTGTATTTATTATGTAACGTCATTAAAAAGAGATTGGAAGAGAAAAGCTGTTGTAGGTCATACCCTTTCCATATTGTTTTTTAAAAGACTAGATGGCTAGAAAGACAAACTCACTGTAGTTCAGTGTTTTAGTCTTTTTGGGTTTATGACTGTAGATTGAAATAGGCATATTTAAAATATTGCAAAGGATGGAAGTGATTACAACCTGCCGTGTAAGGCACTACTCAGGAAATTGAAGAACAGGGGCATAAAAGTAGTCCCCAAACAATGGGCTTAACAGACTCTTTCACAAAGTGCTTTGACAATTGTTTTTTTAAAACTAGAAAATACTCAGTTTCAACCAAGTGACTGGAAAATATATTGTTATATTCCTGAACTGTTTTCTATTATGGAAATCAAACTTTCACGATGGATTATTCTTCAGGCAAGAAGAAATGCTGGTTGAGGCTGCACACAGGTCTGTGCTCAGCCGTACTGTCGCAGCTAAGCCTGTCCTAACTGTCCTCTGATACTGGGGCTATTAAAAATGCAGTGAGACAAAAACTCCTAAACTTCATTCTTTTGGGCAATATATACTGAATATGCAAAGCATCAGGAGAATCGTACGTGGTCTTTCTGAGCTGCTCTTGTGCTGAGAAACCATGCCAGAGGGGAGTGGTGGCTGGCTGTGGCTGGTCTGAATTACTTGTCATGTAGATGTTGGGCTGGGAAAAGAATGAATTTTCCAGAATATTAACTTCAAATGTGATGGGGAAGCGCCTGGTTGCATATTAACTGCTACAAAGGTGAAATGTGGGAGAGGCTGCAAAAGTGTCCCCTTGACTTTGCTATATGTGAACGGAAGAGCTTTGCTGTCTGTTTCGTAAGTGCATCTTGAGGAAAATGGTCTTGAAAATCTGCCTGTATCAGAAGTCCAAATAAGAATGCTGAAGGATGGAGGTGGTGAGATTAATGATGCACCCTGATAATTAGAGATGAAGCATCAACCTGGCATGTGCCTGGCTGTAGGTTGTGCTTTGCTGATTTTTTTTTTTTTTTTTTTTTTTTTTTTGTGTGTGTGTTAAACTGGGAATTGCATGCAGTTGCTGTAAATGAGGGGGAGATAATCTTGCTTTGAAAATGGCTTCTGTCATGACACTAAGCTTTGCTGTCTCCTGAGGTTTTTCAGACACCAAGAAGCAACTGAGACAGTAATTAAATGCAAAAAACTGATGAAATAAGTTCTGTAAGTCATGCGCTGGCTCATGGGAAGGGGCTTCCAAATCAATCCTGAAGTGATGAAGTGGCATCATACAAAACAAACAGCATACTGAAAAATTACGATTTAATGAGTCTGCAGTCTGTGAGTACCAGCATTGGAACTGAGAATTCAGGTGACTAAAATGTGACTTGTATGTTCTCGCACTCTTTCTAGAACTTTCAGAAGACGACAGGATTCTGACCCATTTTCTTTCTTTCTTCAGACTGCAGAAACCCTGTTTTCTGTCCCGTATGCCAATGTATAGTGTTCTTGTAGCAACAACTGTATAGTCGGAGTTACTTTGAAAGGTAATACTTACAATGTGCTTTCTGTATAATCTGACCTGGCAGTTACGAAACGGGAGGTTAGTGAAGATTATAGGAACAGCTGCCTGCTTTATGCCACTCTCACACATTCCCCAAGCCAGGCTCTGAGGACCTAACAAAACACGGCATATTACAGCCAAAATCTTTTCTTTTTAAGGATCCCTGCCTACATAAAGAAGTCAAAATAGATTCAGCAGTAGCAAATTATACTTCTCTGTAGTTTATTCTGACTAGATTACCATGAGTCCCACACCCCTAGTTTGCAGGCAAAAAATATGTGCAGCTGCTTTTCCCAGGCTACTCTGGAGAGACATTTCCCCAGGCATCTATACAGGGAGAAAGAGAAATTGATCCGGGATCGGTTCTGTTATTTCTCTCTAAAACATTAATTTACTTAGAGTGCAGGGAAAGTGTAAAGCAGTTTCTTCTTTGTATGTCTCTGATTTTTATTTTATAATAGTAAGTATAAGCTCTGAGCCTGCAGTTTACTATGTGCATATGGACAGCTGCACCTGCACGGAGCCACGCTGACTTCAGTGAGGCACCATGTAGGCACAACAATCTGCCCACCCGTAAATTGTAAATCTCAGAATAAGGAATTTAACTTGTTTGTTTAGTGTTCTTGAAGGAGTGAGGGATTGGAAAGTGCCTGTGGGGTGTTAGCAGGTGCCATATGCATTTTACTGCACAATCGTGCCAAGGCACAGCATTCCTGACCTGTAACTACCCTCCTCGTGCATATGTTGCTCAAGCTGATGACCGTCTAGGACTGTGCTAAAAGGGAACTGAATGAAATTCAACTTCCAAACTTTATTCTGTTTAAACATGTCTGGTTTTGTTGGTGTTTTCTTAGTTGTTTTTTTGCTGTTGTTACTGCAGTTCGGTTTTTGCCTGGATGTGAGGTTCTGTGGACAGGTGGTTCCTTCTAGCCAGATGGCAAGTAAAGATACTGAGCTGTAAGGGGAAAGCAGCACTGCTAATTCACCTTGCAAGAAAACACAATAAACTGCATCTACCTGTTCTAACCAGGCTGCACAAACTCGTATGCATTTTATCCACCTTACCTAAGAGTCACAAGCCTGGCTTGCTTGGGTACCACCATCAAAGGAGACGGTACCCAAACAGCAGCTGCTTCTGGCCCTGGGCCAGGCCTCACACACGCAGAAGGGTTGTGCCTTCTGCCGCACCTCTCTCAAGGATCTCATTTGCACCAAAAAGTTTGCACTATTCCTTATTATCTGCAGCTTACCCTTGTTCTGCCTTCAGCTGTCATCATTCTGTCTTGACACAATTAATTTTACTTTAAAATAATTCACATTTTAATGTAGAGGTGTTGAAGCAATGGTGCGCAGTGTAACATAGGGCCAAATTCTTTGTTGGAGACTGTTTCGTGTAACTGAGTTTCACTGTGTTTTCGAGTTTTCCTAGAGTTAGTCTCAGACTGAGTGTCGTTATTTAATCAGGACTGAAACTTGCTCTCTGTTAATAATCAAGGGTATCAGAGGGCTGTGTCAAGTTTCTGTGTTTTGAGAAGACTGCAAATAATTATCAGGAGGTGGGTAAGTAAATACATGGTCTTTTGTGTCTTTTTAAACTGAAATTTCAGGAAAGTGTTTATCTGAAGATGTGAAGTAGATGGAAGTATCAGTAGTGTATATTAAATAGTCTTTTTGGTATGCAGAGGCATCCTTCTTGTCATGAAAGAGTTAACATCTGTGGGGAAGCCTGTGTTGTTCTTCAGCCAAGCAGCCAAAATGCCTTCAAACACTTATAACAGATTGAGGGTTTTTTAGAACATAAACTAGGCCATGTAACTATTTAAATAACACAAAACTCAATGTTCTAGGTAAGACAAAATAAAAACACAAAGGGTTTAACCATGCCTGTCTCCTTTGCCCTGGAGTTTTGCCCACTCCAGTCCAGTGCAAGGATGGGCTGCTGCCCACTCCTCTTGACAGTTTTTTAGCTTCTTCATGCAGCAGTCAGCTGCAAGCTGTGTTCTCTGTATTTTTGCCTTTGATAGTTGCTTTCCCTTATAATTTTAGGTGCTAAATTCTACCGCATTCTTCTTACAGAGAAATGAAAAGAAACTCAAGTCTTTGGTGCTGTAATTGGAAAGAACAGGATGTGCATGACTCTAGATGAGCAACTCCTTAGTGCTTCAGAATTAATCCTGTAATATGCCTGTGATTTAATTTCCATTAAATGTCGCTAGCAGATTAATCCCTCTTAAAATGCTGATGAGGCAAACAAATTACTGCCTTATTATCAAATAATTTTAGTATGGGCTGAGACAAACCTAAATCAAGTTGATATTTTTCTAAATCAAGGATACAACCTGGTAGGCAGGTTTATGTGGAAAGGGACGAGAATTTAAATATTTGTCTTTTCTGTAATTGTGCATTGATTCTTGTCTGAATAAATACTCATCCTGGTATCTGGTAGGAGAACAGATAATCACACATCATGCAAAGGATTACTGTGGCACATGCAGTAAGCATTTCTTTTTAAATAGACTTTTTGGGAGACCTGTTTGACTTCTAGTTTTTCTCCAAAGCTGTTTTAATAAGCTAAATTACAACTAGCTTGGATGGCTGCAGAGTTTTACCATGTGATCCTGAATATCTAAATCACTCTTGAATACCCTGGATGTTATGTTTGTGTGCCGTAGTTGTTTTGGTCGAGGTGGTGGTGGTGGCATTTTAGTCAGTACCCTGGCAACTTTGTTAGAACAGTGGAGTCTAGAAGAACATAATGATAAACTCTCTTGCTATTTATTTTCTAAAGTGCAAGACTGAACTCTGTTAGAACCAATAGTGACATCCTGAAGGAGAATTCCTGCTATATAAAAACTGCCCTAAAAGTGTTGTGTTGTTGGGTTTTTTGTTTGGTTGGTTTTTTTTTTGCCATGGGCATCAGTACAATGCACTATAATAATAATTTTCTTATTTCTGTTTATCTCTTGCTGGTTTCCATTGCTAGTGCTTTTATATCTGTCTCAGTAATTCAATTCTACTTGAACTTTGTATGCTATTTGAAGGTAAATGAAACAGTTATGATCTTTGCCTGAGTAAAATTCCTCTCTATTTTTCTGCGGTGCTGAAAATACCAGTTAATTCTTCTTGAGTTCTTTCATTAGTTGTTTCAGACAAATAGGACGGATACAATATAGCATATGTTCAGATAGTATTTGCTTGGGCATGTCTCTCCTCTCAGGAAAGAGCTGAAAGCAGCTGCAAATACATAGAGGATCTTCCTTTTTTTATGCTGTGCAGTTGTCCAGACTAGGGATAGTTCTTTGGCTGTCTTTGCAGACAGAATTCCATTGCCTAAGTGTGCATGAGTTTTTGTGACTGTAAGTCACCTTAGATTATCCTTCCTAGTTTCCAACTGCTTCTCCGGATTGTCACTGATGTCCCATAGGTCCTGCCTTATATGTGCCAGCTACACATGGGGTGTCTGGGATACCCTAGCACAAATGAAATAGCCAGCTGGAGACTAGGAGGAATATCATAAGTCATACAAATGTCACCAAGCACCTGGATCTAGGCAACTGCATGCAATAAAACTAGACAAATCTTTGCATTGTAGTCAGACAGTATTATGAGACCTGTAATATTAAACTTTTTCCTTGACGTTATTCTTTCCAAGGGTAATGTGCTTATCAAAGGGATGTTACTAGAGCAATAAGCATAACATCAGATGTAATGTTTCCTTTGTTTTAAATCAGTATTCTGAGAGAGTAAGAAACTGTGATCTGAAAAACTGCTGAACTCCATACCCCAGAAGAAACTAAGGCCTCTTTCTGTGTTTTTTGGGGATTTTTTTGTTTGTTTGTTTTGTGTTGGGTTGTTTGGTTTCGTTTGGGTTTTTTTGTTTGTTGTTTTTTATTGTGAGGTCAAATCACATTCAGCGGTGGCAGACTGATATCTAATCCACCAAGGTTTTGTTCATGTCACCTTGCAGCACTTCAGTTAATAGCATTTATACTCTTAATTCCTATACCAGATGGAGGTAGTTTATATAGACATATTAGAAAAGATGGTAAAACGCAGTCTGTGCTGCCATTATCCCTCACAGCAGTAACTCCAATAGCAAAGAGAGTTAGTCTGGGATTTGGGAACCTGTCTTGGAAACCTCATCAGTCCATGGTGATTGGTGATGTAAAAAATAATGATAAAAGTTGGAGGAATGTCTCTGAAGGTCTTCCATGTGGTGCTAGCAATGGGGATTTTTGTATGGCAGGACAGTAAATCATGTCATGTGATTGTGTGTTATGATACTGTTTTTCCATTCAAATATTGTGTAATAAGGAAGGTATTAATTACATCACAAAGTAAGCTTTATTATGCTTGAATTCTTCTCCTAGCACAGAAATTGATTTGCAAGACTACTGTAGTATATATTGCACGCTGCTGCATTTTATAGACAAACTTTGTTAACTCCTAACCGAGACCTGAGGTGTCCCAACTTTTCTTCATACATCATCACCCTGGGCTTTAATCTCTAACTCCAGGCTTCCTTTGGTTTCTGGAGTAAAATTAGGAGATTGGTATGTTCTTTATGACCTGCAGTGGTGTAGGTCCTGCAGCTCACAACGGGAGGTTCTGCCACTTGGGGTTCAGGAGGTAATCCCACTCAAGGAAGTGAGTGCTTTTGCTTAATGGGCACTAAGGGTAGGATTTATCTTTTCAAAGCAGTTGGACAGAAGCACTCTGGGAGATAATTAGGGCTGTTTCTCTCCTCTGATTGTGGAGGAAACCTAGGAGCACCATCTTTGAGAGCTTTTGGGACGAATTCTGATTCATGTGCACAAAAAAAACCCCACCACCTTTCAGCTTGAATCTCAAGTGATTTAGCCTTTTTTCACATTTGATCTCAAAACATGTATGATGATCGAAACACAGTTTTTCCTGTACCTTGTCAGAATTCTTCAGGATTTTTTGCTTTAAGTGATAGTTTCCTGCGTTTACAGATGAGAGGTCTTTGGTATAAACCTCTGGGTTTAATGATATTTACTGAACAACTCCATGCCTGGTGCCTGGCTTTCTGCTTTATATACAATGTTTTTTGTGCCCGTTATAAGAGTTCACTTTTCTTCTCTCTGAAAAATGAAGGGACTCTTAACAACTGCAGAAAGCAATGGGTTCTGCAATGCATTTTATTAATGATTGCTTACTACAGCTGAGTCCAGATGAGGAAAGAGATTAAAGTAAGACTCCTCTTAGAAACATATTCATGGCATTTTAAGTAACTTGGCTGCAGCAACTAATTTTAAACAAAACAGCTGATTCCTGCATGTATCTCACACGTGCAATTAGTTGCTCTTTGGTGTAATCGATTAGCCCCTACAGGGGGAATTTTCTCAGTGTGAAGTTATTTGCAAGGAATACCTGTATAAGGGCTGCTTCTGTGAGACTGTACACAAAGGGAAATTTTTGTGTTATTTGTCAAGTTATTCTGTTTCTTCCTTTATTAACTTCTTTTTTTTTTTTTAGAAAATTCATAAAGGAACCAAGCAGAAAGTTAAAGCAATGCTGGACCATACTTACTGAAGCCAGTTTTTCAACCATAAAAAGTAGGTTTATAGCCAAGAAGAGATAGCTTAAGACAGCTTCTTGTATTCCTCTTTGGAGATGATGCAATATCAGTTCGTTAAACTGCCTTGCTTTGCAGGGAGGAATCAGAAAAACTTTTAGGTACAGGCTGATGCCAAATGATATAGAATGTGTCAGCAGAAAGTGATCTGTAACTTGGCTTAAGAAGGTACAGGCAGCACAGCAGTCAGCTCATGGCTTGATGTGAAGGTCTGTTACAGGTTAAGCATTATGCAAAAATCTTTGTTTCATTTAGCCTATGCGTGCATAGTTGATCAGAAGAGAAATTGTACTGTCCTGTGATGAAACATTCCCAATGTCACTAGAAAAGGCTTATGAGGAGGTGTCCTGGTTTAACTTTAGCTGGAAACCAAGCACTACCCAGCCTGTCACTCACTCCTCCCTTGTGGGATGGAGGAGAGAATCGAAGAGTAAAAGTGAGAAGACTTGTGGGTTGATATAAAGACAGTTTAAAAAGCAAAGCAAAAGCCATGCACGCAAGCAAAGCAAAACAAGGAATTCATTTGCTGCTTCCCATCAGCAGGAAAGCAGGGCTCCATCATGTGTAGTGTTTTTTTGGGAAGACAAAATGCTATTGCACCAAATGTCCCCAGCCTGCCTTCTCCTTCTCCCAGCCTTATATGCTGAGCATGACGTCATATGGTATGGAATACCCCTTTGGTCAACTGGGGTCAGCTGTCCCAGCTGTGCCCCATCCCAGCATCTTGTGCACCCCCAGCCCACTCGCTGGTGGGGTGGGGTGAGAAGCAGAAAAGGCCCCGACCCTGTGTAACCTCTGCTCAGCAGTAATGAAAACACCCTTGTGTTATTGATGCTATTTCCAGCACAAATACAAAACATAGCCCCATACTAGATGTTATTAAGAAAATAAACTCTATTCCAGCCAAAACCAGCACAGGAGGGGAATGCTTTTTGGGGCTATGACTAAGGCTAAAGCTTAAAAGAGACTGTTGGAGCATTCCAAGAATGATTCTTCATTAAGAAATTAAATTGGACATTGGTATAGGTATCTAGCAGTTTTGAGCATGTTGTTTTATTAACATGTTAGTTGGCCTTAGTGTTTTGGGTTTTTTCTATTCAGGAAGAAAGATACGCAAGATACAACTTTCCCCCTATGTATTTAAGCAATCCTTTTGTTATTTCAGAGGAGATTGTAGCCTTTCAACTTCCCAGAGTAGCAGAGGACCCTCCAGGTTTAGGTGTCTTGTACAGTCGGGCACTGAGAGCTGTCATATTCTACAGACCAATTCCTCAAAGGTTTTGCTTCCTGGAGATCCTAGTACATATTTATCTGTGCAGTTTCTAATGTGTAGAAAAGTAGCAAAAATACCAGTGATAGTAGTAATCCCCTGCGTCTTGCCTTTCCTGTGCTTGTTCTGTGCACGTTTTCACATCCTTCCCAAATTTTGTGGAGACTATTAATGAAAGGACTAGAGGCTGGATATTCTTCCTGCTTGCCAAATGTAGATATGCTCCGCTCGTATGTCTGCTGGTCGTAGTCTTCTGTCGTCTTACTGGATTCTGATCAGATACAACTTTTGAAGGCAAACCTATATGTTGACTGGAAAAAAAAAAAATCTTCATTACAAAGCTAGCCTAAGGTTTTTTTTGAGAAACAGGATGTTTTTTTAAAAGACGCTCTGATCTTAATAAATAAAAATAACATTTGGACTAAACCAACTATCAAAATACTACAGTAAGAATGTTCCAAATCATGCATTGTTCCTGTAACATCTGTTAAGTTCTTTCCAAACAGGTCACAAGAACAAATACTATTTTCTTTTCTCTTTTTATGAGTAAAATATGCAGAAGATGCACTGAGGAAAAATATTTTTTAAATAACATGACTCTCGGGACTTAAAGCTCTAAATAATTGTGCACTGTTGTTTAGCTTATATTACCACTGACATTGGAAATACTACCTATAGTGCACACTTGTGGTTTCATTTTTCCAATGAAACAGATGTGAGGTACTTGTAAGAACTATCAAATGAAATTTTTTCATTTTTGATTTTTTTTTCCTCTTCTAAGATGACTTAATGGTTGAAGACTTAGTATAATTATTACTTACATATTTAGTTTACATTAAATCAGTCTCAGTATGGGGTCAAGACTTTAGAAAAGAGAATTTTGATGTTTTGATGTTAATATTGATCGTTTGTTTTGGAAGTACTTCAGCAGATAGTGATAGAATCTTTTGAATTCAATAGTGTAATAGCGGTGACTAGAATATAATTTTTCTTAATTAATTTGTCTCTTGGGAAGTAACCTTTGTGAATAAAAAATACTGCTGATCATAAAGTTATCCCATGTATACAAGCAGATGCAAGGCTTCTGATGTCTGTTTCTTGTTCAAGCATAAACCGTAGGCACGCTGTGTAAATCCTTTGAGGTTTATTAGTGATTGAGGGTTGCTTCTTTCTTGAAGGGAGATTCAGTTGTATAAAGTATTTTCAACCTTTTAGAACTTAATAGCTAGATGCTTGTCCAAATGCTAGTAAGGAGGGTTTAAACATGAAGAAATGATATTTGTTTTACAGAGCAGAAGGCTGAAGGAGGCACTGGGAAGTCAGTACTATGAAGAATCCCAAATGCTAATTAAACGCCTTCAAAACATTATTTATGGAGGATTCAAATATAACATACCATCTATGTGCTAGGAGTAATTTCTCCAGGCTTCTATCCACAGGCAAAATATGCTGAAGTTTTCAGATTCTTTGTTTACCTCAACCTTTTCAGTTCTCCAGGTATTAATAGATTTAGGGATGCCCTGAAGGGGGCCTACAAGAAAGCTGGGGGGTGACTTTTTACAAAGGCATGTTGAAACAGAAGATGTAATGGCTTTAAACTGAAAGAGGGTAGATTAGATTAGATATTAGGAAAAACTTTTTACTGTGAGGGTGATGAGACACGGGAACAGGCTGCCTGGAGAAGTTATGAACATCCCTGGAAGTGTTGAGGCCTGGTTGGAAGGGGTCTGAGCAACCTGGTCTAGTGGGAGGTGTCCCTGCCCATGGTAGGGGGGTTGGAACCAGGTGGTCTTTAAGGTTCCTTCCAACCCAAACCACTCTGTGATTCCACAATTGGAAATAATCTTCACTGAAAATACCCTTAAGAAAAGCGGA
>JAVJGJ010000014.1:108894938-108958626 GCA_035590215.1 Microhierax caerulescens | reverse complement strand
TAGTTTCATAGGCAATTTTAATAGCTTATTGACTTAAACACTGTGGCCTTGACTTACCTGTAAGGGAATAAAAGGGATTATTATTTCCCCACCCCTGTAGATTTGATTTCTGTATTTCTTCCCCTGCACCCCTGCCTATAGCAGTGTCAAATATTTGTAATGCTGCAGGAAAATGTTTTTTGTTATTAATATTTTGCTCCATCAAGTGAAGTCTTCATCCAAATGGGATGTTCATTACACTGCTAAAAGTGATGGAGGAATCTGTAGGACTAAATTATTCTTTGCTGCTGTCCTAGCTTCTGACACCTGCCCTGCTGCCACCCCCATCAGTGCCAAACCTGCAGACCAGCTACTATAGGAGTAGTTGATGAGTGACTGGATGCTCGTCTCTGGGAGCCACACTGCACTGTAAATGGGTTCTGTCCTCGGCAAGTCTCACCCCCTCTTCTAGCCATAAGAAATTCATAGTTCCAAATTCACTTTTTGCTTTGGATTCAGTGTGTGTATGCCCAGGGTGCTGCCTTTCAAAGACTTTATTGAAAAAGATCTGTTGTTTTTACCTCTGGCAGACCTGTTCTTTGTTGATGTACCTTCTTCTGGGTATTTCTGGATCAAGAAGACAGAAACTAGTATGTTTCTGTCAGTATCATGGGACAGGTATTTCCATGCTGCTGTTCTTGTCCTTACAGGCTTGTGCACTCCTGGTAGGTTATGGCATATCAAAAGGCTTTGGAAATGGAGGGAAAACTTACTGGTCCCTTTCAGGAGCCTGAATGATTTAAAAGAAAAGGAAAATTAGGCAAGTTTGGGAAGTCCTCAGAAGTTAGGATTTCTGTGTGCTTCCGAAAGTTAGCAGATGTATGGATAACAAAAAGCAGTCGTTAATTTGTAGAAATCTATGGACAGATGGGTCTTTTATTACTAATTGAAAAACGGTAATGTATTAACTTCTATGAGTAGATGTCTTTTAACTTATTAGAGCGTGAAGTGCTCAGGCATTGCACTGTCAGCTGATGCAGTGAAATTAGGAATGAATCTAAACCAGTATTGTTGAAATTTCAACGGGACCAAAAGGAATGTAAATATATCAACTAACAAAATGCAGCATGAATTATGGGTTTTATTACTTGAATATAAACTTTTACTGTATTTTCTTAGTTGATATAAATTCAATAAAATAATTCCCAGAGATTTGTAGTACTCATTTTTATTTACAGTTATTTTATGCAAAGTACATGAATCTTTCCATGCAAGTATTTTTTTTTTTATGATTAATGGCAATAAGTGTTGCATAAAAACTTGGGAATTCTTTTTTTATGAAACCTTATGTAGTGAGGTCACAGTATTTTAAAATGAGTTACTTAAAATTTAATGTTTACAGCACTGTTTTGCAAAACTGGTGATCCTATTATTCAAAATATATTTGTGTTAATTTATAGTCAGTTGTATGCATGGAATTTTATGATAAATATTCTGTTTCTACAAACATTATGACACTTAATCGAGAGCAGAGATCACGCAGAAATCCACACGGATGCACAATGATTCATATTTGTTCACTGGGATAAAGCTGCAAAGTTTACTAGGGCATTCTGTGTTTAATATCTAATAAATATTATGTTTGTGTAATTACTTACAAAAGAATTTGTAGAGAGTTTAATGATGATCTCTTCAATGCAAATGAGATTAAAATTTTCTCTAAAGTAGCACTTGCAATTTGCTTGGGTCAGCAGCCAAATTGTAATATACTATTTAATGTGTCTACATTATAGTAGTTTGCATGCTTCTTTGCAGACATACCGGAAAATGAGATCTCTGCCCAGTAAATCTTAGCATTGTGTTTGTTCTTAGAACTGTACAGGTTCCACTGAAGATAATGCAAATGCTCATGTTACAACAGGTGGAAGATAAATTTGGCTTACTTAAGTGAAAGTGTAGGTTTGAATCCTGTTGGAGTAGTATGCACTACTTATGGTAGAGGAAACTAAGCAAAAGTGGATTCATCCATTTTTAAGGTTTTCATGCAAGCATTGCATTTCTCGGGTCTTTAAAGGAAAAGATACTTATCAATTAAAGCATATGGAAAAAATGAAATAAACTCAAGTCCATAGCAGTGAGATAAACTATTTTTCTCACCTGTGGAGAGCACAACCAGCAGAAGCAGCAGTTCACCTGGCTGGGGTCAGAACCTCAGCCACAGGCTGCTCAGGGCTGGTGCTGAGGCCACGGTGCCCAGTCCCCTGCAATGGCCTGGGGCAGCTGCACCAGACCAGCTATGGTACGGAGTCGGCAGAGCTCGGGGTGCGGCTGGTCAGGTTCAGCTCTCCAGGACTGGGATGGTAGCAGGGTCGTCACTCACCTGTGGTGGTGGGTCCTGCCAGCGGGGCTTGTCCCTGCCAGGGTAGGGTGCTGCAGGAGGAGGGGAGCAGGCTACATGGTACCAGGGAAGAGGAAAGAGGGAACATGGGGATCTTCATAGCGACCCTGCAGAAAGGTGCCTGCGCCCTCTCTGCACGGAAGGGGGGCAGAGGGAGGCTACTTGCTTGAGCCTCCATCTGTCTGCCTTCTCTGTCTGCCCCAGCAAATAACCACCTGCAGAATAGGTTTGTTGCCCTTGTGGCAAACGAGGATGGGAGTTCCCTCTGGGGAAGTATCGCAGGTGCTGAGTCTGAACCTTCTGCCCACCAGGAGACCAACTGCCAAGGAATCGTGGTGGGAGACTCCCTGGGGCAAAGGGTCCCATCTGCAGACCTGACCTGCTGTCCAGTGAGTCTTGCTGGTGGCTCAGAGCTGGAATGTCATGTAGGCTGCCAAGGCTTGGATGTTTTCTCCTTCTGGCCCTTGGACAATTTGTCCTTCTTTTTTATGTGGGCATCTGCGATATTACCAGGGAGACCTGGAGAGCATATCAGCAGCAACTGCCACACACCCCTCACCTTCAGAAAAGGCTAAAAAAAGGGGAACTATAGACTTCAATGCAATCTCTGGGGAAATCAATGAGTAGAAATTTTGGCCCATGAGGGCAGTAACTGGGAAAAAATGGCACTACCAAGGTTAAATCATGTCTGACCAACCTGGTTGTCTCCTATAATAACTGGATTTGCAGGTGAGAAAAAAACAGTGCATGTCACCTCAGCTTTAGCAAAGCTTTCTCCAGTGTCTCCCACAATGTTTTTATGTCCAAATGAAGGACAAGATGAGTGAAATACTGGTTGGATGGACTTAAGCTGGAGGAATGGGCCAGCAGGAACATTAAGGATGTTCAGCAAGGAAAGTCTTGTGCTTAGGAAGAAATAGCCCCGGCAATGTCATTTGGGGACCAGCTCTGCAGAAAAGGACCTGCTTCCCGGTGGCAGCGAGCTGAGTGTGAGCAGCAGCCTGCCCTGGCAGCAGAGATGGTCAGTGGTATTGTCAGCTGTATTTAAAGGAGCACAGCTGGTAGATTGAAGTAGTAGAGATGGAAGATCAAAAGTATATCCTTCCTTCCTCTACAGAGAGTCCTAAAATCAGAAAACTTTTCTCAAAGGATACTAACGGTGCTTACATAAAAGAAGTTCTAAGATGACATTCCAGAAGAGGAGTATGCAATAGATGGATATTTTCATTACTATTAATACTAAAAAATGAGAGCTAGTATCACATACCTGGGTGTACCTGGCATACCATCTGCAATGACACCTGAAACTTCTAATGACATAGTTATTTCTTTTATTAGAAGCATTTTGTTTCTTAATTTATGTTCTTTAATAAAACCTAAGTATTGCAACTCTAGATTTTTTTAGGGCTTTCTATATAATGTATTTTTCATGTAATAACTATTTAAACTTAAGAAGCAGGAAGGAACAGTAGTAGGCTTGGAGTTATGGTTTGAACTAAGGTTAGCTGGTTGCTTTATTTCAATTTTTTATTTTTTTTTTCTACACAAATATTATGGTGGTAGTTAACTATACCTCTTTTTTGCCTTCTGCTTAAGATTTTTCATAGTCCAAAAAAAATTCTTCTAGGAGGTATAGTAATGAAGCTTTGTAACTGACTATTTTTGTACTTGCTGAAACTTTTGGGGTTTTATTCATTCAGTTTTCTTCATAAAACCGAACTTTTGAACTCAGACACTTCTTAAAGTGTGGAATTGATAATGAGGCATGTGCTTGTATTTGTTGGGGTATTTTTTAAGCTAAGCAGTCTTACTCTGATATCGTCAGAGGTAGGTATTGATTAGCTCTGACTTCTGAAAAAGTCTTGCCAAAATGCTCAGTTTTTCTGAAACTTTGATTTGAACAGTAAGTTTTCTCAGGTTGTTCTTTTACAAGTGATGTTCAGATACTCCTAATTTTTATAATCCTTGGGAATTCATGCCAAATGAACTATATTTGGCTAGATGCAAGTTAGTGTGATACAGAATACACTTAAAAACAATCTGTTAGCACATGGGACTTTCTCTTTATTTGCTTACAACCAGAGACATGCAGAGAGTGAGGTTTAGAAACTTCACCTTTTGTGAATAGCCTGAATTTTCCCTTTATTCAAATGAAATAGTGCATTATTGACAACAGCAGAAGCTCTTGGGAATGCGTTTTCTAGCCAATGCTTTTGTAGGTGTATTGTATACGTTGACAGCTTTTAAGTTTGTATTTGTAACACTGAGTATGTTTCCGCTTTCCACTGCAATTGCAGCCAGTACATGATAATCATTGTGTGACTTAAGAAAGGGGGGCTTGTAGTTAAACAAAGCAGTATAATTTGGATATGGAATAAACTCTAGCAACACAATTGTAGCAGTATTATTGGTAAACAAAATTCTTGAGGTTTTGTTTTTTTGAAGTGGTACACATGGTTATGAAAGTTAACTATGGCAATAGGGCTTTTAGAGTGCTAATTCTTAGGGAATATCTGTTATAATCATCTCAAGAAGAAAAAAAGCATATTTGTCTTTTAATATCACCTCAGAAGTATGATACAGAAGAAAAATCAATTATTATAATTCAGAAGAGGGAAATTGTATTGAAATGGATGTGATTGTTTTCTTTGTATCAATTGTGTGTTGCAAAACTACAAGATGAAATTCAATCATTACCAGTGAAATGCTTTTATACATTCTAAGATTATTAAAATATGCTCAAAATACTGTAGTGGACAAATACTGCCAGAACTATAATGGTGAGAATTTTTACTACCTTTGATGTTAAAAAGAAAAAAAACATCAAAACCTCCCAACTGCTCCTTGAACAACAAAAACCCAAAGCACCACACAACTTATTTGTGCACCTTTCTGTTACTCTTAGATGACATATGTGATTTTGTATTGTCATGTCTCTCCAGTTTCAACATATCTGTCAGGGTTGGTTGGTTGTTGGGTTTGTTTGTTTGGTTGTTTTTTTAATAAAAATATTTTCCTCAAAATATTAGTTGCTACTAAAAATTTTAAGCCATACTACATTATAATTGGCCAGTATGATACAGTGAAATAGCCCATAAAATAGTTAAGACTTCTCTTTTATCTTTTCTCTTTACTTTCTGTATTCTACTTTTTTTTTGAGAACCAGGCAAAAACACTGCATTGAGTCCTAATGTCTCAGGAGAGTTGGGAGGAGCAAAGCACATCCTTGCAGTGTGATGAAAAAAGCTCAGCAATACCCGCAGCTGCCAAACAGATGAGCAGTTTTTAAGAGAGTGAAGATTCACAATGAAATCTGGGCCCAGAACTAATCACATCTAATTAAGACAGACACGTTATGGTCCAGTACTGTTAACAGGGTCAGGGTTCCTGTAGCTCTAAATGAGGCATGTTATAATTATGATCTAATTGAAAAGCTGGGAGTGATACAGAACCTGTGCACTGCTGGGTCTGAAAGAAAAGTTGCTCTTCAGGTCCTGTTGTGTACCTTATTAGATTGTTAATGCTCAATTAGACAGCTGTGCATTTTAAGGAAAAAAATAACCGTGCATGTCAGTTGCACATGGCTCAAAGAAAACCTATATGAATTTTCAGTATCTCTTTGGATTTGAATCATGGAGATCTACTAAATTTACAGAAATAAATTTTTTGTTTGCTTGATGGGTTTTTTTCCTCCTCACAGCTTATCTTGACATACAGCAAGGCAAAGGGCTTTTATATTATTTTATCATGAGGCAAAACCATAGTGGATTTTCAAAGTGTAACATGTTTGTGCATCAATCTGTAGTATGATATATGAAATTTGGAGGCTGTATTTTCTATCTCTGTTATGTCACTATCAAGCAATCAAAGTGCTGTGGAGAGTTTTTTTTTCATTCTAGACCATGATGCCTTCATTTCTGTTGTAAGTATTACTTGATGTATGGTCTTATTATTAATTATTATTAATTATTTTTAATAATTAATTATAATATAATTAATTAATTATTAATTAATTATCCTGCCTTACCATGGATTCTGTCATGGACAGTTCTGGTTTCCCTTTTTTCTGGTGCAGAATTTGTGGACTTGAATTCATTAATTTCTTTTTATAAGACTATCTCTGCAATGAAAAGCTTTATTACAAAACAGGGGTTCTCGCTCTACCTTGAAAAGTCATTCACATATGCACTAAGCACATAGAAAATTGCCGCTGTGTTCTACTTTGGCTGAGCATGTTCTTGCATCTAGCATGCACCCATGTGCATGAGTGACAGAGATACTAAGCCTCAATCTGCACTGGTTAGAATGTGTTAGAAATGGAGATCACTGATTTTTTTTTTTTTTTCTTTATACAATCTATGGGCAAGTCCAATATCAAAAATTAATTTTGTTCTAGACTCTTATGCTGCTTTTTACCAAAATGGTGTTTGAAAATCCTGAATAAGCTCTGTGGAGGCTTTTCATTCTCCAAAGCAAAGCAGCCATAACATTTTTGTGGTAGATTAGCCCTGGCTAACAGCCAAATGCCCACCCAGCCGCTCACTCGCTCCCCTTTGTGAGTAGGACAGTGAGTAAATAGGATGAGAAGGGTGGTGTATGAAGATAGATAGGAAGATGGCTTACCAAGTCACTGTCACAAGCGAAATAGACTTTGCTTGGGGAAATAAATTTATTGCTAATTAAGAGTAGAGTCAGATGTTGAGAAACAAAGACAAAAGTAAAACCAGTTTCTCTCCATGCTGCCCCTTCTTCCCAGGCCCAACATCACTCCTTTGCTCCCAGCTTCTCTGCCATCTGTCCCAGGGAGCGAGGAGGGGGGCTGTGGAAAGTTACCATCAGCACGCAGCCATTTCTGTCTGATGCTTCTTCCCTCTCACGGTTTTCCCCTGTGCTGGCATGGGCTTTCCACAACCCACAGGGAATCTCTGCTTGGGCACCATGGAGCACCTCCTTCTTGCTGACCTTGGTGTGTGTTTGCCTTTCCATTTCTCACAGGTTTTCCCTCAAGACTGGGCAGCGCTGCCTCCCCTTGCGCAGGTTTTCCCCGTGGCCATGGCAGCTGCAGGCCCCAGCCATGCCCTGTGCTGGGGCCGTTGGAGCTGGCTGGAACCAGCTGGAACTGGCTGTGCCCGGCATGGGGCAGCCTCAGCCATGCCTCACAGGGCCGCCCCTGGCCCCTGACAGACCCTCCAGATCCACACCCTATATATACTTTTTTTTTTTTACAAATAAAAAGCAACCAACAAATAACACAAAATACGGTGACTTACTCTTCTAGTAGTAGCAGCCAACTAAATACAGAAAAGTACAAAGTTTTTGTCAGTTAATGGCTGGTTTGTGAAACCATCTCTACCTGGGTGCTTTTTCTCTGGTTGACAGAAAGAATTTTACGGGCTCCTTTGTGCGTACCCCGCTTCTCATCCACTGGCTTGTGCCTCCCTCGGGTAATCAACACAGTCAGCTAAATGGCCAGCTAAGTGGAGAAACAAGAAAAGCATTCACTACCTTGATAAAAGCTTAGGCTGCCTCTGCCTTCCATGTATTTCAAGTTATCAGGGTAACCCTTTGATCTGCTGCCAGAAGGCTCTCTCTTCCCTATCTTCCTCGGGCTGCAAAGCCGGCTTGCCTCCTCACTCAGGGGATTAGGCAACCTGGGACATAGCAAATAATTATGTTGAACCGCTCTTGTGCTGATTTAGCAATAGCCGTGTCTGCCTGAAGAGAAAAAAGGAAGAAAAAAGGGGGGAAACAAACCCCAACCACCCCACTTCCAAACCAAAAGAAAACACAAAACACAAAATCCACAAAACCAAACCAAAACAAAAAAAATCCCACCAACCCCGAGTTGTGCGGAACTGCATTGATCCCATCCATCTTCTTGGAATTCAAGTCAAAGTCTCCAGAATCTTGCATGCCTGAAGAGGTTTGAGTGTGTGGCTGGGTAAGGAGAGTGTGGGTATTTACAGTGCTGGCTGGCTGTCAGCAGCATGGCCATCCCCACCCACTGCCGGAGAGCAGGAGCTGGAGTGAGCTGAAAGCAGGAGCGGGTTGCGTTAGAAATGGCAGCTGCTTGGGTTTAGTCAATAAACCCTTTGCTCTGTTTTGCTGCACTGCCTGATCTGCACAAGCGGCTTCTGTCAGCTCCACAGCAGCTACAGGAGGCCAGCAAAGGCAACCCGAGCAAGGCCGAGTTAGCCAGCTGCTTGTGGCTTTTCACATACCTCCTTCCTCGTAGGAGGTATGTCCAGACCTGCAGGACACGTGCTTGCTTCTGTCTCCTTAACGCTCCGCTAGCTCTTTGTGCCGGTCCCGTGTGTGTCTTGGTTGTTTTTTGTTTGTTTGTTTGTTTTTAATTCCCTTTCAAGCAGTCATAAAGTAACTGCAAACTGAGTCTTCTTCATAAAGTCTCTTCTTTTCAGCAGGTACAAAAAGGATCCCTGATGCTCAGTTATCCCTTTGGTTAACCCTTTGTGCTGATGACTCAAGATACACTGTAAAGAAACATAATTAGAATGAAAGGTGAAGCTTTACTTCTCAGTTGTTGCCAGTGTTCAGTAACCTTTAATCTTATAAAAGATCTCCAATAATTTATTCTTTCCCTCTCCTGTCCCAAAATTATAAATGCCATACATACAGTCATCAGATGTGGTTTGGTGATTTAACTGTTCCAAGAGTATATAAAGAAGGAAACAGATGATGATGGAAATCACTGCTGTATAGTAACTGATGGGGAAAAAAAATGCCTTTTAATTGAGATCACTTCTAGAAAAAAACAGGGCTTTTCATAGGAAGTTCTTTGTAGAGTCAACATTCTTTTTGAAAGCACAGTGGAAAATACACAAGCAGATGTTTCCACGTTCTATTTAAACAATCTCTTACAGAGATTTGCATAACAGCTTAACTGCTTATTTTACTTAGTATCATAAAGAACTTTATTTTTTTATAATACATATTTGTTTAGATAACATTATTCTTCAGAATTACAGAAATGAAGCTCTTGCTTCCTTTGCACCTCTCCAACTTACAAAATATTCTGAATTTTATGCACAATTTCAAAAGTTCACATTTAATATGATTTAAAGCTATATTTTCTGTAACTTTTACTTCCTACAGAAGTTGCCATTCTGAAATTATTAGCTAGTCTGTGAATAGATATTATTTCCTAACCCCTCCTATAAAACCAGGAGAGGTTAGGAAAGAGGTTATATAAAGATAGAAGGAATTAATAAGATACCTTTTAATTCCTCAGCTGAATAGATTTTAAAAGATTTTGCCAGTCACATACACTTTCTTAAAACTCATTCTCATTAATTTTGAGCTGCAGCCTCTGGAATCCTGATCTATGTGTAAAGGCATTTGCAGTTTTGTAGGTCTTCTGTTCTGTGAATTGTGTTTCACTGCTCACTTGTAGGAAAGAACTGAAATTTCTTTTAAGTGTGTGGATTTTTTTCATCATTTTTTTTGTTTGTTTTTAATGGGAAATTCATAATAATATATTTCTTTGTGAGTACGCCTACACAGATTAAGGCAGCTATGAAACTGACCCTTCCCATTGACACAAAGGTCTGGTCTATCTATCACCTACAATAATTCCTAATTATTCAGAATGTGTCATGTGTCAAGTGCTGATAAACTTCAACATTAAATTCTTTTCCACATGAGTTATCATCAATATTTCATGTGGGCTGGCAGGACACAACATTTGCTATTCTGTTTTCCTTTGACTGCACTTTGTTTTGCCTCGACGAATTACAGTGGAAAAAACACTTAATATGTGTGGAGGACTTCAGCTGATATGGCAGACTTTGAACGCTCATTCTTCACTGGTGCTTTTGTCTTTGTTTTGGGGGAGTTGGCCTTTTTGTGTGTGTGTGTTTGTGGGAGTGGTTTTAGCTTGATTTTGGGTTTGTGTTCTAATTTGGGTTTGTTTGGGTGTTTTGTACTCTGTGTGTTGGTGTATGTGTGTTTGTTTTTTTTAACTAAGACTGTTCAGCTGTGGCCTCTATCTTTGGTTTCTCCTGAGCATTTTCTCCATATTGAAGACTCCCATGGCAAAAAGGATCACTCAGAAAGCAAGACAGTGCACACAATAATCAATATTAGTTCTGTGGCTGCAGGTTGGCTACAAGATTAATGTCTGTTTGGAAGGGAAAGGCTCTGAGAAATGGCTGAATGGCACTGTACACAAAACCTGCAGATCAGGTTAAGGATATATGGTATTTCTTTCCCTCATAAAACAATACCTGGAATGTTGTTAGCTGTACAAGCATTTGGTTGTTCTCTGTTCTTAATCTGGAAGTGTGGTGGTTTTGATCAAAGCTCAAAGCCCTGAGAAGCTAACAGAACAGTGGATAGATTTAACATATCCCTATTGAAGTTTCTTTCACTGGGGCTTGGTTTTCTTTCAGACCAGGGTATCTTCCCTTCTCCATGTACTTTCTGGACTACTTTCAGTTAGATTCAAGTAGCCCTATTTATCAGGGTACAGTAGAAATGAGAAATTATTCTGCTGGAACTGGTTTACAACCACATCATAAATACAATGGCTTACAGTAGCTATACTGGGATGATAGGTTAGGGCAAAGCACAAATATTGTTGCGTAAGTTATATACATCCATCTTTCTGTTCCTTTTTGCTCTGGGAAACACCCCTAAGATGTGAAAGATACAGGGGAAAGTGTGGTTAATCGTGTTTCCTCTATCAACTCCTAAGTGAACATGAGCACAGATTTGCAAAATAAGGAGAGGGGGGGAGGGGGAGAAAAGATGAGGAGGGAGTTTGTTTCTTGAAGGAGAAGTGTGATATTGAACTTCAGTTGCACTATTAGATTCTAGTGTGGCTTCCCAGGGGCTTGGGGAAGGCACGTCTTGGGGAAACAACTGTTCTCCAAGCGGAGAGGAGAGAGAGGATAGTGTGTCATGCAGGCCTGTGTTCCACCACCGTGGCCATCTAGCTCATCTTAACAAAGCACCCCTTACACAAAAGGGTCTTGTGTTAAAGCTGCTACATCATCTGTTAAAGCAAAGTAGTAACTGAAGACTTGGAACGTCATATCCAAGCTGAAGAAATTAAATTATTTGAAAATAAGGTGAAAAAAATATTTCCCTTCTCAATGCTAACCCTAGCCTCAATTACTTAATTTAAAATAATGAAGAAATAAATCAGTCACAAGATACATTGATAAACAAACAAACAAAACTCCCACAAACTTAAAAATAAACCCACAAACTTAACAAAACAAAACAAAAAAAAAACCGAAAACACAAAGCCAGCCATGTTCCTAGTGATTGACATTCCTTGTCACAGATGGAGAACTACTCACTGTTTGAAGGAAAAAATGTTCAACTACATTAAGTAATAATCTCTGAAAGCAAGTACAATGGAAGCACATATACCTGTCAATTAATAATTTAAAAATGCATGAGTAGTAATCACTAATAGTTGTATTTATACATTTTAAATTTTTATCAGTGTTTTGATTTTAAAACTGGTCCTCAATGCCCAAGAAAAAAGCAAACATACACTATTACCTTACTTTTCAGCAGTGTTATAAAACATATCTCCTGTAAAGTGTAAATGGGGAAAAAGAGAGCCAGCAGAGCATTTTGTACTGTTGCTGTGTAGTATTATGCAGATAAGGGTGTCACAATAACTGTTGTGCAAGAAGGAAAATTTATATTTCTTTCTTAAAATTGGCCTGAATATTTAGAAGCCATAGAAGTTGGTAGCATTTTTTGGGGGGGTAGTTTGTGGTTTGTTTTTTTTTTTTTTTCTTCCTTTTATCTTGATTGTTGTAAAAATACCTTCAATCCTTTAATCTGTTAGCCTAGAAACCTGTAACCAGTTTCTGAGTATGAACACCTTTATGATGGCACTATCTACTATGCACAATGCTTGCTTGCTCTTGTTCTTTTCATTTTGCTAATTCCTTCTGTTCTTTAGCTAGTCCAGTAGTTCAAGTAAAGCTATAAAAACTACACGCTGCTGGTCTGCTTGACTTTGCCCCAGTGCATCCAGGAACAGGATTTGTCTGCTTGCATATATGTGTAATGATATGGATCCATAAAATAAATGGAGTTTGATATTCCCATTTCTGAACTCGGTTTGATCAGCACATTGATAAGCAACAACATAAAGACTTAAATTTTTAATGACTCATCATCCTCTGTTCAGAAATAACTGTTTCCCTTATCCATCGGTTCTGGAAACATGTAAGTACTGACAAAACTTCTGCAACGTGATTTTTTCTATTGTGCAACATGCATAAGTTGTTGTAGTACTATATTTTATATAAAACTAGCTTTTCCGAGCATTACCTCTGGAGAAAACAAAGTGATAGGACACAAAACAATTCCAGTCTTCATTCCTCAGATCTGTAACTACCACACTGTCAATGAAGAAAAAGCTTGGACTCCTGCTTCCTTAATGAAGAGCTCTAGCATTAAGCCATAATTGCTGTACTGTCAGACTAGGTGCTGAAGGGAGAATCACTGTACTACTTACCAAACAAGTAGATAACTATTAGCTTCTATTAGCTTAACAGATAATATATGTATAAAGTATCTATCTTCATTTGCTGCTGACTAGAATGCTTCGTCAAGGAGAGCATGCTGTATGTGACAGCCAAGCACAAAATGCATTCCCTCAAAATCAGTGCTAACACAAAAGCTCAAAATGAGTCTTGGGAGACTTTTATCTCATGAAGTTCTTGAGGAATTTCCCTGTGGATAAAAGTAAGCTGACTCTGCCTGGGAACAGCATCATGACAGCTGTGAGGAACCTGGCGGTTATGCAGTTGATATGTAGACAACAACTTTTATTTTTCAATTAATGCAGAAAAAAAACCCAACGCAAAACTCAAAACAGAGCAACCCTCAAAACCCCAAAAAACTGATATCCATGGTTTAAGAAATATTCCTTTAAGAGTTTTCAAAATGTTGAAGGCAAATCCCCTTCATATCAGTTTTAGAGATTGGAAAGCTGACTTTGTGGAGTCTAGAATGTAATTTCAGGAAAACTAGAAAAAGAATATTGCTAGTGAAACAGAACTGTTTGCGTAGGCTTCCCCCTCCTCTCCTTTGCTGCAAATACTGAAGGAAAGCTTGTAAATATGCAAGTCAGTTTAGAAATTACTATTACACATTTCAAAACAATGCTGTACCCTATCTGAATCCCCAAGGTGTTCATCTTGAGATAACCAAGTAGTTGTGTTCCGTTTTGCCAATCCTATGTTTTTGAGGAAAAAATGGGGGACTAAGACATTAAGAGGCAGACAGTTCTTCTTTATTTTAGTTTAGCTTTCTTTTCAGCATGTAGATCCTGTTTCTCATCTTCCTCTGTCATTGCATTTTTTTTTTTACAAATTAATAAAAAAATCTAAATTTCTATTCTTATTCATAGCTTCTATTGATAGCAGTTTTCATCTATTTATTTTATTTTTGCTTTAGTCCAAATCCCAGTTCCAATAAGTCCTATTCCATGTTAATTTATGTCTAAACCCTGAAGACTGTAGTAAAGTCTTTAATCTCCTTTAGCATATTGAGGAGGGACACAATTGGATTGGCAGTCATTAATGAAACATCTGTATGAAGTGCTGTATCTTGCTCCCCTGCCCTTGCTTCAGTCCTTTGATATTTGTAGGTTTTCTTATTTCTTTGGCAGAAACCATCCTTTCCTCCTTCCCTTTTCAGAGCTATTTCACTAATACCACTGCTGATTAATCAACTAGGTTTTCAAATTATACTATTCAAGAGCATATCGAAACTTAAATTTAAATCACCCTGCCTGAAATGAAGTCTCCTTTGAAGAGCTGCAGAATGTGGAGGTATTCAGTCAGCCTTACATGTATATTTTCTTTTGGGGTTTTCTGAAGCGTTACAATTTATCAGCACGTTGTATGAAGGTACTGCTGTTGATGCACACTTTGTGGCTTCAGTGGCCGTTTCCATATTAGCACTTACACACCCCAATAAAGTTGTGATCTGTCACTTCCAAATTTTAGACATAAAAACTAAGAACATTTTGTGGTGTTCCTTCCCTCAGTAAACAATCTGTGTTTTTTTAAAATGCATTAATATAGGTTTTACCTGTGTATGTTATGTCTTTTCAAGTATGAGGCTGAGAAATGAAATGAAATATTGACAGCAAAAACATGGGGGAGGCTTTCTTTAAAAAAAACCAACCAAACAAACAAAAAAACCCAAACCAAACAAAAACAAACCCTCACTTGAGCTTGGCATGTAAAATTCATAAGGAAATGACTAGTAAGAGTATGTTAGGGGTCTGCCCATTGAAATGGCTTTAGCTATTGATTCTCTGTAGTTGCAGACACATTGACTGTGCCTCTTCCTCCTCTGACCTCCTATTACTGTGCCTTTTCAAGTTTGCAAAGCAAAAAACTAAATGTCATGAAGTGATGCTCCTTAAAAAGCATAACTTCTGGTTATGTAAACCTGCCTGTGCTCTGCTACCTCATGTGTCTTGAGCAGCAGAATCTCCAGTCAGTTACACGTTTAGAAGCTGCCTGTGCTCATAACACTTAGAGTCTCTCTGATGAGACTTTTTGCTAGAGCTTCCGAGCTAATAAACCCTGAATGACAAAAGGTTAGAAATATCTCAGCTATGCTACTATATGATGCAGTTGTGTTCTGGTCTCAGACAACTAGTTACTCCTTCTCTTACACCAATTTTTGTGACTACACTAAATATTTGGAGGGGTTATTCTTCCCATCTACAGGAAAAAAAACAACCTCTGAAATCCTCAAGGAGTTGTTTCTGTCTTGGATTTGGTCTCATGAATACCAGCCTTAATCAGTGGACGCTGTAATGTTGTGTGGAGTCTCCTGTGAGAGTCCAGTATGCTTAATAGAACAGATTTCAAATGTTTGACCTGTCAAGCTGAGCAATCAAAACTAGATAAACTGTAATGGCTTCTAAATTTTGGACAATATGCACTCCTTAACAATTGGATCACTTTGATATATTTCCTATACCTTGTCTCTTTCTGCATAAACTTCATTCTTACTCATCTCCCTCATGCTCCACAACATCATAATATTACTTCTTATACTAAAACCAACCCAAGAACTGTAGCAAACCAATTCTTCAAATAATGGCAGGGTAGGGGCAGATAACCTCCTCCTCCTCTGAATAGCTGGATACTCAAGGCTCCATTTTCTACAACACCGTTACACTGTATATGTTTCAGTGTAGCAAGGTGGTAAATAAATCAGTGTGTTCTGAAATAGATGCGCTTTTTTTTTTTTTTCTCCCCCCCTCCCCCACCACTGAGAGAACTGGTACTTTATTTACAAGTGGTGTTCATTTTTCATGTCATTGTTCCCACGGGAATTAACATAAATCAGATGAGCTCAAATGTTCTAATTTCAGTGTGGGACCAGCAGCTGTTTCCCAGAAGTTCAGACATGCAGGACTGGGTAAGTCACCAGTCAGACAGGCAAAGTCAGCTATATCCAGTTTCACGCCGTGATATATTCACGCTACATATGCCCATTAGAGATTATGATAACAAAAGGATTGTGTAGGGCTTCCAAGAAATTACGAGTTTAAGTAAACAGTTATGTAATTGTTCCCCTTGCACTCTGTAAATCATAGTGGCATAAAAATGCAATCTGCCACTGACTAGGTCTTTGCAGTAGTGAACTGGCGTAAACAGGAGTCACTAAGCAGTAGCAAGAGCTAAACCCATTTTTTTTTTTCAGTGTTGAGCGTGTCTATAGAAGCAGCTAAATGAATTCTATGTGTGGTTTTCAATCTATAGTATCTAAACCCCCTAAATTCTTAGAGCAGCTAGGAAAAGGTAATCAACTACTGCTTTATTCTTCTGGTGTGTGATTGGACTGATCTGATGGCATAATCCATGGAAAGGAGAAAAACCTGCTACAGGGGTTCTTGGGAAAGATGCATAGATTCTTCTTTGTCCCTTCTGGGTGGACTTTTCTCCACATTAGCTCTGACTTGCTGGCCAGCATGTGGAAAGAAAGGAAAGGCAAAGGAAGGAACCTTTATTACTATTTTACTGATCAAAGGTATTGAGGTGATTTTGTTTGATTATTTACTGTGTTTAGTATGTGGGAGCATGCTGTGTTTTGCAGAACTGTGGAGAACAGTAAGTTAAGAAGGATCAGCCGTGTCTTGAGTCAAACCTCTCAGTTTAAGAGTCAGTGCCCAGACCTGGGGTTGAAGTCTCCATTCTTATGAAGTCTGTAAGATTTTTCTCTCTGATACGGGTAAATCTATGATATTCTTGTGTTACGTATGTGGGAATGGAGGAGAAGTAGGTGAGAGAGCGTGGTATTCATCTCTGTCTTCCAGTTTCACCGTCGCTTTGCTACAGATGAGATCAGATCCTTGGTTCGTATATGGTAAAGTGCATTTGTGGTAGCATTTGTCAAATCTACAGCATTTACCTACCGTAATGTAAGCACCATCTGGTCTTCAATTTTGGTATATTTTTAAATATCCTTAATTAAAAATATTTAGGAAAATTCAATATTAGCATAATATAATACACACTTTTGTTTTGCTCAGAGTATTTTTGTAAAACTCCTCAATCTCTGTTGAGATCATTTTGGTTTACTTATATGCTGTTCCACAAAGCGCTAGTGCCATGCAGCTGTGGACTTCTGTTTCTTTATTTTATCTTGTTGAAGATTTCCATTTTCAACAGTGAGACTTTGGCTCTCGGACACAGAATGTTTAGTGGCAGTTTGTCAGTAGATGGGACTGCCAGCTCGAGAGTGGGCGTGAGAAGGCACAGTTCTGTTGAAGGGCGACATTATGGTTCTGATTTGCTGACGTGGGTTTTGATTTAGTTTTGGTTTTTAAGACCTGTATCTTGAAAACTATGTCTCAATTAATTATATACTACATATAAATGATGTATTTACCTATCTAGTGATCTGGTTCTTGATGGCATCCAAGTTATTATAATTTTTTTTCTTTAAGTATATTCATTACTTATATGAAGAAAAATCATTTCCAGACTTATTACTTCAGTATTAATTGGAATTGGCTGGAGATTTACTACCTTAGGCCTGAAGGTTCCATTTGGCTATTTCATTAGTATGACTGATCTTTCTTTTACAGAAAGAAAGCATTATCTTACTTTATTTTGTTGAATATTTTTCAACAGTCTAGCTACAGTGGATTTATCTCCTTGAAGTGTATGTTTGTGTAATCATCTCTTCCTCCCCCATCCACCCTTATTTCTCTTATTTCCTATTCCAAAAGCAAAATGAAGCAGGATGAGATTGATTAATGTAGGAATAAGGAGGTTCGGCAGCCTGCACTTCTGCTGACTTTTGACTTTGGCCTAATAGAGATATATTGGGATATTTTAGAATGACATGTTGCATCTAAAGATTCATTCCCTTGTATGATTGCTGGAGTTTCTTCCTTCTCCTGGTCACAGAGTAGTAGTATAAAACATTCAATAAACAGGTTTGAATTATGCATTCATGGAACGTGGAAATTTAAGTAGTTGCTGTCATATAGGGAAAATTATGCTTTAAAGCATATACTGGGATACACAGGGATAATTATTGCATTACAAACAAAATTAGAATGGGAAAAAATATTTATAGTTCATAACCAGATTATGTTACCACTCAGATTAAATAAACAGAGCCATAGATAAATTTATGCAAGAATAGAAAGGTTATTTACTCATTTTTTTCTCTTTAATACATATTTAAATTATTACTAATGATACTTAACATGTACTTAGTAGTATTAATTTTATGCAACCATAAAGATGACTTTGTAAAAGCAGAAAAGGGGGACTTTCCTTGTTAGGCAGTGCTGTGAGCCTCTCCAGCTTTGTCAGGTAAAATAGATACTAAAAAAAAAAAGTTTGTAATTGAAAGATGATCAGATATGAGATGTGATCAGGTAGGTTTTGAAACCTGCCCAGAGAGTTTGGGAGTAGTAGTTGCAAGATTCATTGATCTGTCCCAAATTCTATTTCTGTGTCAACATGAAGACCAATGAAGGAGGGTAGACAGTATGCCGTTGTTTCCTACGCATTCATTTTCCCTGTTTGGGGGAGGGGTGTTATTGGTCTGTTCTGGATATCCCTTTATTAATTTAAAATAATAAATTAATAACTATGCACCTCAGATTAGGAAAAGGATCTATTTATTTTATTCTGTTGCATCTGCACATCTTGTTCTCGGTGCCTATAGGAATAGGCTTTTAATCAGGTAACAGGCTGTTCTCACTGTACTTAGTCTGATCAATGATGTAAGTACCAAGTACCAGTACACCTATCTGTGGCGCACGAGTGGCGCAGCAATATTTGGTTGAATATTTATAAGTATCTCACATCCCTATATGTTCAACAGCTACGCTCCCACTTGAAAGAGGAAAAAACTTAAAAAAAAAAAAAAGTTAATAATACTTGCAACACCGAGTCAGGCAGAAGGTTGAAGGTCAGGCTCGGGGGCAGCTGTGAACTTCTAAGGGAGACAGTTCAATAAAGAAAACCACAGTGCTGGGGGGCAGAGGAGATTTATTGCCAGACCAGTGGATTCTGCATCTGCTCTCTGGTTTCATATGGATCCAAAATCGGAGTTTTGGATTGCTTATCAGCTCCCATCTGAGCTTGTTTTGTTCAGTTTTACGTAGGTAGATAATTTATCTTTTTTTAAGGCACAGGCACAGAAAGCACTGTGGGACTGTGAGTTCATCAGTCCAGATAGTGTGTTTGCAGCAGAAATCTTGATTTCTGTGCAGTTGCTGATGCTATATTGGGGAATAAATCCTGATGTAGCTGTAGCTGGATTGAGGGAAGGGAGCTAACAGCACTGAGGAGCTTCCTGCATGTGCATGTGCCCTAGCAGCTACTGAGGAATAAAGGAAGACCTGCTTCTCTCTTCTTTTACTAGCAATGGCCTGCAAATAGTGTGCGACTGAGTCCCATTTGTGAAATTTTGGGGATCCTAGCATGTTCTTCCTTGCTGATTTTAAATGTAGGTACCTTTGATTAAAGGCTTCCCCAGAATAAATAAATATATCTCATTTCTCAACATAATGGTAGGTAAAAGGTAACACGTTTTGTGAATTACAGTTGTAGAAATTACTGTATGTTTTAAGAAGTATTTTTAAACAGAAGAACAGCATTCAGAGTGCGCTCCAGACAATCAGAATCACATTAATGCTAACACGCACATTTGTTAACAAGATTAGACCTGGTGTTTAAAAAAAAAACCCCAACACTTATTTCTCTTGTAACCACTTAAAATAAAAAAAGAAACTTCTTTTTCTATTGCATTTTGTGTAATAGAGTACATTCCAGTGGCACTGCTCAACTTTGTGATAGAAGCAAGAGCTACTACAGTGGAGCACATCCGATACTTGAAAATATGCTTTGAATTAACTTGCCTTGTTTGTTGCTGTGGGTTTTGCTTCCTTTTCTTTTCAAAGGCACAGGGCTTCTTGAAGATTTCTACAATTTCTGGGGAATGTGCTCTAAGGATTTTTGGGGTTTTTTTTAGCATTCCCAGAAGAATGTTCTAAAGATATTTCCCTCCAGGGTTAGCAGGTGTGAGGATGAAATATCCATGCCTTTCTGCAATATCAGGTTTAGAATTTCTTAAGGGAATGAGACTGCAACCAAGATGGTTAATAGTTTGTTAAACCCTTTAAAGCCTGGAAGTTAACAGGGAAAACAGAGCAGCATTGGTGTGAGATGAAGCCCATTTTGGACTTCAGCTTTTCTTTTCTAATTGTCAGCTTTTGAAAAGCTTTGGTCACAGCATGTTGGGCAGACTTGGTGTTTGGGAAAGGCTGTGCAGTGAAATAGTCCAACATTTGCTCCTCAGCCACTGTTCCTTTATTGAGATATGTTTCTATACAGCCAGCTGAGGTCTGTCTCCTAACATTCTGATGGCGTTTGATCACTTGGTTGCAAGGACAGCAGCGTGCAGCGGGTTTCCACCAGCCCCCGGAGGCTGACCTTCTGCCTTGTGGGGTGTTGCAGGTGTTATTGCGTTGTATCTTTTAGTACGTATCAGCAGTTCCTGTACGATTAGATGGACTGTCACTCAAACAGGCAGCTGAAAATAATACTGTTGATTTGTGTTCCTGCTGTAAATGAAGTAAAAACATGTCATGTTTGACCTAATGTTCCCTTGTAAATTAAAGCTCTGTCATCTTTTAACTTCTCGCTTATTATCAGAAAAATGACTACAACATCCAAAAGTACACAACAATCTGAATTCATGTATGTAGGACGGACGTGATCTATTCGTGTACTATACTGAATTCTTACAATGATGGGATTACCTGACTTGAACAGAGCCATGTTACGGAAAGCTCACTAAATTCAAGGAAAACTCCAAGTAATATTTCACGTTTTGACCAAATATTTCAAGCAATTATCAGGGTTTTTTTCCATACAAAACCAACATCCTGCTTATAATTTTTGTAAGACTGCTTTTCTGAAATACTTCAAAACACACTGTTCTAAATTCTGCTTAGCTTTTATACCAAACAGAGAGTTAACTAATGATTATATTAATCATCCCAGTAAACAAACTCCTTTTTTCACTTCTGGTATCTCAGAGATGATAGTGTGGCCAGCTGCCACTACATGTGGGGATAGTTTCTGTGATTTGGACACCTGTCAGCAAGAAACTGAAAACCACACGGAACACAAACCAGCTGCCATGTGTAATGATTTAATATTAACATACAACAAGGAGTTGGGACATGTTTCTCTCTTTGTATTGCAATACAAAATAAACGATATAGGTAAATCTCATGTAATATGCACTGTCAAGTGTTTAATCAATAAAAGGAAGGCTATTTTATGAACTCCTTGTTATATTAGATTTCAAACTACTTATACTGTCTGGCATGCTACAGAAGGTAGTTTTTCCTTTAGTCCTGCAAACTCGAACCCAACTGTCTCTTTTCCAGAACATGCTGTAAATTCATGCCCATGTGTGTCAGACTGGAACTGAGCCAGTGTCTTATCCATCAGTATTAAGAGCGTGACAGGGAGCTGTGCTGTGTGTGTGTATCCGTAGATCAGCACGTTATTGCACAGTATTTCAATCTGCTGATTTTTACATAATTCTGTTGCAAATGTTCATAGAGTTGTTAAAACCAGTATTTCTAGTTTGATAGTAAATCTTTACTAACCCTCCTTGTTTGCATTAATTTCATAGACAACTGTCATGGATTTTCCAAGTCTTAGAGCTGTATCCTAAAAGAAGCTGTTCTCACCTGTTTTCTTTACTGATTGATAAATTTTTATATACAGGATTTTCATATGTTGTTGGAAGTTGAAAATACTAAATGACGCTCAGAAATACAATGTGATGTGATAATAATTAAAATATAATGTTCAACTAAAAATAAGAAACAATAATGCTGTTATCTCACAACAGATTATTCTGAGGGTAGTAGAGAATGTCATGTGCCACATGTCTTACATTTTCTATACAGAGGGCAGTGCTTTGCAAAATTGTAAGAAAGAAATTTTATAACATGTCATCAGTGATGCTGTGCTCTCTTCCCTGTCTGCTTGTCTTACAAATTTTTTGGCCCTATCCTTGAGGGTTAAGTTAAGGGTGGAGCATGGCAAGGTAATTCACATCTTGTTTTAAAGCTAGCTTCATCAATTTGACTTTGGGAACGTTCCAAAATACATGCATTTGTACAGGTTGCCACAGATGATTTAGTGGTTAGGGAGGGTCATGCTTTATTTTGCTTTCTGTTTAACTTAATTTCTGGTTTTATAATTTATAGTGAAGAAATCTAAGAGGTCTGGCTAAAACCCTTTTATTTTCTTGTGTGCAAATATTGACTAAAATAATTTTAACAATAAATCTAGTATTTTGACTTGACAGAATAAGCTGTGCATTTCTAATCTGGTCAGTAAGGGAAGGTCTAACACTGCAGTGAGACAGTGGGAGAGAGGAAAGCAACAATGTCCTATAAATGTGGAAGTACACCAGTTCTGCCCTTGCAGGAATGTGAAGTCCCGTGAACTTGACGGTATCTTTCACTGATGCCTGTGCCATTTTATGAAAATGTAATAAGTAATGTATGTTCCAATAGTCCATGATTTATTTTTATTTTTTTTTTATTCAGCTGCTTTGGGTGGTGTGAGGCGGTCCCATAAAATGCATCCAACTACACATTTCACTGCTTTACTTCATCAAGTACACAATCTAAAAAGGAATTGTTTATGGATTGCTAGTCTTCCTTTTGGTGTTCACTAGCTGAAAACAAGGTATCAGAAATATTCAACAGTGTACTATTTTTAGTAAACTGCTTCAATTCAAAAAGCTATGCTGGAACACTATAGCTTTTAAAAGCCCTTGAGATGTTGATTTCTTTACTGCTGGGATTGGCTCAAAAATAGAGCATGGGCTGTATGTTTTGCTAAAATAATGTGGGCAATTTACGTGATTGTGTCCATAAACTGTGCAGGCTCATTCTTAAAGAGAGCTTCTATTTATCTGGTTTTAGGAATGTTGCTTGTATTCCCAGGCATGGCTCCTTAGGGAAGGGAAAGTGTTGACTCCTCAGTGATGCCGTTTTTCACATTGAAGGGTTACACATTTTCAGGAGGATAATAAATGTGCCCAAAGTGACAGAGCTGACATGTAGAAATCTGGAAGTGTTTTTGAATAAGCTATTCACAGGGTACAGCCAGGTTTTCATTTGAATCTATAATATGTTAGTTTTAGACTGAGTCAGTTCTAATTCATTTTTATACAGATTATACCTTCCTAAGCTTAATTACCATTCTTATCCTAATACGTCCCTGAGGAGCAGCTATTTTACTGCAATTACTGAAAATGAAAAGAATAAAATTCTGTGACAGTAAACTAGGTTCCTCAACCATACTATATGCATTTTAGGGATCTGTTTTTTGCTGGCTTTCTTTTTCCTCTGGTGAATGAAAGACAGTTCCCATGTCATTATGAATTTAACAATCAAGCTCTTAGGAGTCAGAACCAAATTCTTTTCTGTTAATCTTATTGATGTAATTAAGAGAGGGATACTTTTGAATTCAACTAATTTATTTTTTATTGCAGTAGGCTGAGGATACTTTTCAAATACCAAACATTAAACAGTGTTTTCAATGTAGGTGCCATCGCTGGTTGTATCTTCTAAGAGTTGGTTTTGTTGGTTTTGTTGTTGGGTTTTTTTTAATATCTGGAGTAGAATTATTAAGTGAAATGGTGCATTCATTAAAGTAATTATTTTAAATATCTTCAATTAGTGTTAAGTGTCTGTGTGGAACGTACATCTGGAATGTAATTAGTAAATTAAATTGGGGCTGTACTGCATGACTACAGATTTTAATCCAAATATTTACATGATATTATCCAAGCTCCCAAAGCAAAATCAAAGTCGTAAGATCTGAGTTCCTGAACACAGGTAATAAGAAAGCTGATAAACTTCCAGAATAAATGATCTTAGCCTGACTGACCTAACTTTAAGGCTTGAGATACCAGTAAAACATAGGTGGTCCTTTAGATTGCAAATGAAAAATAGCAAACTTTTTTTAATGTATGTGTACATATATATTTTTAATGTATGTGTACATATATAATTTCAAATAGCTGTAGCAGGGAAGTGATCCTCTATTCAGGCTCTAGCCGTGTTCTTTTTCCATCCACGATTGTCAGTAAGCAGGATTTCTGAATGAGCTATACCTTTACTGCAACGAGTGAAGAAGGTTAAAAAAAAAAAAAAGTCATACACAATGGTGCAAAATGACCCCTTCCCTTCCAGTTCTCCAACTTCTTTCTCTTGATGCCAAACTTAAAAATAGCTGGTTATGAATTTTTATTTCCTGATATCAAATAACACCTTTGTATGGTGCGTATCTCAGCCCTGTGAGCGGGCAGGAGCCACAGCCATTTCGGTCTCTGCCTAGCAGCCCTTCTTATTAGTAGATTTTTGCATTCCCTATGTTTTCATTCATTTGGTGTACTGTCCTCAAAGGTACTTGAAGGTGGTGTTTAGGAGAGAACTGCTAGAATATCTTCTGGTGAAGGTTCCACTTGTAATAGGAAAATTCTCAGATAGGAGAAATCATTTGGTACAATTTACTGTATAAAACAGTTTTCAAAGGAAGACGTTACTTTTATTCAAAAATATTCTCTTCCAGAGTATGAGATGCTCAAGTCTAATTTCCAGCAAAGTTATTAACTGTATTAGTCTAGGTGATTTTGTAATTGCTTAAATGATAGAAATAGCTGATAAAATACATCTAGTCAGGCGATTCAGCATTTTTTAAAGTCCATACTTTTTTTTCTTATGAGATTTTATTATTAGCCTAGAAACACTGGATAATTCCTGTGGAGTAAAACTGGGAGTGTCTTGCCATGAAGTTTAGATTGGTGGGTACCCTGGGACACGGCTCTCTAAGTGATTGGTGGAGTCTTGAATATTTGAGTCTTGACGGAAGCTGGAAGGGCAGTGTGGTGAGCCTGAGCAAGGGGACAGCGAGTGCTCCCCTTGTCCAGAGACAAGGCTTGTCTTCTGGCGTGTAAAGGAGTGGGACCCAAGCCGGGCAGTTTAAGGAATGTGGAGGTAGCTGAGCGTGTGTGTTGGGGGAAAGGAAGAGGGCAGACCTCACCCAGGCCGGCGAGGCACGCTCTTTCCCTCAGGGTTTTCAGTTTGGTGCACGTTCAGAGCAGAGAGAGAAAACAGTTGCAAAGGTGCCGAGATAATATTCCCTGTTCACCCCAAATCAGGTCAGATTTGAGACATTTAAGGTAATTTCATAGAATTATTATTTCTCAGCTTTACCACATAGCAGGCAATGAAACGGCATTTTGTTTAGCTTTGGGATGACTACGTTCCCTCATTCATGAATGTTTTTCTAGGTTCTCATGTCCAGTTTCTAAAGACATGCATATTGCTTGTGCTTAGGATCCAGAGTTCAAAGCTGTAATTGAGAAGGCCCAGCTATCTGAGAATCATTGGGGAGGAGGAACTGCAAAGCACTTTGGATGAGAACTGGTCATTCACCGGTATCTTCTCCTCATTGCTGTCTCCTCATGTGCTACCTTGCCAGCCCATTCACCTGTGAAAATCATCTTCCCTAGCTGCACTCTGATAACGCTCCCAAGGCTAGAATTAGCATCAGAATAGTATGTGCTTTGTAATTTCTCATCCCATCTCACTTTTGTTTTCTGCCTCACTAAGGCAACCCCATGGTGTTACATTTTTAAGGTGTTCAGGAGACTAGGATCTAATAATTTGATGTGATTTAAATGCCAAAGGTATTTATGTCTTTTCAAAAATGTTGCTTTATCTCACGCTTACCACAACAGACTTGTGGCATTAATGGCAGAATCCAGGTCATCGTGTCTCGGTATCTGTTGAAAGTAGGACTTGAGCTTTGCATTCCCTGGGGTGCAGCCTTTCACTGGCTACAGTATGCTTGGTACAGCTGTGGGGGTGTAGGACACCTAGGGTAGGCTGCTGCTCCCCAGATTGTAGGATAGTCTAAAGTCATAATTATACCGAATGCGTGCCATGCAAAGAGCAGCTGCCCAGACCATAAAGGAGCCTCTTTTGCTAGATAACCATAGAGGTCACTGAGAGAAACCTTGAGAGAAATTACCCTTCTAGTCAAATAAGTTGATCTTGTTTGTGGATCCTGTCCCTATGAAGCTACACTTTTTAAAATACTTGGTGTCTATTCATGGTTATCTTCAACATTATATCGTTAAGTATCTCAATGGAATATTTAAACAGTAAAAAAGAATGCAGTTTGAAATTATTTACATTTGTATAAAGGCACTTATAATTTAACTTACATTGCTTTTTAACTAACCTGAATGTTGTATCAAACCACTGTTTTCGTATGTTAGAAGCTAAGTATAATTTATTGACTTAGACCGCCTCCAGCTATGACAGATGAATTCATGTGACATAAGTACCTTAAAAAGGAAAATAAAAAAGATGAAAACAATTGTATAGCTAATAGAAATAAAAATCAATATATAATAAAGGAAGAGGTATGTAGTATAAAAAGCACGATGTCAGCACAAATCAAGGACGTTGATGAAAACCTACGGATAGCTTCAGCATGTGGAATCAGCAGTTCTGTGACAGATAAGTAGCTCATACAACTCTTACAAGGCATTAAAAAGACACATTTGCAAAGGACTGTAAATCTGTAATATTTTATTAATACTTTCTAATATTAGACAAACAATGAATGTCTCAGCAGAAATTTCTCCTTATTATATCAGTGAATTTACGCTTAATTTTCCTTTTAGGAAAACTAAAATTAGGTTAGCAGTGAATAAAGTTACTGTTACCTATGGTCACAGATGAGGCTCCTGACTTGCATGCACTGATGAGACCTAGAGGCATGACAGAAGCATTACTAGCTGCATTTTCCATGGAGACTAGGTAGGTATGAGTCACCACAGGCATCGTGACATGAGGCCTGACATGAACTCAAAACGATTGAATCCAAAGAGATACCCATTACCTCAGGGCAGTGTGGCCACCAGGCACTACACGTGAAAACCAAATAAAGAAAAAAAAAACCCCAATACTTTATTGTAAACACTTCTCAAAACTAAAGCCCATTAAAAAGATCTGTCTGAATTTAATGAACAGGAATTATTTCTGGAATTTGGGAAAAAAGAAATCTGCATTTTTCTATAATCTATTTGCATTTCTCATTATACTTTCCTTTTCTTATTACTTGTTTATTATCCCCTATGGCACATCTAGACGTAAAACACACACCTTAAATTACACCTGAGTAATAGTAGTTGTCAGACTTAACTGTATTTCATCTGAAGTTTACGTCAAAACCTGAAGTGTGCTTATACAAATAGAATGGGAGTAAGAATTTATAAATAAGTGATATTTGAGAACATACTCGGTTTGGAACTTTATCTTAAATTAATTTCATGAACACTGCATGCTTCATTCTTTCCAGTTCCTCTTTGGGACACATGACTTCTACTTGCATCTTGAGTTATTATGGGGAGGCATATCTTAAAGATTTCCAGAAGCTGGCATTCTGGTGCAGTGTTGGATTTGGGATTATAACCTTATTCTCTGCTGGCTTGGGGAAATGTGTATATCCATTTTAATAAAGATATAAAAAAAGTGTTCTGTATATATTGATCATCTTTTCCCCGTACTGTCTCGGAAACGCAAGGGAAGCTATTGCTGATTTGCAGACGCTTTCAGCACTGGTTCCACACAGCTTTTGCAATATGATTAGTCCCACTAGCTGTGCATAGCTGAGAGGAAACCACACATATGTGTTGTGGTAATGGGAGGGAAGCCATGAAGACAAAATCCCATTTCAATCCCAACCCTTGACTAGTCCCTGAAGAATCAAAAAGGAAGCCACAGCTCTGGGTCAGGGATTCTAATGTTGTTTATGTCAAGGCAACCCAACAGTTATATAGCTGTAGGGAGAGAGAGATGTAGAGTATGAAAGTAATGTGCAGTGCACAGCAAGTTTGTGACCTTTCAGCCACAGAGCTTTAAGTGTTCTCTACGTAGTCCATCACCAAACACGCAGGTAGAATTCTAGGTGACATGCCCACAGTATCTTTTTCATTACATTTTCAGCTTACATTTTATATTGTGAATCCTCATAATGAACAGCAATGTGTTTAAACATAAAATGCAAATTAAAGGCGATTTCTCTCTCCTGCCTGGAACTGGGTGATTTGCATGGCTCTTTCCTTTTAGAGCAGAATTTGTTTTCAGGAGGACCAAGTTCCATTTGTGCCTTTACAGACTGAAAGCCATAAAGGAAAGGAATGCACATCAGATGTTTGTGTCAAGGTGAGGGCTTTTTTTGTGTCAGTACTCAGCAATTAATAGTGAAGCATTTAAGTAGTTAGGAAGCATAGCGGTTTCCGGAGCAAGCATGTCCTTAAAAATAAACGATCTGTGGCAAGTCAGCCAGAGAGAGATTCTAAAGGGAATCGTGAATAGAGATCCATAAGGAAGACTTTTTAAATGATGGAAATAATTATTGCACTTTAAATTACTACAACTACTTATTTTGCAAGCATGAAATACAATCTTCCTCCAAAACTGGTGGATTTGTTTCAATTAAGACAAGTATAAACCTAGTAGTATTTTAGTGTTTTAAGATTAAGACAGATTAATACATGTATATCAAAGTTGAGGTTTTTCTGGTTTGTTTTGCTTTTCTTTTTACTGGCCTAAAACATTGTGTACAGGCTTTTTCTTACTATGTTAAAAGCTTTGCAACTGTTATAAAGATTTTTTTTAATCAAAAGCATTTAAATAGAAATTTCAGCAACTCTTTGACTAGCATAATAATATTATCTTTTACTGGATTATTGAAATATAAAGGAAGATTGATATTGCAGTAATAGAAAAAATAATACACAAGGAGTAGAACTCATTCTAACATGGGATGATAAGAGTCTGTTCTGTCCTGGAATTGTGAATAACATTAAGAAATGCTGAGAATGGAATTTCAAAAGTGCGGTTGAAGTAATACAGTATTTATGATGATAAAGAATGTACCATTGGCTTCCCACATAATCCCTTGAGGCTCGTTGGCTGCATAATTAACGTAGGTATAAATTAGATTTCAGTTAAATCAGATGACAATTTCTTTTTTTTTAGAAAAAAGACAAAGACTATCAAAAGACAAGTACCAGAAAGTAACATATGACTACCTTTTTTTTGCCTATATATAAATGACACGCTATCATGTGTTGAAGGGGCAAAAATGGTAGTGGACTAAAGCTGCTTCTGTGTGGCTGATGGCTAAAAGCAGGAGATTGCTGACTGTGATAAAGAGTGATTGCTGCAGTCACTGATGAAGAGGTTTGAATATTGCACTGATTGATTGTTTGCCCCCATGAACATGTGCCATCCCATTAGAAAGCCTAATCATCAAAGTCAAAAGTCGCTAACTTAACTGGAATATAACTTTGATAAGTGGACTTACTAGTTAAAGTTTACTGTGCAGTAAGCTTTGTGTGCAGCCTATATATGGCCTTAAAAATTCCTTTTTAGGACTGGTATTATTGGCACCAAACCATCAATATGTCAGCTCATTATGTATTGCCTCCTCATCTGCCTGAGCTGTTATCATGTCACCACTGTCCCATTAAACATGTCTGTTAACTGGTGTGGGCCAGAAATGACATTGGTAACGTAGGCAGGGGTTTAGAGGCAGAAGTAGGATACTTTGAAATGAAATACAGTTACTAAATATTGGCTATTTTAGGCTTTTGGCTGCTTTCCCGGTATTATTGACAGTTGCCTTCATTTTCCTAAGAAAGAGACCCCGTCTCTTTCAAAGATTCCCGTTGAAAACAATGGGAATTTTGGCACTGCCTTAAGTATAGCCCGGAGCTCCTTCTCGATGCCTGACACTTAAGTGAATGTAAGGGAGTGTAATCTTGAATAGAAATGTTTAGCCTAAAAGTTTAAGAATGCTGTTCATTTGTGAGGTCTAAGTCTACTAGTTTCTCCATGAGAAGCTGCTTGGGATATGTGCCCATATGGAATAACCTCCTTGCAACATAACAGGTATTAAATGAGGTGGTACTTTGTGGCTCATTGAGAAAAAACTCAAATTTTCTGTGGTGTTCAAATAAACCATGGCTGCATAGAAAATTAGTTGTTTTTACCTGGTGGAGCCTGAGACAGATGCTTTTATAAACTTTAATGCAGGCTGGTAATTTGTCTATGTGAAATGAATAAAAATGCAAGATTGTATTTTCATTTCTCACTATAATAAGCAATTATTGACTCCCCTGTCCTTGGCATAGTGTAAAGATTTATTAGCATCCGAAATTAATATTGATCGAAACTAAGATGGTGGGTCAATGAATATTAAATAAAGGTATTTTCATCTTCCCAAGGTTAAACTAAGATTTCACTCTGTGAATTCTGTCATCAAGATTTTGCCTCAGGTTTCAGATATGCTGAAAATGTAATTGCAGGTGCAGGACTCTAAATCTAGATGTGTTTTCATATGCAACATTGTTTCAAACAGGTTTAAGACAGGTGGAAATGATTATCAAAATCATGCAAGCTGTTTAAAAAAAAAAAAAAAACGGGGGTGGGGGCGTAGACTGAAACAATACTGTACATAACAGGTTTGCCTACACTGCTGTATCATACCCTGGCCCTGACTGACATGATGGCAGATGCCATGATGGTGGATTATCTAATCACGATATTTATATGCCAGGGGTCCTCAAACTACAGCCTGCGGGCTGGATACGGCCCCCCAGGGTCCTCAATCTGGCCTCCCAGCATTTACAGAACCCCCCCGCCGGGGGTTGGGGGGAAAACCAAGCAAACTGCCTGCCACTTCATCTGCACCGCCCCCCTGGTTAAAAAGCTTGAGGACCCCTGTAATGTGTACCATGGCCCTATAGAGCCTATCGAGTCTGCATCACCTTGAGGAGACAAGGAAGTCTTTGCTGAACTGGGAAGCTCTCCATTGCCATTGCCTCCGCAGATCATGGTTTCTCCTATTTACCTATTCTTAAGACTGCCTCTATCAACTTGTTTTATTCTTTGGTTCTAGCCTTTTTCCCTGCAAATTATAAACGTGGCTTCTATTAATGGTCACCGTCCCTGACCTGAATCTTTCACTTTAGTGTAGATTAACAAAGCATCTTTCTGAAATACACATTTTTTTCTTTATTTTTTAAAGATAATTTGAGTTTTAATTTGAAATACATGGTTTGAAGTTTTTACTGGTATAAAATACCTTCACTGGGATGCACATGAGAATCTCTTTGGTCTGATGTTTTGAAGCGTTAGTTGTGAACTTAGACAAGCTGTCAAGACTTGCCTCTTATAACCGTTTGTTTACAGCTTCTCCTCCATTACTGAATTTAGCGACTGAAGAAGAGAATATGGACATTTTCTTGAGTGTCAAAAAGATAAACAAAAGTCTGCTGCTTAAAATAGTGATCTTCAATGAAAATTTAACTCAGTTCTTAGACCTAAAGAATGTCTTTTAAAGTGTCTTTGCGTTGCCATTATGTGAACAAAGAACTATTTTAATTTTTTATTTCCACAATAATTTTTTTGGCCTTATGATTGACTACAAAGCTAGACCATTGATGATGTGCAGCCAGTCCATGGACTAAGATAGCTGTTTAAATATTTCCTACATAAAATGTGATGGGGGCAAAATAAAATTGTATGGTTGGTCAAGATACAACTCTAAAAAGATAAAATTGTGCTGTCAGTTAAGACACTGGATTTGTCTCCCACTTACTGTGCTGTCAGTTAAGACACGGGATTTGTCTCCCACTTCTGCTGTTAACAGAAGAATGAGCAGGTTTTGGTTTTGTTCTTACCTTTTTCTGTCTCTTTTTCCTGTATTTCTTTGTCTTAACTGTCTAGATGTAGAGATCTCTTGCTGAGTCCTCAGTACTGAGGAATGTATAATACTACAAGCAAAGGAAAATTAAGTCTGTATTTAGATGAGTGTATTCATTAGAGCAGATAGCTTCAGACCAATGCCTGAGAGTTTAAAGATGAAATCCAAAGGACAAGGAGTGAGGCTGCTGCCCTACATACCACTTTGCAGTGGGTGCTGGATATACTTAAAGGACAAGGACCAGAAGTCGACATGAAAGTTTCATGGTGGGAATGGGAAACAATGTGTTAGAAGCAGGCATATAACACAGTTTTATATTACCATTAATGCCAGGTCCCATTCCAGTTTCCTGGGATCTGTTGTCACCCATGTGAGGCCTGGGATTTTAAGAGTGGGGTGAAAGGAAAGGAGCATGGAGTCTGTCCTTCCCCCCTACTTCACTGCTCCTATGGCCCGTCTTCGGTCCTTCAGTACCTGCAATAGAACCAGCCCACTAAGAAGAGGTGAGGTTGGGAGAAGATGATGTCCAACGACCAGGAAGTTTTTTCCATCTCCTTCTGGTTACATTGCATCATCTTATTCACAGCGCTCCCCTGATCTATGCCAAAGCTGTCTCCTCTGGGCAAAGAGAAAGGTCACTGACTCCACAAAGCTGTCTTTCTGCGCTCCCTTCTTTAGCATCCCCTGAAGTTAGGGAAGGGAGTAGGCTTTCCCTGGCAGACACACCTTGCCTATTTTTCCTGGTGCTCAGAAGTTATTGAAGAAATAACTTCTTGGGGACAATAATCAACACATTTATTCTGCCCCATTGCAGGCTGAGGCTGTTCCTCCAAAATGAAATGCAAGGCAAAAATTAATTTTGAAAATAGCCGATGGCAATAGCTTGCCCTATGTACCAACTAGAAAATAGGGAGGGCTTATAAGGCTGAGCCACCCTCCTGTTCTTGGACTGATTTTTTTGAAGCAAAGCAATTACATGCGGTCACATGTATTAGGTTAATTTAAAACACAATTTTGCCCTTGTAACATGATGACTTAAGAGATGTATTTTTCTCAAAGTTACTAATTCAATGAGAATTCTCTATTTCAATGTCATGTCTGAAAATTCAAGTACCAAAACTGAGTGCAAACACATGGGTTTGAGATGACAGATTTGCCTTTAATGCTCAACTTCTGTCAAGAAAGTCCCTGATTTGTATTCATTTCCTGTTTCCTTTCTTCATTCTGCATTTGGGTAAAAGCTTGAAAAGTCCCTTATTCTCACTGACTTTCTTATCTTAATTTCTCTTTGATCCTTTTTTTTTTTTTAGTTCCTTTTTCCTTTTAACCTTTCTTACGCTGTACATGTTGTCTAAAGCTGTTATTCTCTCCAAAAATCCCTTCTCATTCCTCAAGATAATTTCTGTCCTTGAATAAAACTTTCAAAGTAGCTTGTCCCATATTCAGAAGCTATAATTACTTAGAAGCCTTTTCTCTTTGAGAATCATTGAACTAAATATTAATTTAATAATTTCAAGTGATTTATGTTCTAAACTCACTTTTGTAATCTTTAAAATTTTGCCACCTTTTAATTTTTCATAGTTGTATCTAGTTCTTTCTCTTTCTCCCTTCCTCACTCACCCACCTTTTTTTTTTTTTCCTTTACTACAACGTCTTCTGTTTTTTTCATGTCCATTTTCTCAATTTGTCTGTCATGTTAATTCCCAGGTTTTTTTGTATCTGTGTCCTCTATGGTTTGGGGTTATTTTTTTTTATCCAATGGTGTATTCGGCTTGCTTCCCCAACCCCCCACCCCCCTTTTACAATCCATCACACTTCCTCCATCACTTTTTCCTAACTTTCATCTGGTCTTTCCTTTCAAGTGTGTGCAAGAGCCATGGTGTTATCTCAACAAAGGGAAGAAAAAAAGTCTGTACGTCAGCCAAATATAGTGTTCTATTCAGCTTCTCTTATTCTTTTCATAAGACAACCTCTTCATATCAGTTTTCCAGCTCATATTTTTAAAATGCATGCTACACAAATGTCTCTTAAGGGAGATTTTTCGAACCTCTGCAAGGTAAGTTGACAGCCTCAGAAGGGAAAATTTTAATACCTTCATTAAGCATGGCTACAAGGCAAAGATTCTCTTCCATCTCCAGCCAATTCCCAAAGCACTTTCTTTCCTAAGTTATTCTTTCTACAAAATGGTATGAAGTTATGAGTCTTTTTTGCATTTACGGTAGCCTGCTACACTATAAATTATAGTCTGAGATTTTTAACCTCTTGGTTCCTTCTACAGATACTTTATTTAACAACTTTTATAACTGAAAAAACTGAACTGAGTAATATGCAGTAAAATTTGACATCCCTAAAACCACACCAATGTACAAAATTCATGATGTGGGTGTTTCCTATGGAAAGAAAATGTTGGATCTATTTAAGCCAAAGCATTACAAGGAAGTAGTATAAATACAAACTAGGTTAAGAGATTATTCATCCTTAATCAACTAATGCCTTTAACTTTCAAAAGAATTGAAAATTAAGTCTACACATGTTTTTTCTTCGTATGACTAAACAGTATGTTATATTAATATATGTTAGCATGAGATACTGCTTTAAATTTTTAAGAGGTTACACCTCTTCTAGTATTTTACATGTCTATTGGTTCCGTCTTGCCATTTCTAATAGGCACCAATATTTCTTAAATTAGGCCAAGACAGTAGTTTTGTTAGAAATGTGATAAAATTGACCTGATTAAGTTATGAATTGTGAATTATTTGTGGGTGAAAGATCTGAGTATGAGGGAGATTTTGAACATAAAAGATAAAGTGTATTCTAGCAAAGGTATGCTTCCATGGAACAAGTTCTTCAGATGAAAGTTGGGTAAGGCTGGATCCCAGCTGTGAGTCTTTGATCATCTGTTATATTAGATGGTTAGATGGATAAAGCAAGAGTGGAGCTTCTTAGAAAATAACTAAAATGCAAGTAGATGTAAGGATTGTTTCCTTATATGCATATGCTTCTGTATAGACCTGCTCATACTTGATGTTTTAGGTGTAATGAATAGATTGCTTAATTACTTCTACTTTAACATGACTTGGGTGTCAAGAATAGTTTCAGATTAACTGACAAGCTAGAGGTATGATATGACAAGTCTTAAAATCAAGGACCTGGAAAATTCTTCTATTCTGGTATCAGCAGCTTAAGATACAAGCCTACAATGGGAGCAAGCCTCCTTCTCACGTGGTTTTAAGAGAGCTTTAAGCTGGTAAAGCAAACCACTGGTGGGGAAGAGGACTTTGTTCTAGCTCATCAGTTTGCTCTTCAACACATGACTGCAAAAGCAAGGACAGCCTCCAGATCCTCTTTCAAGGATGTAGCTACTAAATTGGTATGCGTTACTCCTGAGTTACTGATACTTATTGAGACGTTATTTACTTACATATCATTTAAGATCTCATCAATTACTGAATGGATAAGATGAATTACTGTATGTCAGTTTTATTTCTAAAGTAGTGCAATCAGATAGGATTTCGGTAAGCCTCTTAATATACAACTTCATATGCATAAACTTAAAACTTGAGTTTATAACACTTAATGCAATTGCAGCTGTTAAAAATCCTACATTTGTCACTATTTTAATTTCCTGTCAGAATTAAAGAAGGTGCTTATATTTTCCATAAAAAGGAAAAGATAGAAAAGAGAATTAAAAAAATGTTACTCTATTTTTTTTATAATTTTTAAAATACTATTTTACTCTATGCATGTAAAATTTTATTTCTTTATGTATCAATACATGATAGTAATAGTAACAGCACACTTTTATTGCTATTGTGTCAAAATATTACAAAATGTTCTCTTCTATTTTTATTTTAGTACATTTTTTTTTAATCATTGTGGACAGCTACTGCTAAAATATCCCTCTTTTCCTTCAAAATGTCTCTTGGTCTGAAAACAACTTCGCAGAACTTTCTTATATAGTTATGTATATACAATTGAAGTGTAAGCATGCACAGCATGATTGGAAATAAACATACAGTAATACTTTTTTTTTAACGGTAAAAAAGGTAAAGTGCAGTACAAAATTGTAAAATCCTTAATTTTCTAAAGGAAAACCTTTACATTAATACACATTTCCCCATGGGAATTTTCTTGAAAAGTAAGCTGCTTTCCAACAAGTCCTGTTTTAAACAAAATAAATTCTATCCCTCTTCCTTCCTCTTTCTCCCTTCACCTCCCACAAAAGTGAAGAACTTTGCAGTAGCACAGCACATAAATAAGCTCTAAATCAAAGATCCCAGATGGTAATTATAAACCCATCTCCTAATGAAAAACAAAATAGGATGATGTGGAACTGCATCAATATGCAGCTACAGCATTATACTCTGTGCAGTGTAACAGGAGTGGCGATACTGAACTAGAGAAGAGTACTGAACGTAGTTTATGTGTGTTACAGCTTTATTTCAAGTTCTACTTAAAATTCAGAGTTACTTCTCGGGTGTTACACATCACAGCCTCTGCTCTATGAACTGTTGCATTTCTGTACATGTTACACCCACGCTCCCAGGTTCTCTGAGTGCTGCAGCTGCACAGTCAACACAAAGCACTACAATTACAATCAGTTTTATTTCTCCTGAATTTAGTTTCTAGAAAAAAATCATCATGTACTGTCCTTCCTTGCTTCCTCAGAGAACATGTGCACTTTGAAGAAGTGGTTCTTTTAACATCACATTTTTTCTCATTATTTCTTCTGTGCTGAGTTTGTGACTGTTGGGCGTGTACCTTTTTTTATACCATCCAGGTTCTTCTGGCTATTTAGAAATTATTTTCCTAGACCCTTTTTTTATATGATCAGAATATTATTAACTTCCCTTCATCCATATTTGCAAAACATTTGTTTGCAATACAAGTTAGAAGTAAACATTTCCAGACATTCAGTATACAGCTTGTAATATCTGTAAAAATTAAGCTGACAGAAGTTTCCTTCGCCCTATTCTGGTTCTTCCTCAAAGCATGGAATGCCATCGGTAATCAGTGATTTGTTTAAGTATTATGAGTGATTTGAGGGAAAGTTTTAGGTTGTTTTGGGTTTGGGTTTTTTGTTGTTATTGGGGGGGAGTGTGTGTGCTTGTTTTAAAGATCTGGCTTTTAAGGAAAGAAATTGAAAACAAAATCCAGAGATCTTAAATCCCAGGGTGTAGAATCACATTGACACTCTTAGAGGTTATTATGAACCTGCAAAGCTTTCAGTCTGCAGCTATATCCAGTGTGAAAACCTTTTGCCTGAATCATAAAAGGTATAAACAATTGCTAGCTGGGCCTTAGGGAAAGAATCAGCTGCAACATCACCCAGCATTAGCAATGGATGTGATAATCTTCACCAACAATTAGAAAAAAAATAGAAAAATTTCTGAGTCTCCTAAGTGTGCTCTCAGTTGTGCCTTTTAGCAGTCATTTACATGGTTTCTTTGCATGGTGAGGTAAGTTCTTCTCTTTCAACTGTTTTTGGCTTCCTACTTCTTAAGAACTTTGACTGTTCTCTTCATCCTGTATTGTGAGGTATGGTGAACTGGAAAGCCTGGATTTTTCTTGTTGCTTGTACAGCATTTTTCATTGTGGTGTTGTATGACTCCTGTTTATTCATCTCTTCTGAAGACAAGCACATACCCTTGGCCCTACCTTTTACTCTAATTTCTTTGCTGGACAGGTTTTAAAGTAAAAGTGTTACCTACATTTTCTACACGCTTATCTGACATCTTGCAAGTGAAACTGTTTCCCTGTACTTAAAAGCTTAACAGTTGAAAAACAAAATATGCTGCAGGAGTATGTGTCTTCTAGTATGAAACTGTTGTTCCAGATCACAGAAACAGATGCTGCTGAGTTTGTTATTCAATTGTAGCAACAAGAGGACAGAGTTGTGTGTACCATAGTGCTATAGCTCAGTTGGGTAGTCCAGCTGGTTCTGCTGACTTGTGTGTGTGATGCTTCCAAAGAGAACTCAGCAGATGAAGAAAGTGGGGTTTTGTATGGTGCATGCTTCTTATAGGGATAGAAATATGATTTCATCCAATTTCCTAGGAGGAGTTGCATTTGAAGCCTGTTTATCTTAATAAAATAATTTGGAAAAGACAATTTTGTTTAAAACAGACATTTTGGAATTCTCCTTTTCTGGTGACTTAGTAAAATGTCAAATTATTTTAATAGCTTCTAAAAAGAAAGACTGCTGAAGGAGAAGTAGTCAGGGGGTTGTTTGTTTGGGGTTTTTGTTTGGGGAATTTTTGTTTCTTTGTTTTGGGTTGGGTTTTTTTATTATATATATTTTTAAAATTATTATTCCAAAGACACTGTATACATTATTTGTCTGGCTCTAATAGCAGCTTAAAATCAAAACAGTATCATAACTCTTTACTATCAGAGGAAAATTTGGGGTTTTGTTGTGTAAGTCCCACTGGGGTAAAAGGATCTGATCATGTAAAGATTTCTAGGAGTGCAGCACATTCCCAAATGCAATGTGTACACCTGACTCTACATATGTGTTGCTAAGAGAAGTGTATTTGTTCAATGAACACGGCTTTCCAGTCTTTATGCCCCATTACTGGTTTCACTTGCATCTGGTGCACAAATTGTGTTCTTTTTTTACTGATTTCATGCTTTTACCTTTTGCTTGAGGAGCATGTCATAAGGCTTACAGAAGATCCAGGGTGGCTTGTGAGCATTGTAGTACAAAGGACTGAAAACTTTTTCTTTCTTTCCATATGGAATTCAGTGTTGAAATTGAAGCATTTAAGAACAGTTGTTGAAAAGCTTCTGTTGTGAGCACAACTTGAAAAGAAAACAATACCATAGCAAGCCACTTGTTCTTTTATTGCTTCTCCCTGTGCAACCTGCTTTTAGCTGTTTATTTAATGCTGATTAAACAGACTCCTTTCGTTAACTGCACTTCCTTAGATAGTTTCTTCTGCAAACATGGCAAGTGCCAAAAATAGTCATCTTTTGAGCTTTGTTCAACCTGAACTTTTGCTAAGCCATTCCCATGTACTCTGTAAATAATATTGTGATTTTATTAACCTAATCATCCTAGCACAAAAGGAGGATATTTGACAAAGAGAAAAGCGCATTTGATAATACAGCCTGGAGAACTATAAGCAGCTGGTTAGTGTAATACAGAAAAATAAAAAATACTAAATTATAAAATAAAGAGATGTATAATTTTCAGGCCACCCTACTTTTCGTGCTTTGCATTACCTTCCATCCTTTACTGAAGTTTAGAAAGTATTTCTAGCTTTTGGGTTTTTTTCAGGAGAGTGTTTTCTGTCATTCAAGGTAATGTTATTTGTATGTTTTGTTATTCAGGATAGTAGAACGCTATGGCATGTGCTATGTAGTGCTGGGCAGGAGCCCAGCCGCCCCCAGCGGGAGTTATTTCAGTTCTGACAGGGAAACTTAATTAGCTAGCTATGAGCTGTGTCTTTTAGAGCCTCTCAGGTGCTTTTCTGCTATGCTCCTCCTTTTGACAGGTTTGCTCACTGTGGCACGATGCTTCCCTGGCCCTGCCTGATGCAATACAGGACCACAGTGCCAGGCATCCCCTTGTCCCTCCAGTGCGAACGTGCCCTCGCTGCCGAGACTGGCCAAGCCAGGTTCTGCGCACCCAGCACCAGGGGCAGAGATGGCTCCTGAATCAATTCAAGGCATTTTGGTGCTGGCGCTGCCCTGCTGCCACAGGGTGTTCCGTGAGTTTGTCTGAGTGTACCAGGTGAGGGTGGCTGTCACACACAGCTGGGCTTGGGATATATAAGGATGACCTGAGGCAGACATGAGTGTCTGAAACCACGGTATAGTTATCTAATAAACAATGTACCTCCCCACTGGGTCAGAATCAACCACCATTCTAATGGGCAATGAGTAGTTTATAGCTATTATATATTCGTTCTCGTTTAATATTACTTTGCCTTGTGTACTCCCACCACTGTGGCTGTAGATTTTAGGACAGAGTAATTTGGGAAGGAAAACAGTGTTACTTAGCATCTGAATTCCTTCCAGTCCTAGCAAATGCTGACCTTGATCCAGCCAGTTGTTTAAATATGTGCTGGTCCAGTGGTTCTCCTTTCCTGTTCATTAGACGTTCCCAAGCTCAAAATTAAAGAAAACAATGCAGTTCATTATTTTATTGTTGCCTGCCTCACACTTTAATTTTCATCACTGGCAGAAAGAAACCCCACACTTTTACTCTATGTATTCTCATTGCTGAAGACCTGCGTTCACATCTTTTTGCAGTGAATCAAAGCATGGAAATTTTTGTTCCACACTGACGCTTGAATACTTGTACAAGAATACATATAAGGTTTTGATCACCTCTTTATTAGATTAGATATGGATCAATTAATACTTACCTACTCAACTCACCTCTAACTAATCACTTGGATTTTTACAGCAAAAGTAGAGGTTGATATAAGGGCAAACCTAGAGTTTGTGTTAGCATTCATTATTCTTCAGAGCCAAGTTAGTTGTATGTCTTGTTTATATTCACTAGGCCTGCCAGAAGCCAGGTATTACGTGGTCCAGAGAAACAGCGTAAGGATAGCTGGCCAACCTTAAGCATTTTAAACAAGTGTTTGCCACCTTACTTTCCTATTTTATATATTAAAAAAATAGAAACTCTTAAACTGTGTCTGGATATAAAATTAGTGTGCACTTCCTGCCATGTTTCTGTTGTTATTATAGTCTCACATTCACCACTAACTATACATAGTGGAGATAGCACTATGTATTCTAATATATATAATATTCTGATATATAGGTATTTAAATCTAGCAATAGTAATGTACCTCTACTTTCCTATATATGCAAAGAAAGTATTTCTTAACTAGTCTTCTGGATAAAAGGGCTCAATACTGTTGCATCTACAGTTTACCTGGTTTATTTCAAAGTGAATGAGATTTATTTCAGGATTTTCAGGTCTAAATTTTCAAAAAAATCCTATATTTCAGTTTCTTCATTGCTTAAAAAAAAAGACCAAACTGAGTCAACACATCAGTAAATCAAAGTGAAACTGTCCTTTATAATAGTGTTTTGTGTAAGGGAGTTTTTAGGCTTGTGTTAGTTGAGCAAACTCAAAGTTAGTGTCTATAGGTCAATGTATTCTTGAAGTCATACTGAAATGCATCCAATGGAAACTCAAACATGTCCAAGAATCACTGATCCATTGTTTTATTTATTGTCCTGGTTCCATACTACAGTAAACAAGAGCTGCTCAACTGTTTTGTATTTCTAGTAGTTTTTAGAGCAACAAATACTAGATTCTTAAAAATTGTATGCAAGAAACTTCACAGGTAATAGGTCAAATAAGGTGGCTGAAATCAGTAGACAGACTGCATAGCTTTACATTTTACTTAGCCATTCAAACAGAGATATAGTTGAGAAGAAATAAGGAGTTTGAAAAATTAATAAAATGCTCAGTTGGTTTGAATCTCCTGTCAAGATCAGTAACAGATTAACTTTTATAAAAATAATCTTTAAGATGATCTGGAATTATTTAAAACTGGCAGTACATTCTATTATCAAGCTATCTAGGGGAGAATAAATACTATTATTAAGTCATTAATGGTAATGAATAAAGCAGTTAATAAAAACTTAACTGCATATGTTTTTCTTACAGCCTCTCAATTAATCTATTTTCAAAAATTACCTTATTAGACAAGTCCTGACTGAGGGTAAATTGCATTTTAGAAATGGGTTTTACTTATATGAATGAGAAAGTTGGCATATAGCTTGCCATCAGTGCATCACTAGTATTTAAAAGCAAACTGCAAGGCTTCTGCCCTTATTTTTCACTTTCTTCCCACTCTCTCTTTTTTCCTCATCATAGTTCTGTTTGCGTGCCTCTGTCTCATTGGAGAAGCTCGAGGCTGTGTGTATGGAACAGCTTGTCCATGCTGAAGTGTCAGTCCAAGTGGTTATCTAGTACTAGCATTCTCAAAAGTCAAAAAAAATCCATCAGCAGAGTGAGCTGTGGGAGCAGAAACTTTAGGAATGAGGGTGATCTAAGACTGGGATGCTTTAGGAATGGAGTAGGGGATGAGGAGGAGATGTGGTGCCCAGGGCTGGACATGGGACGTTTTAGGTATGAGGAGTGGCAGAGCTCAGCAGAGGGGAGGGTGGGTTTGTGGCTCCCTTGCTGGATATTTTAGGTCCATCTGTTCAGTCTAACTATGGAGTTGCTGTGGGACCATGGTAAATCACTTCTGTTCCTCATCTGCAAGGTGAGGAATGACAGCATTTCTGTGATGAGTGAATATATCCCAGATATAAAACAATGTGAAAGAGACAAGCAATATTATTTTGTCTGGGGATTTAAGATGGAAAGAAGGAACTTCTGGAACAGATCTGAGGAAGGTTAGCCACAAAGACCAAAATTAGGAGGGGCCTCACTCATTTGCCAACCTATTAACCCTATGATACTCAAAAAGTGTTCCATAGTACAGTACAAAATATCTTCCTACTGCTGAAGAAGTATGCTTGATGGTTGAAATTAAATTCATTGAGAATTATGCTGATATTCTAGATAAAGAGGAGCACTTCTTGCTGGTATATTCACAAAGCTGCTTGGGAGACGTAGTTTGTCTCATTTTAATTCTTTAACAAAACTTTAGAAGACACTGAAAAATTGAAGGGAAGTCTTTAGTTCTGTGATTTCATATTTTTCTTTAAGTTCTGGAGAACTCTTATTTAATCTGTTCTTAGTGTAAAGTAAAATGTAGTATTTCCATTCCAATTACCATATTTTTCTAGCACTGTACAAAAGTATATAAACAGACATGCTCTTATTCTAAAGAGCTCTGAACAGACTGTTGAATGTTCCCCTCCCATTTTACTTGTCTGATTTATAGCTAGAGTTGGCAGCAATGTCTATAGCTAGAGTTTCTTAACACTTGCTGTTACCACGTCTGTTTTCAATTGCTTATACTTTTGCCAGCTTCAGCTGCTTCCCAGTGTTTTTAGCCCTTTTGGCTTGGCCAGTGGTTTTGAGCTTTTATGATACTGGTGAGTTACTTCTGAAGTTTTATGGACCTCATCCTGAGCTGATCTAAATTTGTGTAACTTGAACACTGGGCTTAGCTATACTTTCCTGGATATAATGCTACAAAAAGAAGCCCAGCTGGTTTTATTTATTTTTTATAGAGTTGTGATGTGAATAAGAATGAGACAGACAGTAAGGAAAATAGGAGGAAGTTAGGCTGGAAACTCTACAGTCATGACATGTAGTAACTTCTTTCTATTATTCTGCCTTTTCATGTTGCACAAGCATGTGGCTTCCATTTGACTGTAGCCAGCTCTGCCCTTCATCAGGCTCAAATTTCTTGCTATTGCAAAAGCAAGCTTGAAGGGGTTATCCTAAAGGAAGAAAACTTCAGTAAGTAATCCAGTGCATTTTTCGTTGAATTCCTACACAGAGGAGTTAGTAGAAAGAGTTGCCTGCTTTATTCAAGCAGTCTTGCATTTGTGACCCCACAAGACTGAGCTCCCGTGTTTGCTACAGAAGTGGATGCTCTGGGATACCCGGTTTTCTGCCATTTATGTGCCATAACGCAGTGTCCATAGTAGGAGGTTCCCCTTCAGCATGGGTGCCAGAGTGTGCTCACTTGGTGACAGATGCTACAGTCAGAACAAGTCTGATCCAGCAAAGTGGGTTGCTCCGCTTCCAGTTACTGCAGTAAAACTGCACACATAAAAACCTTTGCATACATAGTGCTCTGATGGCTATTGTGAGGTTTTTCTTAGTTTTATGAATAGAGAATGATAATTTAGTCAGAATTTTGAGTCCTGCAGCAATGTTTTAGTGTAACAAAGTGTACACAGTTAGCGTACTTATTGCTAGTTCCTCTCTGACAGAACAATTTTTCTGCCGATCTGATCCACATTTTGGGTACCGGACTCAATTTATGCTAAGCTGGCTGCGATTAAAAATAAGGTCAGGTGTCTTGCACAAAGATAACTAGTTTGTTCAAGAGCATGAAACTCTTCTGAGTCAACATCTTCCTTTTAATGCAGGTTTCCATAGAGCCTGTGCCTTTATTACATTTTTTTATCAAGAAATCAATTTCTGAGAAATAAAAGATTTTCACTAAAAGTTGTATGCTTACCTTCAACATCTTCATTTTTTCTGCCTAGCAATTTTAGTTCTTTTTTGGGGGAGTAAGCCATTTAAATATCTGATAGATGACTGTAGATGAGTGGTATCAGGGAAAAAACACTTTAACCAAATTGGTTTTTTTAGTGAAAAATTATTTAAGAGGAATATCTTAATACATGTTTGTGAATTTTAATTTACAAATCCCTCAGGCTCTATGCTTGGGCCATATGTTTTGGTTTCTGTGACTCAGTTTCACTATCTAGTCATTTACTTGATAATTAAGTATGCCCCTTAATATGTGAATAATTTACTATTCAGGTTTTTAACCCTTTATTGCAAATATATGGGTTTTCACTGACTATTACTCTGATTTGTATTTTGTATGGCATTGAAAAGCGTTGTGGGTTGTTTTTTTTTTTTTTAAATGAATGGCCAGCACCTACTTCTGTTTATTTTGTCTTGCAATTTCAGCTTTTGGACTTCATCCTGTTTTCTTATCTTTTAGTTACCTCAGAAGAGCAGTCTTTGCTATTCTGAGTCTGTGCTTACTCTATTTCAGGCATATATGGGTTAAAGCAAAAAAAGTCTCTGTATAGTATTAATGTATTTATTTTATTTCCAGTACTTCACTGAAGGTGTCAGTATTTTCAAGGAGACTTCAGTGCTGCTGAAAATGTCAGTCTTCTGTAGCCAGTACTAAGGCTAAAATACACGTGCAACAAGTTAAAGAAGATACTTAATTAAATCCATAATTAAGGTTCAGTTTACTTATCTGAACCATTAGAAGGACACGTATAGTTAGTAATGAAACCCAATTGTTGCATTTCTCTTTAAAAGAGGGCTATGGGTAGTGCTTGGGAGGGGGACTGAACCAGCAGCTTTATTCATGTCAGAAATACCTGCTTTAGTTCGACCATATTAGAGACGCTATGTACTCTTGGATTAAGTAGTTTACTAAGAAAATGATCTGAAGAAAGATAAAAGACATGCACAAAACCCTCAAGCAGATTATTTTGAGCCTGAGTCCATTCTTGAGTGTGGTTCTCCTCATGGTGTCATCACTAGTGTCTCGGTCTGACCAAGGGCATGTGGTGCTAGGAGGAGGAGAGGTCCTTTTTCAGTCCGTGCTGCTGTTGCTTGGCAAACTGGGGTTTGACCACAACGATGGGGCAGAATTCCTGCTCATGAAACTGTTGCACAAAAGGTATTGGCAGACAGTGAGTTTTAGACCAACAAATCAATACTTTGTTGTTATCAGTGCATTCAGCTATTCCACTCTGCTGCACAGGAGAGCCAGTACCAGAGTATATGACTTTGCAAGTCATATAAAGTTGTCAAGGAAAAATGTTCAAATTACCTGGACAAGTGGCAGAGCTACTTCGCAGGAGGGTCACTTCTTACTCAATATAAAACAAATATGATGCCTAAGTCTAAGACCTCCTGGATGTATTTTATAGTTTTTAACTAGCTGGATTTTTGAACAGATAATGTCTTCTGTCTGGTCTTTTAGAGACTGTTCTAATTTTTCCAAATCCTTGTCCTACTTCTCTTGCCCTTCACCATTAAGGATTATGATTCTTTTCTTTCCCCTTCCCTTGACCCTGACAAATTCCTTATGATACATCCTTCAATAATATATTCAATGCTTGATTCTTACTATGGGTAGATGCAGAACTCCACGCTTTTGGGTTTGTGCAAGAAGAGCTAGTAGGATGCAAGTTGGAGCAGCTTTATGATCCCCTGATCTCTAGGTGTTGAGGCCTAATTTCAGACTAAATGTCAAAATTCTGAATGCTGTTCTAAATTATCTTTTTCTGAGGATTAGTTTAAAAGTAACATTGAGAGCAGCCCTGAGGGAAAGACTTGGGGGTGTAGGTGGATGAGAACCTCAAGACAGCCTAGTAGTGTGTGCTTGCAGACCAAAAGTCCAACTATATCCTGGGCTGCGTCAAAAGAAGCGTGACCAGCAGGTTGAGGGAGGTGATTCTCCCACTCTGCTCTCATGGGATCCCACGTAGAGGACTCCTATGAAAACAGGGTGAGAGGGTTGGGGTTGTTCAGCCTGGAAAAGAGAAGGCTCCAGGCACACCTAATAGCAACCTTCCAGTACCCAAAGGAGGCCTATAAGAAAACTGGAGAGGGACTTTTTACAAGAGTATGCAGTAATAGGACAAGAAGGAATGGCTTTAAGCTGAAAGCAGATGGATTTTGATTGGATATTAGGAAGAAATTCTTTGCTGTGAGAGTGGTGAGACACTGGAACAGGTTGCCCAGAGAGGCTGTGGATGCCCCTCCCTGGAAACGTTCAAGGCCAGGTTGGATGGAGCTTTGAACAACCTGGTCTAGTGGAACATGCCCTTGCCCATGGCTGGGGGGTTGGAGCTAGATGACCTTTAAATTTCCAACCCAAACCATTCTATGATTCTAACATCAGAGCACAGTAATGCTCTGACTGCACCAGCAATGTGCCCTAGAGAGCTGAGTGGTATGCAGGCTCCTGTTGCCTATCTATTCCATTTGCTGGTTTTCATCTATTAAAAGTAGGTGAATTAGGGTGTAATTGGAAAACAGGCGTGTAGCTGATCGCAGGGTTCAGTTACTGTAAGGGATGATCCCACAGTCTCCTCCCTCTGCTCCTGATGCTTAGTTGACCCTTTATTTAACAAACAGAATAGTAATAAAAGGGGTAGAGGGAGGGAACTACACTTTCTGCTACTGTGGTGAACCACATCAGCTTGATGTTAAGTCAGATTAGTAGCAAAGTCAGTGCAAGAAGCACAAGAGAATGAGTCTGGGAGCAAAATAGAGAAGAGGTAGAACTAGAAGACAGTGAAGGAATAGGTGAATTGCCACTTACAGTAGCCTTTTAGGTCAGCTGAGCTGTCTTGCCTGCCATCACTCTGAATTTTATAGTGATTTTATGCCAACACAGGCAGGCAATGTGGATAGAGTGTGACCCACAATCTGGCCCTCAGTATTCTGGAGAAAAGTCTCCCAGAAGGAATAATATTTGAAGGAGAATGCAAGACGACTCTTTTAATGGACCGTGAAGTGCTGACAGGTTGCTTTTAAAATAAATAAAAACCCAAACCATCCAAAAATCCACACTTGTTTTTGTATGTTTTTTGTTGTCAACTCCCCCAACATGTGTAGATGTCATACATAATATTACACTTTGAGAATGTTTTAGGTCATCAGTCTGTTACTTGCAGGATTAAAAATCTGTCTTAAAAGACATTATGATCTGTCTGGAAGGCCGGTGAAAATGTATCTTTCTCATAGTTGTTAATCTCCACATCTGCCCCTCAAGAATGCTTTCATGTGATCTGCCCCTGTTGTTTTTTAAGCTTATGTGACTGATGCTAGATAAAGATTATATAGATCAAATGGGAAAGAAGTATTATTTTACATACAATATAAAATTCAAAAAGCATGCTTTCATCTACCCACTCAAAAAAAAAAAAAAAAAGGGGGGAAGAAAGGTGTCAGACCTTACTTGAAGGATAATTATCTTCTCCTGCACAGTGAGTTAATATAAGAAACTCATCAATATGAGAATATCCCCCCAAGTTATAAAGGGAAAAAAGTAGAGGGTTGAAACTAAGAACAAAGGCTTGTCAGACTAAAATGGATACAGCTGTGTGTACTATTTTAATACTGTTCATAAGGAATTATGCTAAGACTTCTACAAGAGGAATCATGTGATCATCAAAGTGGACATTTCTGGAATTTAGAAATACAGCAATAGTGATGAGGTTTTTGTTCAGTGAATTTGAACACAACATCCTTGTTTAGGTATGTTACGCTACTACTGCTATTTGCATTTGGAACAGCAACACTCAGTTGGCCAGGGCTTTTTGTAATATCTAATAGCTGAGAGCTGTAGGAGCTGTTGGGATGTCAGAGGTTGGACAGTCACTGTAAGCAGCCCTGCCCTAAAACCTCAGAGGAGCATGGTAGCTATTATGTGATGTAATGAAGGTTTTAAAAGAAAAACTTCTCCATCTCCTACTGTTTTTCCTGTGTTTTGATAATACTAAGTGATTTCCTGAGCTACCTCTATGGTAAGAATACTTAGCAATTCAACACATGCAAAGCGTAGAAGGGATTCTGCTTGAGAAAACGACTTGCAAATTGTTAATTTTGCCCGCAATTAACATGGTGCTGCCCTTTCTTAGTACTAGTCAATATGATTGATGCCTTTTTTTCAGGGCAGTCAATTTAGTTTATTGAGGACTTTTAAACAGCGACTGATAGCTCTGTAAGTCAAATAAAGAGTAGTTTAAAGGACTGCCAGAAAAAGGACTGAAAAAAATAACATTTTTTTGAGATGAGAAGTTGTACTAAAAAGTTTCAAGAAAACAGTAAATCATTGTACCTTTCTGAGAGAGACTGTATAGCCAGAAAGTTTTAAGTCTTACAGAAAACCCATTGAGGGCTTTTTTTTAATATATATACCTGTTAAGATATCAATAGTATTAATAGCTTCCTTTTTTTTTATTCTTAATTTATCAGTTAACATGTTGTACCAGTATTCAGAATAGAGTCAAGATGTTATCACTTGAAATATAGTGATGCATTTACCTGTCTGAAAACAAGATATATACTTTCTGAGAATTATTCTAAAAGCATTTACTTTTATGTGGGGGCAGAAGGTATTTTTAAAAGTGAAAGTGATAAGAAAAGCCAAACTGCTATGGTCATGGGGTGTGAATTTCCAACCCACAAACAGCTTTCTAAAGGTGTCTCAGTGGCATGAATTTCACTGACAGTCACAAACTAGTCAAGGCAGGAATGCACCTTTGGAGATTGCCTAGTCCAACCCTTCTCAGACCAGTAGGGTCAGCTATAGCAGGTTGTTCAGGGCCATGTCCAGTTGGGTTTTGATTATCCCCAGGGATGGAGGTAACTTCTTCAGTATTTCCTATTACTTAAAATACGCTTGATTCTTGCTACTGGTTGTTATAAATGTTATTGTAAGGAGCTTAGCTCTCCCCAGGTATTGTAGATTGAAATCAGGTGGCAAACTAGAACAGTTCTGCCTGAGAGACACACACACAGATTCACAAGATTTGTGTTCCTTTATACCTTTTCAAAATTATGCCTGGCATCTGATTTCACAGGCAGCTGAGGCCTCTCTAAAGGCAGAATGGACCACTAGAGGAAATGATCCAACTCTTCTTTCTTTCCCGTTTGGTTCACAAATTTGGTTCTTACCAATTACCCAGTGCCAGACTTAGCTATACCTTCAGCCCCATAAAGTATCTGATCTAGCTAAAAACAAATTTCTGGGGGTTTTGTTTGTTTGTTTTGTGGGGTTTTATGTTTGGTTTTCGTGGGTTTGGTTGGGGATATTTTTGCCTTTTTTTTTTTCCTTTTTTTTTTTTCCTTTTTTTTAAGGGACTGAGATTAGTTTTCAGCTGGATCTGTTGAAAGACTGAAGAAAAACAGCCAAGCTGCCTTTGGTGGGCTGAAGTTTCTCAAGAAAATTTAGCCTAAAACCAATAGTTAGTAGGTATTTCATTCCTATGTCCTGAGCTTTTTTCAAATTATATAATTTTGCCTTTTTTACTTGCCAGTCTTGGTGTCTTTACAGTAATCTCCCCTGTGAAATAAATATGTAGCTGGATGAGACTGTTTCCTTAAAATTTAGATCCCTTAGGTTTCAGGTATTTAAAACTTTGTTATTGTTTGTTCATCGTGGTAGTTCTTTGCGCTGGAAACGAAGATACACTTTTCACCACCCCACCCCACCCCCCACCCCCGATAAATTCTATGTTAGTACAGACTAAGTCTGGGAGACCATTTCAGTAATAGAAGTCAGCAGTAGGTTGGCTGATCTTGGCGAAGTCATCTGTTATAATCCCCTCTCTCATATAGCTGGTGGTGGTGTGGCAAATTTACTTACACTTCCTTCATGGTCTGCATGTGATGAAAGGGGTTTGATACTATTACCGTTGAACTTAATGGTTTATTTAGGTGACTTTAGTAAGAATAAGGAGAACTTGACAGTGTTTGTAAAATTATTTTCCTTTCTTCAATGAAATTATTTCATAAATGTTGGTAATATGGTGATATCATGCAGTAGAAATAGCTGTTGTAAAGATGTCAACAGTAGTTGCTGCTTCCCTCAGGAAGTTAAACATTGTTAGGCATTCTATCTTTTCAATTTGACTGCTTGCGGCTCAGGAGCCAGACTTGGAATATGTAGGTGCAAGTTTTGCTGCAATGGAAATAATCTGTGATGTTGAGTCAAGCAGTCTGTAAGCATTAATTCTCTGAAAATAAATTAGGGATGACAAGATGGTTCTTACCTCATGGGATTTTAATATTTTACTAAATAAGTAGTTGGAATTCTGCAGTGTTGAGGATCATACAACATCTTGGGTCTGGACAGATATGCTGTTCATTGGAAGCATCATCTGGAGAAAAAGCGTGGTGGGTTAACCTTGACTAAGGGATAAATGCCCACCCAGCTGCTGACACACTACCCCTCCTTAGCAGGAGAGGGGTAGTAAATAGGATGGAAAAACTTCGTGAGTCGAGATGAAGACAGGAGATCACTTACTGATTACTGTCACAGACAAAACAACCCTGACTTGCAGAAAACTAAATTTTTTCAGATTAATATAGTGAGAAACAAGGCATTAGTTTCTCACTATACAAGGAGTTAGTGAGAATCAAAAAAAAAAACCCAAAACCCCAATATTAAAACACCAGTTCCTCCCCACACTTTCCCAGGCTCAACTTCATGCCTGACTCCTCTGCCTCCCTCCTCGCGAGCAGCACAGGGGAATGGGGGCTGTGGTCAGAGCACTGCAGCTCCTCTCTGCTGCTCCATCCTTTGCATGCCTTTCCCCTGCTCCAGGCTGGATCCTTCCCACAGCCTGCAGTCCTCCTGCTGCAGCGGGGGCTCTGCATGTGCCCATGGGCAGCAGCTTCCTTCAGGGAACACCCACCTGTGGTGGCCTTGGGCCTGTCAGGGCTGCTCTGGCCTCTAGGCCTGCAGGGGAGTCCCTGCACCAGCACTTGTAGCACCTCCTCTTCTTTCACCTCAGTGCTCACACTTCTTTTTTTTCTTCTCTTTTTTTTTTTTTTTGCATTTTCTACCTGTTCTTACGTGTGCTTTTCCAGAGGTCCCCTCAGCGTGCCCTGCGCTGAGGTCATTGGAGCCGGATGGAACCGGTTGTGCCAGTCCCGGCTGCCCCTCATGGGGGCCGCCCCCAGCCCCTGACAGACCCGCCGCACCCACTCTGAGCACAAAATGTCAGTAATTCCATTGAAAATGTTAAAGTTTAAAAGATTGCATACAATGGATGTGTTTACCTTTCCCCAGATTTTGGGGGGATCAGAATCTGGAGGTCTACTGCCAGGTCTGTGAACACGTAGCGAGCGTTGCATACAGACAGGTAAGTTTGTGCCATTTAGGAAACTTCCTAAGCCTCAACTGACTAAATGCCCCAATATTTATTTTTTTTCTAAGAGTAATGTTAAAATGTTGGGGTTTTTATCAAAAGACAGCTAGCATGGATGCAACAAATGAAAATATTTTCCCTTATTTCCTTAGTAAGAAACAAACAGGTTTTTGCTTTGTTCACAGTGGGCCACGTCATTCCCTGTGGCCTTTCTTGGCTTGTGCTTCTGTGACTGGTGGGATGGCGACAGGGATGGACTTGGTGGTTATTTTGCAGCAGGCATTTTACTCATCTGCCTTAGGGCACGTAAAAAGCCTACAGCAGCAGTCATATGGTATCATCTTATTTGTACCTACATGAAGCGAATGTACAAATCTGATAGTAAACAGAATAAATGGCAATTATGTTGGCATTTGTACCTAGCAATGATTTCAAACATAAGGGGAAGACACTATTTTGATAAGTAGCTATTAGGACACGTTGTTATTCCCTTTTCTACAATTTCAGCAGAATGTATGGCTCATTTGTCAGAGTTCCCGCTTGTCCTTCTTTGTGTGACATTCCATTTCTAAAACAGTTGATCAGTGACCTGTACAAATCAATGGGCTATCTTTTCAATATCTGAGAGATAGGTATGGATGAGTTGCATGCCGTTAATCGGTTTGCCTGAGTTACTAACATGTTCTTGGCCAAAAGACACCAAAGATCAGAGAACAGGAGGCAGCCCAGGGCTGCTATTCTGTCTTTCACCCTCTTTGTGGCTATCTCAAATTCATCAGGCTTGCATGCTAAAGCGAGTGGGAGTGGCAGTGTGCTAATTTCTGGTCTCCTCTGACATCAATAGGTCCTGCGGTTAGGTATATGAGAACAAAGAGATGTGGAGGAGAAAAGAAATTTTCAGAAAAACGAGTTTGTGTTTGGACGTATTACTTCTCTTACCTCCTATGCATGTACTTAGTTATACAGAAAACTGCTTTCTTACACAGGAACCTTCCTACCTTTTGCTGCACTGTGTTGTTTACATGTTGCTGGTATAGTTCTCTGGGATCTTGATGTGTCTGTGTTTCCATGAAAATTTAATTATGGAATGGCTGCTCTTCCAGATAATTAATCTGCTAGTTCCAAAGCATCAGAGTGTGTTAAGGGTCCCACTTCCAGAAATAATGTATATTCATAAATCAGTTTGAATTGGGTGAGAGTTTTGGCTCAGGGGACAAGGCTGTTGGGGATTCTTACATTACTTTATTAGATGAGGTGACACAGTTGGAAAATACAGATTCCTTGGCTCTCAGGCACCAAGGTCAGAAACAGCAAACTTCAGGCTAATAACAGAAGAGAAGAGTTGCTTCAAGCTTAACTTAATTATATTAGGGAATTAAAGAGAAAACTCTTGCTGGTACTTTTTAGAGCAGAGGTGAATGATCAAGTAGAGGCTTGGTAAGTTCATAGAAAATCTTTAACACTTTGTAAATGAAAAATACTGAGAAGAGTGAAATGCTTTTTTTGGGGAAATCTCTTGCTATCAGGAAGAATAGTTCTGAGACCAGAGGAGGTGCAAAGACTCACTTTCTTCATCTCTAAAGGCTTATACGCTCCTATTCATCCCAGCAGCTTAACTTCCTGCCCAATGTCTTCTATATTTGTTTAAAGTCACTATGTTACTTGCCCTAGTCTCATACATTCCTTGGTGAACTCTTAAACCATCCTGAAAGCTTGTTATACTTTCACCAAGTGTTAAAAGCAACAGGTTCTGCAACACGTTGATGCTGTTTGATCAAAGAGAAATCATACAGAATAAAAAGTTAATGTTAGAAGAAATTATTATTACTAGAGGCTTCTTGTTAGTGTTCTATTATTTACACATTTCTCTAAGTATATACGTTGCAAAGAAAGGAAAAGACTCTTTCATCAGTTACCTTCTAAATTATACAAAGATATGGTTATTAAAAAAAAAAAAGGGGGGGGGATGACTGTTGCCTGTTCTAAATGACTAAATCAAACCAAATACAGACGGGTCTCTGCTTTGCCTTTTGGGAGAATTAGGGAAGGGAACTCAAGCAGCCATGATTTTTATTAGCTTAGCTTAGTCATGTAAAGACAGTATTTAAACAACTAAGAAAACTAATATTTCACTTATATTTGTAATGGGCTTCACATAGGTGTTATGAACTAATAATTTAATATGTTGATTGATCAGGGGTGGGGAGAAAGAGCAGCAATATAGCAGTATAGTCCAAGAAGAACTGCAAGGAACATCGGAAATTAAAAAGCAGTTGTTGGTGACTCTACTCCATTTTTTAAAATTAATTAAACTGAAAACCTATATACAATTAAAATGAAATCTGTCAGAGTTAATATGCATACTATAGGGTTGCCTAGAACTTTTGACATAACTATAGAGACCCCAAGGCAATATTTTTATTATTAAAAACTTTAGCTTCTTAATAGCACAGGACCATCTCCCTAGACCTTCCTAGTTAAGTGAGTAAAACTGATTTTCAGGATGATTATCCTTAAGTCATAGCATCATGGAATGGTTTGGGTTGAAAGGAACCTTTAAAGGTCATTTAGTTCAGCTCCCTCTGCAAGGAGCAGGGCCATTTTCAACTAGATCAAGCTGCTCAGAGCCCTGTCCAACCTGACTTTGAATTTTTCCAGGGATGTGGCATCTTCCACTTCTCTGGGTAACCTGTTCCAGTGTTTGCGCACCCTCACTGTAAAAAAAATCATTCTTGTTTCTATTTCTTCTCTTTTCTCTATCTATATTCTTCCTCAGTCTAAATCTCCCCTCTTTAGATTTAAAACCATTACCACTTGTCCTGTTGCTACAGGCCCTACTAAAAAGTCTTTCCCACCTCTCATTAAGTTCCTCTTAAGTATTAAAAGGTCACAATAAGATCTCCCTTGTGCCTTCTGTTCTCCAGGCTGAACAACTCCAACTGTTTCAGCCTGTCTTCATAGAAGAGGTGCTCCATCCCTCTGATCATTTCTGTGGCCCTCCTCTGGACCCGCTCCAGCAGGCCCATGTCTGCCCTGTGATGAGGACTCCAAAGGTGGATGCAGTAGTCCACATGGGAGTTCTCACCAGAGCAGACCAGAGGGGCAAAGTCTCTAAGAAGTATAGAATACACTGAATAAAATATATACCAGCTTGGTTGCCAAAATGAAAATCGTAAGAGCTCAGTAAAGCTGGTCTTCCATTTGCGGACACACTGTGTGAAGGAACAGTTATAGACAAGACACTGTTGTTTTCCATACACAGAAAGTTTTTCTTATATGCTGTGGCCATCATTTTAAAAGTTACTATTTAAAATTATTAAATTATACGTGCTTCCTTGTGTTTACTATAAGTTAAAGAATAGATTTTCAAATTAGTTTTCTGCCACTAATCCAAAGAAAGAATGTTTTTACTTCTAAACTGATACTAGTTTAAAGGAATAATTAGACATTTATGTGTATCTATAGGAAGAAAATATAAAATGCCATCCATTTATTGACATGGGAGGGGGGAGAATTGGTTTTTCTTTCTGACTTGCAGGTTCCAGACTATATAGATATTAGCATACAGTACATTTGATGTAGTCCAGAAGTGACAGAAACTATTTTTACAACAGAATTAATTGGATATTTCACCTCACTTAATAAAGGATTTTAAATATCTTTATTTTTATTTTTTTTTTACCCATATTATCAAGGAAACAAAAAATATATGGAACCTCTGTAAGAATGAGAATTACTTCTAGTAGTGTTAGTGTTGCTTCATCTTTATCGAATATTAAGTTGCATAAATATGCATACATCACATCAGCAGAATTGATGGGAGAGATTGAGGGCAATGTGAAATGCAGTCCTGATTCATCACCAGGTGATTTAATGTATAAGTTCTTTGATCATCTCCATAAAAACTGGTAGCAGTATATTATCATACACTTAAGAGAAAAATGAGCAGCGTGGCTCAAAAAAGCTTGGCAATTAATTAAATGATATGCTTGTTCATCTTGCAGGTCAAGCAGTTAATTGTGCCAAGAATTGCTTTGAAATCATGCGTGCCTCAACTTAGACCTTTTGCCTCCCGAGAGAATTCCTCAGGTCTTACTGTGTATCATGCTTCCTGTGGATGCCAGCCTAATGCTAGTTAATCCTGTTAGCATGTATAATAGATACAGTGATATTTCGAAATCTGAATCTGTATTCGGCAGTCCTACACACCAGTGTAGGAGAAAATTGAAAGCTTTGTAGCTTCTTGAACTTGAGAGTAAAATATGGTTCATGATTAAAATTAGCGTCATGTGTTTTGATAAGTCATACTTCACAGGGCAAAGGAATAATTGCAAGGATTAAAGATTTTTCAGCTACTTTTTTATATTATAGCTGTACAGTGAAATTGTGTTTGAATGAGTTCCGCACTTTTCAGCTTCCCATGTTCCCTTGTGTGTAGAAGTCTACTTTTCTCGTGCAATTTTCCTTCTGGTATTGATGTTTTCATACAAAACACTATCAGAATGTGTACTTGGTAGGGATTGGTTTGAATTTTTCATTTGTTTCATAAGGTGGGAAAAAGATTGCTTCAGTTTAAGAATGCTGAATCTGGAATCTTCAGAAAATGTCCAGACAGTGCAAAAGCAATCTAAAATGAATGGTATCTGATCATTTATAGTCTTGTCCTTCCCTGCAATAGTATGTATAAATTCCATAAAATTAAATACGTATAAATAAAGTGTAGCAGTAAAGTAATGCAAAGATCAGGTCCATTGAGTTGTCGGGTTCATTTTTGAGAGGTCCATAGTTGTAGTGATTATTCAGAAAGATTCAAATGGAATTGTAAAATAAGTACTGTGTTGCAAATATATTAATATTGCCTATTACGTGTAGTCCAGCATATTGAACTTCAAACAGATTTTATTAATGTCTATACATGTTTTTTTCCTGAAGAACTTGAAGTTGGTTAACATACATAATTTTGAGTGGTTCAAAAATATTCCTATTAAAAAGAAAAGGTTGATTTTTCTTCAAAATCTGTGGGTTTTTTTTAATAGAAGTACTCTTATCAGAAGATGAAGCTGATTAAAAATGGATGTATGTATAGATATGTATTTGCTGAGACAATTGTGCAAATCAGGAATTTACAGTTTTATAAATGTTTGTGGGTGATGTCAGGGTTTCCTCAGCTGCAAGTACACCAATTAGTAAGTATGTGAACCATTAAGAATCCCCAAAACAATGGCAAATGGATTTGTGCCTGTAACAACAAAACAACTATGTATTAGATTAAGAATGTACAGGGTAAAGTACATTCCTGGCTACATCCCAGCTATTGCAAAGATTTTTTCTCTCACTTCAAAGGAAGAAAAAGATGTTTTTCAATTTCCTGTTAGTGTTCCTTCTAGAAACTGAGATCTTTCCTTCTTTGCAGGTTCAATATCTTTTCAGAGATGAAAACAATGATCATACACAAAGATATCCAGCAGGATCAGACCTGCTATAATAACTTCAAATAATACAATAATACATATTACTATATACAACTAATTTTTAGGAGCATAGGCAGATTTCTTCCCTTTTAAGCCTGCTGTGAGAAACAAAAATTCCAATGCTTTATAACAAAATTAACCTCATTTAAACGGAATCAATTTTGTTCTTCAATCTGGAGGGAGGACTGTCACATTGTTAAAGCAATAGTTTTTAGATAGTGTGAAGGCTTAAAAATAATATATATAGAAGCAGAAACGTCTATCCCATAAATGAGTGTTACATAGGGTTTATTTTGCCGTCTCTGTAAAAAGGAAGAATATTTTCTCTGTCTTTTTAATGGTTTTCTACCTCCACATTCAGCAGATAGGGAAAGTGGATTGGTGTTACAAGGATGTTCTGTAGGAAGACATTCTTTCCTGGCATCACGTCTCACTACTTATTAGTACAATACCGCAAAAATCTCCAAGGCTTTGTAAGCCTTGTGGTACAGGCTGTGCATATAGTAACCATTTCTGTATGAAGCCTTCATATATAAAGGCATAAAGAAATGAAAGGAATGGAAAAGGAAGCAACTTAAAAGGAAAAAAAAAATCAATTTGTAAATCACTGACATTTACGGACAATGTTATTTGTTGACAGTCTTCCATGATAATATTTTAATGAGAAAGACTGTTTATTTCAAAGCTAGCCTTTTGTAACGTGTCAGTGAGAACTTTCAGTATTCTTTTGTATCTTCCAGAAGAAAACTTGGAATTTACAGTTTCATTGTTTTCATTACCAGATGATGTTGTATAAGACAACACAACCCTAATAAGGATCCCCATGTCATGTAAGAAGGTGGCAATGAAAATCAGTGGGAATTTACCCCAGTTGCTTGTCAGAGAAGATCCCATACCCAACTCTTTTTAGACTTGATATTCTCTGACACACCAGTCTTCAGGATCTCTCCAGCCACTGACCCGTTCCTCATAGCTTCTGTGAATGCATAGGAATCCAGTCAAAAGTTCATTGTCTTTATACAGTTTCTAGCTTTTAGCAATTCTCTTCCCAGTTTTTGTGTGTGTTTTTTTTTCTTTCCATCTGTCTCATTAGGTCAGAGAAATTTTATAGGTACCTTGAAATATGTGAATATTTCTAAGATCACCTGACATAAGTGATGCTTATGTATTCATCAGGAAACACTGATGTATCCTTCATGAAAAAAAACAAAATAGCGTCCTCACACCAACGTTGCTTGTTCTTTGCATTCAATATTTTCAGTAGGGTTAGTTGCTGAAAAGATAGAAGGGTGAATTAATCATTAAAAACCAATCTGCTCATTCAGATCTCAAGGTATTACAGGCCATCCTTCTACAGCATATCCTGGGAACACAAAGTTCCCTGTTTTGGCTCACTGCTCTATTGTTGATTCAATGAATTCAAGTTGCCTGTCCACAGGCTTCATCCCTTTCTGACCTCTGTGCTTCTAGCCATTCAGGAAGAGCAATTGTAAGTCTGAACCATGAAAAAGATGTGCTTGATAGCTGCAGTGGTGACTGATACTGTAGTGGGTCTGTTTGTTCTCTGATATAAAGTCTATCCTATGCGTAATCAAGGAATTTGTTTGAGAGGAATCCCAAGCTTCAGGTCAAGAAAGTATTTTGAAGTATTTTTAAAGTTGCATTGAATACTCTGCTGCTTAGAATGCAAATAAGTACGTGCTTAAAGAGTTAGCTTTGTAAGGGATGCTTCCCTGGATTGGGACCTCTATTGAATCACAGTCCTATTTAGTCTACATTTTTAAATTCTTGGTCATTTCTCTTGTGAATACTTTTGCTGTCTTAGTTGTTATGAATGGAGTTCTTTGTTTTCTGTATTTGGAATTTAGTCTAAATAATGACCTCCAATGAAGTACTTCTGTAAGGTCACAAATGCCTCTCAGAGCCAAGCTAAAGTAAACATCCTAAATAATGATATTTTATTTTTTATGTTCTTAGTATATCACTGACAAATATTGAAAGTTCTCCAGTAAGGGAACAGCAACTCACCACCTAAGTTTCATTGACATGCTGTCACATAGGCTGCTTTTTCTTCTGAAAAGTTGGTTTAATTGGGAAAGGCTGAATCCTTGACTACTCATGTAAGCATATACGGCTGATTTAAAGCCAGTAAGTTTGGTTCAAAAGATGGTTTAAATGGGCTGATTCTGTATTGCTAAAACTCCCTCAGCAAGGCAGTGCAGAGATGTTTAATTTTGAAGCACTCACTTCTTATCCAGAGTATGATGGTCCTTACGTACTCTCACACTGGGATGCCTGAACAGATGACCTGCTTTTTCCTTTAAAGAAAAATGATAAACCCAGATCCTGAACAGTGTGTTATCTGATCCCATTATTAGGGAAGCCTGCAGCTGTTCATATTTTCTCTCTGCAGCACGTGTCACTGTGGCAAATGGAAAATTTTTTCATCCTCTAGGATTACAGAGCTGCTGAAAAGCCATAAACAAAACATAACTAGAATTGTGCATGTAAGTGACAGTTTATGTGATGTCTCAGAAGAAGGTAAGGTAGAGAGGAAATTAAATACAGGAAAGAATTCATACTCTTATTTGCAGCGATACACTTCAGAGTTTCAGAAGAAACTATTATACTTATCAGTGGATAAGTTTTGCTTCCATTGTTCTCAAACTAAACACATAAACCTGTTCTCATATAAGAGATCTATGTGTGTACATATGTATGCACCTAAAAGGAAAGGCCCACTGTTTCAAGTGGAGATTCATTTCAAGTCATCCCTATCGGGAAAGTCGCACCAATGTTAGTGCACTTTAATGCTTTCTGTTCCCAGGGTATCTGTTAGGCTTGCAGGCCTTATTGATAATGAAGGAGAATGTGTCAATACTCCCACTTTTAAGATCTAATTCAGAAGGAAAGTGATTTTTTCAAGGTCAGACAAAATGTCTGCATCTTAGTTCTTGATTTCATCAGGCTAAGGCCCTAATCCTGTCAGTCTTTTTCTTGTGAGGAGAGGGTGGCCTTAGCATGTTTTTTCAGTGTTGCTGATTCTTTCCACATTCTATCTCTAATTTATACCAGCAGTATAGATGTGCTCAATGAAAAAAACAATTACTAACAAAGTAATTTGGAATCTTTTGGTTTATGTGTTGTGGCTGGTTAAAGAGTCTTGAAATAGGATTGGCAGTTCACATCAGAGCAAAAGAAGAGTAGGGAGGTGCTGTTTACTCAGACTCAGAGGAGAAGACACAGCACATCCTCTGCTTTTCATACCAAAGATGCAGGCAGTGATTATTTCATTTTATCCAACTGCCTCCCATGTATCTAGAGGTCTCCCATCTCCCTCCTTTCCCCACAGTCATGGTTTTTACTGGAGTGACATGGCAAAGCAGAAGTACATTACCAGTGTTTCCCAAACCTCACCTTTTTGCCATCCTGCCATTATACCACACACCTGGTAAGCAGAGCTGCTGGCCCATCCCAATATTACAGGCACCCTTTCACGGGGCATCATTTGGACACTCCAGCTCAACTGTGACACAGGTATTCCTGTGTGAACTGCATCTCACACTGCTTGAGTGGGTGCTGTTCCTGCTGGAAAAAAGAAATTCTTCATAACTTAAATAGAAAAGTGGTAGTTGCAGCAAGTGTGTAGATGTATCAATTCACTGGGGTGGTGTCCTAAATGTAAAAAAAAAAAAAAAAAAAAGATACAGCAATGCCAGAAACCACTCATGTAGCTAATTAAGGGTGACCTGATAATCCATTTTCTTCATTCGCAAAGCCTTTGAGCAGAGAAAAAGAGAGGCATTTTAAAAAAAGGGGAGAGAGAAGCAGGGCTTTAGAAACCTGCTTTCTTTTAGTCTTGGCACCTATAGCTACTCAGCTGCAGTGGGCAGTTGCCTGCGGGGCAGCCTGGCAAGGCTCTGCTGCCAGCCAGCCCTTCTCAAGGCAGAAGGAGCCATAGCAAAGTTCCCAGTCCGGCCACCATATGTGAAAGTATGTGATGGTTTATTACAAGTACAAATGGACCAAACCTCAAAATGGCGTGATCTTACGTCTGTTTAAAGTTATGGTAAGGCTGTTGGCTATGGGTAGGCTGGAAATAGAAAGATCTTGTTAGAAGGCATTACTTGGTGGCTAAATATGGTCTGGTAATTTGCTTCTGTTGCTTTTTCAAGTGTTCAGGCTAGTGTCTAGAATTAAACCCAGACATCTAGGCACTAAAACAAGAAAAGTATTTTAGGGTTTAAAATGTTAATTCTGAAGTAACTGTCTAATGTTTAATAAGAAAAAAAAAAAAGTGACATTGTTACTACTTAAAAAATAATCTGATTAATGTGATTGGGTAACCAGCTAGGACTCAGTGTTCACCTCCTTACTAAAAGCATAGAATAAAAACAACACAAGTGAAAAAAAGGTTTTAAAATGCTCTTTTCCTGTTTAGGTGACAGGAAGGCCACAGCCAGCAGTGTTGGAAATGTATGCTTCGCATCGCAGACATGAATAAACATATGATATACTTCTAGTATCAAATCTGTCCCTTGCATCAGATCACGTTTTCAGGCTGTACCATTGAATTCAGAACTTGATCTGCTAAGGGTGTTTTGGTGAACAAAAGCTAGGAAATTTGTTTTTCCTTACCATGTAATTCCCCCACTTAGAAAGCAATGTTGTATGAGTACAAAATACCTGGGCATTCTTTGTGAGGCGAACTTTACTCTCTTGTTATCCCTTTTGCTTGGGATCGGCTCCTGGGAACATACTCCAAGGTGAACAGTGATTTATACAACGTTAATTCTGTGGCATCAGGACAGTATACATGTGCAGAAACCAGACAAAAAGGGGGCATTCATATCTCTAATAGTGTGGATGAAGTGAGAGAAGAGTTTTGTATTTACAGTTGGACCTTGGTTAAGATATTTTTTTATTGGGTTTGGCTAAAATGTGAATATGAATTTCGCTTTCATTTAACTGGTAACAAAAAGTCATAGTCTTTCTTCACACGCTGGCACTGAAGTGCTGTTGGCATATCCACAGCGCTGAGAGCAAGTGCAAGAACTCAGCACCCTCAGGCCCAGCAACATTTCCAGCTCCTGTGGTGCATTTGGGACTGGCTGGAATTTCTAGATTTTACTTTTGGCCCACAAATCACAGAAGGATCCTGCAGCAGACGAGGATTGCTATTGTAGGTATGGCCTATGCCTTATCATGCTAGTTTGTTTTTCATACTTTCCCCTACCATATTGTAATACATGCTAACTGTAGTATAGTCAGAAAAATCCCACTTGAAATTCCCAGATTTTCTGATATCTATTACCTATCCAGAAAGGGGCAGAATTCAAGGTATAACTTATGCAATCAACCTGTTTCAAGTGTGTTCTTAGTCTCCAGTTTGGAATACAACTTTGGCACTATGAGAAGAGCCATAGTGATGCTGTTCAGCATGGAGACAGCTGAAGTCTGCATCCAAAGTGATATCACAATGTCTGGTGGAAACAACTGTTTTTGTCTCAAGGTGGTTTGATGATGTCATTCCCTAGTGGAAATGTCAAGCTAGATGTCAAGCTTTTTACTTAGCGTTGTTGATCTGTCTGGAACAGATAGCACAAAAGCATGGAAATTCATGACTGTTATGGCTGCTGGATATTGCCACAGCTTCAAAGTGACCTTTGTAGATACCATGACCATGTAGATTGGACATGGGCTACTGTATGATGTGTAGTTTAAAAAAATGTGAACAATTGCAAAATCTGTCTTTATAATACCCTTTTATCTTGCATACTTCTGTCTTGCAATTTGAGTATTTTAATTGTACCATCTAAGAGGAGTGACATCTGGATGACATGTTATCACCTAATATTTTGAAGTATAGGAACATATGTAATTTTTGTGATGGAAAGGCTGTGTGAATGGTTGTCTAGCTTAATGAATTTCTCATTCAGAAGTTAGTAGGGAGCTAACATCCATTTTACAAATGGAACAAATGGCTTGTAGGAGCAGGTGGCTGTTCACAGGAATTACTCCAGCAGGTCTGAGTTTATAAGGGAAGAATATCTTGTGCTCCATTTTAGTTATGCCTATACAGTTTCACTACAGATGGCAGTAGCAGTTTCTCCAGCGAGGCCTTCTAAAGACCTCATTGACTGACCATAAAGCAATTGTTTCATGTCTTCCCCAAGGCACAAAAATCAGAAAATCAGAACTGTGTCTAAGGAATTCTGGAATTCCTTTATAGTTGCAAGAACACTGAGGCTGCACCATAACATGTCAAAAATACTGCTTTCCTGTAACTCAAGCTTAATTGGAAATTATCATCTGACAATATATATATAGTACATAATGTTTTGGTGCTAAATCCACTAAAATATGATCTTTAAATTTATTTCAGTTCAGTTGTAATCGTTATGATTGTAACAATTATTTCTGTGGCTCAGTTTGGGAAGCTATTGTCCCTCTTGTCTAGAGACAAGAATTAAAAAAAATAATAAAATTCTGTTGCAGTTGTTGGTAAGGAAAGATTACAGAAAAAGCATCTTAAAAAGGAGCATTAATTAAAATGCCTTCATAATAAATTTTTAAAACACACATTTGTTGCTTGACCTTTAAAATGTTCAAGCTGCTTTTTGTATATTTAAAGATTGTTTCAGAAGTTTAAATTTTGTCATTTAGTTTTCAAAATGACAGCCATATGCTTTTCTAATTCTTGAATGCCTTAGTATAATTTTATACCATGGACAAAGTGAGGAGAAACTGAGGAAGGAAGACATTTAAAAATCCCTCTGGAATACTAAATAAATGCCCATTAAGGTATTATTTTTTTGTAGTACTTTGTAGAACCTCATTGTCTTTGTGAGATTTCCCTCTGTTTGCTTATCTCAGACTGCACAGCAAGATTGCTGTTGTTGGTATAATGGGGGGGTGGGGGGTGGGGGCGCGGTTGA
>JAVJGJ010000014.1:108863035-108894838 GCA_035590215.1 Microhierax caerulescens | reverse complement strand
ATGGGGGGGTGGGGGGTGGGGGCGCGGTTGAGACTATTTCATGGAAATACATGTACATATATAATTCTTCAGATAATTAATCACATCTATTCTGTGTCATATCTGGCACACTTACAAAACCATGACAGATGTGGCCAGATTTTGGCTCTCCCTTTGGGAAAATACTACTACTGTATTTCAAATCTTGCCAAATTACTGCATGTAAAATCCCTACTCTTGCTACAGTGGTAATAATTCATATTCGGATCCTTTTTTCTACCATTTTACTATGAATATTTTGTTAAGAAAGTAGTTACTTTGTTATTTTAAATTGGATAGTGCCTGTCAAGATTTGAACATTAAATTACTAAAAGAAAAAAGAATAAACTGATTATTTTCTTTAAAATCCAGGTTTATCTTACTTTTGTGACGTGCAAAGAAAAAAATACTTTGTAGTTCAGTGACATCTTGATTGTTTGCAAACTACAGCTCATCATCCATAGCAGTTCCAGCTTTGGAAGACAAATCCCTGTACATGGGAAGGGATACATTGCCTTGCATCCCTCTGATACTTTCCAGAACTGAAAACTGTAGCCAACATTAAAGGCATTCTGTGGTGATTTTCTTGTAAATTTGACACCAGTGATAAAAAGCAGCCCTGCAGCACCCACAGTTAACTGCTAAATTTCAGGCGCCAGTGGCATGATGTTGTTCCATGTCCATGAAATTACCCGTGGCATATATTTCCCCTTCCAAAAATCCTTGTGTTCAGGAGTACCTGTAGGAAAGTGGCTGCTCCCTGTCAGTATCCCAGAAAAATTACATTATTTGGAGGTGGATGCAATGGTTAAGAATAAAATGACATGTAAGAGTAGCAGAGCACCCAGAAAACATAGATGCTTATTGCAAAATGAAAAAGAGACGCCACTCTAAGAACCATTAGAGAAGAGAGCTGATAGGTTTAAACTAAAATTTGTGGGGGATGCTTTATTCCAAGTTCTTGTTGGAATCTTTCTTCTGAAATAACATATGTAGGCAGTATGTCATTTCCCTCTATATCTACCACCTCATTAATACAGGCTGGCAGCAGGAAAAGAAAAAAGACGAGGAATGTTCAAGACTTGCTACACATAGTAAAAGGGGCTTTTGCATACTTGTAAAAGCAGGTTTCTTTTAGGTGTCTATTCTGTGTTATCACTACTGGTTGGTGAAAATAATGCTTTCCTAAACATGTGTCATTAGATTGCAACACCTATCTGAGCTGCCACAAAACCTAGCAAGTGACCTGTGAAAGCCTGGGCTTCATGTAAATACCAAATCTAGTTTCAAAACACTAGTGAAGTGAAGATCAAAGGGTCTTGTCTCTGGTTTAGGAAGGAAGTGCCTAGTGTATACACATACTCTTTAATTTAGCGTACAAACTCATAATTTGGGTAGAGGGTAAAACAACAGGTGGTTATTGAGGGCAGGGGGTGAGGATTTAATAATATTGTGCTCACACCTAATATTTCCACACTCAGCTGTGCAGCAAAGGTTTGCTACTTTGGGCTTCATCCCCCTGAGATGTGTAGAGATCTTTCAAAGGACTGGGGGTTGTCATATGTGGATTATGGGGACCTCATTTGAGCAGGCTCCAGAACTTGTAGCTGGAGACCTGGGTTTTTTGGTCTGTCAGGACAAGTGCAGCAGCTTTACTTTTCATTTGCAAAGTAGCTGGCTTGGTTCACAGCTAGGGTTAGAAGTATCTCAGGGGCTGCAAGGCTCACAAGGCCACAAAGGTTGTGAAGGTTGTCTTTTGCATTGTCATTGTTTGGAGCTGTTACACTCCAGTGTGATATTTTTTTTTAATTTTTTTTTTCTCTCACTTGTACCTCCATGGCTGAAACACATGAATTCTCCTGAATTCAGAGCATAACTAAATTCATTGTCCATCCGCTGCTTTGGTACTGACCCTGTGTTTTATCTATTATGGGTCAAAATAGGAGCTCTCTGAAGTGAGTAAATGGTGGCACATTTCTTGCCAAGTGGTGGTAAGATGACTCAAGAAGTTTACAGGAATATTGCGGAATGTCATATAGGAAAGGAAGTACCTCTCTTACACCTTTGCATTAATTACTTTGACGTTGCAGTTGCAACTGACTTACCCACTTGATTTGTAAGGTGTATGCCAATGGAATATAACTTCTTAGTTTTTAATGAGTCTCTCTTTGGAGCTTGTGTATGGAAATATTTGTAATACTCCCTATTTGATCAAAGACTTTGGAATTACTTTGCATCATCCATTTGTATAAAGTATGTTCTTGGGTTTTTAAGCACATTAGAGTGACTGTAACTTTTTGTAAGTTAATTTTGTAAGTTTGGAGAGAAGGAAAAGTGTTACAAGTTTCTATTTCTTTTAGGTCTTTTATGACCTAAACTGTTTTTAATCATGGAACCTATTGCTAAAACAGTTTCTCGAAAAGAAAATAGTGTTTACAAAGTAAACATTTTTTCTGGCTGCAAGATTGTTTGCTGTCCAGGAAGCAAACACATTCTAGTTCATTAGATATATTTTGAGTGTACGAAAGGAAAATAAGTTTATACATTTTAAACGTGCAGCTCACAGACTTTCCGGCTGGAACCCACTTGGGACTCATAACACAGTTCCAGGACCTCCCCTAGTGAGACTCCTCAGATATCAGAGTAGTAGTGACTCATCGACCGCAGGAGAGGCAATTGAATTAAAACTTAAATATTTATGTGTCTGACTCACTCAAATTGCAAAACAAATAGAGCCCAATTTCTGGGTGAGATATCTGTGTTTCTCAAGAAAAGTTGGAGCTGGTGTTGTAAGAGCTGCAAAGTCCTGAATTTGGCTATTGGTCCTTGTTTTCACACTTCCCCATCCCCACCCCCTGCAAGTAGTTTTCACAGCTTTAGAACTATAGAAGTAGGGCCATGGTAGCTTAGTTATTAAATATGTCTGGAGTACTTGATAGCAGTGACAGAAATGGAATTTCTATCAGATGGTTCAGCATGGTCTGTTGCACTCGTAATTATTCCATTTGGATCTACTGAGGATCCAAGGTAAAGGTGGCTGTAAATGTTACTGTATTAGGAAAGTGTCATCCTCCCATCACTTCCCACATACATAAATGGCTGGCTGAGAGGAATTACAATGAAAAACTGAGCAAAGAAAGAGATGCTGTAACTACCGCTGCCAAGCTGTGTTTTTGCCAGGTTCAGAGATTGACAGTAACAGCCACCAGGTCAAATGTCTTGTTCTACCCAGCACAGCATCGAGATCTTTGCAAAAAAGTTGAGCTTGATCCTCTGAAATTGTTTCTCAAGTTGGTCTTGCTAACCGTGTACAGCACAGATGTTGCTACCCTCACTCCACTACCCCTTCCCCCACAGTCAGGTGCTGGGTCTGAGGCCATTTCATTCTTCCAGGTCAGTCTGTCTGGAGAAGGCTATAATGTATACCTAATTACCTTACAGCTAAGAAAGCCTTAGCAGATCCTACATATTGGAAACTGAGCATGTGCCTGCTACAGTCATAATTTGAATCTAACTATTTCATTACACGTTTTCTGGTCCAAAATTCTGATTTCCAGCTTGCCTTTGAACAAGAAGTGCAGACACTTGTCTGTTCTCAGCAACCTATAAGGTATTTCATGAGACCACAAATAAAGCTGTTGTTTGGCAAACCCAAGCACAGCAAGTGTCTGCTTTTCTTAAGATAGCTTTCTGAAAAACACCAAAGTGTGATCTGAAAATGCAGCTGAATGTCCTATACAATGTTCTTCATTTAAAGAATGTCTGATGTTCTACTGCCAGTAATTATCTGCTCTTCATGGCCCATGGGAAAATTATGTGACTTGTTGCATTTTTTTGGTTGATTGTTTTTTAATGTTCTTATTTAGCCTCAGATCAGAAATATCTTCTGCCACTCCTGTTTCCAGGTCCTCGACAAATTTATAGATTTGGGTTGAAAGATGGCATCAATATGTAAAAGTTTAAATTCTACATGTATAGTTGAATTATCCAGATGTATGTCATAATACTGTCTCATTAGGCTCTTTTTGTGATGCTGAATAGCTCTGCTATGCAATGTGTGTTGTTTATCCTTTTTCTTCTGATTGCAGTAGGGATGATTCCACATACTAGATAAAATCAAATTAAGCTGGATTTTTGGTGAATCTTCTTAAGATTTCAGCTTCACAAACACTTGGAACTAAATTTGGATGATTGGTCCCATCCCTAGTTGTAGTGGTAACTGCACCTTGGAATGGCACAGTTGCTTAGCAAAAAATAACATTCACACTTCAATATGATTTTGTGATTACAGATGTATGTGGTTTATAAATAAAAAAAAAAAAATGTTAGGATAGCATGGAGTTAAATGTTTTCATCACAAAAGTATATGGCTAATTTTGAGACAGCTGTTTTTTAATACATTGGGTACTTTCTTTTTCTTAAATTCTGTTGCGCTTGTCAGGGGGTGGGTGGGGTGGGTGGGGAGTGGACGTAAGTCTTTGGCTACAACAAAAGCTAGGAAGAGTTCATCCAGTGTTAAACAAAATAAATATACTTTGCTGCTGCCATCTCTGAAGATCATAAAAATATTACAGATTTGAGGGAGCTTGATCAGTTTCCATAAGGGATTACAAAATGTGGTTGCTTGTAATACTGTACGACTGTACTTGATGACCTAAGATTTTTCTTCCAGTATTTCATTATTAAAATCTAGTCATAAGAGAGAAGGCAAACCATAATCACTGATGTATTAAAGTAGATGCTCGGTATGTAGTCTGCTACTCAGCCAATAAATTCTGTGTTGCTGAAGTCTGCCAGCTGAATGGCATGAAACGGAGTGAATGACACAGCTGAGCATCAGATGCTGCCCAAGTGAAGAATGGTACAGACCAACATTTCATGGATTTCCACTTGCATATTTGTACATTGTAAACAGTACATAACAGGTTATGCCGAGAGGACCTAAACTCTAATCCATGTAAGAAGGTGAAAAAATGGCAAACTTCCCTTTGGGGCGTCTGACATCAATAACCTGAAAGAGCTTTCTGTTTGGTTTGCTAAAATTCTCAGGTGAATCAACAGCATGTTTTAGTCATAGTATCTGAAGCTGCTTATGATAGTAATAAAAAAATCACTTGAGGGCAGCCTTTCCTGGCCGTTATGTAGGTATGGTTTTAGTTCCATTTCCACGTTATTTCAGCCTCTTAAGAATAAACAGCAAATATTATGGTATCCAGTTGTTCCTGGAGCTGCCTCATTACCACACCCTTAATAAGTCTTCACAGCCTGGCAGCTATTTCACTATTTAGGTTAACAATACTGACAAATATTATTGTTTTCATTTAAAAAATCTACCCAAATTTTCCTGTAAATGTCCTCTCAAAGGAAAGTATTAACAAGTATTGCCAAGTGCCTGATATTTCTGTATCAGCTTTATATTTGTATCAGTTCCATGTATAACTGAAGAAAGCCACATTTGTTGAAAGTCAAATAAACCAGCAGAAATTGGGGATTTTTTTACAGGTTTTCTTTAAAAGAAAAAAAAAAAACCTTTAGTGTGCTTTTCAGGAATGTATTTGTGGCTTGCATGCTTTCAAATTGCTTTGCTGAAGCTGTTAAAGATTGCTTAAAAGGATTAATTATATTATTTTTACAGCCATTTAAATCACATTATTATTATTCTTTAGGAGAACTAGGAACCTCAGGTGTGTGCTGTGAATTACTATATTCAGAATTAATCTGAGCAAATCTCTTAATAAGGAAGAATACATGTAATGCATCACATTTTGAAAGTACTAAAATTTTTACAGTTAGGGAAGGGAAAGGTAAACTATAAGTCTTGTATTTTCTGGGATGGCTTGTGACTGTAATAACTTTAATCCTTTTGGCTGACTTGGCACTTTGAAAAGGTAAGAATTCATTCTTTGCTGAATATAGGCAGACCAATTAAGCATAATGTTTTGAAGTGCCGCACTGTCTTTTGGCAGTGAAAAGCAAAAAACCCTGGCTTCACCCATCTAGACCTCTAGTAGTCACCTAGGTTTAGACATCTAAATGTGGTGAGATTCTTGTCTTCTGTAAAACTGTTTTAAGAAGTTATAATACAAAATCAAATGCTGTGTGTTACTAGTGTTATCCCCACAAATACGTTATGCATGATCCACTCTTGGCAAAACTAACACTTGTGGAGTCTCACTTAGCATGATCATCTAACTGTCTTTCATTCTTTAATTCCTCTTATTTTTTCAGCTGACTTTCAAAACACCTTGTGTGAAACCTCTTCTAAGATTTCAAATGCAAGAAGTATTTTCTCAGAGAATATTTCGTGTTTCAGGAATACAGCAAAAATTATTTGGTTTTTTTTGACCATGTTTTTCTCTAAAAGAAAGTGTAATAAATGTGGGTGAATTGCAGGAAAAGGAAAGGCACATAGTCACAGCAAAGATACAACTCAGAGGTCATGTTAAAAAAAAAAAAAAAAAAAAAAAGTAAAAAATCAGTTACAGCTAGTGGTGTGGATAGAAATAACCTCGCAGGCATCACTGCAGGCCAGTCAGAGTAGCTCTAATCAAGAGGTCTCTCAGTAACTGAGACAAAGGGCTAAGGCAAATATGCCAACACAGAGAGCTGTGGGAATTCTTTATAACTTCTTCCATTACTTTTCTGTCTTTTCTGTACATGGAGTTTTCTCTTTTAGAAGTTCAGTATTGAAGGTTTTATTTGGAAAAATCAGTTTTTTTGATCCTCTGGTCCACTTTTGCTACTCAGTGTAAGAGAAGGGTGTAGATATATCCACCCTAAAGATCTGGCCCATTCAGCAGTCCATGCAAGTGGAAAAAAGCCCAAGTGACAGAACAACACAGCTTCAAGTTTATTGTTTTTTCATCTTTCCACAAAATGTAGTTGTTTGAGTTTCTGTAAGACAGCCTGGCATGTCTGCTCAGCAGGGATATTACAGCAGTTGTCCAGTATTACTTGTTTCATGTACAGAATTGAGTAAATTTTTATTGTTTATATATATGTTGTAACTTTGTTCAAGTTGCTAGGGGATTGCAGTGAATTATATGAGTGTTCAATTACCTTGGAATGTCACAATTGATAACGCAGCACTGAATGATACCTTGGAGAAGAAATACTTCTAGCTTTGTTTGCTACTTTTCTTTTTCTGTTGGTTGGTACAGATGTTTGTATTATTTCAAGACAGGCGGACACAAAGGCTCTGAATTTGATACTGGATTTCAGTATTCAGTTCACAAACTGATCTAACATGCTGTGGGGAACAGGCTAATGCTTAGCTAGTGGGGTGAAAGGATTGGAGTTTCTGAGGAGGAAAGAACTTTAGTGTGCACAGATCCAGAAAATCATCAGCCTTTCCCCAGGCACAGCAGGGGCAGATCCACAGCCAGCTCTTCCAGGCAATGAGCAACTCCTAAGCCAGCCAGCTGCCACGAGACTGGCCACAACACAGGCTGTCATTTATGTCAGCAGTCACTGCTGTTGTACGTATTTTAGCTCATTTTTATTTTAAATAAGCCCGATCCAAGATGAATATGGGGTTCCAAAACCCAACTGGAATCAGCTAGTTTCCAAAATCACTGATTTTTGCAACTAGCATCCACTCTCTGAAGAAGACCAGTGGAAAATCACTGGCAGAGGTTTCCATCAGAGATGTAATCAGCCACATTGGTGAGAAGGCCAGGCAACAGGAAAAGGGACACACTGAAGTATTTTATGGGAATGTTGTAGTTAACATAAGCAGGGTAACTTGGAATGAATCCTAGAGTGCAGTAATCAGACATCGCTTCTGAAACACACCTCATAGACATCTCACTACAGATGTGAGACAGAGATGCTCCTTACAAAGAAAAAATGTTTTACGTGTACCCTTCTCAGCCTCAGTTTATTGCAATATTTAATATCAGGTGCAAACCTGGCTTTCAAGATTTCTTCACGCTGAAAGCATGGAGAGTTGCAGGTGCCTGGATAGTGAGGAACAGGCATGCTGGGGCTGCCTCTGGCTGTGCTGGAGTCCCTGTGTCTCAGCTCAGCTTGTTCTGCTAGGCTGGGCTCTTCAGGAGGTGAAAGCTGGATACATGATACCTGTGCACGTATAAATATTTTTGGTATAAATAATGGAAGCTGGGGCATTTAGTGGTCCCTCCAGAAATACCAACCCCCACTGTTGTGATCCTAATCATCGTGTAACTTTCACCTGTGAACAGGCTATTGTGTTTGACATCTGTGAAAGTCTGCTTCCTACTTGGGCATGCTGCCCTCTCACTGAAGTGTACTAAATCTTCTCAGCGGGGAAACAACCCTAAACTGATAGAGGTAACATAGCCTTGAGTCCATAGAGATTTATGAAGATCAGTGCGACTAAACATTGAAGTTGTTGTAATGTGAATTAGCTCCGGCATGCATGGTGTTCTGCTTCTGGCAGTCCGTGACCAGATCCCATAGAAGCTCAAAAGTAGGAAACGTATGCCTGCAAACATACAAGGAATTAAACAGTATACAGAAATGGATGTTAAAATGTCAGTTGTGTTGTGAGCACTGAGTAAGAGAAGTACACCACAGTTTGAGAATGTACTCAGAATCAGTACAGTTGCAGAATTACACCCAGTCCCCAGGTGCAGCAATTCCCACTGCTTGCAGAGAAGCCACCACAGAGCTACAGCACTCAGTAAGCCAGAGCTGCTGATCTGTGAGTTGCAGGCTGGGACAGCTTTCCTTGATTGCTATCATCAAGCATCCTCTAGAGCAATCGCTCCTGAAGTTGGAGATAGAAATCCTCCACTGTCTTACACTCGGGGTGCAAAAAGTGTGCTTGTTACTCTGTAATGTAACTGCTACAGATTTTTTTTTTTTTGCTTTTTGACTTAGCCCATCTAAATTCAAAACAAAGATTTTTTTGTATGGACAGTGAAGATGCTCAATCCACCTTGCCTTTTTTTTTTTCCCCCAAGATGATCTTCCTTTAGTGACTCTTGCTCCATTTTGCAGCAGCGCAGTCCTAAGAGATGGAAAGATCAAAGAATCACTTTATCTGAGAAAATAGTCCTTGAAGGAAATTAGTAAACAGATTGTACCCAGTGCCAGCGAATTATTTCAGGTGGAAAGTACCTTGTAAATGTTTTCATTTTGAAATCAGTATTTTATAGACTTGCTTCTTACTGTCAAGATTCACTTAGTTAATGACATATGAACCTATTCTTGTAAATGAAATTTTTCATCTAAATATTACAGGAAATGTGCTTGTAAAGGACTTTAAACTGTCTCAGAGGGTACTGTAACGCTTTCCCCTATGAGCTGCTCCGATGTATAATCCCTAATCTTGTTATCAAAGCAGTCCTGTAACAGAAAGCATAACTCAAGCATAATTACCTCCTGATTAATCAGCTCATTTGCATGTTTGCCACTCCAGTGCCTGTGGCGATATTACGCTAAACACAGATGGGTTCTCTGATTCTCCTCACATTTAGGTTTTGGTGCAGCTGCATGTGAAACTGGTGGTGGGAATAGCAACACATATGTGGCTACAGCTAGTCTGGAGAAACCTGAGCAGTTTCACCTTTATTGTGTAGAATTGGAATTCCTTAGGGGTTATCTCCTTCCCTGCACATATTTGGAATTTTTTTACTAATCTTGCCCTTCTGCATCACAACCTAAATACATTTACCATGTGGCAGTGATTTCCACTCCCAGTGTGTTGTTTGGGCCTCCTATTAGCAACAGTTCGTGAAATGTTCAGTGCATCTCTCTGATGTGCAGTATATTTTGTTTCTATAGAACTACTTTTTTAGTCTTTTCTCTTGAAAAAAAAAATAAAAAAATCTAACTCATTCCTCTAAGCATAAATGGATTATAAGTAGTCTTCCTCAATATCTAAGATTGTCTAATATGTTAGGTGTATTTTAGTTCTCTGAACATCCAGCACGGACAGAAATCTGGGCTTGATAGAACCAGTTATCAGATATAATATGTCTGGTCCTGCATTTCATCAGTCTCTAGCCACATTATAAAAAGATGCCAGGAAATAACATTGTGCTCCATGATTTACCACTTGCTTACACGTGAACAGACATTTGTATCCTTTCCAACTCTCTCCACCTCTTCTATCCCTCCCTAGATTACCTTGGTTTGTAATTTGATGGTTTAGTTCCAGTACTTGTCTGTCAAAATCAGCCATATTCATTCAGTAGGCTGTAAAAGCAGGTGTTTAATATTATTGTCCAATATTGGAGAATAGTAGCCAGCCTTGATACAGATGCCTGCAATTTTGTGTGGCTTGAAAAGAGGTTTTGCTAAGTGTGTGCATGTTGAATTCACAGGGTATTACAAATTAAGTTGTCCTTTTCCACGAAACAAAGTGTTCATGGAGGGGGGGTGTTGGGTGTTGTTTGATTTTATTTGGAGGGTTTTCATAAATATTTCATGTATTTTGCATTATTTTTTAAAATGCATTGCAAATACTCCTCAGCTCCTTGAAAACATTATTCCTACACTGTAACGAGGATAAAGCTACTCTTTGTAGTACAAAAAGTTGTATGGATAAAACTGCAGCTCAGCCACAGTGGAACAAGTTATCTGCGATGAAAGTATAGCAGAGATTTGTTTCTAGATTTGTCTTCAAACTAGTCAAAAATACAGATTGTGGAAGAGGTAGATCCTTTTGTTAGAAGAAGCTAGATCTACTGAAAATGAGTTGAGTAACTTAGCTACACAGTGAAAATCCTTGGATTTAACTCTATCTGAGGTTCTTTTAAAAATGCACCGTTGTTGCCTTAAGTAAAGTTAGTGGAAAGCTGTGTCATATTAGCCATATGGTTGATGTTCTGAAATAGACAGCATTTTATAAAAATCTGAGAGAAATTAAATTGAAAATATGCAATGAAGTGGACAATGTGTGCAGTATGAATAAAACCATTGATAATAGCACTCTAATAGTTTCTAGATTTTTTTATGATTATGTACCCTAATAATTTTAATTGTATTTCATTTGAGAGTCACTTATAATTTGTTCCAAAGACATGTCCTTTAAATTCTGATGACAAATAATTAAATTTTTAACTGTGCTGCCGGGTGTTATTAGCAGGATCCTTTGCATTATCTACAGTGTAGGTGGTAAAAAGCTGGCTTTTCTATTTTCTTAAAAGCTCTGACCAGTGCGGTAAATTAAATTTAGAAAGCGGCTTGATTTACTGCAGCACTGAATTTGCTTACTGAATATATTCCCCACAGCTCTGGCTCCACTAGCACTAAAAAGTTGTGTTTCGGGTTTCCTGGGAGTTAAACTAACTTTTAACATGTTCCTGGGAGTTAAACCAACTTGTAACATAGAAATATACTGGAAATTAACTTCTAGAATTAAAAATCTTTAATTAAAATCATAAAATTGCTGCTAATATTTAGCTCTTCTTAAAGTCAGAATGTCAGGTAGCATCTTCCTGCCTTTTCTTCACTCTTTTTCTAAATGTCTTTTTAAAAAAAAAACAAACAACAAAACAAACAAAACCTTCTTAAAAACGGAACTTAATTTTTTTGAGTTTTAAAAACCCATATAAATACCGTATAATAAAAACTCTTAATAGAATTATCTTTTTATTATTATTTATACTATGTAATATAATATACTCAGTCATCTAACATCAATATAGTCTTTTGGAATTTATCGTTTTCGTTTCATTGCTTTGCAAGAGAGTATTGGTGAATACCTTTTATTCAAGCACAAGTTTTATGAAGTGAATGCATTTCCCTTGGCAACAAAACCAATCTCTGAAGAGACATTTCTCCAGAATTCTGGAATATGGTGCCTAGTGACATTGATTTTGCGTATGTGCTTATGCCCCATTAACAACATTCGAGGACAAATGGATCTTTTGTATCTACAGCACAAATTATGTGCAGCCTATGCTTTCAAATGCATACTTTCATAATATGAGTCTTTATTAGAGAGGAGTTCAGTTTGGCTATTTTGCTACAACTACCAGCTGTAACTCATCGGGAATTACACCGTAGCAGGATCTGCTCTTGGACTACTTAACCTGATTCACATGTAGCTCATGAAGTAGCCATTGCCTTGTATTGACTTTCTGTCAGTATTCATCTGGCTGAATTTGAACCAGTAACCTACAGGTGACAGGCAATATATTTCTTAATTCTCTGAGTATTTGTATCCTGCCACTATTTTGTTCATATTTCAAGTTTCAGAATAAATGAAATTTCAGCTTATTTATAGCCCACAGTTCAATATAAAGATATTTTCTTTTCCAAACTCTACAGGTCAGACTGACTGTATTTTCCAAATTTCTCCCTCTGAACTTCATTACAGATATTTTTTAGATCATGTCTACACATTTTTCATTCTAAAGGTTCAATGTGATTTGAGTGACTTTTTTCCTAATCTGTATCTGGAAATACTTTAAAAATAAGAAAGATTTTAAAAACTTGTATGTCTGTGCTTTACTGTGCTGACAGATTAACATCCAAGTATGCAATTCTATAGTATCCTTCTCAGACCTCCAGAGTCTCATCAGCATCAACTGATAAAATTACCACATTCCTTCTCGGCCGGCACAAGAATAAGAATTTTTAAGAAAAACATCTCTTAGGTTCTTTTAGCCCCTGGAAGAGTCGGGGTTGGTTCTTCAATGCCTCTGTTCCTAACACCACAGTAAGGCTTGAAGATTTTAGCCCACTGAAGCAGAACAGGAATATATGCAAACAAAATTTAAGAAAAACCTGAGGGATGTTAGAAATAACGTACATATTCTAAACTGTAATAAAAGCTATTCTCAAGTAATAATAAACCAATTCCTAAAGTTCCTTATTGTTTTGTTAAGCTGGTGAAACATCAGTGGTTTAGGGCTCCACCTTGTTTGTATTTTTTTGTTTGTTTTTTGGGTTTTTTAACTTTGCAGTCTCTACAAAACATTTACATACAACTTTTATTTCTTTGTAGAATAGCAAAATATAGAACAATTATTTGGATGAAAGGATATTAATAATGCACTTTTGATTATACACACAGCATATTCTTACTAATTTTAAACATTTTGCAGACATTTATTTTCTGCATGTAATAAATGACAGAGCTGTAACTTCTCTTTCTTGTGCCTCTCTCCAAGATTTTAGATTGGATTGAGATATTTTAAATGATTCTGTTAGTTTGTTTAAACAAGAAACTGAAAAGAAACAGGAAATGAAAAGGAACAGACTCTGAAATCCTGAATCATTAACTGAACTTTCAGTCAATCAAAACTCAAATATTTGGAATTTGTCTTTCTTGCTCTTATCTGATGGATAAACAATAGGGAGTACCAAGTAGGGCATCTTGCATAGCATGGGCACCTTACACAATTGTCCTGACTTGCTTTAGGTTACGGGTATTCTTGTTTGAAAGGTTATAAACATTAAGTAATATGTGTTTTAAGAGCTTGTTGACAAACCTATGAATTAAAAGATTTTTTCCTTGTCCTTAAAGTGAGGGCAAGGAAAAATTTTCTGAAAAAGCACAGAGATTTTATGAAGCAGTACGTTACCTATATGAAGTTCATTCTAGCCACAAGTACTCAAGGAATGGTCCATCAAACAGCAGATCAGGTGAAACATGGACATCTGAAGTGCTGGCATTTTTCACTCAGGGTGTTGGACTATGAATGGGAAATTTGAGTCAGCAAGTGTCTTACTGTAGGAATAATGAAATCATATGGGGGGTGTGTGCCTTTAGTTGCCACTTAACCTCTTTATTCCACTGTAGAGAAAACTCTCATGCCAGCTGAACGCTTAAAGCTGAGCTTGGACATTTCAGTGGTTTGCTGCTGCCTGTGCAGTTTCTGACTATAGAGCTTTCCATTGGGTATGGGACTGTGGAGAAAAAAGGAAATGACGTCTGTCATGACAGATCGATATGAAAGGAATCTGACATAACCACATTAGGACAGTTAATAATGCAGCATATTCTATTGCTGTTTCATCCAGTAACAGCTGCATGCATTTCCAGAATAGCTCAATGAAAGAAAAGAATCTTGAAACAAGGTAAAAAGAGACAGGATTTTTGATGTGTTAATAATGAATGTGTGTTTTCCTTTTTTAATGGTGAGCATAAGAAAGAGTGATAGTGGTGCAGGTCTGGGATTGTCTTCTTCCTTTACTACTTGAATCTCTACTATATCTGATGGACCAATTTCCAGCTTCTATGAGATTGATATACTTCCATACACAAAATTAGTAACAGACAAAATTGCTCACATATATGCACACATATTCAGGATAATCACTTGCGGATCCCAGTCTTAGAAATTCCTCGTGACTAAAGGGTCTCCACAATTTGTATTTATTTCTTCTTCCACTACACAAAGTAACACAGGCTAAATTTTGAGCATGTGAAGTAAATGACTTCTGATTTTTTTGGAATTCAAAGTAGTGTTTCTGCCAGAACAGTTACTTTGCATAGTGGGGAATTTCAGCTGATGGCTGTCTCCGAGTTGGTTGTATTAGCAGCCATATAAAAAAGGGAAAGGCATGGTATGCATAGATTGAAGATTTTTATAAAAGTACCCATGATCTGGTGGTTTAATATAATTTCTGTTGACTCCTCAAGGAGTAAATGCAGTAGTGCTTTCTGTGGCTTATTTGCTATATGAGATGAGACTTTCAATGAAGCAAATATATATGGTTTGTATAAATGAGATGAGCAATATTACATTTAACATTTCATTCAGTCTTGATGGATGCAAATACTGGACTAGAAATAGCTGGTAGTTTCTTCTCTCTTACATGCTTTCATATGAACATGTTCTTTCATAATGTTAGTGAATCTTTAATGAAGATGTGCTCCAGAAAATTCAGGTGGTTCCTAAAAGCATCTATGGTGATAGATAAATATCACTACATTCTTCTCTCTCTTCTTTTGTGTCACATATCTCACTTCTAGTTGCCTGCATTTTGAAATTGTTCCTGGTTTCTCTTTGCAGAGTTCTGTTCTGACGGGCTCATGATTCTTCTAAAACCATGTTTTAAACATTAAGACCCTTTTATTTTTGCCTGGTTTTCTTTCATACACTTACCTAGTTTATTTTTACAAGTATTTACAGCATGCTCATAATGGTACATCTATTTTAACTGTCCAGAGTTCTCCAGGGAATGAAATGCAAGTCTGTTTAGGGGGTTTTATCCATTTAGAGCTTGCCTTCTAGAAATTAGCCTGCATATACATTTTTTGTGGACCATTTTGTTCTAGAAATTCTGTAGACAGTTGAAAATCTATAGACATCATTACAGAAGCAAAAGTTAAGTAAATGCAACAAAACTGTAGTTACAGATGGGCAAAAAGTCAGTCACAAGATATGTGGGAGGATTAATACTTCCCAATATTCCAGTGTTCTCCTTTGCATCCCATCTCTGTGTATGCCTGGTATCATACATATGTGAATTAAAAGCCTAGGTAAGCTTAAGGAAGATGTTCATATGGTTTCATCCTAAACTAGGATAGGAAAGGAATTGCAGTACGACATTTTTTTGTATCCCATAATAAAGTTTTCACAGCTGTGCTTTTATTGTTCACAGACTAAGCATTCCCTAAGGAAAAGATCCAAATCCCATTTGAGATTAGTGGAAGTATTTGGATGCAGCTCAAAGTCATAGAATAGCGTGTAATCTTTATCTTAAAGTGTGGTAGCTGTTATCGCATCCTTCGAGATAACTTCTTTGCATCGGCATGAGAGGGCAAATAGCAGACATGTATAGCAGCAGGAGAGTCCAGCAGATCAAACGCTACTTGGAGTCCTCTCCAGGAAACTGATAAAGCATAGTTATAGGAATTATGTGTGGCTTCAGGTTATAAAAGACACGTGGCTTTACATTACCTCCTGAAACAGATTTTATATTTGAAAAAATAACATATTTTACTGTACTAGTTTGTAGGGGAGGGTTCACAGCAAATTCCAAAAGCAGATCCCTAAACCATTCATTTTTTTTCTTATTTTCACACAAAAGTATTTCTCTGCTGTTACTCTGATTATTTTTTTTTTATGACTGCTTTTGAAACACTATTTAGAGGCAAAAATAAAGGGGGGGGGAAGAATAGGCCAAACCATCTGATGTACTTTGCCTTCTTTGTTGAAGTTCCACTGAGTCCTTCTGAGATAAATGGAATTTTCTTCTTCAATCCAAAGCTTAATTATGGTAATTAGCCTGTGCAATTTGTAAAGTTTGGCAGTCAATTCAGCTCCTAATATGCATAAGCCTCTTTCTGTTACAAATTGAGTAGGTTTAATCAGTCTTAAAAGGACAGTGTCTCACTATGTCTGCATGGCACACTCTTAGATTTTCAGATTGGTTGTTATTCCAAACTCTGCTAAACCATTAGCAGTTTTGATATTTTTAATATTCATGAAGCTTTTATTTTTGTATTACTCCCCAGCATCTGTGATTATGATGGGTACTTTTGGGATCTGTCTATTGTGTGTCTGCTGAGAATGAAAAGCCCAGCAGTTCCTGGCAGTAAATTAACCCTCACAACGCCAGTTGGTGCTGAACTCCTTTTGAAATGCTCCCTTCTGCTATGTTCTTTTCTATTCAGATTTCACACTAAGGTCTGATTCCCTTAGCAGACACAAGCTCCATTTCATCCTGACAGCCATCTGTGACACTAAATTTTTTTCTTTTTTTCATTCAAAGAATGTATCTTTCATTGTGTGATTCCCACCCCCCACCCCCACCCCCCCAGATTCAGAATGGAAATCAAATGGGAAAAAATGGAGTTCAGAATACAGATTTATATCTTAATTGAGAAGATGAAGGCATTAAAGAATTTTAGTTTTTTCTTGGTTCAAGGAAGTGAGAGAAGGAATTTTTTCTTTTTTTTTCTAATATTCATGGTAGAATTTTCTTTAGTGGGAGATTTTTTGCTTAACTTCTGTATCTGGTCATACAAATGTCTTTGGCAGTGCCTATGAAGCCTAGTGAATGGAGAACAGACCTTAGGTACTGTTTCCCTCTCTGCTGCTAATTTGTGGTATATAGCAAGTGAAGCCTCTGCCTGTTTTCTTTCTGTTCTTATTTAGAACTGTAAGCATTTTGAGGCAGAAACCACCTAGCAGTATTTACAGTACAGTATCATATCACCAACTTTAGGTGTGCAGTTTTAGCTGTTTGTCCCTAGTTGACAAGTATTTAAAGAATGAGAAGAGAATCTTCCAGCCATAGTTGTAGTTCAAGTGCTTTAAATCACTGTAGAGGAGCTTCCCACCATGGAGGGATCCTTAGGTGTGTAGATGGCATCCAGATCATGTTGGGAAGCATAGACAGTGTAAAGTATGTGCACTCTTCCTTTTTCGTCTGTGCAAAGCACAAAGATGTCACCATCAGCAGGGTATGAAAGTCCAATCAAAACTAACACAATATAAATAATAATGTTCTTAAGCCACTGCCATGATTATATTAAGAAGTCATCACAGCTTGTCATACTTTGCACCAGCTGTGGGGTTCAGTCCATATCCTGAGTAAGTTCTGAGCAGTGATAAGTTAGGGCAGCTTTGGATTGCTCTGTGGGCTGTGTCGAAGCCTTTCTAACAGGAATTTCCTAAAGATTGAAGTCTCTCTTGGCATGCGTCACCTGCTCCTAATTGCCTTACCAGGCTCCCCTCCTGTGCTCAGCTACCTGATCATAAGCACGAGGTTGTCAGGGTTTGCTGTTTCATCCATTTCATCCATTGTTCCAACCCCCCTTTGTCTCAGGCTGCTTAAAGGCTCTGCCAGCCTGCTCAGATTGAAATGAAATTTCTGTCTTAAAAGTATGTACAAGTAGGTGGCTTTTAGCACATTGTCGATAAAGGTGGAGGATTTTTTTGTCTCTATTCATCAAGGTTTTTCTCCAAGACTGCTTTGTTATTTACTGAAGCCATATGGGTTTAGTTACATAGTTTTGGAGAAATACAATTGTGAGTAAGTTGCTACCTTCAGAGATAATTGGCCTGTCATAGAAGCCATGGATTGCAGTAGCTACTAGAGCACGGTACTTACTGTAGTGGGACTTGCCAGCCCATAGTTCCAGCAATAAGGGAGCACAGAGAGAGTGCATCAGCAGTAAACACAGCGAGAAAGTTAGGCATGTAGTGAAGAATTAATGTCACAGGCCAGAAATGAGCTGCAAAGAAAGAAGAATGAGGCTGTGGTGTCTCAATGATGACAAGCTTTTCTGATGTCCTAATGGGACAGTCCTGAATGCCCAATACGGACTGAGGCTGGGCACACACTGGTATGTTTAGTGCCAGATTGTGTGGCGCTACTTCAAAGCTAGTCCAGGCATCCTGATAGCTTTAAAAAATTACAGTGTCAACAATTTTTCCATACTTACTCTTCCAAAGTTCCTACTATTTTTGACAGCAGGAGCATGCTGGCAGTTGAGTGGAAGAGTGTGCATCAGCAGGCATGCGGCAGGTGATACATCTATAGTCATCTCCTTGTGTCACAAGGTTCAGATTCCATCTTCTCTGCTGTTGCATCACAGAAGTGCAGAAGGCAGACCTTCCCTTGCCACCACTTACTATATTCCTCCCAGCTGTACAGCCTTTTCAGGGCATAGATCATCTTAGGTTTTTAAGCCTGACATGTTTACCTGGGTTTCTCAGTTATTGTACTGCTTGTAATATCCAGGGAACAGTTTATAGGAAGATGCAAGTACAAGAAAGCCCCAAACCTTGTCTCTTTTCCTCAGCTTACTAGGTGCATTGCGTGTGTCGTGTGTATACAGCTTCTCTAGTGCTGTCTGGGAAATACTGGCTATTCTGCTCAGATTTATGGGCATGCCCAGGCTCCCAGGAGTCTGGGAATACAGCGGAAGTGGCAGAAATCTTTGATTACTGCCTGGATGATATTTTGAGAAAGAAAAAGTGAACGTGCTGGGAAAGCTGCAGAGGTTATTTCTTAAGCCCTATTTACCCAGCTCCAGGCCTTATCCAGGAGTTGTTCGGCACGGTAGCGTTATCTGTCCGGATGGTGAGAGCCAAACTGGCCTCCGTCAAGCCGTACCCATCTTCCAGCACAGATACTCCCTTCTGCCGTGCCAGTGGCTGCTCTGTGCTTCCACTGCTGTGGTCTGCATGGGGAGGCTTGTAGCCTGTCACTTACAAGTAAGAATGTTCCGCTACTCCCTGCCTCTTCACGGATTGTGGCACCTTTTTCAGTCCTTGGGTAGGATACCCATCATGGACTGTGTTCTCCCGGTGCAGACTCAGATTCGGTGGTTACCTGATCCTGAGCACAGCAATCATTAATATCTTCAAGTACTAAGGATGGAAATGTAATGGGGGTTCAGTTTTTATTACGAAAGGAACAAGAGCGTTGCAGTCTAATAAATGAAAGAAAGGTGACGGCTGGAATTTGATTTAAGGAAGCAGGACTCTAAAACATAATTCCTTCTGTGTAATTTAATAGCCATTGAGGAAGTACTGGAATCTACAGTATGTGGTCTGTTAATCTAATTAATCTACCCTAAAGGTTAAGTCACACAAGCAGCAAGTATAAGTGGATCTTGATCAAGTTTTACTGGGCCTATAAAATATAGGATATATGAGGATGTCCAGATTTACTTGTGTTTGCATTGGAAATAGCTCAAGTTTGTAAAGTCACATACTGATATACATGCACACACAGAGAGGCATTTTTATTTTACTTTCTATTTCCAAAGATAACATGCTCTGGATTTAAGAATTGTTTTTTATTAATCTGAATGTCATCGAAAAAGTATGGCAAAAAAGGAAGGTGAAAAATGCTGTTCTTTGCCAGTAAGGGAGTGTGTGTAAAATGAGCATTGATTTCTAAAGCCTATTATTTTTAAGGATGTAAAAGAGATCCCCATTTAGTTCTGTGTCACACTTAGTGCTCTGCAGATGAGTGTCCCTGTTTGCATGGACACTGTCATTCTGAGAATCACTGAAAGCAAAAATCAATCTTTCTGTTCAAAATTTCTCTTCAGCTACAACCAGATTCTTGTGACAATGACTTTTAATGAGAAATATCATGCAAAATTAACTTCCAGGATTTCAGATGACACTAGCTCACCATATCTTGCAGTAATCTAAATCCCAATCTGACCTAACAGAAAACTAGTCAGGATTTTAACAATATGAGCTCCAGCAGCTCAGGTGAACCTGAATCTATGCTAATCTGTAGATTAATGTGGTTGACAGAGACTTTTTCCATTTGGTTACTTTCAGTCTGTGTTCTCTGTTCTATTAAACCCCAAATTCTGCTTCTCTCTCTATGGTTTTCAATAGATCTTATGCTTTCCTGGAAACAAAATAAATATACAACATGAATGTATGTATCAATACACTTTTAATTTAAGTTCTTATTCATTTGACAGTACATCTGCTATTGTTACCATTATCATGGTGAACAGCTCTCAAAGAAACCTCCACATGAAAGAGAAGTTCCATCAAAGGGGCAGATTCCTACCAGCTTGGGGGGATCTCCAAGAGGTTTTGTTGCTTTCTTGCCCCAAAGGTTTTTGTTATCTGTATTTAATTCAGAAAGGCTTTTCTCAGATTGAAATTGAGCTCCCCCAAATCAGCACACCTTGTTACAGGTGTGCCAGGCCAGATCTCTTCAGTGTGGTAGATAGCAGTGGTGAGGAAGCAGGAGGAGCTGCTGGTGAGGCCAGTGCTCAGATTTGTTGCATGGGTCAGTTGTGAGCGTGGGTACATCAGCAGACACACTCTCCAGGAACCTCTTATATGTATCATCATAGTTGTATTCATTTCAAAATGTAAATTAATTGCTTAGTATAGGAGTAAATTATGTAATGAGGCTCTAGAGAACATAAATATTTAAACGTGTTTTTAAATACATTCAAATATGTGTGTATGGAGAGGGGAGGGGTTAGTGGAGGTAATAGTTTCAAATAAACATGTTCGATACTCTATTGTATAATATATCAACCCAGAAAATTCACACTAATTAGTATTTTGAGCTCTCATGGTGTTGCTAAATCATTGGCATCAGATGAATAAAATGTTTAGAAAACTTTTTTATGATCTTATTGGTGCATTCACCCGTATCAATGACCAAAATTTATCTTGCTTTAGCAAATCAACAGATTTCTTTCTTCTGCTAAATGTTTTTGGCAACACAGATGGAGAACTCAGCAGTCAGGGCCCTGCTCAAAGGCGCCAGATAACTGAATGGGTTACTTCCTACATTAAAACCAGCTTGTTGACTTGGCAAAGAGCCCTGGTCAAGTAATACAACCAGTGCTGCTGCCATTTGTTAATTCTGCATAATTAAACACCAATTATACATAGTATTGTTTTCTAGCAGGCTCCTCAGCTGGCTTTTCTTTATTATGATTCAGTGCCAGTTTCCTTCCTTATTACTAAAAAGGAGTTTTTATTTGTTATTGTAATTAGGAGGTTTTTAAATATATAATTTTTTTCTAAAGAGAGAATAGCAAATGATTATGGACGTTGGCATATCATTTTACAGGGAAGACCTTGCATATAATAGTTATTTTGATTTTTTGGTATAATCTGAGGAATCTGTGCTGTACTATTATAGAACTCCAGCACAAGTCTGTTAGTGAATATATAATAATAAATGAACATATTTACAAACCACTCACAGAATCTGTCTTTAAAAGACACTGGGAAATTCAAATGTAGAACCAATATTAATTTCATAGCACTTTTATCCTCATTACACAAGGCATATAACTGCTGCTAACCATATGCTTAAATCCTATTGAAATGAATGTAGCTTAAATATGCTTAAGTGGAATATATGCTTAACTGCTTTTTAAAGGATAAAGCTAAATACCTGTTTGGTGTTCTGCTGAAGTTGGAACATGTTATGCATCCTATCATATTACTAATTTGGAAACTGTGTAACAAGAGGGCATTGACTGTCTTGGTGTTCTGAACCGCATTGTTGTTGTCATCAGTGATGCAGCTCTATTAGCAATGATGATGGAGAAATTTCAAGAAAGGTTTTGCCTGTGTTGCTGTTTTAAATGAAAACTGTGGAATAAGAGAAGCATAAAGTCAGAGCCAGGTTTTATGCTTTTTTAGAGTTTATATCTTGCCCACAGTACTGATGATCATATTTGTTATGTAGAATCAGTATTTATTTTTCAGCTACTTAAGTTTACAAAAATAGTCTGGAAAATATTTTTTCCCTTTCTTTATGATTGATTATTTAGTAATATCACCAAAGGGTACTGTACTGCCAAGATCACTATGGGAACTCTAGAGACTTTAAGTGTGTGTTATACAACCTATAAATTTTATTGGAGGAAAAAAAAAAAGTTAAACCTTCAGGCTTGATTAGTAATTAGAATTTAAAAGCTCAGGATGGATTTTAACTGTGTCTATGGCTCTTAATCCATGGACTGTTCAGCAGTCACACACGCACATACTGAATCCATGTGCAACATCCTCATGAACTTTGTTGAGAAATGTTGCTATGAGTCAGCAGCTGGAGCTCATTTCTCAACCAAACATTTCTCTTCCCTTTTCCATCCTTGTGACTCTACTCTTATCTATCATTCCCTTCCTTTGAGTCCATATAATTATTGGCCCCTTAAATAAAAATGCTTAGTTTTAAGCTTGGTACTTCTTAGTTCTTAATTTGCTAGATCACAAGCCAACTAAACTATAAAGAGAAGATGCAGTTGCCTGCTTCACCTTCAAAGCCATGATGCCAGTGAGACTTCCCACAGCACATAAAAGCACAAAAGTCTTTGCAAGATAAAGCTTCTGTTCATGTTGCAGTTATGTCAATAGAGCTACTTCGCGTTGCAATTGTCAGTAATTTCTTTACTCTTTGTAAGGAAAGGTCAGCTGCTTTGAATCATGTTGCATTATGTGTGAAACATATATATTCAAAATTCCATAAACTCAGTAAAACAATACTGCTATGTCTTATTCACGTCAAGGAACACGTTATTTTGGCATCTTCTTTAGACCTTCTGTTGTCATAGCCCTTATTCTTCCCGTCTCAGGCTACACTTTAATTTAAATTATTATGAAAGAATAAAATAAAAAGTAGAAGAATGATCTAAAGATTGTTTTCCAAATATTTTATCTAGATGCAACATTACTAAATCAGATATGCCTTTGTTTTACAACTTCATCAAACACAGCAGATTTTAACTAGTGATACATTTTCACAATAGAAAGCTTCCTTTTAGTCTTTTATCCTGAAAGAAATATTTTAGAGGACATCAGTGAGGAACACAACAGACGGTCTTGAAGAGAGGGAGTCGTGGGAATTACGGGAGAAAAAGAAGTTTTATTCCTCACTGACAATTCTTCTAAACAATTCCAAGGGATATTATTTAATATAGATACTACAGTAAAGGCCCAAGCATGGCAGATGTTGAATTGTTTACCTGACGTACTCAAACCTATCCCAAGTTTTGAAATGTTAGTTTGTAGTCTAAAGAGCTGGGATTAGATCCCAGTTCAACAGAAGCTGCTGAAAATACATAGTTAATTTCTCTAGTAGGTTGTCGTTGATTCCATAGCTTTGTGTAAAGAACACTCCCCAGTCATGATGCTAAGATTTTGCTTGGAGCAATGTGACTGCATAAATCCTATCTTGGATTCGGCGAAGCAGGGAATACATGCATGAAAGCGGGCCACAGCAGCATAAGGGATGCAGCTTGACTTATCTCCACTAAATGCCCATTTTTAAATATATGCGAATATATTTATTTATAACATATTTGTATACATGTATTCTGATTGTATGGTGATATCCCACTGATTAATTGCAGAATGATGTGATAAGCTGCATTTATAATGCACCTGGGAATGCTCCCATACAGCCGTGCTATTGAGGCATATCTCCTGGAGTCACCGCTAATAGTCTTTCCAGGATCAAAGGTTGAAGGTCACCTGGGTAACAAACCATGACGGTCAGAAACAGGAGCATCAAGCCATGAGAAGGGATGGATCCTCAGCTTTGCTTGGGGAGGGCATTAGCCTCAAGCCATGGGAAGTCCCACAACACTAGGCCTTAATAATGTGCAGGTTTTATGCCTGGAAAAGCCATTTCAGACTATAGCTGGAGTCTTTTAAGCTAATTATTTTTCTCTGCTTCTGGAATCAAAAATAATTTAACTCTCCTCTTCCCAGATTTGGAAGAAAAAAACCCAACAAACTGGCAGAAATGTCAACATATAATAAATAATTTGGGGGAAAAAAAAAACCGGGAGATAATTTTGTCATACAACAATGGCACATGGAAACTCCATATGGCATTTGTAGATGCCAAGATTTTTTTTGCCTGTACTTCTTTGTATTGAGAATAACATGGGCATGCTGCAGCCAGCGCAGCTTCATGAAGCAAAAATATTTTGGCCACGTTGTTATTTAAACCACTTTCCAATATAGATTTTTGGGTATACTTAAAATGCCAGTAATTCCTTAAACTACAAAAGAGCAAGCTGTTGTGGCTTCTTCACCTAGATGTGATCCCAGAAATCAGTTTGGTGAAAAGGGTTGTTTCTACATAATAGAAAATAAAACCCCCACTCATTTTGCAGTTCATTTCATAATAAAAAATAACAGAACCTGAGTTAACAGTCTTAGAAGCTGTTAATTAGGTTTATGCAAATGTAGGGTTTGCATTCAGCCAAGACACTTGGAAGAAGGGAAGTATTTCCAGCTTGTGTCATTTCAGGATTGCACTGAGTTGTATTGCAAAATGTCATGCTTAAATACTGCTAGAGGCTTCTGCAGTATCACAGAAATACCAGAAACAATTTTGACACTAGTTTAGAGTAATGACAAAACCTAATCTGTTAAGACTTGGTGCTCATATTTGGTAGACATAGTTAGATTTTATAGCTTAGGAGTTTCATACTAAGACAGGTTTTTGTAAAACTAAGTTGTCATGAGCATTTTAAGAGACTTGCAGAAAGAACATTTTTAATAATATATTAGTATTTCTCTTTATTTAGAAGAAAATCCCTGGGGTTTGCCTCTAAAACATGAATAGTGAGATAAATTAGTACTTTACAGAATACTGAATACCTAGACGTGCTCAGCAAAGTGCCCAGCTGTCAGGAGTAGTGCCAAACTTAGGCTTAATAAAACTACTTTTTTTTTTACAGGGTGCAGCAGTTGACGTTTCTGAAGATGTAATTATAATGCAAATACAATGTCCTCTTCAAAGTATAGGATTAGTAAGATAAGAGTTGTACTTACACTTTCTTAAACTTTCAGTGAATAAGAAGGTTAAGTGATTAAGAAATGCATTAGATAAAGTTATGCCTCATAGCTTGTAAAACACTGAGATTATTACTGAAACATAATTGATAGTGTAATTTATAGTAGTAGCAAAGACATTAAGACACATTTCAATTTGACAGACATGCATATTTTATAGTTCGGGAATCTTTTTTTCCCATTTCATAAACTGAGTAAAGAAGTACTTGGGAATAGATCCACAGAGGTGTCTGGCATCCTAGTACCTGGTCAGTTTAGAGTATTATTGATCTGATTGTGAAAACCCAACAAGAAAGTGACAAATCAAGACACTTGCTTTCAGAAGTTAGCAGTTGAGATGTTTTCCAGGCTAGCAGTTTTTCTTTCAAAACATCTATCTCTCCTTAAGCTTTCCTTTTCTTTGAGCTGTCTTGATTCCAGGAGCCAAAATATTCTCTAAAATAACACTTGTTTTCTTCACAAGCAATCATTCACAAACTGTTTTCTTTATTTAAAGCAAACCTTTGTCAGCATCACCCTGTTTTCTGCAGCACATACAGAACCTTGCCTTGGCAATCGTCTTCCACATGCATACTTACCTATGGCAACAGGCAATACTTACTTATTTGCTTTGTTGGGAGAGGGGCTGGGGAGAAGGAGATAAAAATAGAAAGAAAACAATCAGAGTTTATTTCATAATAGCCATGCAAACATAAATCCAGATTTTAAAAGATTGAATATAACATTTAAATGTATTTTGCAAAACTAAACATTAAATATGAATCCTATTTGGAATACTACAGAATAACTATTATATCATTTAAACACATTTGGTGGAAGTGGAAAATATATTTCATGCTCGCTAATCCTCTCCTAAGAATTGGAAATTCTCCTTTGTAGGTTAAGCAACTAATTATTCATTGGTCTAGTAATGTTCATGAAGGCAGGAGATGTCCCCATTTTGGGGCTTTGTAACATTTTTGGCTTGCTTGGTCCCCCAGGTTAGCTAGGCTAAAACTTCAAAACTAGTCAACCTTGTTCTATCAGACAGCAGACTAAAAGCTCCAGTACCCAGAGATCACCAGGGACATCGTTGGGTGTCCTTTTCTTGCTGTACTAGCTCCAGCATTACAGACTTTTAAGCATGGAGCTGGGAGCACTGGTGATGGAAGTCTGAAGAAAGTAACTTCTTTAAGAGAACTTGACTCTAACCGCATCTCATATGTCCAGCTCTAAAATGGATGTGACAACAGTACCTCCTCCACCTTGCAGGCTGTTGGGGAAAATGTGTTAGTTACATTTGCAGAACACTGAGCAGTGGTGTCTGCCAGTTTGTTGGTTTTGCAGAAGTCTGATTCCTGATCAGAGTTCACTGTCTACATACCTCACACGCTTTGGGCTTCAGTTACTATGGGCCAAAGTCACTTAGCAAAATGACACTATTGTTTCAATGATGTTTTAAATATGTATTAACAGTAAGGACAAATCAAACATAGCACAGTTGCTTGTATATTCAATATTATCCATTTTCTGCACTGGGAGAATGCTTTGATATGGTCATGGAATTAAAATATGACAAAGACGTGCCTGGGGAAGCCGTAGTTAGATCAGTCATGCAGCTTCACTTTTATATTTCCCTAAGTTTCAAGTTTGTGTCTTTGTGACCATAAGACTGTACAAAAGTATTCTTACTTACAAGTATTTTTTTTGGTTGGGAGAGTGTGTGTGTTATCATATAACTGCCTACAATTTGATGTTAATGAGTAAAAAAAAAACTGGTCACAATGTTTGAAGGAACGTCTGTTTGCCTGCACTCATTGCGTTGGGATTCAGGCAACAGTTTGTGTTGTTTTCAATGCTTGTTCATTATCACTTTATTTCTACTGTCTGCAGATGCCTGCAAAGCATAAAGACAGAAAAATCTGACTTTCAAGGGAAGTCTTTCACCCCCCTAAAGCAATTCCTGAGAATATCAGAGGGATGAAAGTAAAACTGTGTTTTCATCCCTTCAGACATTCTGTTGTTCTCCCCTCCCTGCCTGCCCCCTCCACGCTATAATTCCACCTCCTCCCCTTCCAGCAGCAGCTGTGGGACAGCCCTGTCAGCCCCGAGGAAGCTCTCCCGGGGGGGGCCACTGCACCTCCCTGACCTCCGCAGGGCTCCAGCCCCAGCTGCAGTGGTTGGCGGCTCTTCCCAAGCCCTGGTTTTCCCTGTGGTTCAGCACTCCATCAGACACCAGCCAGATTTGACTGAGTCTCCTTGCAATGGGAGATCTGGTTCTGTTTTCTTCAGATAATCTGTTTTCAGTTTTTTTCCAGTAATAAAAATCCTAAAGAAATCAATTGATTCCTTAAAAGGAGTCACAGACTGGCCCAACTGTGTGCGCTCTCTCCTCTCTTTTTTTCCTTTCTCCAAAGAGCTTAAATAAAATGGTAGGATAGACTTACCTGCCACCTTGCACCTTCCCGTAGCACAGTGACCTTTCAGCAGCTAATGGAAGCCCGTGTGAACACAGTGTTCACAAAGATGCGTCGTCAACTTTGTTTTGCTTTCTGCTACCTAAACCTGAAATACTGAACAATGTGAAGCATTGAAAAAAAGAGGCAGGAGGCTTTAGGCTACATTGGGGAAAAGTTTGCCACTGAGAAAGAGGTTTTTAAATGAAGAAAGTACAAAAAGATCTTTGCAAACATTAAACTTTCTAAATATGCAAATAATACAGTAGTGACTGATTGAATTGGTCCCAGGAATCAAGGACTGGTCATTAGCTGAGGTGTTTATTTGGAAAATGAAAATCAGTTGTACGAGAAAGAACAGTAGTTACATTTGGTGAAAGGGAAGTCGAAGAAAAAACTGACACTGCTTCCAGGACTTTTAAAAGACGTGTTGTGTTGATAGGGTAATATTACATATCTTGTGCTGTGGTTCAGTCTGCTCTATACCTTTCTTCACAGATTGAAGCCAATTGCACAAAGAGCAGAGCATCCTTTCTCCCTGTGGAAGACAGATAATTTCCATTTCTGTCATTGATCAACTTTTCTTCAAAACAGACAAACATTAGGGTGGGATTCGTCTGCTCTGCTCTTTACATTTCACTGAGAGCAAAAAAAACAAACTCTATAAGATACCTGTGAAATCAGATGTGGTTAGAAATGGGATATTTTCCCCTTTTCTCATCTTTATAGACATACGCTAGAGAAAGCCTGGTCTCACGTACCTGTTTCACGTTGTTCTCAGAATGATCAAAGGTTCCCAAGCAATGCAGTACTCAGGAGCTTAGTCTAAAAGTGACACTTAACATGTATCACATCCTCAACTGATACAACTCTGTTGAACTCTATTGTAGTTACTCGCAATACACTAAATCCAGGGATCTCCTAGTGCATATTATGTGATATTTCCCCCTGAGATTAGATAAATGTGTCCTATAATTTCAGTACAGCAAATCCATTGTATAATAATCTTTCTTAACTGCAACTTCAAACATTTATCATTGCAATATATTTCTCTAAAATTAGTATCTTATGGTTACTTTCACCTTGGTTGGATGGTGTGTATAAGAATGAACATAAACCAGAATCAATATAGTCATTAACTGACTCGCTCACAGGATATGATAAATGAGGGGTCAGCTTAAACTCAACTAAATTTTCTTTGATACTATATCATCACAAAAATCTTCACGTCCCTATAGCATTTTTCATCAAGAGAATTTTCTTCTTATGAATGGCCTTTATTTTCAGTTGTAATAATCTTTGTGCAAATCATGGAATTGGAGTCAGTCATTCAGATTTATGAATTACATAATTTGTATTAATGTTATTAATTCAGATTATGAAGTAAGTGTTGACAAATTGAACTGAGGGGAATGGGGGAGGGCTTGGAAGTGTTTTACTTTAGTCTGATTTTCTACAGAATAGGGTTTCTGTTACTACATAGTCTGCATCTGCTGGGCGTACTCCTCTAGTGTCTTCTGAATTTAATTGCTAATCTTAACCAAAATCTTAAATAAAGATGTCAGGAGTCTCAAAGCTATGTCCTAACCAGTGGACACAAAATGTAGTTACATTTTGTCTGCATATTAGGACAAGATTTCACTGTACATCGTTTTCTGTCTTTTGGTTGTCTTGAGGAAGATACCTAAGGTGAGAGGCTGCTGACCGGGCTTACTGCGGGGAAAGGACCCTGAGACACACTTAGCCTGAATCTAGTCAAACATAATTATGTTCACATTTCCAGCTGATTACAAAAGCTTAAACAGGAGTTTACCTAGCAAGCCTTCTTAGGTGTGAGTCTCAATCAGTGTAAAACTGTCAGTCAGTATTTATGGAAGATTTTATTGATTTATTTCATTTTTTTTACCTACTTTACCTTTCATCACTGAACATAATTTTATTTTGTATGTGTCAGCGCATTCTTTTCTGGGGCTAAATGCATTTTCAAATACACAGCCATTTGATATAGCCATTTAAAAGAATAAAAGCTATAGTGAAAACATCTTTAATTATTTTAAATTATTTTATTTCTAGTGACAAATGTTTCTGTTCTCATTGTTCAGCCTTTGTAGCTAAGAAAAATCTCTGAAACGTCTAACAGTTTTAGAAGCTTTTTGCTTAAGTGTGTTTGAAACAGTCCATCTCAGATGTAAGTGCTTTTTCACTGACTTGCTTAATGCTTCAGTTGTCCTCAGTTTTGAACACTTCCATGCTTGCTTATCTTCAGCGATACACTTTCAAGACCATATCACATTTTCTTGGTTACTCTCCAGCTGCAGAACAACACAAGTTTCATTACAGTTAGATAAACTATAAAACTTGAGTAATGGGAATGGTGTGGTAAACTCAGTACTGTTTCTTTTGGTTTAAAGTTTAAATTTTCTCAGTAGCTCTTCAGGTAATTTTTTAAAGTGGAAATATTAAAATAGTGTAATAACACAATACTATTCTGCGTTGTGGTGTTTTCTTTCGAACTAGTGTTCAGTGTCAGATCAGTCTCTAGCTGAGTATGATGATATTTGATCCAATCTGTTACTTTCTTTTTTTCATAACTAGCACCTTCTGAAATTACATTGTTTTTCCAGGATTTTTATGTAGTCTGGCCTGCTAAAATGAAAGATGATTAGTTGCCTTTAATATGCTAAATATGCTTTTCTTTCTCTAGGTTCTCATGTATTTGTTTTGTTCTCTTGTCTCCTTCTTCCATAAACTTTCATACCTATATTCCCATCAAGATCAATAAAATAAATTTGAAGTCATTAAAATTAAATGTTTTTTTTTAATTTATTTTGGTCTGTTGTATGGTAGAAGTTTAGTACACTATTTGAAATAATATTGGACATACCTAGATATATTTAATAACATAATATGATGAAGTTCCAGACTAGCAAACCTTTAGACACAGCATGTTATCTTTTAAATTCAGCAGTAGTAATGATGTAGCACTGAATTGTGGGCCACCACTTGTTTGCGGTTGGGAGTTACGGGTACAGATCTGGTTCAGCCTCTCTGTACTTGACAGTGGTTTGATTTTCTGATTACACTCCGTTACGTGGTATACTCTTATTCTGCTCCATGTATTTAGTTTTAAAGGTTCATAGCAGTGAGTCAAAGTTTTCAGCGTGAAACTTTACCTGATTATCGGCTTCTCCGTTGACTAGGTAGTAAAAATGTTGCTGAAGGACATTTGATTAGTCTACTGACACATCTGCTGTGCTCCAACAGCCTGTTGCCCACCTGTGGCGCTCAGCAAGGGCTAGGTGCTGCTGGCCCCAGTGCCACAGAGCTGGGGCACCCCTAGGCTGCAGCCTCAGCCATGGACAGTCAAAGAGGAACCCTGAGGGCACCAGGGCATGCAGGGGTGTGGAGGTGGCTGCTGTGGCCACCTCAGGGCTCAGGCCAGGTACTCTTACTGACAGTTTGTGGGAGCATTTGGTGCTCAGATTGAAACCAGGCCATCATCTTCCTTGTTGGCGTTGCTGTGCTGGATAGCAGTTATCCTAGCCTGTAGGGATAAAGCATCTACTTGAGACTTTTATCCAGTTTGACATGTTAAAATTTGCGGAGGAACTCTGCTAGAGGCACTTGAGGGCCCCAACAATATGGAACCAATCACGCTAGAAACATATGATATGTATCATGTTGCTTCAGAAGTATTTTTTATTTCCTGCCCAAAGCAGCTGCACCAACACATTTAATGAAGTTAGGACAAACAAACAATTGGGTTTTGCTAAAGAAATTTTTCTTTTTTTTGAGCTGTCACTCTCACAGTGTTGTACTTTAGAGATATTAAAGCTGTGACCTAGTCAGCAATGGAAGACTTGGGAAACTCTCTACAAGTAAATCTGACAGAATGCATTCTTAGTCATTTGTGCTTTCATTTTCAATTCATTGCTCTGATGATAAATGAATCCCTTACTATAAGAAACCTAATTTCCTGATCTCTAGCACTATAGATTTTCTGGATTTGCTTCTTAAGGGTGCCATAACTGTTTCCTTCCATTTGCTATTTAGTTGTCATTCTGTATCTACCAACATACAAACTGAAGTTTCTGACAAGGTTATGTCTTACTGAGCAGTTTATCTGAAAGGCCTGGTTC
>JAVJGJ010000014.1:108832442-108848801 GCA_035590215.1 Microhierax caerulescens | reverse complement strand
GTGGAAAGAAATCCTTAAGTTGCCCATTGTTTTTTTTTTGGGGTGGGGGTGGGGTTTGTTGTTTTTTTTTGGGGGGGGGGTTTCATTGAAGTCCTACAGATAAGTTCAGGGACAAACAGAAAAGAAGGGAAGCAAGGAAAGAGATCAAGGAGAGTTCCCACTGTGTTATCAGAGGAGAAATATGGAAAATCATCCAATTAAGATACTGGGGAAACTCAAGAGATGGAGAATTTGGGAGAAAAGCTCATAGAAGGAACGGCCTTAAATAACATCAGGATTTCCAAGAGGAGAGCTGGTGATTAGTGGTCAGATGGAGTGTGTGATGTGCTGAATGATGTTGTTTAGTTCCTGAGGAGCTTTGAGAGTCAGAACCCTTCGTCAGGGAGCAGGGAGTGAGGAAACCTGAATAAGAGCATAGGATAAAACTGCCCTGACGAAAACAACTAAACATATTTTTCTGTTTAATTCTTCCCTATTAGAGCTGATTTTCAAGAAAAGAGTGAAGTAGTATTTCCAAATCAGATTTCCCATGTGGTTTGCCAGCCAAATTAGTAAAGTACCCATTCACTCTTAGCTCATGAGCTTCTATTTTCCTCCCCAAAATAGTGCAAGGGCAGTAAGCACCAGGTATGAGCCTCAGTTATTTTCCACATAATCAATGGCTGCAGAGTAATCTCTAAGATTGCATTGTGCTGTGCTATTGAAGTGTGTGCACTGAGTGATATTCCAGGAAGTAGCACATTTCCTGTTAAATCAACTGTGACATAAATATCGGGGATCATTTAACAGATCACAGAGTATTGCTTGTGTTACAGAGACCATAATGATGGCTTGTTAAATTAACGCTATATAGTCAAACATTTGCAGACAAGGATCACCACTCCTCATTAAGTAGATTCACGCCTTTTGAAAGGAATCTTTCCAAATAAACTTTTTTATTCATAGTTTTCTCTAAAGACTCTTCCAGTATGCAGAGAAATCTGGTGGTTCCCATGTGACCCACAGTTAGTGTTTGATCCCCCACCCACACCTGATTTTAATCATGAAAACATTGTGGTAGTGTTCTGTGGTAAGACAAAGGATCCCATCCCTTTTTCTTACACTACCTTCATTTTTTATTACTATGTTGTTATGTGATTAGAGGAGTTGTTCGTAGTGGATCACTGCTTGTCCAGTGTCAGATTGACCTTGGTGAGCATTTAAAGGGGGAAATCTCTCTTCATTGCACAGCCATCTCTAAGATATTTCTTTTTTTATTCCAGTAACTTTACACTGGTTATCCATTCAAGAAACACTTCTAAGACTTCTATGACATCAAAGGTGGAAATCTACAGTAATACTTATTTTATGAGAAATGGAGTATTTTTCAGCCATTTCTATGTAACAGATTAGTAGAGGTAGTAAATGCATATAGATTTTGTGACTGAGAGAAAGGGGTGAGAGAAGAAAAAGCTATGATATTCAACATAATGACAAATAAGAATGTTGTAAAGAAATAGTTGCTATTTGATTTGAGATTCCTTCTGAATTATCACCTTTAAAGTTTAGTTGGAAAGAATAAGCAGTATTGGGGGTAAAAAAACCAAAACAATGCACTCAATGTTAAAAAATAAGCAGTGTTTGGCTAATGGGATGGAAAAAGTGGTGCGTGAAGATGCATGTTGCAGAGTTTGGGTATTTTGGGCTGGGATGCAGCTGTACTTTCAGGTGTGAGGCAGGTAGGTAGCACTGTGTGAACAAAGCAAAGGTCTTGTTCCTGTACAAGTATTCCAAGTAAGCTATGGTATTGCTCATATTGCACTGAGTTCATCATGGTAGAAATCTGAAGAGAAAAACAAACAGCCATTTGCACTGCAGAACTGATAGACATCTGACAGTCGAATAAATCACTAGATTAATGTTACTTTAATTGCAGTTAGTGAACCCTTGCTAGCAGTAATACACAGTAGACTTCTGCTTGACTTTTACACCACAGGATGTATGCAAAGCTAGCAGTTTAGACCTTTTTCGTAGTCTTTCTCTTTTTTAAAACTTGCCAACTGAGCAAGTGTGCTCTTGAGTCACTGGGAGAATGAACACAGAGCCCCACGATACCAATTTTACAAAGTTACTTCTCAGAGTACATCTGCACTCTAAATCCAGGAACAGATGGATACTGTTATGGTTATTTAAAAAAGAAGAAAGAAAGGAAGAAAAAAAAAATCCCCTGCTCTTGTCTATCAGCAATCTCTCTGTTCCCCATGTCAATCTAAACTGCCAGAGAGGTCATTTCAGTTTTGTGCTTCTCTTTGCACGCATTCTTCTGAAACAGATACTGGGGCTTTGGTTTTTTGTCTTTTTGGGTTTTTTTAATATGTATTGAAATATAGATTTAAATATAACACTAATTGATAGACTTCTCTGTCAATTATAGTGATGTTCGGGCAATAATAATTTCATTAAAACATATAGTAGTAATATTGGAGCACAAATACTCCCACTGATATAAATTGTGCATTGCCACTTTTTAAGAAAAATTTTACAGAAAATCTCCTCCTCCAGTTACTTCAAGGCAGAGCTTTGATTAAAATGGGAAGCAACAGCAACATCCCATGCTTCTCAACCTGTTAGTGAGTTTTCTGGTAGCCATCAGAGCAATTTAAAATGACAGCCACTCCCCACCATCCAGCCACCCCCAAAAAAAACCCCCAAAACACAACCCCAAAATAGTGCATGAAGAATTTGTTTAATATTGACATTAATATCAGTATATAACCCTATATAGATGAGATACTAAGGATTGTTCTAAATAACCATAACTCAGGAAGATAAATTTGATCTAGAGAGGGTGCATGAAAGGGCTTTTTAAATAATCAGGGAATAGAAAGTTTATTTTGACAGAGGCCTTAGTGAAAGGGGGATGTGATTGGCATTTCTTGCCAGCATTATGTTCTTAAGAGAAAAAAATAGCTACAGAGCACATCAACTCTACAGCTTGAATAAATCCAGTTATTGGTAAATAGCCTATCCTCAAACAGTGCTCAAAATGTGAACTCTTACAGTGGGTGATTCTAAGCTTTCACTTATATATTAGTAATTGACAAAAGAATAAGCAGGCATAAAATGGGGCCAAGTTAATTTAGGAAAGAAAATTAAGATGTTTTACAGCAGCAGATTCTAGAGCAGTTTTCAGACAGAAGGTTGAAATCTCCTTTCCAAAAATTTTAATTTTGCGATAGGCTGTGCATGCTAGATTCGATGCCCCAGGATGAGCATTTTAATCTTGAGTTTGTGTGTTCCTAATTAATCATAAGGCAAGTGAAATCAAAACAAAAGGCGTCCACAGAGTATTATACTTTCTCTTTTCCATTTGAACTGTCACAGACAGGAACCCCTGGAGTTTGACGAGGGGCTTTCTGCTGAGGGCCTCCTAGCAAGAGTAAAGACAGAGAAAATTACACTTAGACACCGCTGTCAGTTCAGTGAATTAAGGATACAAAGCAATTTGTGAAGATGTTCAGAAGTGCAAATTTCTGCCAGTAGGTCAAAAGACTATGAGCTATCACAGGGTGAGAAATGCAAGAGGAGATCACTCCTAATCATGCAAGTTAGTCTTTTCTTTTAGCCAAGAAATTTGTTTTATGTAAAGAAGCAGGAAGTTGATAATGCACATCTCATTAAATGCATAGCAGTGCAATGCACTGTATAGATGACAAAATTCCATTTCTTTTTTTCTTTTTTTTTTTTTTTTTTTTTGTCTAAAATAATGTACTTTCTTAAGTGTTATAGGACAATAAAAATGTTGAAAGGTAATTTCTTATAATTCAGATATTAGCATTTCTGGTATTTTTTCATAATACTGACTATATAGGATCATGGATTTACAGGATAATTCAGGATATGGGATTTACAGGACAATTCAGGTTGGAAGCAACCATTGGAGGTCTTTACTCCAACCTCCTGTGCAAGCAGGGTCAGTTATGAGGTCAGATCAGGCTGCCCAGGGCTTGATCCAGTCAGGTCTTGAAAACTTCCAAGGATGGAGCTGGCAACAGCCTCACTGGGCAACCCACTCCACTACCCATAGGCAAAAAAATTCTCCATATATTCAGTATCAGTCTCTTTTGTTTTGACTTAGGCGTGTTTTGTCTCGCCCTGCGTGGACCACTGCGAAGGAGGTCCCACAGCAGGACGTTGCATTTGCCTTTGTTAAATTTCTTGCAGGTTCCTGTGGCCCTCCCCACCAGCCTGACTCCCCCCAAGTGGCAGCCCTGCTGTTGGGCACGTGGGCTGGTTCCCCCGTTTGCTTTTGCCTGCAAACCTGAGGAGTGTGCCCTCCCTCACTTCCTCCAGGGCACTGCCAGAGATCTTAAACAGGCCAGGTCGAGGACAGTCCTGGTGGTCCCTCTTCTTGTTACTGTTCTCGAGGTAGGCTGCAGCCCAACAACCATTATCCTCTGGTGGTTCACCCACTTAGACCGTAATGTCCCTGCTTGGATACATGAATATTATGGGAGACAGTCTTGAACCCCATACATGGGAGTCAAAAAATCTAAAGACTCTACCAAATTAGGTTTTCCCATAAAAATTGATCTCTCCTTTTAGCATTGTTTATAATCACAACTCTTGTCCTGGCATCACACCTTCATACATCAACACTGAATAAGAAAATAAAAATAAACATCTATCAGAAGACCCAGAGTTAGTTTTGTCAGATCCTTCTGGAATTAGGACCAGTACTTTCATTCCAGTGCTTTAGATGTGTTGTGAGTGATTCTTTTATGTTGCTTATCTGTAAACCGTATCAAGTTGAACCATCACCTACAAGCGTTAAAACATTGTAAAGTGTTTTTTAGAAGGAAATGTATTGATTTTCACTGACCCTTGTTTAAGAAAGGAGATATTTTTCTGTGGCAACATTTACAATTTACAGGACAATACATTATTTATAGTGTTTCTAAGTCTGATACTTCCTAAAAGGCAGTGAAAAATTACTACTAAAATTTACTGTTTGTTTCTTTATTGAGAAAATCCTAAATTATTTTGGACTTCTAAATATAGGCATAACCTTTTTTTTTTCCCCCAAACAATGAATATTATGAAATATCCCTTTCAAATCTGCACTAGCTTTGTAACTAGATTCTCTGCCTCTTCTTAGACTCTTCCTTTGGATCCCATTAGATGGTTCTTGTGAGGTAATAAACTCCAGTTGCTTCATACTCCTGGTTAGTTTGTTTTGGTTTTGTTTTTTTGTTGTTTTTTTGGGTTTTTTTGTGTGTGTCAATTTCATGTTTAATTTCTGAATATACAACAGGAAAAGAAGGGTGGCAGTTTGGGTAGACTTGGAATGGAGTAACCAGCCCACTCCAACACTCATAACTCACCCAGTCAAAAACAACTGAAAAACTAAGTGCTGTATTTATTTCTATCTAATCTTTAGAAGAATGAGATTTTCTATCTTGTTTCTAGATTACTGCAAAGCCAAACAAGATTTTGCTCTTTCTGTTAGGAGTAAGTATTGTGTGAGGGAAACCAAATTGCCTTTCTGGAGATTTAAACTTTTGGGGAGCAAAGTTTGTTTAGTTGTACTGTGGTGTGTACTGATTTTTCTTTAAGTTTTTGCTAAAATAAATGGATAATATTGTAGTGTTCGCACCAATGGAAATGGAAAACTTTGACAGAAAGCACAAGAGAAAGGAAAAGGAATGTGAAAGGATAATGAACTTACTGAACTAGTCACTACAAAGTTAGTGTTCTGGATTTCTTACAAAACCTCAAATGACAAATTTAGTATAATAGTATGGTGGGCGAGAAAGATGCTTGTTTCTCTGGAAAAAATAACTGTGATGTTCAAGTATTAAATAGAGGTTAGAGACCATTTTTATTGAACATTAAGCACGTCACAGGAGGCTGTAAATTACTTGGGGGTTATTTTTTCCTCCAAAATTGTAGCTGTTAAATTATACTTTCCAGACCATCATCAAATAGATAAAACAGAAAGAAAACTTATTTGGAAAAGGTAGGTAGGAATTTGTGTGAATATTGTTATATAATATGCACACAATTGTTGACAACATGATTTTCAGATCTTGAACACACAATATCACCCAAGGGATAAATGGTTTTTTATGCCAAATTTATATACAAAAATATAACTACTTCTACTTCTGGGTTTATTATGTTATGGATGCATAAAAATGCATCCATAACATAAACAAAACAATCAGATAGTATACAATGAGATATTAAGTAAACCTTCTCTAAAGAAAATAATAGTAATTTTGAAATAGAAACCGCACTGAACATTTGACTTCCCCTCTCCCCCTCCTCACTACATTTTGGGGATTTGCAAGAATGTTTTGAAGATTTGGAGAAAAAAAAAAATCCTGCATGAGCACAATGTTTTGATTCCAGGCAGCCCCTAATGGAAATTCATCAAAATTCAAGATCTTATAAGGGAATACAAGCCAGGTAAACAGCATAATCATCCCAAAGGAAAGGTTTCATAATGAAGGGAAGGACTTTCAGAGGAAATGTTTGTTTAGGTAAAGTAGGTGTGCAATTTTCCTACAAGTGAGATTAATGTAACACATTGCTAACAGTTGGGCAGTCATACTCTAGCTTTAACTTGAGCCCATCAGCATAGTATGCCATTTTTGGCTTATTAAGAATAGACATTGAGACAGGTCACTTAATTTTGTAGTAACATGTGGCAATCTTATCAATGTGTATAAATACCTGGGTGAAAAGAGGATGGAGCCAGGCTGTTTTCAGTGGCACCCAGTGAAAGGACCAGAGGCGATGGGCACAAACTGAAACACAAGAGGTTTGCTCTGAACATCAGGAAACTTTTTCACTGTGGGGATGGCTGAGCACTGACACAGGTTGCCTAGAGAGGTCATGGAGTCTCCATTCTTGAAGATAGTCAAAAGACACCTGGACACAGTCCTGGGCAACAGGCTCTAGGTGGCCCTGCTTGAGCAGGGGGAGTGGACAAGATGACCTCCAGAGGTCCCTTTCAATCTCAACCAGTCTGTGATTCTGTCAAGTAATATCTTTAACAAAAAAACCTACTCACGTTTGTTGATCTTAACTTACCTGTAGCTAACTATTTTCTTGGCGTAAAATGATGCTTGAAAAATGAATACTTCTAAGATGTGATGAAGAGCAGGATTATTTGGCTGCCCTTAAACTCCAGAATGCAGAGGTTTTATCCTTCCATAAGAAGAAAACTCCACGGAGGTTAGGAGTTGTTTGCTTTTCCTTCCAGGAGCACAGCCTAGTGTTGTAGAGCCCTGTTTTTATGGACAGGAATGTGTCTTTGCCATACAAATATGTTAGAATATACTTCTATAGTTTAAGGGCTTTATAAACTAATTAATTTATACATAGATTCAATATGTTTATTCTAAGCTTATTCATGTGTATACATGCAAATATGTCGGTCTACCTTCTCTCTGTGTTTCTGTACTTGCCGACATACTGAATATCAATCCAAACCAAAACAGCTACAAATATGAAGAGAGTAGGGACTCGCAGGAGAACAGAATAGAAAGGATAAGTGGTGGTTGTTTTTTTAACTCACGTGACTGTGAATATAATACTTAGAAAGAATATACTTGGTGAGATCTCTTTCTTAATTGGTCTATAAAAGTTCTCTGAAGGGTGGATGCAGCAAGTTTTAAAATCTGAATAATTAATTCTTTTGTAATACCCAGATGGCACCTTTATGAGGTTTTAACTTCTTTGGTTGGCAAATGTCCTTGTATTAAGGTTAAGGTCTTTTTGTATCTGCTGATGCTCTTAAATTCTGCTGTCCAGAAGCTGAAATGAGATAAAGAAAAAGCATCATGACACATTTATTTTGGCAGCCTGATCAAAGCAGGACAGCTGTATTTAGGTAGACAAGTGTATCAAAGTGATGCAGTTTGAAATGGCTGAGTTAGCATTCCTACAACTGTCCCTGTGATAGGATCTGCAGCAGCGCTGGCAGGGTAGGACAGTGTTAGAAAGTGTGTGTCCATCAGGACACAGCTTGAACCGAATATAGTGAGAAATTACGATTCACTGAGATCTTTTGCTGCCTGTATTAATTTCCCTCTAGCCATAACACATCTGTTCGTGGTAAGACTGATGCAATGCCCATCCAACTACAGTCCATTTACTTCAGCAAGCCACGGAGCCTATTCATGGGAAGATTTCAAAAAATGACTAAAAACTGAGTTAAGGGTATGAGTCCAAGTAGAACAACATAGGAATCTAAGTCCTCTAGCAGCATTTGAAATGTAATTTCTTTCTTCTACCAAGAGAGCAAAGTCCAGTCTTGTGAGGTATGGAGCATTTCTTAATTATATTTTTTGCTTGCTTTTTTGTTTGTCTTTTCCAGTAGGGGTAAAGAACATACTTTCAGGACTATGTTAGGGCACGGAAATAATAGAAAAAGTGGATTTAAAATCTGTCATTTTTCAATATGGTTACAGTTAAATTTGAAGTCTTCCTCTTGCAAGAAGTTTGTTGGTTTTAGTTTGTTTTTTTTTTTAAAATAAATAGGTAAAAGCCTCTTCTGAATTTGCTTTTCACTATCTCCGAATCAGTGGGTTTTGTTTATCCTTTTTACTCGATGAGATCAATGGAGTAAAAATATTATGGATTCTTCTTAAACCACCTGATTCCAACATATGCACACGAAGTATATAGTCAGGTCTGGGACTTGGATTATAATAAGCCTCTCTTGTGAAATAACCTGCAATTTTGAATAAAACGGAATATTCCATATAAGTGGATTGTTTTTCCGTAAGTGTAATATAGAAGTCAGTGGGTAAAGCACTGCAAATACCCAGTGGCCTCTTGTTTCTTCTATTCTAATGGAGCAACAGTGGAGAGTTACAAGAGCCTAAGTGGTTAGTCTGCCTTTTCCCTGCAAAAGGACTCCTTGAAATGATTTAAACAGTATTTCCTGCTGAGTCAGTGAGCTTGGCTTCTTAGTGCCACTACTAGCAGGCAAGGAAGAAAATAGTATGGATAGAAGGAAAGTGAGAGTCTGGGGAAGAAAATGAAGAGGACTGGAACAGTTTGAATGTTTCCTGTACCTTTTCTGTACTCAAGTAGAAGTCCAGTTAGGGAGTTGGTTTTGAGCTACTGAGAGTCATGACATGACACGTATTGTATGCATTTTTCTGATTTACAGGTATTGGTATGTGTTTCATTAAAAATAGCAGTGCAGATTCCTTGGTTAAATAATTTCTTAACCAATAGGCTAGATTACTGCCTATCCTCAACTTTTGCCCTGAGGCATAAAGGGACATAATTTTCATATTCTCCTGTGCCCCCATACCGTGTGTACTACTCTGGTCATAGAAGGGGTCTTCTCTGCATGTCCTCCTGTACATAGAGCAGAAGAGCTGGGAAGGACTAATGGGCCGATAAAGCGCTAGGCTTGTTTCCTTCTCCTCCATCACCTGCTAACACATGTGCATTGCCACACCAGAGGCGCTAAGATGAGAGACTGTGTTTTGGGGTAGAGACCCAGAAATGCTGCAGCTAAGTCCGTAAGTCCTGGGCCTGTGCTCCTGCTCTCATTAAAGGGTCTTTGCCCACTGGAAAGTAATGCAGGAGGGCTAGCATGCTGCACTTACCCCCTTGCTTTTACTGCCATTGGGCTGTATGGCACCCACTTCTGGCCTTCCCCCAAGGTCCCCACCAGCTCTCATCCCTCATTCTTCATTTTTCCCTTCTGCACTTTCCCTGGCTGTACTCATCAAACCCAGATTCAGAAGCAGCTCTGTTGGTAGCAGGTACAACAGAGGTGACGTGCAGACAATATGCTGCAGCAGCTGAAGGGAGCAGCTGGTCTCAGCTGAAGTGAGAGCTCCTAGACACTGGCTGCCACTGAGTCACTACTTGTTTTAGGATTAAGAACACACAGCCCTGTAACGAACAGGTTGGCCAAGGAATCTGTGGATTCCCCCTCCCTGGCAGTGTTCAAGGCCAGGCTGGATGGGGCTTTGAGCAACCTGGTCTGGTGGAAGGTGTCCCTGCCCATGGCATGGGGGGTTGGAACTATGTGGTCTTTAAGGCCCCTTCCAACCCAAACTATTGATTCTACACTTCTATAAATAGGACTGATGGACAAGCCACAGCTTGAGCTGCATGATTTGTAAGGTTCAGTGCACAGTGCTCAAAACAAAGGCCCGAGGAACTTTCTTTTTATTTAGTCAGAGGTGACTAATTCTTTACAATATACAGAAAAACTACCCAAAAAATACTTTAATAGTATGCGAGCATCTTCTATTCCAAACAGTTAAATAACTACACTTGAAAAAGTACTAACAATTACAAATCCTCATGTCCTTCCTTTGCACCATTATTAATAACATCCAACTCTGCCTCCATTCTTTTCTTGAAAATCTATTTTATTGATAAAGTTCAATATTTTTTTAGGGAAGCCTGTAAAAGAGTTAAATAGGAAAGCAGTCTTATTTACAAGGTATATTAAATGCACCCAGGGTTGTCCTGACTATTGATTTCATCTGAAGAGATACCAAGTGTGTGAGTTTCCATATCAATGGTTTCTTGCCTTTTCAAGCTCTAAATAGCTTAAGGCTCACTAATTATACTGGTTCAGAAATCACCTCACCAGCAGTACGCATCTGAACATGTTTCAGATGGTCAGCACAGAAGAACTAGGTCAGAGACCTCTAGGGATTTAATCAAAAGGTTAGCAAGCCTAGCAATGCACCTTAAGCACCAACCACTGAGGCTAAGGCTAATGAGACCTCATTTAAATAGTTTTCCAGAAAAGTAGAAAAAACTACCTTCTTTTGAGAAATGATACCTTACTCTGATGTTTCTATCATACATCTAGTAGTAGAGTCTTTGGTTTTTTTCCTTTTCAAATTTTCTTCTTTTTTTTTTTGGCAGGATATTAGATTAATAAACTTACCTAAAATATGCTGCCATTAGCACAGCAAAAACTATTTTCCTGGGACATTTATTAAAAAAAAGTTTCCTCCACAGCTCATACTTTATCTTTAAAATGGAGTCTATTAAATCTATCACATTAATATTAGCTACTAAAGAAAACAGTAACATACTGTCCTTTCTTTTCCAAAACAATATATTCCTTGATTAAGAGCATGCAGAGAATAATCTGTGTAAAGACTGAATAAAGTATATTATCTGTGATGTTAAAACAATAGCATTTTATACATTTCATTATTGAGATTGTTAAGTGAAAGAACTAATTACTGTTTATCAAAATAAATACTGTACATGGAACAACAGTAAATGTATTGAATTAACATAATTTTGTATATAAAATGTTAAGTATTGATTGGTCTTCATTTTAAATACCACAAGCAAACCTACCACATAACTGTTCTTTAAAATAGTCCCACTGAAGCTCGTTCTTCAGTGCTGTAGTGCTGAGAGGTCTTTCAGCAAAACCTAGGGGTGCAAAAATATCAGCCCAGCATGCTTTCAGTACTTACATAACCTGGAAATTATTTCCTGTGTGTGTTCTTCCTAATTCAAAGTGCCTATGTTCAACACACATTCCAATTTTATATGTACTTAAATTTAACCTCCTCTGGCATAAGAAAGAATCAGCAGAGAAACTAAACAGTTAAATCCACAATATTCAAATAATAAAAAACCCCCAACAAACAAACAAACAACAAAAAAACACCAAAACCCCAATCCCACAACACAAAATAAAAGCAGTAAGCTGTACCTTCCTGCAGAGACTTTGTGTCATTCTGAATTTGTTTTGATTTGCATTGTGTCCTTTCACGTACAGGCAAGAAACAGAAGGGATGTGAAACAATGAAATTTCCTTTAAAGAAAGATAATTTAATAAAAGCCTGGGAATATAATATTAAAATAGTAGAAATTAACTGCACCACTACACTCAAACTACATTTAACAGCATTATGTTCCCCAAAGGTATGTGGTATATGTGTGGTGCTCAGACAATTTCTGATTTATAGACAGAAATTCCTCTTGACTACCAAGTCAGGCATAATACTTTTTTGTTTCAGATTGTATTGCTCTCAGTGTGATATGATGGAAAATTCTAATTCACTAAAGAGATTTTACTGTAACACCCTACATATATCAAAAAGCTCTTTCCAAAAAAAAAAAAAAACAAAAAAACCAAACCAAACCACACAAAACCAAAACCCAACACATTCAAGATACTCTGAATTTTATGTGGTAGCTTTATATCATTCATTTCCTTAAATGACCTCCCTAGAGATTTTCATTGTATTCCAGTAAGTGGAGTATTGAAGGGATTGTATTATTAGCTGTCACTTAAAAATAAGAATACAAGGATTTCTCAAGAAAATTCTTGTGACTTTCTCTTCTTTTTCAAGAAGCTGAAAAACTAGAAGCAGAATACAGGGATATAATTTTTTTTTATATCTCTAGGAAATCACTATGATTTGTAAGAAATGCCAGTAGATGCAGCATTATTTTGGCAAAGCTGATTACACAGGAACCAAATCTCATTAAAGACCCCCTTTGGCAAGGGTAAATTTAGTTGGATCAGGCCTGTTGATCTTTGCCAAGTGCTGTCTTGAATTATTCCATACTAAAATGTTGTATGCACATTACTAAAAGCCATGGTCCCTTTTATATTGATTATTCTAACCCATAGGGTTACAAATGAATTTTCAATTGTTTATGAAGACATGGTTCAGTTCACAGTGGCCAGCAATTCAGGGGGTATTGTTTTTGATTACTAGTCCTTTACTCAGTACTGCTCAAAGCAAGGATTAAGCCTTATAAAGATTTGTACGGATCCACGCCTAGGATTCCATCTAGCTGAGGATCCGACCCCAGTCTAACTCCAGCCCTTCTCTTCTGTAGGGTGACTACTGGAAATAGCTCTAATTGGAGTTAAATCAGTAGGAATTCTACCAAGATAGATGTGCAAATACAAGACTATTTGTCTGATTCAAGCAGCGAACACCTCATTTACTCTGCAGCTACCTCTACCTCTCTAGCAACCTCTAGGTGTAGAGAGGAACAAATGCCCAGCATTTAGCTGTTTCAACTGGTATAGAACACTGTAGCTTTTTTGTGTTAGATGATATAAGGTTTCTCCCTACTAAACTACAGGCTTTTGTGAGGACAAAGAGTAAAAATATGGAAGACATTTTAAATACCTAGATGAATAACCTCTGTGTAAGATGAACAAGGTTTTAAAGTAAATTTTCACACATCCTCTTTATTACAAGACAGGTACACACATATATTGTCCAAAACACTGAAAAAATGAAATTGTGGATTAAAACATGTTGAATTTCACAATGACTGTGTTACATAAATACATTTCCATTGATGAACTGTAAACATGAGCAGAAATCAATGATGAAGCAAATACTGTTTCTTCATATGTGAGAAGGAATGGATTTACATTTTGGTTCAGCATTTAAATGTTACAGTGGATGGAGAATGCTTGGCAATTTATATTAAAAATATGAGACATGTTTTTCATAGATAATCACATAGAACGGTAAGACAAATATATAAAGATTCTCAAATAACCTTTGTTTGGAACTCAGAGACTAGAACATTTCACGATATTGCTACCATACATCAGAATGAATCGATACAAACCAAGAGTAAGTTTCTCAGGTGAAACAAACATCAGAAAACATGTTCTGTCCTTATTGACTCCAGCAATCTACCAGCAGTCTAATGATGTTATAAGTTTTATACAATATCATGTTCCACAGCAAGGCATACAGTAAGGAGCTTTTCATTCTGCTTCTAGAATACTGTCTCCTGGGTTCTAGTTAAGTAAGACTGAGCTCTGCAAGCAATGAATTACAAGGGTTCATAAGAAGGTTGTGTTGCACAAATTAATTCAATCACAGTTGTTTCCATTTTTCTTTAATTTGCAATCTATATAATTTCAACTGAATAGGAAAAAGCCTCTCATATTCATAATCCTGAAGGAAAGCGCCATTTGAAATGATGGTTGCAAATATTGCATATTGGAGCAAATGTAATCAAAATGAAAGGATAATATTTATTAAAGGCATATTACTTTGACAAATGACAGTCATTTTGGGAAGTACAGTTAAGTAATGAAAACAGAACAAATGCTCAGAAGCATGATATACTGGAATCATGAGGCCTCCCTAACATTGTTATGCACTTCAGCCTTTACTAGTAAATCTCTGTTGAAAAGTGAAGGAAGGGGGTCAGGGGTTGCTTCTGCAAAGAACATAAAGCATAATAATCAGACACTTTGGAGTCAATAAAATGTTAAGATGACATGTTAAGTAGCAAAGAAAAAATAGGTGAATGAAGTACTTGCTTCAAAGGTAGGATAATACATAAAAATAGTCTGAGTTTTTTAGATATAAGGGCAAAAGCAGGTTTTATTTGTCGGAACTTCTGTGTGAAAAAAATACTTCTGATCTTAGCCCTGCTTTTAGTGTTTGAATGGCAACTAAATTTGACAGAGGAGGAAGACTACATTTTGTCCAAAAGGCAGGTCCCGTTCTGTTTGGACTGGTTGACAAATTAACAGACACTAGCTGCAGGCTGCCTACAAGCATGGACTGACTCCTGGGCAGCCAACATCTTCAAAGTGGTAAATAGAAAACACAGGAGAGAGCTGAGATACTACGGTGTGTAAGCAAGATTGTGGGAGAACTGATGATGATGGTGCATTACGCTGCGGACAATGTAGAGATCACAAGAAGAGAAAGCACCAAAATGTGGCAACGGGAGTGCTGGGAGAGGAGACCAGGAACAGCTCCTTAGGAAACCAGGCTTCATTGAGCTGGCTGGTCAGGAAACTAGTTGTTCTCATGCCACGTGCTGTACTAGTGGTGTATTATTTGTCGCTGGTGACACGGCATAATTTGAAAGAAAGCTACTTTTGTTATTGTTGTATGGAAAATAACTTTCCCACTGTCAATTTTAGGGACTTACATATATATGTACATATTTATATAACCAGGAGCATTATGTTACTCTCTTCTGTGATGCAGGTAAATGGACAAAATATCAAGAATTGACCTCATGATGGAACTGTTGGTTGAGAAATGCTTTCAGTAAAGTAGTTTCTTACTGGGAAATAAGCACATTTCCCTAAAATATCTCCAGTATATAAAACTGCTTTGCCACAGGACAACAGCAGTTACAGAGAAAGCTCTCTCACTTGAATGCACTAGAGATTCAGGTGTCCCCACACATGCTTCTCATCCAAGCACAGGGGCTATCGCTGAGTTTCCTGCCCTTGTTGATGTATTTACAGACCTTGGCAGGCCTACCAAAAAATTTCTGGCTCGTACCAATGGATTCTTCTAGCTGAAGGATGAAAGGTGGTGCTGGGATTGTCATTACTGTTACCCTTCTTAACTCTCAAGCTCACTGCAAAGTCCAGGAACACTGAAAATCTCTGTGTGAGCAGGTTTTTAAAACACACTGACTGCAGAACTGAGTCAGTAATGGCAGTGCGGGAAATCAAGGTAAGCCAGACGCTCCAGTTGGCCTAAGTGAGCATCACTGCCCTGGCATATTGCATACAGCATATATGCTCTACCCACAACAAAAGCCATCTGTCGGGATGGCTTAGCGCCTGCACACAGCCGATCCGATCTTTGTCCCTGCAGTGTGGGTGCCAACAACAATAGACTTGCTTCAGGAACCACTGCAACCCTGTGAATAACCCCTCATCATGCAGGAAGCCCTTGTCTCTGTTGGCAATGAAGTATTAGTACCACATGTATCTTTTCAGTTGTTAACACCTGCTAATTAGCAGTAGTCATATTCTGAGCCTCATTTGTCAGATTGCATCTTGGCCGAACGCTCAGCACAGTCAGAAATAGAACTGTTAGAAATAATATAAAATCATAGGGCCTCTGGAGCAGAAATTGTCTTTTTAAGAGCATCGCATTGCAGTTGGCTCAAAGTAAGCTTTTGGGTGTTAATGTAATGGAAACTAAACATGATTTTCTTTTCCTGTGAGAAGAAACCTTTGAATATGAAGTTCAAACCCCATGAAAAACATATTAATAATGAAAAATTGTCAGTTTCAATTTGTATATTGCCTTATTCTGAAAGGGAGCAAGAGCCAGTAAAGGAAATAAGCCCTGACAGTAGGACCCTAGGCTTCAAAGCTTCAGTTCCAGACAAAGTCCGATGCAAAAAAAAAAAGTAGAAAAAAAAAGTCAGTGGCATAGTAAAGAAGCTGCATCCTTTATATGAAGAAAATCCTACTACTGAGCATTCTTCTTCAAACGGATATGGAGAATTATCAATTAACTACCTCTGCTGAGCAATGGACAACCTACTTGATTGCCTTGAGTGCCTGCCTGTCTTGATGAGTAGCAGCAATGTTGGATTTCTGTGGTAGAT
>JAVJGJ010000014.1:108801024-108829731 GCA_035590215.1 Microhierax caerulescens | reverse complement strand
TCATGAGGTCATCTACTCCTTTGAGTTTTATCTTCCTTAGTCTGAAACTCTGTGAAAACAGCTGGCCAAAACCGATCAGGAGAAGAGTCTGAGTCCACATTTGGGCACATCCCAGAAGAAAACTCCTTAGGGCAGGCTCTGACATTTAACGTTTCTGATTAATACATCTAGATGCTCGCTATGTTTTGGGGAAAGTAGTTGTGAACCCTCATACTGTGACTGTGATCCTATGTTTTACTTACAACATCCTTAATAGTAGCATTCATTAAATGTGTGGGCTACATCTTCAGCATTAGGCATCCTGAGGCATCAGCTGGAATTGAAGTGTAACTGGCAGGTTGCAGGAAAACAGAGAGACATTCAAAAGGCAAATGTAAAAAATTGTGGTTTTTTTAGTTTTTCATATTTTTCAACAACTGAGTGTTCCACGCTGCCAACAAAAGGTCACTCCCATTGAGAAATACTATGTAGAAGAAACAAGCATTTTGTTAAAAAAAAACCACAAAAAAACTATTCAAATGGCTGGCTCATTTCTATTTCAGAACAACTGTGCAAAGTTTGCATTTGCAGGAATTTCCCTAGCACATGTTTTGGTTGGGGTTTTTTGTTTGTCTCTGCATATGTTCTCAACTTTTGAATCATATAAAAAGGGCAGTGAGATTCTATTAAAATTCAAGAGCTATCTAGCTGTAATAGGAAAAAAATGAGATTACATCAATTTGATCAGTCTTTTCTAAGTTGTTTTGCTTTACCAGCTCTGTGTGATGAAAGTACAAATTTTGCCTCTTATTAAAAACCCTGTTTAAAAATATAATTGTTATGGATTTTCACATATTAACATAATTTGGTTCAGGCAGCTGGATACATATTGTGGCAGAGACACTACATGGTACTTCTGTTTGTAATCTTAATTTTCTCTTCTCCTCTTGCTATTCATAATTAGTTGTCTCAAATATTAGAAAATCTGTAGGTCAAGGATCATAACTTTTTCCATTTTGTAAAACACCTAAGGGAGCTTATTATGGCACCATTTCACTACACTTGCAGCACCATTTTATATCTCCTTCACTTTGAAAGTCTTGCTAGGAATCTTGGACAACTTTGGACTACTGAGAAACTATGCGCTTTTTCTATCCTGTTTCATACTATGAAATGTGCATTTCAGAAGAAGCTTTCATAAGTCTGTGGAAGCAAGGCATTTATGTAAGTTGTTTGGTTTTTTTTTATATATTTCAAAGTAAACAAGAGAACGTCTGTTTTGAGAAAACGGATCTCATTTTCTTCACAACATTGCCTGTTTTGCATAAAGTGCTTTTAGATGGAAAAGCTTAGTTATTGAATTGTTTATTAAATGTTGTAACTAACCTATTTTGTGCTTCATCACAAATCCTTCCTAGGCTCTGTATATCACAGCAGTTTGTTCACTGACATATTCTTTGCTTTGACCCACAAGACATAATATAGCCGTGAAAGATACACCTGCTTTATAATAAGAGTCACTTTACTCATGAGAATGACTTACAGCTACAATGTAGGAATTAGTGTTGAAATGCTGTATTTTAATTCTATTCAATTGACACTCCTTGACATTAAGCATTTATTCAAGAGGCAGGTGTCCTGTAATTTGGGATGGTGATGGGCGGATTCCACTTGAACAAGTCCAAAAAATCATAGGCAAACTGTAGTTGCAAGTTATGTAGGTGCAGAGCTATGAACGTCTTGAAAAAAAATCTCGATGTATGTATAGGTAAAAGGATTTTGCTGGAGTTTTGAAAATGTCAAAAAAAACAACTGGTCAGAAAATGTGACAGCTGAAGGCCCAGTCAGCAAAAGACCAATTCCCATGTACAACTTCAATCATACAAATAGAAAGGATCCATTCACACAGATGAGCATCTTGCTTGTTTGGAAAGGGTTTTCTGGGCTTGACTGAAAATCCACTGATAAATTATCTGTTGATGTCAGTCATAATTGTCTCAGACCCACAGTCTTTCAGAAAACAAGAAAATTACATCATCAACACCTGCCTAGGTGCTATTTATGTTAGGCTTACTAGATATTATATCAACAAAAAATACCACTTAAGAAGTATTAGTCATAATTTTTACAAACTTGGTAAGCCCCTTCATGTGTTTCAGAACCTGTGAGAGAGATTATCCACAATGCAAGTGTTCATTTTTGACAGAGGCAATGAAACAGAGCTCATCACCTGTAGAAACGCAATCGGCTTTGGAAGCAGTAATCATCACGACACATCTGAAAAGCAGTGTAATGTGTTTTGGCAGCACATAAATGAATAGCAATCAAAAACAATGCTGTTCTGTTTGATCTCTTACCAAATGATTCAGTGTTGTGGCTTAAAAGTCATACAGGTGTTCTTTTTTCTTGTTGTGAGAACAAGAGACACGTCGTATTATTAGTGGTCTAGCATTTTCACAGTTCATACGCAACGTTATGTGTAGTTAAGAGATTAAAACAGAACTGCACTTTTCTTAAAGAAAAAGAAAATATTTGGCTCATTTGGCTTATGGGATAAAAATTGACTGGAAAAAATTCTAATGCATTTCTGGGGCTTGGTTCAGAATCAAGGCAACAACAATTATAACTAGCCTTTATGGCTCAGCTAATTCATTTTGGAAATTAGTATGTATTTTCAAATCACTTTACATGGGATAATCTGGTAGGAAATACAGGCTCCATTTTAAAGAGCTAAGAAGAGAAAATCTATGCTGAATTAATTTGGTCATAAATAAAAGCAGAGGTCGTAACAGGATAAATTACACAAAATTCCCAGTGCTGCAGCTTGCATAGCAACTCTGCAGCAAAACCAGTTTTCTATATTACTAATGTATATCACTTCAAATTGTCTACAAAAGGTCTGCAGGTAAAAAGATAGGGGTTTATATGTGTATGGTGCCTTTCCTTCATCAGTATTCAATGTTTATCTTTTTGACAGATCTTTGAACATTCTTACATTCTTCTGTAGCACTATAACACCAAAAAATCCTGCAAAAAATATTTAATTTGCTGTTAAGCCTTCTCTGGGAAATTAGAAATGCTAAGTATTCAGTCCATTGAAGTCAACAGGACTTTCCCATTGATTTCAGTGAGCCTAGGATCCCAACTGTCATTCTGAACAGCACTTCTGTGTTTAAATTGCAGAGCAAATCACCTCATATACCTGATGATTATAATCTTATATTAAAAATATAATTATATATACATTAAATGCTTATCTCTCTAGCTTATATATGACCCAGTCTCCCAGCTGCAGCTTTAGAAGGTAGATGAGTGGAAAAAATGTCTCCAGTTTAAAAGCTTATTTTAGAACCAGAAACAGATAGAAATCATGGTAAACTGTCCTTTTGTGGCCATTCACTCGGCCTCTTATAGCTTCTATAGTTTGAGATTTTAGATGCAAATCTAGAGGATGGAAGGAGTCCTATATTTTTCTATTTTAATGTTTACTAATATCAGAAGATATTGAAAAAAATAATTCAGGAGAGTGTCAGAACAGGTGGTTCTGTGTTTGTCACTGGAAGACTACGAACAAGCTTAGTTTGTTTAGCTACATTATTAAAAATGAAATCAAGGAGAAATTTTCTCAGTGTTATCATGCTCATGAAACAGCCTTTGGTGCAGAATGTGGCTGCACGTCACAGAACAACAAATGGCAGTTAAACCCAGGTATTTCGTTGCCAAAGTAGCAACATATTTTAACATAATGGCCAAATCAGCACTGAATTCTAGATCATTCCGTGTCTTCAAGTGCCTGAAGCACTAGGCCATGACAATGCAGTTCATTCAGTGATGCAGGTTATTAAGCACATGTGGCAAAAAAAGGCATAAAATTGTATGGCTGGTTTAGGTAACATAGATGATTTCACGGTCTTCAGGCTTAAAATCCGCTCGGTGTTCCCATGCTCATGTTAAGTCTTAGTGACCTAGACCATGCCACGACATTCCACAGCCAGCTTCCACCTGGCTTGTACTTCCCTGCAGAATGCCCTGCAGTCTGCTGAAGAGGCAGGGATGCTCAGGGAGGTACCTATCCCTAAACATTTACGTTAGTCTCATAGTCCGCTGGCGGTGACAGCTGAATCTGCCAGAACTGGCTGCACTTCCCCATCCACCTTCAGCTCACACCTTTGCTCTTCGCTCTCTTTTCCTTGCATCACCTTGCAGGAGGGTACGGAGGGTATGGCCCCAGCGAGCGGCTGGCTCAGCTGCTCCTGCAGGTGCTCCTGAGTCAATGAGTGAGGGAGATGGGCAAGTCACTGCTTCAGCTCACCTCGTGCATTTTCACTGAACAGGTCAGAGAGCACCTGTATAGGAACCTGACTTCCAGCAGGGAGGTGTTAGGCAGTGCCTTGTGGATAAATCTTCTTCAGTTGACACAGCTTCAGCTGAAAGAAGATTTGTGAATAATGCAAGCTGGATGAAAACCACTATGTCAGTTAAGCTAATTTACTACCCCTCCCAAAGCAAATTATTTACGTTTTTACTTTATCCTCCTGTACCTTACAGTGGCCTGATGTATGTAGACATTTTGTGCACTCTGAAATATGGAAGGTACAGTATAGTACCACATCCAATAATCCAAAATAATGAGACAATTCTGCGAGTGTACAGTAAGATCAATACACCATATTTATGAATAAGTATGTTCAGGAATCAACCAAGTGGAGAACATCCACATTTCATGCTTCTAAAGGCAGCATGTCCCAAGGGACAGAAAAAAATATCTGTTCATCATCATAGCCAGGCAGCACAAAAACTGCACCTTTTTTCAGCTGTACTTTGGTTATTTTCATCTCAACTTTCCCAACATACTTGACAGAATGAAAATGCTTCATGAATCATCTCTCTGAATGTAAATGTAAATGCATGTGAACATAAATAGATGTAAAAATGAATTTGCACTGTATATATGCATGTTAATTTTTCCAAGCTACAACTTTACCACCTTTTAGATGGATAAATGATTTAATTTCTCTCCTTGGCATTCTTTTTAAAGATTGCCTTTTGTACCCTTGAAAACAGTATTTCATATGATATAACAAATTGTCTTTAAGATTTATTTTTTGTTTAAACTTACAGCCAGCTTATTATTTCTGAATTTTAAGGAAATTCTAATTTTCTAATTCTGAACACATAATATTAAATTTGTAACTGAAAATATATCTTGAAATAGATATATTTTAAATAAGAGCTATTAAGGAAGAAGAGCTTGTACTTTTTAAAAATCAACATCTAGGATATGACTTGGTTATAAACTTTCTCAGCTCTAAATAATATAAGCATCAGCAAAAGCTTGCCAAATGTGTGTTACTGCTTGATTGAGACAAGACAGCCAGAGATGTCAATTTTTGAGAAATACATCTGTTTTCCAGTCTGTGAACCCATAACTTTGTTTAACCAAACTTTAGCCATTTGCTGCCCTGAATGCATTGCCCTGATGATAAAACTCCAGGACACTGCATTATAAATTGTGAATTTTCTCTAGTTAACTGACTTGCTATACTCTTCTGAAGATTTTTGCAACATGCTGCATTGCCCTTCATGCAGCCATAGCTGCTCTGAGGCGCAGGAGGAGGCGTGAGCCCTCTGACTATGGTATCACTAATGCCCTGACGTTAGCAGTACCTATGTTTGATGGCTAGGACATTCCATGGCTAGGGATGTTTGATGGTTAGGGCATTGGATGGCTAGGACATTCCATGGCTAAGACATTCCATGGCTAGGACATTCCATGGCTAGGACATTCCATGGCTAGGACATTCCATGGCTAGGACAGGCTGGAGTCACTGCCTCGCACAGGAGCACGTGAGACTCTTGTACCTCTGAGAGACAAGGGAAGCCGCTACCACCATGGACACAAAGTGCCATTATTCACCTAACTCACAGTACTTGAGGCAGTGTGCCTGCCACGTTTGGAATTTTACACCCTCACATGACAAACTTTTTTTTTTTCTTTTTTTTTTCCCCCTCGGTACTATATTATTTGTTAGAAAAAGAATGGTGCCTTTACTAAGCATCTTGGCAGGACACTAAAAAGGATTTGGAGATGTTGGGAGAGGTGCAGCTCAGAGCGCAGGGCACTGAGTCCCTAATCTCTAGTGGAACTTGAAGTGTGAGGAACAAAACAGCTTCCTGATGATGGCAGACTGGGAGGTGCTGTTGGTTCTCTTGAGGGACAAGAATCCTTCCAGAGGGATCTGGATAGACAGGAGCATTGAGCAACGATTAATGGGATGAAATTTAACAAGTCCAAATGTTTTTGTCACCTATGACAGAGTATGCTGGGCACAAGTATAAATAGGGAGAGGAGTAGCTGGAGAGGAGCCCTACAGAAAGGGATCTGGGGGTGCTGGCTGACAGCAGGTCCCATCCGAGTCAGCCCTGGCAGCCGCGAAGGCAAACTGCATCCTGGGGTGCATCGAGCAGCGTAACCAGCGGTCAAAGGAGGCGACTATCTCGCTGTGTTCAGTGCTGGTGTGGCCTCACCTCAAGCACTGCATGCAGTTCTGAGCCCCACAGTTTAAGAAGGATGTGAAGGTCCTTGGTTATGTCCAGAGGAAGGCAACAAAGGTGGTGCGAGGGCTAGAGGAAATGTCCTATGAGGAGCAACAGGCATCGCTAGTTGGGAGCAAAGGAGGCCGAGGTGTGACCTTGTTGCTCTCTACAGCTTCCTGAGGAGGGGAAGGGGGGAGGGAGGTGCTGATCTCTCCTCCCTGGGATCCGGTGACAGGACATGTGGGAATGGTTCAAAGCTGCACCAGGGGAGGTTCAGACTGGGCTTTAGGAAGCATTTCTTTGCAGAGAGGGTGCTCAAACACTGGACAGCCTTCCTGGAGAGGTGGCTGATGCCCCCAGCCTGTCGGTGTTTAAGAGGCGCTTGGACAATGCCTGTAATAACATGCTTTAACTTCTGGTCAGCCCTGAAGTAGTCAGACAGTGGGACCAGATGGTCACTGTAGGTCCCTTCCACCTGAAATACTCTATTCTGCTTTATTCTTACAGGAAGTCAAGTAAAAATAGATAGATCTGCTAGATTACCGTATTACTTCTATTTGTGTGATAATATACATATTTCAAATAGAACAGACACAAGCATTAAGACAGAATTTAATAATTTAAAACATGGTGTTATTTCAGTTCTGGTAAAATCATTCAGACTGGATGAAATAAAGATTAAACAAGCATGAGACTATATAAAATTGCTTATTTTAAGATGGAATGTAAAAATACACAAGTATCTCTAGATAACAGATTTAGAAGGAATAGTTGCTTGAAAATATTAGACCGTGGTTCCCAAGCTGCCCTAACTGCCTATATATACACACCTGTACCTCAGAATAAAAGAAAATAGTGACTTAAATAAAAGAATCTAAAAAAAATTGCTACAAAGTCACTTTTATAATCTCTGATCAATCCTAGAGGCCTGATCTTGGACTAGATAGGCTGTGTTTGATAAAAACACAGAAGCTCTTATATTTTTTAAACATTAGAAATTATTTAGGCTTGGTGTGCAAAGGGGCTAGGAAAGAATTCTTCCTTTTTCCAGTTACGGAATTTTATCTTAAACGTTATAGCTGCTCTGGGTGCAAGCTGGGCAAGATTCAGACTATTACCTAAAGGATTCAGACGTAACAGGCAAATGATTATGGAAAATTAACTTTTTAAGCTCCTGCAAAAATGTGTATAAAATCTATGAAATAGAAAGAACTCATAGGCTTTTACAAACTGTCACTGACTAAACTGCTTTTGTGATGTTGAAATCACATGAAAAATGACCCATTTGGGGCATTTGCAAAAGAAGCATCCACACAATGCTAGAAAATATTTTATACTACGTGCACATTATCATGAAAGCCATTTTGAGTTGTATGTATTAAATCTGTGTGTTTGTATATAGATATGCATTGTGTGACGTAGATATATATATAGATATAGATATATATATATATACACACACACATACACACTGTGGTTTTGCCCATTTTCTCTAAACTGGCTAAATATACCAGTTCTATATCATTAGTGTTTCACTCAGTTTCCAGTTCTAAGGCATAGAATAACCCAATTTGTTGTAACACCATGAACCAACAGAGTCATCATAATGAAACCTGTACTACTAGTTTTGAGAGTGGAAGTTATTCTTGCTTGGACATTAGAAAAACATATAAATACATACAGATTCTACAAAGATGTTCTGCTCTTAAAAGGGTGTGTACCAACAGCATGGTTATAACTAAATGGTAACAAGGAGTGAAAACTGTGAATTCTGGGACATGACATTATACAGAATTCTCTCATTTCTGCATTGTGTTGGTTTCTTTCTACCAACTATAAAATATTGAGTTATTAAGACATGATTTCAAATTTATATTACTGGTTTTATTTTCTAAATGCTAAAATAATTTAACTGCTTTCTTCTCCTTCAAAGAATTATCTTCATGAGGGAGGTAATCGAAAATCCAAATAATGTGCTTAAGTCCTGAGATACCAAATTACAGTATATGCAATAAAATGTAGAGGTCAGACACAAGCAAAACATCAGCGTGATCATGTCCCTGTATTTCCTGAGAGTTTAAGTATACTTTTTAATTATAAGACATACTAACCAAAACTGCAGAATAAAAAGGTAAACATGAGGACCTGAGATCTCCAACTCCAATGTAGAAATTTCACGTTTTGTGATTTGAATTTCACGACAACTTTTAAGTAACTGAAAACCATAAATTCTGGGATAAATATGCAAACACCTTGAAAGCATATGTAGGTGGATCCTGGTTACTTAAGAGTGCCTAAACAACAACATACCTAAAAAGGCCAGTTTAGGGAAAACCAGGATCATGCTGCTGCCATCCTTTCTGGATACAGTTTGTTCTGCTTTCTGCTGATCTCCCTCTAGTGGGGTCATGTAACTCTGCATGCAATGAAACTTCAACGTCTCCACAATTTTTCATGCAACAGAGCTGTAACACATGATGCTTATGCTACAAACATCTGTTTTCAGTAATCAAGACAAATTCTGTCAGTTCCTTTAGGGAAAAGCAGTTTACATAGTATACACAGAGACTGGAATTACAAAGCCTTGAAATTCAAAGGCCCATCAGAGAATGGCCAGGAATGTCACTTGCTTGCTAAACCCATTCCTTACTGATTGCAATTTTAATTTTTTTAAAGAAATCGGATTAATATACTGGCTAGATTCTTCCTAGATATGACACCGGTGCAGAAGGAGAAAGGAAAAATAGAGAAACAGGTGTTTACAGAGACTTCTTTATCCCTCGTCCTTATGGGGTGAGCAGGCTCTCAAGGGGATAGGAAATAAAGTCTGGCCTCACCTCCCCTAATCTCCACACCAGCCTGCACTCTGTGTTTGGTATGCAGGAGGAGTATATTGCACCCCATAAATCAATGTCATGCCAAATCTGCTCTTTCCCTCACACCCGTGTTTTGTGCCTCCAGACAAGTGGAGCTGTGATGCAGAATGTCTTCCAGCTCCTGCTGCAGAGCGCTGCTCCTCAGCTGCCCTCGGCGTTCCTTGGGTCGCAGTGGATGGTATGACAAGCTCCTCTGAGGCCATGCACTGGTGATTCACAAATGTAAACAACAAGATTGCTTGTGCACGTATGACACGTGGCAGCCTTATACATAGAGAAGCAAACCTCTATTACAGATACTGTGGGTAAATAGATAAAAGCCAGGAATGCACACACATGTGCATACCTTCACTCATGTATACCCTCAAACGCAAATTGTCAGTCATTTTAAGGAAGACAAAGTAGTTGCAAGATTACAGAAGGTTGTTCTTCTCATATCAATAGCATTAATCATATATTTCACTGTGAATATAACGGTAAAACACAACTTTGATTAATGATAGTGTCGCTGTATTTAATTAAGTGCATGCAATACAGCACCGGTTGATTGTGGTTATTTCTCCCCTTGACCTCGTCTAGCTGAGGAGGAATGTGAGTGAAATCAGGGGTGTTCCACTGATGCAAACCTGGCATGGAAGGGGACTTTGGGGGCCATCTTTGCCCAAATGCCTTCTCAAAACTCAAGAGAAGGAAAAAGAGGATCAAGTCGGAATGTTTGAACTCACATCAAACATGACAGTAATCAGTTATGGGCAGTTAAATCATACCTATGGATCCCCACTCAGAGCAGTGTCTTCTTGTCCTAAACCTTGCACTCACATATACTGGGGAACTATTCCAAAGAGTTTCCAGTTGTTGTAAACAAAAGTTAGGGAATGCTTACAGGTGCAAAAAAAATACTGATAGATCTGGACGTTGACTTCAGATAGACAGCGCTCTGGTACGCAGCCCCGTGCTAGATCGGTTTGGTCGGGCTCTGGCTCTTGCTTTGGCAGGGGTTTGAGCTCTCTTTCACAACTGCCTTTTTTGTCAATACAATGGAGCCTCACAGTTCACAGAGGGTGTGTTGCTACTAGCTGCATGTAACCCCTAGTGAACTGACACGAGCAGCAGAACAAAACCAAATGGAATGGCTTTGCCAGCAAAAAAAAAATAAACTCCAAGTAGAAAATATCACAAAAGGTTAAAGGAAAAGGGAGAAGAAAGATCAGAAAGAAATGATGGGAAGAGCAAAAAGAGATGGAGAAGGACAGGTCAACTGCAGCATTTGTTGCTGCATATAAAGGAAATGGAGGTGAAAATCCTGCATGGGTCTTTCTGAAAGAAGGGGGAGAGGTCTTTACATAAAACCTTGCAAACCATTGCAGAAGCCCCCAAACCACCTTTCCTTCCACTGTGCACTATTTGATCCTGCTGCTGTGTTGACTTTTGTGTGCTTTTAGGAGTTACTTTTTTGGCAAAGGGAACGGGAAATGTTCTGCAGAGTTGCGGGCATGGCATTATGTCCGTGAGCAGGAAGAAACTGGAACGATTTTACCTGCCTGTGGCAAAGATAACTAAAATGCCTTCTAGGGCATCTTGCCAGTAGCCTTCAAAAGCACCGCTTTGATCGCACCTTTAAACTGGGCAGCTTGTGCTGTTCACTGTGCCAAATAAAAATTCTCTTGGTTTCTTTTTAGACAGCTTTTGAATCATGGTGAAGCCAAAAAAGAAATGTCTCTAATAAGTGTTATTTTTTCCACTCACCACTAACACAAAAATGCTGAACAGATTGAAGGCAGGGGGATGGGAAGGGAAGAGGGATGAGTGAGGAGGAGTTCCATTGTGCTGAGACCAATTATAGAGGTCTCAGCCCAAAAAAAGACTCTTTCAGAAAGTCACAAACAAATGAAAACAGAAGACTGTGATAAATCGTGGCACAGCTTTAACAGCCATGCATCTCTTGTTCCCCCCCAAGCTCTAATAATAAGCAAATTTGAATGGTCCACATCCCTCTGAGGACCGTAAATTCTATCAGTATTTGAATACTTTGCGTCTTCACTGTGTTAGATTATTTCACTAGTAATGAATTATATTTTTTTATTTAAAAAAACCTGCAAAACCATACCACTTTAAAAAAATGTATTCATCTTTCTGATACCCTAATATAGTATTGACAAAACAAGCTTTCAGCTTGGCGTTGGAAACAAAACAAAGCATCAGATGGAAATAAGGCTTGTTCTGTTGAATATGAATTCATCCACCTCCTTCAATTTTGAAATCTTAACAGCCTCACACCACGTTCAGGTTGTTCCCTTGTACTTCTCTGCATATTCTTGCACCTTTATGCTCACAGAGCACTACATCTCTTTTGCCTCCTTGAACTTGTTTGTCCAATATGTTTTCCACATGGCATATTCTTCCAGAGTGTGTTTTCAGAAAGCAACACATGGGAAATGCTGTAGAACCTCCACTTATTCAAGCTAAAGAGGGAAAATAACCAGCTGATAATCATTAGACTGTGGGAGCTGAAGCTTATATATGACATAAGTATGTAAGCACAGCTTTCATTAAAAAGTGTTTAAATGGCTAACTGGAGTGGGTAAATCTGTCCTGAAGATTATTTGGTGATACCTATCAGACACGATCACGAGTTACAAAGTGGCATTTTCCTGACTATATCTCAAGGCAGTTTGGAAGACAGATTATGTCACCACTCTGTTTCTGGTTGCCATTATTCATGCTTCTATTGAATTCCATCTATTTCTGTTCTCATCATTGTTCAAAAACACTGGATTGTGCCACCACAGTTGGGAATCAGTAAGGAGGACCATGCCAGTTCTAAAAAAGGAAAGCTTTTTGCTTTCACAAAAAAGGCTTTGTTAATTAGTGCTGCACAAGGAGGGAAATGACAAAACTCCATACTTTTCCATTTAAATGTTTGTAAAAGTGACTTTGTTTAAATTTCACTGAGTGTAGCAGGAAATGTTAAAGCTGAAAGAGACCAGACAGAACATACGAATGTCCTTTGGGGTGGGAGTGAGAGAGGGAAAGGGCCTGAGGATTATATTTTCTTTATTTATACTCTTTCCTTTCCACTAGAAAACTGTGAACTTTTAAAGCTTGTAAAAAAAGTATTGATTTGACAGCCCTGAAGATAGAACGCTTCTTTTTATATAGACAGCCAGCACGTCATGAGCAACCACAGTACCAGACCCCTGTGTTCACTGCTGACCTGTGGACAAAGGGAACAATTACAGAGCCGGGCCAACAGCTGTGCAAGATGCCTCCTTGCACACATTTGGCTGGCTGTTTCAGAGCAGCCTTACACCAGGATACATCGCACCTATCCTTAGGTATTGAGGCAACCTATTTACTTACTCCATGCAGATAACAGCTAAAGACAGCTGCTTCTAGAGCATAAGCGAAATCTCAACTGGATTCTTCCATTTGAAAAAACTGCAGGACGCTTACACTCCTAACTTGGATTCTTCAGTTGTATGCCCAAAATTAGGTGGATGAATCTAGATCTTAGCATATCCATACAAGGAATTGGTGTTGAGTAGCAAGTATACTTTTAATACACATGCTAATGCACAGTGCATTCATTTCCTCATATAGACAAGATATAACTCACAAATGGGACTGTTGTTTATTAGGACAAATTGGTAAGATTCTGCTGCAGCTATACAAGATAATTTCTGGAAACTGTATTGCTCCACTATCAAATAACTCATGCTCTGTACACAAAAATATTGTGCCTAAAGTACAAAACCTTAGCTTTTTTTTTCTATAGAAGCAAGGTTGCTTGTGGCAGTAAAATTTTGTATTTGGTTAGTCCTAAGAATACTGTTTATTTATTAGTGGAAATGATAATACTTATTTTGGCAACCAGTATTGACCTAATAAAACACAGATGTGTGAATGTAGCTATATTTGCATTCATGCAGAGATCTGCGATTATAGCACCTAGGGGCTCCCTGTGTCCACAGTGAGCCACAGGCATTGGCTCCACACTCAGCAAAGCCACGGAAGCCTTTCTGTTTGGACTTCAGCTTCAGAGAGAGAAATGTGGATGTAGGTTTCATATAATTAATTTCCCATTCTCTGCCTCTTCGCTTTTTTGCTTGATTCATGAGAATCCAAAAGCAATCTCTTGTGGCCAACTAACTTTTATTTTTAGGTCAGAAATTAAGCTTCTAATATAAAGATTATTTTTTCTCGCTGAAGCCAGGAAAATAGATTTCTCCTTTAGCCTCTCCTGTTGAAAGTGATCTCTCCTCCACAAGGTAATCAAACATTATGTCATGTTTCTATTCACCAACTTCCTGAAGCTGATGAAGATGACCTTGCTTCAGCACGTTCATCCTCCTCTCACCAAAATTTGACTTCTGCTCCACTACACCAGGGTCTGTGAGTAAAAGTGACATAAAACCTGCCTTTATAAATGTCATGCCACTTGATGATTTTTACACCTATCACATTTTTTGGTGTTGGTTTGCTCCAAATAGATATCAGCCAACCTGGTGCCTTCTTGCAACACTTCAAAGCAAACTTGATTTGGTTTGTATTTCTTTGGGACTTTTTATCCTGTGTGGTGGCTAAAAAACAGGTGTTTCCCACCTGTTCTGCAGGTTCATCCTACAGCTTTTGCATGGATGGAAATACCTACACTTGCCTGAAAAATTTTAAAATAACTTCTGTGCTTTCCACTAGTAGTTTACTTCATTAGATTTTGTTTACATGTTTCATCTGGTCTTCAAATAACAACATACTCCACATCTCTGTTTTGGTTTGTTCTGTTTTGTTTGAAGTTGTGGCTAAATAATGCTGGCATCACTATCTTAACTAGGTATTTTGCAGCATCCATGCTCCATCCATGAAAGTCAGTTACGTTCCATAAGAACAGTTTTGGTTCAAGGTACCTTTGGGAAAAAGTAAGTAAGAGCAATTGGCTTGGACTTGAATTGAGGCCACAATTTCGAGGGAAAAGCTAATCTATCAGCCTGGCTGCATAAGGAAATCTTTGAATATTGACCCTGCAGAACTTGGTTTAATTCCCTAGCAAATATTGAGCAAAATTGTTTATCTGATTTTCTGGAGCAGGACTGAGTTACTGGCTTTGTATGAACTTTTGGTTCTCAACATATGTTGGTTGCCAAGCAAAACTCCATTGCCTGTAAAATGTCACACATAGTTTATCTTTTTGCTAAATACCTAAATCAGTATCCCATGATTCTATTATAACTTAGAATGAAACTTACTACAGCTGTTTATTCCTCAGGGTTTTTTTTCTCCATAAACCATGTTATTTAATTTACTTCATTGACCATCTTGTGCCATCATGTGCAAACTGTGCAGCGATTTACTAAAATAGGTCATGAATTTGGCTCCTGACATATAGGTGTAAAGCTAGTGTCTCAGCATGAGTTCTTACCTCGCTGGCTAATGGGGAGGCATCAGTGTATGTTAAAGCAGGTTTGCTTCATAGCCAAGCTTTACACATAAAAAGTTGATCATCATAAAAAGTTGCAATCATTTGTGATGCACAAATGATTTTAGAAAGAGAAAGCCCCAAAGTACTAAAAATAAAGTTAATTTGATGCTTCCAGATTAACTACAATATGCATTTCTCATGGATTCAATCTGATCAGCCTGGTTTTGATTTTGTTATAGGAGCCAATATCTGTGATTTCTCATGAGACCATAAAGTACAGTCATTCACAGAGAGATAACTGCATGCCAGCATGCTTTGAAACATGCAGCTGCATTCTGGGTTTGCATATGCTCGAGTCCATTACTTAGGGTCCATTTATTATTTGATATAAAGTACTGATGTACCTACGAAGAACGACTGTGCTGCTTTGTCCTACACTATTGCAGTAAAAAGCAACTAACTGCAGCTTTTGAACATGTCCTTTGCCCTGAGTATCTCATTAACACTTCAACATTAGTTGCGCTGTATCTTTTTAATTTATAATGCAAAACCTCAGATTGAAGTTGAAAGGAAAAGGAAAGTAAGTAAGAATAAATAGGAAACGAGGATATTCTGATACAAATATGGATAGATGCACATGTGGATTCTATATAGTATCTAGACACCCAGAGGGAAGGAAGTAACAGTCAAATACAAATGTCAGTGAGCCTGTGTGAGTGCATTGAGAAGTGCGGTCATTAGATTGATGCAGAGACAAACATTCACAAACACTAAACTAAAAATTATTTATACTTTTTATGTCCACATATAGGTAATGTGGTGTATAGCTAATAAAGAAAACATTTGGGGTTGGACAACGGAAAGTCTTTGAGTTCATATGCTTATATGTAGGACTCCTGTAATTTCTTAAAGTCATTCATTTCCCTAAAAGGTACCTCTGATATTGTTCTATTTTTTTAGGGTCTATGTCTTTGTGCTTGGACCGTGCATAATTTTTACGATTTTGTTTTTCTCAGTTACAGCACAGTTTCATTCATAATATATAATAAACTGCAAAAGGCCCACATTACACAAAATAAAACATTACCTTTTTCTAAAAATACAAAAAGCAGAACTTTCCTGAAGTCATGATTATTGGTTTATTCTACTCTCGCTTCAGGAATTTCACTGACTTCAGGAGTTAATCCCTAAATGTTAATATATATATAGATTATTTTGATTTGCATTTGCTACTCAGCCTTAGACAAATCAATAATAATGTTAATATTTTTTTGTAACAGTGAGTACATACGCGCTGTGTATCTACACCGTAGAGTAAGAAGGGGGAAAGAAAGCCCTGAAAGCCCCACAGTTCATTAAAGATGCATCAGGCTTTATTATTATTCAAAAAAGAGGAAAGAAAAAAGAAAAATGGGTGAAGAGGCCATCCTCTGCAGCGTGGTAGAAGCTAGGCTCATATAAAACAAGCCAAAGAATTAGTTCCTTCACCAAGGAATGACATGAAACCCTAGCCATGGTAGCTGTAAAAACAGTTAAAGGTCTTCTTTGTGCTCATTAGCACTGCTGTGCTGGTATTCTGTGTTGGCAGCTTTTGGTTCTGCTGAGGCAATCCTAAAGAAAGTTGTTACCAGCCTATATTCTACAGTTCACAGGCTCTCAAAAAGGACACATTAAAACAGCTAGAATCCCCAGGGCAAGTGGGGAGATTAAGTAGCCCTCTCCCTCGCCAGAAGCCCCCACAGACAAAGCTTGGCATTGTGCATTCAGTACACTATCTCTTTCCAGTACTGAACTTTACTATTGTCCTCCCGGATCCTAGTTTACAAAGTGTTTGGGGGACTTTGCGCAACGGTTCACTGGCATCACCATTGACAGCCATCGGAGTGTGGGAACTTTTCTAAAGGACATGATGCCCCCGAAATCATTGGCCTGCTCTATCAGTCCTTGAGCAGACGCCGGTGGCAGCGTTTCTGCGCGTGTGTGTTGGGGGGTTGTTCCTCTGCAGTTTTCTTGGAGTCTCATCTTTCAGAAGAATACAAATTCAGGCAGGCAAAGCAAACATGGATTAGTTGTTTCCCAAAGGGTCAGGCTTCATCACAACTTGTAACTGTGCTACAGAGGCTACCATCACAAACAGCACAAGGTGCCTTGGGATACGTGTAGAGTTTGGGGGGGGATAGTAAAAGGAAACTACTTGGGGCGGGGGGGGGGGGGTTGGAATGTTACACCATTACAGTGCTGCTGTTCCAGTTATAGCAGCCATGACAAGGATTCATTGCCTACCCTGTTTAGTTCCATTTGCTTCTATGCTGAATTTTTTTCAAAATTATTTTTAAATAATTTAAATAAAGAGTAATAAAAAGATCTAATCTGATGCTAAGCCCCATCCCTTGCTGGTTTTGACTGAAGGCTTAAAGAAGACCTGGTATGAGAGAAGCAGCCTTCCAGAAAAAACAAATTTGGAAAGAATACGGCAGCTGAATCTAGTATGTATCGTTCTCAGCTTGTTTCATGTTCTAAGCAGACTTACCAGATTTTTTTTTTCTGATTCCACAAATGCTAGCATTGATGCCTGGAAAATAGAAGAGGCTCATTCTGGGCAAAAGCATGTTTAGAAGCAGAGTAAGTTCTGATGAGGAGCACAAGCTTCCCCCTTCCCACACAGTTTTCCTGTTTGCCCCTCAGCCGATCTGAGGAGCTCCACCAGTAGCTGAAGATACAGAAAGAGTCAAGGTAACAAAATGCAGAAGGTATGGAGCATGGTTTCTGTGAGGAGAGGCATGCAGCAGAAATGCTGATGGAGCAGAAGGGAGCAGACATTGGTTTGTGTTCTCTGGGGGAGGCTGGAAATAGAGTAGAGTAGAAAGCAGGTGGTGGTAGAAGACCAGGGACGGCGTGGTAGGGTTTGGTAGGGAGCTGGAAGTCAATGTTAAAAACGCAGGGTGTGAGATGCCCGGCTCTGCAGTTACCCACACTTGCCCGGCATTCACAGCTGTGCGCTGGTAGTGTTAGGTGTAAACCGAAGAGAAACTGTGTTTTGCTTGGTTTGTGTTTACAGTATGGGGGGGTGGAGAAAGACTGTGTGTTGACAGGCACATTGATTTTTACATTGGAAAATACTGTGATCACAGTGGTGTTAAATGAGATTCATAGTTATGACTGAGAAAGGGAGGAGGAACAAGGAAAATGGAGTAAGATTTTCTGCACTTGATGACCATGAAGACAAATCATGAGATCTCATATTTATCTTTGATAACTGATTCCTTGAGATGAGACAAAAACAGCTATTAGATAAACCTGTACTTGGGTATGTTTCTTTTCTGTTCTTCAAAAGCAAAAATTAAAGTACACTGCAGAAGATTGTAACTGCTATAAAATCAGTAAATTGAGTAAGCAACTCACAGGGTGATGCTGGCAGGAGAACTACAGAAATACTGAAGCTGAAGTAAACAGTGGAAGCTTTCAAATATTTGTCTTTAATCTGCCCTAGATTACTCATTTTCCTAACCATCCCTGTATAAGAACATGATGTATGGTAGGAATTGGAGATACCATAGATACAGAAGAAAATCAGGCATCATTTAGGGAAAACTGTATTGACTATAAGGACTAGCGAAACTGAAGTGGGACTGAGTATGTGAAGAACGAGGTCATAAACTGGGGGACTTAGATTATCTATGACAAATTTGAGAATTCTTGACTGTGAAATGATAAAAGGAAAACCACCTGAGTGTACACATCAATCACAAAATGACAACTGGTAAACAGTGATGCAGAAACAAAGCTGAGGGAGAAGGTTTGCTCCCACAAGCACTCATTAGGAGATACGCATCAGGGAAAGAGAAGGTAATGGTGAAACACAAAGGTGGTGTTCATGCAATGGTAAGAAAAGTCACGAAGTAGCCATCAATAAACCCACAAATTAGAAATAAGCATCTGTGCATCAGAGAAGTAAAATTCTGGCACAACCCTAGGGATAACTGGTGCAAAATCAAATGTAAAACATAATTCTTTTGCAGAAAAGTTAATTCATGAAATAGGAGTTAATGTTTAGCAAAACAGTATTTCCTCTGAAATGATGATTTATCAAAACCAAAACATCAGATGAAAGAAAAAAATCAGTTAAAGAGAGACAATAAAAAAACCATACAGTTCTAATAAGACAGGATTGAGCGAGGCAATAAAATTTTCCTTTTTGAAACACTTCACATAGAACTTATTATGTACTTTGGTAGTAAAGACAAAATTAGAGAATGTCCTCTTCAGCAATGAAATACTTCAGACTTTGTATATTCTTTTTATTTGGTTCCTGAATAGGAGAAAATTATAGAGCCGCAACATTCCTTGTGAAGCCACGAGTACAATTTCCACACTGCTCTCGCAATTCTGCTACAGCGGCAGGTCTGTGGATGGCAATTCTGCCAGAAGCACTCAGAACGGGGGGACTACTCCCTGGCCTCGGTCCAGCTTGCTGCAGATTCCCAACTGAATAGATGGCTGTGGTATTTGGGAAAAAATAGTACATTGCTTTTAAGAGCATGCAGTGCAGTGGAGAGCACTAGCTGACTGTCTGCTCGGGGGGAGAGCTGACTCAAAGCAGCCATTTTAAGGCAGGTGGTGTTATTGTGGGCACGAGGAGAACCGCCAAATGAATGCTTCCTCGAGGATACTCTGAATCAAAGGATCTGTTATAAGACTCCCCAGGCATCTAGCCATTATGTCCATGGTCTTTGCAAATTTTCAGTCTGCGAGTCCTGTATGTATGTAGTCCATGACTACAGGATAATAATAGGAATTCTGTAATTCCGAAATAAACTGTTCTTTAGAGGTTATTGTTTATTAATATATTAGTGGTATGGAAAATTAACTTGGTCCTCTTCTGTAGATACTTTATCTTCTTTCGTATGTGTTCCTGTGAGGGTATACTTATTTATAGGCTCATAAATAAAAGCTTAAACTGGTATTAGTTAGAAAATATGTCACCCCTGATCTTGAAACTAATTGGTTTATATGGACTCTGTTTAATTTGCATAATTTCCTCAGCATGATGTCTTTACTTTTCTTTCATTTTAAAGGGAAAAAAATCTTTATTTCAATATTGAATGGAGAGTTTTAAAAAATAAGCCTTCCAGTGATTAAAGGTTAGGTGTAATGTTTCATCTTGTACTAAATGGATCTATTTCTGTCACATACTTTGAGACTCGGAATTTAGTCAGAAGCCAAAAATATTATTCATAGACATGGATCCTTGTTAAAGAAGCATTAACCTTGCTTTACCCCTTCCACACTGGGGATGTACAGCAAGATGTACATTCCAGTGGGTCCTTACTTCCCTGTGGCAATTACTGGAGAAAAATACACTAACTGGTGGGTCACTAACATCTGGCTGGGTTCCCCCACACTAGATGAGAGGTTATCTCATCTCCCTACGTACAGTTGCCTAAATCTTTCTAAATACTCAGCATTTAGGAGTATAACTCCAACCAAATATCTCTAATGACATAAGCCACTTGTTGCATTTGCAGTGTTTCTCAGTAGGCTATAGCTGGTGCCAAAGCAGTTCTTTTAAGTAATCGATAATTTCAGACCCCCTGCTTTTGGCTAGCAGTAGAACTTAGTTCTGCTCAGCAGTGGCACTTTTCATTTAAATTACCTTTAGAAGAACTAAATCTCCAAAATCTGAGGTTTAGAAAGAAAAAGTTGTGTAGCCCCGAATTCTCTGATGATTTTTATTGCTTTACTTTAAAGTGTATTGACATGTTCTAGACTTGCCACAAAACGGTAGTACCAGTAACGAGTGAACGTGGTTCTGTTCCACATGGAAGTGGACAGAAGTTATGCAACAGCACACCCATTTCTTTTATAAGGCAGTAGAGTGACAAGAGTGGCACTGCTTGTTAGCTAACTGATACTTTGCTGTTTGCTCTGTTCTTAATATTAGCTACTATTAAGTCCATGACGACCACAGTGTATATACACAAGAAAAAAAAAGGCCAAGAGTTGTTGAACAACTCTCCTGTGTCTTGTTAGCTCAGATGTGAAATATTGCTCTCATTCATTGTTGGAATATAAACCATATGACCTGTTGTCATGTGGTCCTAATATGAACATTCCTTGGTTTACCTGAAGGAATAAAACACATATTAAACATGTAGGTTTGTTAAGTGGAATATTAGGCTTGTATGCAAATGGCAATTCAATGTGATATGTATAGATCATGATGTAAAATTCAATTGGTGTTTAAGAAGGTAAACTGTGATCTCTTAGGTCTTATCCCAGTCCTGAAACAATCCTTTTTATTACTGTCCTAAACAATGTGCTAGGCTGCTTGGGCAAAAGTCTTTCTCTTTATACAACCTAACTGCCTCACTGACATTGTTAGAAAAGCAGATTAGGAAATGGCAGGAAATAATGAAGTAAATGAGAAGTATTACCACTGTAATTTTGGAATATGAGTTGAAAGTGTAAAAGACCAGTGTAGCAGAAGAGACAAAAGTGACTGATTCCTCCTTTAGTTAATCACCTCTTGTTAGTTGGAGGGAAAAATACAAACTTGCGCTATAGGCAGTGCAAAGAAAGTGCTCACACAGACGCCGCTGCTTCAGGGGAAAATCTCTGAAAGGGCTAGGTTAAACACAGCCAATATGCCATGAATTGGGGATTAAATTACATTGATACCAACTGAAATCAGTATACTCAAGGTGACAAGATTATGCAGGAATACAGCCAAACAGAAAGTGTATGGACATATAGAGAAGTAGACGTGGTTTGAATGTCTGGTTTCCGCTAACAGGTGAATAGTATTGCTCAGAATGTAGGGATCTATAGCAAATCCTGACTTCAGGATAGTGTTTGGAAATCTTTTTGCAGTTTGGTACACAGGCAGTTTAGTTGGCCAAGTTTCATGCAGTTTGAGCAGCATGTTGAAATTCAGCAAAGCAGCAGCAAGTCTCAGCATAAAGAAACTGAGAGTGAACAAATTAAATACTCATTTTCTCATGCATCTCCTCATTTTGCAGTCCAATTAGAAGTTAGGTTTGGCACTGATTTCTGGGGTATTGTCCTAGAAAGTTAACAATGAAATACAAATACCTTGATTTTTGTTTTGCTATTGCAAAACACAGATCATGTAACATATATTAATCTCAAAGTAGTATTGCATAAACATACAAAAGCTGAAAAGTAGCTCCGTGACATATTTGTCACTGTGCTAGGACACATGCATGATGCTGTGATAAACACTCTACAAAGCACTTGTTAAGACAGCCCTTACCCCACAGGAATGTGCAGCCTGGGAGACAGAGAGATAAGATAAGATGCACCTGGTAACCAAGAAGTGATGCTATTTACATTTTTCTTTTCTGTTTGCTTTCTTTTCCCAGTGTTTCACCCCCTGTTTTATAATGAGGTGCTGGATTGGTTGATGTGACACTTGTGAGTTTCTAGGAAGAATCTGATTGAAGAAGAATGGTGGCTGGCACTGGGCTTGGGAAATCATACTTTACAAGTTAGGCAGCAGAGAGGAAAACAGCAAGACAGTGGTGACTGGAGATGATTCTTAATGCCCAGTCCCTGTCAAACACTGAGATTTTGACTCCTGTCAAAGAAAATAAGGAAGGGAGTATTATTCAGAAAAGGATAGGAACTCCTGTATGCTCAGAGGCTATTTTTTTCCTATTTAGATATTTAATGCATAACCCAGTCCTTCTCTCAACAGTGCAGTCTTTTGATGAACAGCAAGTAAGTGTCATAACACGGGAATAAGAACTCAAGTGGTGCTGTTTCTAAAGAATTTCCTTTACCTTGATAGCATCCAGACTAGATATGAGGCCTTGTTTGAGTTCCCAAATGTCATTAGGTTTCTCAGGGTTATTGCTATGCTACTAGACTTCCCAAAGCTATTTTAATCCTTTCCACTTCTCATTAGAGTGTTGCTGTCACTTTTTCCCAGCTTCTGTATCTGCATGTTCCCTGGTTTCCTTCACTATATTCCATCTGAACTGTCTTCAGCATTATTTCCTGTGTTTCCTCTCCTTCACTTTTCCCCTTATCTCCTTCTGGTAGCATAGTATCATCATGTGAAACTCATGGCCAAGTTTCTTGATTCATTCTGCCCACTCCTACTCCCTTCCCTCAGTGAGCACTTGCTACAGCTATACTTTGCGGCATCTGCCATGTCACACCATACATTTTCCACTGTGTTCTTTGCCAGCTGCAAAGGTTTTCAGTAGTCTCAGTTATCTTCCTATACTTCCATTAATTTTGTTGGTGATACGGAAAAATAACAGGCTTACAACTCATTGGAAGTGTACCTCACCTGAACCTCTATGTTTTGTTTCGTTGTTTCAAAAAAGGTTTGCTTTTGTTATATGAATCGATTTGGTTCCTGTTCTCCTCCCCCAGTTTGAAACTGTCCTTCCCCATGAGAAATGAAAATAATATCTTTGGTTCTCCTGCCTCCCCTGCTAACAGCCCACTCCCATAAGGAAGTGGCTTGATTATATAGCATGGGCTACAGCTTTGCAATAAATTCTTAACAATTGTAATATAAGAATATGCAGTGATACTCAAACAGGTAAGGCTGTGATACCCACCTCACAAATATTTACTGTATAGTTCGAGTGTAGTCTGCACAGACTAATAACAAGATGCTTTTATGCTTGGTTATTGTAGCACGGTAGGTGGCAATGATTATGAATCAGGTTGAATGTTATCCAGATGCACTGTAGCTGTTCAAGTACAATATGATTGTTTTGAAATGGTATAATATCTCTAGCAAATCTAAAAACTCTTAAACATGCATTCAAACATGATTAGCAGTAATTTATCTGAACAGAACATGAACAGATAAGCACCTCAATTGACAAAGTTATACTCAAAGCAAAAAAGAATTTGATTAATATAAAGCACCTGTACTCTTTAAATCATTTTAAAGATGGCATGTGTTTTCTTAGAAGATTAAATCTATGTAGTATCAGTATTTTATCTCTGGTCTGTGTGTCTAATAATCTCAAAAGTAGTATAAAAGAAGCATACAAAGGAATGGATTTGAAAGAAAACATAGAAAGCTAGCAACACATATGTTTTCACAACAGCATTTTAACCATTTATATTCAGAGCTTTGGAAGAATTTGTCCTTGGCTTTGAAAACAAATGGTAAGAATTAAACACTTGCTTGGGTGTTAAAACTCAAAAGATGTGAAAACAGTAAAGCACGAGGCAACTTCTTAACATCATCACACTTCATATGTACTATACAGAACACAGGAGAACACAAGGAACTCTGTTGGCTTCCATTTAGAATAGCTGGAGTTAATTATTCTTTTCTTCACCTGCTTGGTGTCTAAGGTGTAGCATGTTTGGAGAACAGGACTTGGTTTGATGCTCATATTTCATATAGATTCATTACAATTTCTCTGACATGTTCACTAATTTCAAAGGAAAATGTATATTCCAAAACAGGGCACAAAAGCAACGTTGCCCCTGATAAAGGATCTCCTGCAGTTCCACGGTCATGAAAATAAAAAGCCAATCCTAGACATTTTTACTGGAGGAATGAATAGTACCATCATGTGCCCTGTTTGCTTTATTAGACTATTGATGCAACTTCTGCACATTGACAATATAATTTCTATAAGCCAAGAATTAATGCAAGTTTATAGAAAAACGTTAAAAGATTTTTCCTGTTGATAGACTGTTATGATACTCAACATCAAGAAGCCAGCCACCTTAAAGCAAGAGGGATTCAAGACCTCTAATAGAGACATTGGGGCAAGATCTTAATTGCACAGAGAGTTCATTATGGTTTCTTTCTGAAATACAAGAATGGGTAAGTGACAAATGGGACAACGAGAAAAACACACATGTTGTGTACATGTAAGAGTCAACCAAAGTCCTGCACTATGGCTTGACCAATTTCCCCTTGTACTGTAAAACTGGCCAAGTGTTTGTCTGTTTGTCTTTGCATAATATCATAAGTAATGTAATGGTGTCAAAGGAAACTGCAAAGTAATTAGTCCATCCCTTTCTTGCTGCCACTTCAGTTTTTAATTAATTTACGTATGCAAACAGATGATATATAATTTTATGTGAAAAAAATAAAGAATTCAGATGATTCAATCAGTTGGCTGATGATTCAGCCAAACTACTCAGATCCAGATCTCATAGAAGTGTCACAGCTTCTTCACAGACCTTGTCTATAGCAGAGACCCCTAACTCAAAGATCTCATTAAAAATATCTAAAGCTAGATATTGAAGATGCCTCTGTGCGAACACCTTTTCCAAACGGAACAAGGTTCACTCAAGTGAACCTCTAGTATTACATGTAAAGATTGGATTTATCTTGCCTAACGTCAGGTGTATGAAAAGTTGTTAGGCCAAGTCTAAACCAGTCATGTATAAGGTGGTAAAAACAGGCGCTTCCAGATGATGATTCATCAGTTCTAAGATCAGTGTTAAGATCCATCCATTAAAAACCCTCTGGAGTTGCCCACTTCTCTGTGTTGGCTGTAGATGGAATAAGGACAGAACTCGCTTTCAGACAGCTGACCTTTGACACACTATTCCCTATCAGGTATGTAGAAGTCATTAGTGCAAAAAAGAAAATGCTCTACAAATTACCACTTTGGCTTTAAGGAAAACATTTGAAAAACACACAAATAAAACAAATGATCTTTGAATTTTCTGATGGAGATGATGACTGATATTTATGTTTATGGAAAATAAATCTGTGTTCAACAGAACAGGTTCTCTTTTGAGCCCTGGGCTCCACAGAACTGTACTGTATGTGATGTTGCAGACATTGATAAACCCTGGCTGGGACCCAGTGCTATACTTTCAATCACTGCACAAGGTTGTGAGTTTGAAGAGTATATATAATACTGTCAATACAGGTTTTTTTCTGAAGTTTCTTCCACTAGATTCTATACTATCTGCAGAGTCACTAATACAGCATTTCTACGTGCCTGTTTCCAATGCATCAATGCATGGAATAGGAAGGCAGGGGAGAGGGAGAAAAACAAGTTGGGAGTTGGGGGAATCACCTTAATGAGAAGAGTTCTTATTCTATATATATTCTGCTAAATCTTGAGAATAGTGATCACATTTGAAGAAACATGGCAACTTCTCTATTATTTATTTTAGGAAGTAATATATATATATATATATATATAATTTTAATAATATATATAATTTTAATAATATAATCCGTTTAAGTGGAGTTCTCCCTTGATTTTAGTAGAAGCGGTGTTGTAAAACTAACACCACTGAAATTTTTGGTAGTGTTCAATTTAGGAAATACAGTATAGTTTCATTTCTGACATTTTCCTATTCAATGTGCTGATTCCACAAGAACACATTCTATCCTTGTTTTACTCTCTTCCCCCTGACACCAAGTCCCACATGAAAGCATTCCAACTTTACTGCAGATTAGCAAATTGAAATAAACGACATCTCTCATTCTAAAATGGGAGAAGATGAGAAACATTCTCTGGCATATGTCTGTTGCCTTGATTTAACTTACAAATTCATAGCCTACTGACAAACACTGCTTTGTCTGATGGTGTGGGTTTAAGTTTTTTAGTAAGCTGGAGAGTGTATGCATTTTTACATAAAAAGTTTGCTATCAACACTACTCAATAGTGTAAAACTAAGATAATAACATAGAAATACAAACCCTTCTTAATATTGTACCTTCCAAGAAAATGATTCTTTGAATCCCAGTCTTAAAAATGCTGCAGCAGAAAGATTATACAATCTGACCATCATCAAACATTATCTGATGTCACCTTATACTTCAAATAGTTCAACTTGACACTCTGTTTGGTTTACTCTTTGCTAAGATGGAGGTTTTACCCTGAAATGACCTCTTTGGCTTTGCAGTGAATTGTTTTAGTAAACAGATGGATCATTTGACTCAAAGAAAAAACCCTAAAATATTCATTTAGGTCTGCAAATCATTTCTCTGAATGGGAACAGTAAATTCTAAGTGCCTGAGGCTTCAAACCTTTCAGGAGTTGGAATTCTGCATGAAATTGGGTTGTTAGTGTCTTGCCTTTATTTTATGTGATTTATACTTTGTACTCCATGAAGCTGCATACTAGAAAACCTTTAATTACTTATTTCATGGAAACATTTGAGGAGTTGTATTTGTTTCACTTTATTGGCAGCTTCGCTGAGTAATGTGTGATTGTATTTAGTACAACTGTGTCATATATTTCATTAAAGAATTTGTTTTCCAATCTTACTTGTAATCAACTGAAGACATTACTTCATTGAAAGGTATGAAAATCTCCTTAACTTTCATAATTAGGAACATAAGTGTAATCAGCTTGTGTTGTAGTCTATAAACCACAAACTGAAGGGGTGTTAAAGGAGTAACTCAATCCCATTTTGTGGGTATGGACTATCATGTTTTGGATCTATGTTCATTTTTGTCAATAGAATAGAAAAGAATTTTTTCCAAGCTGTAGTATGGTTATAGCTGCAGACACAACTAGAACCCTTTAAATTAGTTGTCGTATATAAAATCTTTAAAATGTTAATGTTGATTTCCTAGATAATATAGTTTAGTATCAGTTACATGACTTGTAACATTTAAGATAGAAAAGACCACCTGGTTAAAAAATATGATCTTATAAAAGCCATTTAAATGTCACCCGTTTAACCCCTTTACTGGGCTCCATATGACATGCCTGTATTTGCTTAGGCTTCCAGAAAATCACTTTATCTTAATTTGCAGGGATCGAGAAACTTCTTCCCTTGACTCTTCAGTACCATGTTATTTTAGGTGGTTTGTAATAATAATAACAAAAAATTATTTGTAAATATTGGTTCCAGAAGCTGGTATCTGATTTCAAAAGGAGAGATGTATTTTGCATGCTTTATTAAACCTGTTAACAGTTAGGCATAAATGCACCCAAAAACCTATTTTTTTCTCTTGTTATTTTTTCTGTGGGTACAAAAAACAATGTTCCTAGTTTTTCCAGGATTTGACAGAAATCAGACTTTATATTGCTCCAGAAGTCATGACCTCAAGCCTCATGAGGTAGAATTGTTCTGCTCTTATTTAGACCTGGCAGTTGAATGAGTGGACAGAATGTAAGTATTTTGTTGTTGTTTTCTATATAGACCAAGATCCAGCTTTATGGAATCTCAGTCAGACTTCGGGATTGACACCTGTGCAGCAAAAGAGCATTGAAGAGACAAGGGTTGTCAGTTTTCCTTTCTGCCTGTTGCTGTTGGTGTGTGCTGGGTGATGAGATGCAGGGAAGATTGCTATGCCGCGGAAATGGCTGCCAGCAGGGGAACAGCTTAAGTTTACTCTTTACCAAGACAGCTTTTTTTCCCCAGAACTGAGACCTTTGCTCTATGCAAAGTGTCATGGTAAGAGTGGGAGCATTTGGGCGAGGATAATACAAGTGCTATACTTTAAAAGTGCCGCAAAAATCTGTGTATGTTTGTGGGCCAAGATTCTAGCAATTAGTTCTCCCCTCTCTGTAAGATGGGTTTTTCACTGTATGCTCACTTCAGTCTCTTCACTGTTCACGTGAGAAATCATTGTAAAATCAATAGATAATCCTGAATCCAATAGGTAGCAGAAGAATATGCTATTTCTTCAAGATGTCTTGGTTTAGCCGCTGGAGTCAATAGTAATCTCTTTAGTAAGAAATGGTTACATATAATTGGGACTACCATTACCCGTAATACTGTATTTAATAGAGAAGAGCAGAAAGAAGAGACAATTCAAGAACGTTACTTTTAGTAGACTACACTGGACAATGTTTTCTAGAAAACCAATAAAGCAAGTGTCACAAAGGCTTGGCATCACATTATTTCACCGATAGGAACTCCAATCACTGATCAAACTGCTTCCCATAGTGATTATGTTAAGTTTAAAAC
>JAVJGJ010000014.1:108788972-108800924 GCA_035590215.1 Microhierax caerulescens | reverse complement strand
TGCATCACATTATTTCACCGATAGGAACTCAAATCACTGATCAAACTGCTTCCCATAGTTATTATGTTAAGTTTAAAACACAAACAAACAAAATAAAAACAACTACAATCCACATCAGAGCAAAGCAGACTTCAGAGAACCATGTTACGCTCTTTAATATTTATCTCCACTGTTGTCTTCACTGTGGCTTAAATGACATGGACAATCAGAGATACAGCAAATATTAAAATGTTGGGGAAGAAAACAAATGGACTTCAGCTTTTCATACATATCTGAAAAGTAGCAGTCATGCCTCCCACACCTGCTCTCAGGCAGTGGGTTGTCACCTCAAGCCACTGCCATCTTAGGACGCAGCAGATCCATGAAACTAAAACCCTCTAAGGATTAGCCTAAATCCACACAATAGTCCTGATCCCTAATTTTTGCCTTTAATGTGTTTATTACCACACCCACATGTGTTCACCATTTGGATCCAATGCCATTGTGTCACACAGAAGCAGAATGTTTTTGCCTTCTGAAACAATGTTGTGTCAAAACAATATGTCACCTATTGTGTAACAATCTGTCTTATGAAAGCATTTTAGACTATTCAAACCCATATTTCTGTTGCACTAAAATTGTCTGGGTTTCGATTGTGAAACATACTGTGAGCTCAAACATGGAATAGACAGGCTGGTTTTGAACAAAGGCAGCTCTCCAGAGAAATGCATGTCCAAACTGTAATCAAGGAAATCCTTCATGTCTCCTGTTAATTGGTGATTTGCCCTGCATATCTGATGGGAAGATTTCTGGCTTCAAGCAAAAATCTCTTTCAAGGGATTCTTAATAAAGGTTTAAGGCTGGGATTTTCAAGAATACCAAAGGGATTCAATGGCAGTTGAACATCCCCCTCTGCAACACACTTTTGAAACTCTCACATTTTCAAGGTGCCAAATTCAGGACAGGTTTTTAATTTTTATTCTGTGCTCACACAGAACTGAAAGACATATCCAAGAACATCCTAGACCTCCTTCTTTTTATCAATACTGCTATCAAATTGAGACAATTTTAACCAAGCCACTATGAAATACAGACTTAAAATATTATAGCACTTTAAAAACCATTGCTTGATTAATCTTGCTGCACAGAATGTATTTGTTTGGTATTTATTCATAGAAAGTATTAACTCCTTGGGAATGGGCAGCATCTCACTAAGCTTCCTGTAAGATAGTAAGTTGAGAAGGAAAATAACTTAGTTGATTTTCAATATTTTCTCCTTCCCATGTATTCATGCCATAAAGGTATTGGAGCAGGATTCTTCAGTACATGTATACTTAACTGTCTAAATTGTCATTCCCATTTTCTTAAAAGCTATCCAAAATACTGACCAAGAGCATCATGTAAGTCCTAGTGCATATATTCAGTTCCTTGCTTGAACAGTGGCTTCATTCTGTGGTTATTGTCATGGGTTGACTGGGTAAAATATAAGCCAAGAACTTTGAAATTCCATTTGAAATACTGAAATCTAACATGACCATTCTGATAAGATCTTCAGTCTTGATATGATAATGCAGAATTAACATCAGTTGATGCTCTTAATAGTTTCTTTCTTTAGCCCTACAATTTTTCACATAATTTTGAAAATGTAGCAAATAATCTTTCATAAGAAATACCAAAAGGTCTTGACAACTTTGTATTTTATATCCAATTTGTCATCGTTAAAGATCAATTTGCCTGTTTTTACTTAAAAGCCTCTGTATAGTCTCACCAGCCTAGGGTAGTGGTAGAAGTTCATAGTGGTGTGAACCCTCAATCTTTAAAGCACTTTTATACCTCTATAAACCACCTAAATTGGATATCTAAAGTGCTTTTAGCAGGTTAATACCAGCAGAGGGCAGTACAGCATAGTTCACTAAAACATAAAAACTTGCTGGAAACAATCCAGATAAGGAACAAAGTACGTTGGAGGTTTGATAAGTAATTTACTGAAAGACATGTAGATTCTTTAATGATCACATTGAACCGATTGAGAGGATTTCCCCATTATAATGATAAAAATCAGGTTTCTAAAACCTCATTTGCTTCTTTAAATCAAAACGTCAATGTTGCAATACAAGTAGTATTGCATACCAAAATGTGTTGCAAAAAGAAAGCATGTATTTTTTCTTAAAAGTTGGGATGCAAGTTTAAAATTTTAGAATTAAAAATACAATTTTTCTTAATGAGAACCAACTGAATATGTGTGAACAAAATCTCTCCAACTTCTACTCAGTTGAACAGCTTCCCCTACCAGTTAGGAAGAGGTTCCTTGGCGATGTCATATGTTCATGGCAATATGCAGAGTTTCAGTATTGCAAATCCCTCAATGCCACAGCAATCTCCAATGGCCTGAGGTTGTTGTCTCTATGTGAGACTATAAATTTTGAATACAGAATACAGAATACAGAAAAGCGAGTTTCCCAGCTCCATTATTAGGAAGTAACATTTAAAAATGGCCATGAAAGCTAAAACAAAAAATAATTTATTAAATAATGCAAAATTATCGTGAATACTTTTCTGCACGCGTATGTGTTTACAAGTGTAGATTTAAAATTAGATTTTTGGCACATAATGTTTAGTGTCCTGCTGTTGGTTTTCTACTTACCCATGTACAAATTAGAACTACAGGGCTCATATGTGGAAGGAGTAGATCCTGGGTAGTATCTTCCCCTGTTGTGGTCTAGAAAAACTTCACTTGAGACTTGCTTTAGTCTGACTATTTATGTAGTCTGATATTACTATCTGAAATGTCATAGTGGTGTGGTGTCCTTCCAGCATTACGATTTAAAGAGCAATTTTTCTGTTCTTGTTGCGTTCTTTGAGGTTGGCTATGAGTCCACACAGCTCTGACTGTGCCCTCCAGCTAAAAGTAGGATGTTTCTCCCTAAGTATAGTTGAGGGAAAATGCGGGGAGACTGTGTCTACTCAGTAACACCTTGGGAAATACAAAAGTTGTCCATTTATATAAGAGAGAAGGGCAAGTTCTTGACTTTTTATTTGAAAGCAGATTGCTGTATGTTTTAGGCATTCTCCAGCACTCAGTGTGTAATTTACTCTTGCATCTTCTCTGTTAAGAGGTGACAGGAGAGAAAACTGCAGTTGTATACCTATGTGGTCCTTGCTCAAGGTCGTGTTTTCTACTTGTGAAAACACCATTACGGTGTAACACAAGTGATCCTCTGACCTGCTAGAGGCAATAAGCACTTCACAACATTTCACAAGCATACTACTTTTCAAATGTTCTTTTATGCCAGTACAGTTTTTTCGAGAGGAGCAGCTGCTAGCTTTAAATTAAATGACAAAATCCTCGGGAAGAAGAGGAGGAACACGCTGACGGCATGTCTACACAGTCAGGAGCAGATACTTAAGTGCCTGCTCCTCGCACACAGCAAGCCAGGCACACAGAGCCAGCTGCAGTGCAGCAGCCATATAGCCATGTTATTACAGTAATGAGCCTGAGCTAATAAGGCCTGTTGAGACACAACCTGTGTTAGCTCAGGCTTGGCACTATGATAGCATATTTACTCAGCTTCTGGATTGGAGTTGGCTCGTGTCAGGCCGTCTCAGAGAGTGGGAGGAATAGCTGTGTTACTGGATGCTCCTAACTATGTAGACATACCCTGACAGATTTGTCCTTTGGGAGGTTTTAAGGAGAACACATGCAAGACCAGTTTTCTTTTTAATGAAATATTTAGCTAAGGCCCAAGGCCTTCCCTCTAGTTTGTTCTTCGGTTTGGCTTTGTTGTTTTTGGTTTTTTATTCTGAAGGCAGCCTGACTGACCTTCTGTGAGAAACAAGGTGTATGCAGTATGGGAGCCTGGCACTGCTGTTTTCCTGCACAAAGCTGGAAGGAATTATATTAAAATAAAAAATAGCCTGCTGTATGAATGGGTATACAAGGCTCATCGACAGCATCCTCCCCCTCAGCAGCAATCCTTACTTGCCCTGCCGGTTTTGTACTTTATCAGTGTCTACTACCAAACTTCACAATATACAGCACCTGGGCACTTCTCACCAGAATCCATTAGGACCTTGACCAAATGTTTTAAGAAAAAATAATAATTAAAAAGCAAAAAGAAAACCCCAAAATAAAACCATGTCCCAAAGAGGAAGTAAATACTTCTAAGGACCAGAAAACATTTAGTATCTAGCAGACTAAGATGCTTTTGATCAACAGAACTCTATTCTCTGTTTTGAGGGTGAGGTATTTAACTAATATATTTTCCGTTTTTTTTTTCATTCATTTCCTACCTCAAAAAGTAGCAGTACTTTGGTTTCACTCGAACAATTGAAATACATTTATACAAATTTTTGGCTTGGTAATTAAATTAGGTAATATACATTTTTACAGTTCTCTTGAAGTGTGGCTTTGAGAGCTTTTAATATGGATAAAGATTGCTGGGGTCTTGACACCTTTTCACCTAGGGTATTTTAAAAGAATTTTTACCTTGTCTGTATGTATTCCATATATGCAGAAAAGGCTAAGCTGGGCTAGCCCTTACACACAGAGGAAGGCAGTTTACTTGTTCACTAAAACAGATATATTACCACTTCAAGCAGGATACTGCCAGCAAAGCGTACCACTAGTATCAGATTTTTGCTGCTGGTTCCAGTAGTATGCTGTGTCTGCTGACAGCTAGTACTTCTGACACCAGCAAATAAGCATACTGTCATGGGGCAAAGACTTCCTCCCCTTCCAATGCTGGTCACACACTGAAAAATTTCAGGGGACACAATAAAATGCATGCTCTAGGCACTAAACCAGGATGTCTCTATCATTTATAGTTCCATGTATTTTTCCCTTCCTCTACTCAAGGGCAGAATGCAATATTAAAAACAGTGAGCATTTTTTTTAATTAAAAGAGGTTAAATATATGGAAACAGATAGGCTTTCATCATGCAATTATAAATTGTATGCTGGCTATTTTAAATTTCAACATGCAATTGAAATTGTACTGGGTGAGCTGGCTTGGGTGTCTGCTTCACATTTGACTGAGTTAATTCACTGCAGGTATTCAGTTCTTAAGTGGTGTCTGCTTTAAATATGTGCAGTAATTCAATCAAAGAAATAAGATGGATAGTTTATGTAATCCTTTTCATCTCCAGATTGCTAAGGTTAACCTTAACTATTCATGAATTATAAATGCATACAGCAATCTCCAACTAATACATGTAAAAAACCCTTTTTTGATGGCCTGTTGAAAACCATGGAACAGTTCCTTCTTTTAAAATATAATTGGCGGAACTTACAGGCACTGTATATCATTTCTTCCACTTATTTGTAATCTTAAACAAAAGTTTTGTGCAACTCATTTAAAATGGTCATCTGTGGTAATATTAAACCTCTCCTCTGAGCCAGGAACATAGGTAATTTTCCTTCCAAAATTTTGGATGCATCCTTCTTACAGCCTTTTCCAGTGCCAATAGATTCTGTGACATGAATGGGAACCCAAAGGCTGATATTACAGAACAATAACGCTCTGTTGTAAGCCTTCACAATTCCTGGAGTAATTAAATAAAGAAAAAAGAATCCTTTTTTTTTTCGTTTTGTTAGTTCATTCAATGCCATTTGGATGGTTTTGCTTGTTAGCTCTCTTACAGGCAGTCCAAACAATCCACTAGGTGACACCCTCATACTCTCCCTATACTCCGTGTAGAAACAAGGAGATAGCGTGGCTCATTTGTTAAACATTTGAGGCAAATACTGAGATTTCAGGGACAGGTCTCTCTTTGTTTAGTAGTATCAGAGATAACACTGTTATTTGTAATAAATACTGTGCTGTTTGTGTATAAATAACATATTAAGCAGATTAGCATTTTGTCATTAACAGGAACAAAACCGCAGAGCAGAAGTTGTATGCAATATTTCATACAAACATTGTTAAAAAGCACTTGAGCTAGTCTGCTGAGTAGACTGAATAGAAAATAATGCCCTTAGCATTTTTTACTGGGGGAACAGAAGGAATATAGCTTCAGTGATGTTTTGGTTGGGTTTTGCTTTTTTTTATTTTTGTTTGTTTTTTTTTTTACCCAGTGGGGATGTGCTATAGCATCACTGAAACAGAAATGAAAAACCACATTCACTGCAAATATAAAGGAATATTAAAAGATAAACATCAATTAAATTTTGCATGTTTATGCCAGTGGTGAATTTTTCTTGAATTCTTTATGCTGATAACGATGCTTTATAAAACCTGTGAAGAAAGGATCTTTCGTCATGTTATTTTTATACGCCTAGTATAATGAAGCTTGAGCTTGTTTAGTGTCTATCTATGAATTCAACATAGCAAATAAAACCTTATATCTTATTGCTAGTATTCCTTACTCTGCAATGACTATAAGTACTATTCTAAACGTTGTATGTTGCAAAAGGCACTGAAAGTATGAATTCACTAGTGGTGTAACTAAGAGTAACATCAAAGAAATATGAGTTACATCCCCAAATTAAGGTAAATAAAAGCAAAATCATGTTAAGGCTCTAACAATCAAATACAAGAAAATAATTCATTTGAACTACGTGTTTAAACAGTAACGAGCCAGGTCAAGAAAGACACAGAAATTGACTTATATAGTCATGGAAATCATAACTTTTTTTTGTATACTCATAATTATCCCAATTAATTATATGGCAACTGTAGGTTTTCAAGTTTTTGCTATTCATGCACTTTTTATATTCAGATAAACTTCACAGTGCTCCTTCTAACAACTTCACTCCCTGTTTACCTCTAATGTAGAAAAATACATTTTTTTAACACTGAAACCTGCAAAAAACTACTGAAATTATAGTCTTCTGCTGTCATGTATGTTTATTTTTGGTTAGGATTGCTACCATGGGTTAGGCCCATAATACAATTAGAGACACATGTAAAGAGAGAGATGTATAGCTCCTTCTATTTTTCCATTTAAGTGTAGCTTTTTAATGGTTACACTTAGAAATAAGACTTTTCATTGTTTTTTGGGGTGTTTTTTTTAAGACAGTTTGCTGAATTATATAACAGATCATTTCTGTGGTATACTAAATAATCTGTGAAGAGCTTTTTTTTTAAATTTAGCTATATCTGATAGAACAATGGCAGGAATATAGTGGACTAGTTAAGTGGCTACCTTTTTAAAACAAGTATTACATTGTGAGGTTAGCATAATGTGATACAGTAATTTAAACATATTTTAGGCTTTAGTAGGTAAATAACTAACACTAAAGTGATTAAGAGAGTAATTGGGGGAAAAAAAAACCCAAACACCAAGGACAGAACACATGGAATTGCATCAGTTACTATAAGTGAACGTGTAAGTGCATTGGCTACTTTTGTAGGAATCTTGAATCTATATGGCTGATCACATGAAAGCAAACCTAAACCTGGGAGGGATGTCATGCACATCTTGACAAAAAACTGTGAAAATAGTTCTAGTTTGAATAGTCTAGTTTGTACAGACATCTTCATAGTAGTCTAATTGGTAATACTAACATTGCAACTTTATCTGAACTAGTTCTCTGTGATGTCAATGCTTAATTTTAGCGTATAGAATAATATTACTGATTTAGTCATCCTCCCTGCCAGCCTCAGAATGCTCAGAATTGTAAACTTTGTGCACATATGCAGACATGTGCATGTGCGTTCATATAATATTATACGCACACATGCTCATAGCTATTTCTGGCAGCCAGCTCCTGGAGATAACCGGAAGGCTACATGGTAGTTTTAAGATCAGGAAGGTAAGAGTCATTTGAAGTTTAAAAAGGTTTGTGGAGAGAGAGTGCAGTTGCCACCGTAAGACATCCAAGACTTCAGAGAGAAGTACCCTGGGATCTTTAGTACTTGCAGAAATTCAGGTTCTTCTGGGTAACGTGAAATAACTAATCTCTAAAAGCACATTGTCCCTTCTGTTCACCAGCAGCACTGATTTCAGTCACTTCGAGGGAAGAGTGCCATCTGCTGAATCACAACTATCAGTTCTGTAGAACCTTTTTTTTTTTTTTCCTGGAGGTTTCCCCGCCAGAATCCCATGCCTCGAACCCAGGCAGCATGCGTAATTTCGTGCATAGGAGTAGTCCTATTCTCTTGGAAATTGATTACGTGTTTGTAAGTCTTAGAAATGGCAGGCAGCAGGGGGTGGGGGGGATGTGTGTATGAGATTTACAAGAAGATAAATACCAGATTAAAAATTCAGTCCTTCAACTGTTGTGTATTCAGTACTATATGAAATTTAAATAAAAAAATAAATACTGGGAATTAGAGCTAATGTTTCACTTCGATGAATGCAGTAGATATATGTTATTGTACCATAAAATGCATACATTACTGTATTTTCTGTAGGTTTAAACTCACTTAAAAACATGACTATGCCACTGGAAGTGGGCTATTTTTTCCTAAGCTTTTTGGAGTCAGAATAATCCATTGATAAAATTTAGAGTGGAATGTATTTTATGGCATTTTTGCCTTCACCTTTTCAGATGCCACCAAATTTAACTTCTCTTCTCTGATTATTTTTCAGGCATTCACATTTCACATATTACAGAATTAACACAGCAAGCACACCTACATTTTAATACGTGTAGAAGTGTTCCTCAGGTCTGAAGAGGTTAAAGCCATATTTCTTTTCCTAGAAACATCTTCTGTCAGATATATGTATGTGTCTCATATATATATATATGTCTCAATATCAAGGATGATAAGGATGCTTGAATAGCCCACATTTTGTAAGAACATCTGCAGTTAAAGATGATGTCAATTACTTATAAGATATTCTGACAAATTTCTGTAGGCTTACAATTTCAGGAGATTCACTCAGCTGTGCAGCTGTTATATATTATTACAATCTAAGTGGGTTTTTTTTTAAGGAAAAGATAATTAGAGCAGTATATATACACTCCTATTATTTTTTTTTTCTAAAGCAAGAAAGCACTGACAGCTAAACATGTTATCAAATACCCGAGTCAGTATAAATTGAACAAGTCTTTGAAGCTCTAGCTCTTTCACTGTAGGTACCTAAAGTAGAATGGATCTGCACTTCTGAAAGGATGAAGATTTCTTTACAGTGATAGCAACAGTCTTCAATGTCTGTTAGATGGAGTAACTGTGGCACAAAAGCTTTAAAATGTTTTACTTACACTCAACTCATGATCATATGGTATGGTCATTCAAGCTTCTAAGCTTTAATCCACTGCTGTATTTAGAATATCTCTGTATCTGAAATGGGAAATTAGAAAATTATCATCCAGCATGCATCGGGCTTCAACACAGCATAAAATTTCACTGGACATTGTTTGAAAGACCTAAGCAAAAGAGTATGCGAATCTAGAAGCCTACTATTTCACTAACGTGCAGGAAACAAATCTATCTTGAGTAGAGGAAACACTCTGGGAATTAGCTAAATGCTTTATTTACCATCTCTACACATCATATATACTTGTTGCAGTTAAAAGGTAAATGGATTAATTTATGTTGCTAAAGGATACATATGTCATAGAAATACATAAAAACTGACATTTTTACAATTAAAGATTACAGGGAATATTGACAGCTTCATATAAAACCAGGGATACATAAAAATTACACTTTACAAGTAAATAAATACTTGTATATATAAAATCTATGTGTGTAAGTACATTCACAGAATATGTAAAACCGTTTATTCCCTATAGAGTGACCTACTTGTAGATTTGTGGGTTTGCTCTTTCAACAGAAGCTATCAATTAAAATATGTAATTCAGTACAATGTGAGTCTGCCAATACTACAGAAGGAATAGAAAGCACGCCTTCAAAATGTTATCGGTGGTGGCGGTGGTGTGTTTTCTTTTCTCCGTGGATACTATTTAGTCTAGGCTTTAAAAAAATAAAAAGTCTGACTATATAGTAACTGGAACAGGTTACCTAAAGACAATATGAAATTCAAGTCATTAGAAATGTATAGTAATTGGATTAAAAATACATGCTGGTGGGAGTCTACTTATATTTGACCCTCTATCAGAATAGTGAGGTGAAATAAATGAACTCTTGAGGCTCATTTTCAGCCCTGCATGTGACTCCTGTTTATTTAATTAAAACTTAAACCCCTCAAACCTAATTTATTGAAATCTCAAACTTCTCACAAGGGTTCAAGGATTATCTGGGACCTCTTCACTGTTTCTGCAGTCTGCTTTAACTCTGGAGGTGCCAATGCATTTTTGCTTCATAAAATGCAGAATGATGCATTGAATAGACAGAGAAATTGTTGACTAGGTACAGCCTGAAGAAATTTGGTCATCTCCAAATGTATTCGCTGTTATTGATTCCACTGTTATGATTGTTTTCTAAATATGTTTGAAGTAGGAGACTAATTCCTTTTTCCCTCTGAAAATTAATGTGCAATTGGTGTCAAAACACTAGATTATTTTCCTAAACTTTTGAGCGGTTTAATGTCTGGTCTGTCCTCATCACTTTTAGTGGAAAATCTTGCCAGGGTCGTTGCCACTGCTACATATACACACTGCATATACATAACCAGGGACTTCCTTTTGCAATGTAGAAGTTTTGCTTTACATTATTGAAAAGTTGTCTCTACTACAGATCTCATGTAAAAGTGGACTAAAATAGATTCAGTGCAACCCACAAGACCTTTCTGCTGTTGGACTTCTAGGCAGTTTGCCCTGCGCCACCCTGAGGGAGACAAAATGGGGCAAATGCAGTGGGAGGCCAGCAAATGTGCGGTTCAGTTGATGGTGGCTGAGAGCATCCAAACCTGTTTGGCTGACAACAGCGTGGGGTGCGCGTGAATCCTGTGACAGGATGTTAAAGGAAGGTTCTTTCCCTGGCGTTTTATTATCCGACTGCAAGAAAAGCTTGCTTGCAATGGGGTTAATATGTTCAACATGCTTATTGGAAATTGGAATTTCTTTTCGCATCTCAGTCAATCTTCCTAACTTAGTGACTCAAACCTAGGAAGAGCTGGAGCTTTGCTGTGAGGTGGTAGAGCTGCTCGACGTCCGCCTTCCCTTTCCCCCAACAGCGTCAAGCCTTCCAGCCCCACCGCTACCTCTCGTGGTGCGGGATAAAGCCAACACAACCGTGTGGGGCTGTTCTGAGCTGTTCACATAGCTCTGCACAGCATTTGTTCCTGTGCTCAGGCACTGGAGTGAGGGCTGGAGGACACTTGTCCCAGAGGGTTGGAGGACACTTGTCCCAGAGGGTTGGAGGACACTTGTCCCAGAGGGTTGGTCCATGCCTGGAGCACGGCTGTTGATCACCCACCAAACCACAGTCGCCTCACTCCACCGAAATGCCAGACAGTGCTGTTATCTGCCCACAGTGCTGCCTACTAGTGCCATCGATCATTACAGAAGAAAGGAAAATAAATAGCCGGGCAAACCGTGAGGGGGAAGGCCTGTGGCGGCGGCGCAGGGTGCCCGGGGCTGAGCGCGCCCCGCCGTCGGTAACGCGGGGGGCGGCCTCAGCGCGCCTCACGCCATGTCCCGCCTGGGCCTGGGGCTGCGGAGAGGCGACGTGGGGCTGCTTGGTGGGCAGCTTCTTCTCAGGGGGGCAATCTGCACTTGTCCTGTGACCGATGCGACCCCTGGCTCAGACCGGAGTCGGGGTGGGTGGGTGGTGTACGCTGTACCCCGGGGCACGGCCGGTGGCGGAGGAGGCGGCGGGGGCTGCAGCCACCCCGCGCTTTACCGGCGGGGTCTGCCGGGCCGGGGAGGCGGGAGCCGGTGCCACAGCTCCGCGCGGGGCGGGATCCGCCGGGCCGGGCCGGGCCGCGGCGCTCCGGGCGTGCGGGGGCCGTGTAGGTGCGGCTCCTGTAAGGTGTCCTGAGGCGGTACCAGACCTGCCTTGGCGGCGGCGGCAGCAGCGCGGGGAGGAGGCGGGGGCGGCCGGCAGGGGGAAGGGGCAACCCGCGGCTGCCGCGAGCGCCTCGACGTGACACCCGAAAGTTCAGGCGCGGCGGGCTCGGCCC
>JAVJGJ010000014.1:108735315-108781370 GCA_035590215.1 Microhierax caerulescens | reverse complement strand
ATAAATCTGTAGATCTAAGTAAAGGATCAGCATGTTTTAAAAGCTTAAAAAGCAGTTTTGCATCTTTGCGAAAACTGCTTTTCTGGTCCTCAGGCTTACTCATAGTTAATTTCTGTGCCACTATCCAAAGAACTGCACAGAACTGGAGCACTTTTCCAACTAGCTTTTAGTGAAATGATGTCAACATGTTTCTGCAGGAGTGAAGGCCTTGATGGTGTAATTTGGGAATATTCTTTGCCTTCTGATACAGCTGTTGAATACATGGATTTTGATAACAGCAATAGCATTTTTTAATGTCATCTTCAACCTCATTGTTAGCACATTTGGTTTTTATCTTAAGAGATTTTTCTTCTATATAAACTCTATACAGCTAGTACATAAAAACTATTATATGTTTGGTTTTGTTATTTATTTTTTTTTACATCTCTAAGGTGTTAATCTTCTCAGTCATAATGCTGACATATATAGAATACCTGTATTAGCATATATACTTTCACAAAGTAGTCAATATGTTTCTGAAGATTTCCTTCTTAGTTGGCTTTCAAAGAAATTCCCTAACAAACAATTCAGTTGGCTGACTGGTGTTAGAGGTTAATTCCACAATGTCCTCCCATTCAGTTCTTGTTTTCTTCCACTAGTCTTTACACCATTAGAGGGGTGTAGGACTTTGTATGATATTAAATGCTTATATTTATTTAAATTTAAGTAAATCCCTGTACATTAAATAGAGCATTTAATTTAAATATAATTTACTATAAATTCAACTTAGACCAAAATGGCTAGTTGAATATAATATTATTGAAATATATGAATGTGGGGTTTTTTAATCAGAAAACAAGCATGTTTTCTGGACTGCTGCAGTTCTGAAACACGTATACTTCCTTTGATTAAATGCATAGTCAGATATGCAAAATTATTCAAGCTGCCCTTTTCTGTTGGCAAGTATTTGCTCAATATGGTGTTGCATTACCTTAAGTCTAATGCTAATATAGTGAATGATTAAAATAATATGAACACCCTTTACTGTAGATTGAAGATCTGTAAAGCTGACAAGCCTGTGCTGAGCTCTGGGTTTAAAATCTTAAAGTTAATATTTTATTTTCTTTGCCTTGCATAGTGAATTAGCAGTTAGGTAAGCTCAGGTTTGGAACAACCTGTCTTCTGGGGTGTGCAGTGCAGGGTATAGCGAGGGTCAGTTTCCAACCAATGAAACCTGAAGCCATCCTTGGCAGCCATGTGAGAGAACTGTATGGTCTGTACACTTTTGATGTTACTCTTGTTAAGTAGTCTTTGTCTTCCACTTCTTTAACTGTCTTGTACATAAATCAGAATTGTGATTTCTTTAGTATTGTTAAACTGTTTCATGCTAGTAATGCATTGAAACTTGCTTGGCTGGCATTTTTGTGTGTTCTGAAATTTGCATATCCCCGGGGAAGATACTTATTTTTCATTCTGTGTTAGTTATATTGCATCTTATCTAATTGCTTAACTGCCTTTACGTTGAATATTAGACATATAAAGCAGTTCATGGTTTTAAGTTCATGTATAGAAGACTTTAATTTTACTGTTTGCTTCGACACTACCATAATAGATATTAACAGTTTCTCATTTTAGAAATTAGGATTATAATATATGGCCAAGGATATAATGTAGGCCTAAAGATATGCACGGGATGAACTTACCTTTCTTTTGGAAGTAGGTAAAGGGGAAAAGAAAAGGTGTTCTGATAGTCATCAGATGGACGTGGTTTAAAGAGTGGTTTGATTTTCAGTAAGCAGTAAAACTCACATTTTTTGTAATCCAGGATGTTGTGAGTGTTGTGAACTTGGGAAACGACAGCCTAAATTTGGAGCCACTTAAAATCAGAAAGGGCTTTAGAAACTCCGATGAAGTTAAATCGCTGGAAGCGTTCGACTTTATCTTCAGTTGTGGATGTTTATGGGTCAGTGTGAGTACTTGGCCCATCTGAAAATTGAGATTGTGGTGAACATTTCCTTAAGGGCCAATTAACTGAAAAAAAGCTGTATACCTTTGAATTTGCATGTGATTCTGTAGCTCTCTGTAAGGCAATAAGCCAATGAAAAATGTGTTTCAGTATGTATTCTTTTAGAATCTTCTCAGCTTGTCACTTTTGCAGCGTGTTTTACTGACATCACTTTTCAACCTAGGCATCTCCTGTTGGCCACATAAGCCCAAGGTAAGGATAGCAGCCTCCAAATAAAAAAATAGGTTGTGTCTGTATTTCTGTGGTGAATGCATAATTCAGGGTCATAAAACACAGGTTTTGGATCAAATGTTCAGCAGTGTCACTACTCTTTTTCTTCTATCAGAACTTCTTGGTACCTGATATTAAACTTGGCACTCGGTCTAGCTTTGTGCTGGGAGATGTCTTGGATGCTAGGCAGGCTCAGAACTGTGACTTGCAGATTCTGAATGTTCCCCCCGCCTCCTACTTGCAGAACAGCTCTGTCAGTGCAACTTTCTGATATTGGAATATAGCTGTTGCCCTAGGTACAGCAGTTGATGGATACTTCACAATCAACTGTTCAATGGTAGGCGGTGATAAAGGGGAAAAATACAGCAAGATAGTGTAAGGAAACAAGAAAACAAGGTAAGGTTAATAACAAATTATTTCACCTTTTGCTACCCAAACTAGGAGTTCTCACTGGAGAGGGTAGAGTTTGGGACTGTGATGCTGTTGCAGCAGAATATGGGAGAGAGGATGTTTATAATGAGCAGGCTTAATGAAAAGGTGTCTGATGTAACTGTGGAATGGAACTGTGCCACTGCTCAGGCATAAAAGTGATTGGCAGGAGGCCCCATGTAAGGAGTAAAATCCTGTCTCCACCAATGTGGAAAATTATGGTTTCAACTGCAAAAGGAGGTAAAGCTTGGAAGGAATTAGCATATCTCTAGCACTGAGTGGCATCTGGAACTGAATGGCTGGGTTAAATCATTCAGTAGTGTTTAATGAGACTGATTGCTTAGGTTATACAGCCCTTAAAAATTAAAAGGAATAATTTCAAACTAGATGCAAAGCAGGAAGAGGGAACCATTACTACCATTGACCTCTTGAATACAGTAGGTGGAGGGAAGTTTTACTTGCCTTTGATACAAAGAGGAATCTGTTATGTGCACTGTTAAGTTTAGAAACTAAGAATATAACTTTTGATGATTGTTCTGAGGAATACTTGGTGACTTTTTAAATGTGTACGCCTTGACATGGGAAGGAGTGTGCAGGTTGGAGGATTTTGCTGCTGGTAGGTACTTTGCTTCTTAGGAAACTTCAGAAAATAATTATTTCTATTTTCACTCTTGCTCAGGAGTGTCAATCTGTATTGCCTGTAAGGAAAGCAAAATGCTGAAACATATAAAGTGAAACAAAAATTAAGAGACTTGCAGTGTACTTCAAGTTTTCTCAAGCATGGTTCTGGAAGTTACTTAGCTGAATGTTAATGCCGTTCGGTGTCACATCAGGAGTAATGCTCAAATGTTCAAAGGCTGTCATTCCATAGGAGGATTATAGTACTGATACATACACACATCTGTTTACTTCCAAGTTTTTAGTGGAGGGAATAGAGAAACGAGTGAAGTGTGTTCAGGTGTTGAATTTTCCAGAAATGTAAAAAGAAACAAACAGTTGCATCAGAAATGATGCCAGTGATTAAAATGGTTGACCTTTCTGCAGCAAATTCATAGGGGTAGAAAATGAAGGGCCTAACTCCCTGTTTAGAATAAGATATTATCCCACTGGGCTTATTGCTGCAAATACTAAAATAGAATTCAGCTTTAATCTCTACCAGCTAGGGGCTGAGGTTCCCTGAACTGCATTGCTGAAAAATCTCTGCTCACTATGTTTTTGGCTTCTGGATTGCCAGTTTTCCTGCTTGTATAATGTCTGTCTCAATTTTCTTTAATTTTTTTTTTATTTTTTTTTTTACCCTGAGGAGTGTCCAGCAGAAAGCAAGGAAGTAGGACTTCTTAAAGCTAAACAATTTCTTCTTTCCCATCTATACATTTATGTGGTAGCTGCCACCATAATGTGGAACAAGACTACTTAATTCACTCCCACTAACCCCCCACCTCCCTAATACTCCAGGTCACATGGAGGTTTTTTTTCCCCTCTGCCTTTGCTGGGATAGCCCAGCTAGGAAGTTTGGCAGATTTAGATTGACCCAGTGCTTTAATGTTGTGACCAGAAGGAGTACGTGCTATTCATACAGTCAGCTTTTGGGTTTTTCTCTCTGACTATAGGATTATTGATACTGTGGATGTTTGGGTTTGACTGTTAACTGTGTGTGTGGGTTTTTTGTGTGTGGGTTATTTTTTTGTGGCGGTGGTGATTTACTATTTAAATGTCAATAAAGTCAGTTGTTACTATTCCAAAAAAAAAACGGCTTAATGTCTGCACTCAGATTATTTTGTGTTCAGGAATGATATTTCTGTCTTTGACAGGATTTTACATTTTACTTTATATCACATTACAGAAAGACATCTACATTTTGTTTGTCTGTTACCTTATTACAGGAAGGAAAGCAACAACCTTACAGCTAAAACTTTGTGGTGACCTACAGTCCAGTAATAATTAGAATTAATTAAGAGTTAGTCATTTAACTTGGTCATTTCATCACAGTTCCTGTAGGCTTGCAGCTGATCATTATGAATCTCATAAAAAGAAATTTTATTTTACTCACCTTATGCAGGTCAAGTAAAAAGCCACATCAAGTTAATGAATCCTTTTCTTTGCAATGAACTGAACGTGGCATTTGTTTTTGTTCTGACAGTCATGAAATCACAGGGTGTTGGCGACAAGTCCATTATTGGCTCTGTGCTCTGTTTCTGAGGGCTTTTACTCCACCCAACGCATTATGTGTGCAGACTGCAATGTACTTGTTAAAACTTGTTTTAAAATGAGGATTCCTTTTTTTTTTAAAAAAAAAAAGCAGTAATAAAGAGAAAATAAAAATAGCTCCCTGATTATTAGCATAAATTAAAAGAGAAACAGCAGCTCATTCCTTTTGTGGCCTGAGGAAAAAAAAAACCTGGATGAATTCTCAGCCCTTGAAAGGCAAAGGAGGTTTAACTATTGATTTCAGTTTTTACCTTGTCTTGCAAAGACTCAGGTTGTGCGCAATTCTTTGTTATGTGGTATTACATAGAAAAGCTTAGTAGTGGGGAAAAAGAGATGATTAATAGTGTCACTTCTAAACTTAAAGTGAGGGAAGTATAAAGACTAATAAAATTCTGCAATCTAGCTTCCACGTTTGTCATTGATTGCAAGGTTGGATTTATTGCATGGTTGTGCTATTGGTATCTTTCCTATGGTAGTCTTTAATTCCCCTGCTTCCTCAAAACCCAAACTGCTTTTGTTTTAGCTCCTCATTTTTATCTGCTTTTTTTGATTTTTGTTTGTTTGTGTCCCTAATAACTTTTTGCAAAGCATTTTTGGCTTTTAAATTTTCATGTGCTTTATAATATCCTCCTTTTCTGTGGTGGTTAGCTGGAATTGTGAGAGAAGTATAAAACAGGAATCTAGAGTTTCTCCTACACAGTGCTGATTTTATTTTTTTTTTATATAGCAAAAATACTCAAGTATTGGTGTTGCTCAATTTCAATCAAAATAAAAAAAAGGTTTTCAGCTTTGAAAATGAATACAGTCTGCTTCCTACTAGCACAATGTTTGAAGGGAGCGTAATATAGTATAAGCGAAGTGCTAAGCACTGATCACTTCTTTAAAGAAAAAAAAAAAGGCCATTTAAAATAATAACGTGCTCATCAGCTTTTAGAATGTGCTATTTACAAATTTCTAGATTTTTTTTTTTTTTTTTTCCCCCTGGAGTTTTAAATTACAGAAAAAATAAAGCCAAACTGTGACTAGTCTTTTTTTCCTAAAAGTACCAGGTGTCTGATCAATAGCATGTGCTGGGAAGCATGAATTTAATCTCTGAGGAGAATTAAAATGCACTCATTTTCAACTTTGGTAAGCTACACAGTCTATGTCTTGTTTTGTTTTCCTTTTCAGCTGGGCGATGCTAGGTAGAATTTTGTTATTTTGCTACTGATTTAAGACACAGATATGTACATTTTTTTCTTCAGGCTTTTAAGAGCTCAAGTTTAAGTGGTAGATCATTATTCTACGCATCAAAAGTGAAGGGTGATTAACTCCGTCTGGGTGCATACAGTGTAATTTTAGAGGCTACAAATGTTGTTACAAGTCAGGTTAAGGTTTAAAGGTGAAAGTTTGCCTGAATGAGTTTTACAGCTTTAAGTTAATGTATACAAACAAAGAAACTCTTGTTTTCTACCCATTTATGTCTAGTGAGCAAGCAGCTCATATGGTACAGAAAAGAAAATGTGAAGATTGTGTGGTTTGCCATAAAGTTCAAACTACATATTTCTTATTTCAATTTAGAAATCCCATTAAATAAACAGAATCTAATACAGATTTTATTTAGGCTGTTCATCTTCTAAATGTAAAATGAAAGGATAATGGCTTTAAACTGTGTGATAATGATAAACTAAATGATAATGGCTTTAAAGTATTACAGTGTAACTTTTAACATTAATGTATTTTTGTAGATTTCCTCATCTGCCATTAAATAATTTTAAGAACCTTTTGAGATAAACCCTAATAAACCCCCCTAATGTGTTTAAGCTTTTCTTCTAGATAGTTCTAAAGTTGCATTGGTAACTTTGCTTTTCACTCAATTCTCTGATTTACTTTATTAATGAAAATTCAAGTTCAACAGTATGTGAGAAGAGAATGAGTGTTCTTTGAGTGACAGGGAAGTTATGAAGAAAAGCTGGGATTTTATTTTTTTTTTTTAAGACACTAATGACGTTAAAATCGTGAGTAATGAGACAGGTAGGACCTGGCCCCCTCTGTGTGCTCCCCCTGCATCCTTAAGAGCCAAGCAATTTGGAAGCTTTTTTGAATTTCTGTGATGGATTCCATTTACATCAGATAAAAGCTAAATGGTGTGGATTTTTATAGGGCTGTATAGTAGTGTAAGAAGCTGTTCAGCTGCATCTGAAGAAGTGATCCGGTCTGACAGCAATTCCAATTGCAAAAGCCACGGTGTATAAATGGAATAAACCAAAATGGAAGTGATTAACAGGAGTAAAAATAAACAGCTTTTGGTCTTGGTAAACGATACCTTTAAAGCACGGCAGCCTTGTTGAACATAATTAAAGTTGTAAGAACTGGGGTAGGGTGAGTGGGCTCTACTCTCTGAGGTCATGATGGTGATACAGAGGTCAGGATTTTGCACTTAGTCTTATGTAAACAATATCATGCCCTGGTAAGTATAAGAATTGATTTAACTAAGTTAAGCTATTTAAAAAAAACCCCAAACAACAAAACAACAAAAAAACCCCACCAAAACAAAGGTGCACTCATTTGATATCAAAATTTGAGTGCAGCCTCTGTATCCTCATTTAACTAGGTAATGAGGAAAAGTAGGAAATAAAGACTTTTATTCGTGCTTGCTTGGGGATGCCTGTTGCTACTGAGTGAGTCTGTGGTGTCAGGCTTGGTACAATAACATTGCTGTAGCTTTCCCAGAGCCTGCTCCTTATAATCTGCAGGTAGGCAGTTGGGTTTTGCCTCCAGTTCAAAATGAGATTTCTTAGAACTTTAGTATTTCTAATTTCATCTGTTGAGCATTACTTTGCTGTGGAGCTCATGTGTTTACCCATCTTGCACTCTTGAATGGTGCTGTGTATCTCCCCAGGTATATTAAATCTTTATTTAGTTCCAGTGGTTGTGGAGTTTGGTTGCTTTTTCTCCTTTTATTAGTGGTTTGGCTTATGTATTCAGATACACATTTGTGTATGGTAGAAAAGAAATTCAAGGGTGTGGAAGTATCTTAGCAGGTGTCCCTTCTGAATTACACTAATTTTACTTCTTTCTCTCTGCCTCATCTCTGCCTTCTTTGTGTTGAGCTTCCTTTCATTACTGTACGTGACCAGTCAGAAGGAACCACCAGCTCCAGACAGAACATGTCTCTGACTGTTAAAAGAAGGATAGCTGGCAAAAGCCATAAGAATCCAGTTGAAAATGGGGTTCTGTAACTTGGTCTGGCAAGCACAGGCACCACTCCCTCCCAGAACTTTCAAGGGCAGTTGCTCAGGCTTTCACACGCTTTGTCTAGTCATCCACCAGCTGTGAGCTGGCAGGGGCTGACCAGTTCAGAAATTGCTGTTTGTATAAGCTGTCACTTTGTTATCACTGCAATGTAAGGAGGGCTGCAAGCCCTCAGAGAAGAGGAAGATGGGTGTTCAGCATAAGGATTAAGTATACTGAAGAAATACACTGCAGTTCCTGGCTCCAGCTGTCTTTAGGCAGCTCTTCCCTGGTGTGAAATGCTGCCTTAATGTAGGTCAGCTTTAACTGTGGTAAATGAGTGTAGTTCTAGTGAAGTCAATGAGCCGGTGTTAATTTACTTCACTTGAGAATCTGTCCAAGTAGATGAGCAACTGGCAAACTCTAAGGCAAGTGCTTATCCCATGCGAGGTTCAGATCAGTTAGGTGTTTTGTATTTGTTTTCTTCTTCTCTTCTGAGGAAGTTAACATTCCTACATCCTGATTGTGTTTATTGCAAGTAGAATTGTGTTCACAAACAAACATTTATAAACTGTTGCTGTTTTGGAAATAAAGAGGTAGTAAGTATTTCAGCATCTCATTCCAGATCCTCTCCTTACTAATAAAATGAGTAGGTGATCTGAACTCAGTTGAAGAATAGTTGAAATCACAAAACTCAGTCATCACTCTGCATGACTGACATAATTAGCAACTTCTGTGTGGAAAGAGGCTGAAGATTGCTTTTAGTGGAGAATGCTCGCACTTAACCTGCCCTATTCACAGAACAGAGGCAGAGGCATCACTTACCCCAGGAGTTTTGAAACACTTGTGTTTTGCCCCAGAAGAGCTTACTTTGCTCTAATATAGTTGGTGTTTACCTGACACTTATATAGCAGAAGAAAGAGGATATAGACTAGTTATACCATTGGTGAGGCTTATGAGGAGAATATGAGTTCTGTCTGTTCAGAACTACTTCACAAAAGACAGACTTGGATCAGCCTAGTCCCTACAGGTACAAATACATATTCAGAAAGTTGCAAGACATAATAACACTTAACATTTTCAGTTGTTTAGAAAAACAGTGGCCTTACAGGTCAAATGAAAATTATGGGCCTTTTGGCAAGCTGGATGACAAAGCTGGTGGCTTCACAAACCACAACAGAGTAACTAAGCCATTAAGTTTCCTAACCTAATGCTATCAAGTGACGCTATCTGTAAGTCTCAGAGCAGACAGATGCTTTCAGTACTGGACTTAAAAGATGTGCAAAAAGGAGAAACCCCCCTTATTTCTATAGCCTACTACATACCTACTTATTGGAAGAGTGTGTGGTGCATTAGGAAAGAAAATGCCAACTGACTCTTGGTTTTGTTGTTGTCCTGAACAATTCAGCGCTACCCAGAAACTCTAGGTCTAGATGCTTCCAATTGATGCGATGATTTTGTTATTTAGATTTGATTATGTTCTTAGTGTTTGTAGGACTGGAGAGGTTTATTTGGATCAGCTTCAATTGCAGCTCTTTACTGCCCAGTATTTTGGTTCCTCCTGCAAGCAGATGTATTGAAGTTTTTTACTTAAGGTGCTTTGCCTACCAGTTGCTGTGCATTTACACTAGGTGCAACATGTAAAATGTTTCCTCTTTAACGTGTACTTCCTATTTTTTGTGATCTAATAGTTCCAGGAATAAGGCAGTGTACTTCTTAAATGTTCATAAACATACACTCAAGGAAGATTTGTAATAATCAAAAGAATTGCTGTATGCAGAATGCTACATCTTTTGTAAGACTAAAAGTATGTGGAGCTTTGCCTCTTTACCCCATCCACTAGCACTTAAAATGAAATGTTTAGCCTAGAGTGTGTTCTGGATATTTCCAAATGGTATTGAGTATCATCACGTTTTTGTTTTTGGTTTTTTTTTTTTTTTTTGGTTTGGGTTTTTTTTGTGAATGGTTGATAGTCCTAGGTGGAAGGCTTGGTTGTATCTTGGTTGACTGTTAAAGACTAGTTGTCATCTGTAGCTAGGGCTTGTAAGAGGATCTTTGAGTCATCAGGCATTTCATCTGTCAGCTGTATGACATGACTTCAGGGAATGTAAAGAAGAACAGAGCCAAATACAAAGAAAGATTCCTCAGTACTTCTTTATACCAGATCTGTAATGTGCTTTGTATATGTAAGAAAACAGAGTATCGTGGTTTTGTGTTTAGGGTAACCTAATCATGGTTTCTCCTGTTAAATTCTCAAGGGTTGCAGAGATAAGTCAGGTCTCAGTCACGTTTGTCTGTGATGAGAATGCATACTGCAGGCACAGGGTACCTGTTTTGTTTGGCATCACCTTCACAGCACGGGAATTCTCTTGCCTTCTGTACATCAGCTGGACAGCAGGCGCAGTGGTCCAGAGGTCTGCCCTGGGCTACGTGCCTGCTGATTAGGAAGTCACTTTCTAGGTCCAAGTCAGTGGGAATTTGAAGTCAGCAGTTTGAGAAACAGTGTTTACACAGCAAGCATGATCGTCAAGAGTAATGAAGATGGAGAGTTAGAGACCTGTAGGTCCTCAGCGACATGTGATCTCTGCTAATTATTCAGAAAAGCCTTGTGTACAGGACTTCCTCAGCAGTTCTTTTCTTCCTGACTTCAGATTCCTTAACATGGCTAGTGTTGTGGGAGACTGCAACAGAAAATCTCTTGGTTTGACTTAGTTGTGTGGTTGCTCTGTCATTTAATAATTTGCGTAGGTTTTGGTTTTGTTGTGTTGGTTTTTTTTTTTTTTTTTTTTTAACTGTCTATCCAGATGTTTTGCTTGCCCTGCCCTGCTTATAGGGTTTAATTTTAATTACAGCTTGGGTTAACTTTTCTTTGAACATGTTAAGGTATGTTTCTGTAATACATATGTATTTTTAAAGTCAGATATTATATAATGTATCTGGTATGTTTTGGAACCTGCATAGTTCCTTGGCAACTGTTAGGCAAAATAATGCCTTTGTGTATATTGTATGTAGTGTAGGAAATTATTATTTTACTCTTAAGTTACATATGAGTTAATTTAAAAAAAAAAAAATAAAAATGAAGTATTACCCTTGGGGATAAAGTAGGATCAAAAGCCATTTCTGTGTAAGAAGTTGGTTTAAGTAATGTCAGCGTCAGTACTGCAATTTTGCTAACATTGGTACCCAGTGAAATGACTTGGCAGTCCCAAGAGCTGAAGTCCAGTTTTGGGGCTGGTGTCAGACAGGACTCTTTCTTGAATGCTGTTATTTTATGCTATTGCAGACAAAGTCAAGAGTAGCAGAGGCCTATTTGTATCTGGGGGTGAATTAAGCTAAAGGAAACAATGTTGCCACAATTTGATTGTGAAGTGTCAGAAAACCAGCTGCTAGTGTGGGCTCCTGCCTGAAAGGTTGCATGTAAAAACTTCTTAGTTTTCATGGATAAGGCTCAGTTCCAGAGATTAATACATCTAGTTTATAACCACATAGACTTAAAAATATGAAGTAAGCAAAAATTCTGAAAAAATATGAAAAGTAAATTGGAGGTTTTTTTCTGAATTGAAACCTGACTAGAGCATCAAACTTTAATTAGCTTCTTTTTGAAATTTTACTTGTCAACAGCTATTCAGTTCGTGTATTCACCCTTTCTTCCTAGTGTGTTCTATCAGCAGATATGTAATGTTAGGACTCTATGTTTTAATTAGCTGGAATCTAGAAAGATTAGGCAGGGTCTTTCATTGCTTCTGTTTAACATTGACTAAGTAAGGATGCTTTATGGGCTCTTTTGGTTTGACCTGGTACAAACAGCTGCCTGTTTATGCAACAACAAAGGCTAACTTAAGGTTCAGGTTAGTTTTGTGTTGTTTTTTTGTGTGGTTGTGTTGTAGTTTGGGTTGGTTTGGTTTTTTTTTTTGTTTTGTTTCGGGGTTTTTTGTTTGGTTCTTTTTTTTTATTTTTTTGTTTTGTTTTTTAATGGGATTAAGAAATCACTAATTAGAACCCCATGAAAGTCATGGAAGAGGATCACAGCACCAAACCTTCAGAAACAATAGTGGTCTGGGAATATTTGGCAGTTTAGCTAATTAATGCCTTACTGCGTTAGGCTGTTGATATATTGGCCAGCTTTAATTATGTGAATTCAATAAAAAGTAGATGTTACTCAAACTGTATGTGTTTCTTTAGGAAGTGTTTCTAGCATAAAGAAAATAGATAGAGAATTTGAAGAACAAGATTTATTAAAATAGCTATGTATTGGCTATTGACATCGTTTTCCCTTTTTTGGTGTAGCCTTGGAGCAAGACCGCATTCAACAACTTGAAGGGAAAATTACAGTGTATCCAATACTATCTTGCCATCATAAGACAGTGGGTTTAGTCTCACAGTTGAAGGAATGTTGTGTTAGGGATAAATATTTTGTATATCCTTTAACAATGAAGCACTGTTCTGTTTGTTGGTTTTGTGTGTATGTATGTACATTTATGACGTGTGACTCATTATTGTACAATAGAGAAATATTTGATGGAATTCTTTTATCTATCCACAATGCATTTATCTGCTATCACAGATTATTAGGAAGGATTGGATACTCACTTCACTTCATCTTCCCTGCTGATGTGCTTTATATGGAACTCTACTGACATTTGATTGTTAAAAAGTACTCTTCCTTTGAAGGTTGGGTTACTTCAAGCTGAAGTTGGAAGTATGAGTTGGATTTGCTTGTCCATGGTAGGAGTGCTAGCGTGATGTTGAGTTTACAACAGGCAGGACTGTTACCAACAGAAAAAAAAGCAAGCAATATTTTTGATGTATCATTTTTTGTTACTACCTTATTATTTTGGAATTGTACATGAAGTTTCACACCAGAATGAAATTTGAGTATTAATCATACCACTGAATTTAGTATAATATTTGTGGTTGAAATCTACAACATAACGCATTTTCTCAACATAATTAAAAGAAAAAAGTGCATTTTTTAATTTTAGGAGCAGCAGGAAGAGAAGAATTATTATTAAGATACGTACACCACAGTAGTAAAATCTTAAGTATTTTGATTGCATTTTTTAATCTTTTTTCACTTTGAACAGTCTTAAGGAGTAAACCTTGTAAGCGGAGTTTATATTAGTTTCTAAAGATAAGCTCTCTGTCTCTTTCCTTGCTTTCTAGGAAATGAAAACAATTTGTCATGGGAATAGACTTCAAAGTTAAGTCTGTAAATTTGATTTAAAAAAATCATGGAAAAATCATTAATTACTTTTTAGAATAATCAAGCCAGAGGCTCCATATGGTAAATGGTTTTGGTACACTGATATTTCTGTGTCAGAATTGAGACACAACTGGAGTTAGGAGTAGGTAACGTGAGTAAAATAGTATACTATGAATTTTCATTTCCAGCAAAATTCAGGGTAGACAACTGAAGTTTATAGTAATTTTAAACAGGCACATAAATAGCCTGTTATTGGGTGAATGTCCTTTTTAAGTTAGTTCTTTGTAAGTTTTAGCTTTCTCTGTGCTGGATTGCTTTTTTTTTTTTTTTTAATTACTTGGTTTTTTTATTCATTTAGTTAGTTAGTTAGTTGAATACAGTTGCTCCTGACTGTACTGGACAGCTTTCTTTACCTGCATTGTCTTTGCTTTTTTTCCAAAGGAAATAAATCCTGCTGAATTATTTCGGTGTATCCTGAATATAAATACATTGCTCTTTATACATTTAACTAGCAGTTTTTACTAGACAATAAGATAATATGTGATTATGTTGCTTGCTACTTTGACATAATTCTGTTGTAGCTATGGAGGACTGACATTATTTATTGGACCATTAAATCCCAAACTCAATGACAATTCATTGTCCTAGGTAAGGTTGAAGTGTCTATTTCTTTTTTCCAAAATTTCTGGTTTACTTTAAATTCCTTCTCTGAGATAGGTGAAAGGATTAACTTGTTCTTCCAGATCACAAACTGCCATATTTTATATCCAGGATATCTAGTTGTTTAGTTTGAAATAGATTAATCCTTGCATAGCATTCAAATATTAGTCTGTTGTGATTTTTTTTTTTTTTAAGAACTTTCATCCTTCCCATGAATAGTTTTCACAATTTTCAGCAACTCCTTTTAGACAGGTCTTTAATCCTCTGCTGCTGCCTGTCTCCATCTTTATAAATGCAAGTTTAGGCATGCTAGAGAAGGAGGGAGAACGTTTTCTTTGAGAAAATATTAATCTTTAAACGAAAAATGAGGTGTCTTAGAGAGTTACTAAAATAAGGAGGCTTATATATAATTATAAGGAAGCTTATATATAATTAGAAAAAAAGCTATAATCTTTCGTCTGCATATTTAAGCAGCTTATTTTAATTTGGGAAGCTTCAGAGTAGAAAATTTTATTTATATAATGTATTTTCTGTTCCATTTGAATAGAAAATACCATTTTAAAAATACATAATAAGGAGTACTTCTTTGCCCCTCCCATCCACGTTTCTAAAAATTTTTTGTTTGATACCTTCTACATCTGTTGTTTGAGACAGTAATCGAAACACCACTATAGGAATGACACAGTTTCTTTTGGAAAAGCCACTCTTCCCTCTGCATCCACACCCTCTTCTCTTGCTTTTCTACCTTGCTTGAGTCTGCTGTGTGAACACAAAGGCACACTGCTGCTATTCCATCTCTTACTGCAAAGGAAATGCTGGTCCACAGCATAAAATTCCAAGGGAATTTAAATTTTGCTTAACATACTGGTTACTGAATTTTGTTGCTCTATTGTTTTATGTAAACAGCATGAAATGCCAGGGGCTGCCTTTTTTTTTTTTTTCTTTTTTTTTTTATCTGTCAGGTTGTGGTACTGCAGTAGAAAGCATTTTATTTTTCAAGTAAAGATAGTTGACTCTAAAAATAACCAAACAAAAAAAAAGTCTGGAATTAAGTTTTATAAGATTAATTGTCACAGTGTAGTAGTTCAAAATTTTTTTCTTAGCACTACTCTTAAATACGATTTGACAAACTGTTTCCACCTTCTTTGGATTAAGGTACTATGTAAATGCAGAAAAAATATTTTATATTACTATTATACACCATTAAAATTAAATCTAATGGAAAATACTGTGAGGGTGGTGCTGGCTGCATGTTATTGGCATGTTTCCATCATATTGAACTATGAATCTCTTAAAACAGCCTCATGTGGGTGATAGTGACTTGCAGCTTACAGTTTAGGAACCACCTTCAGTGAAAGACCAAAGATGTTCATCTTTTATAATGGCAGGGAGTAGTTGAAAGGACTTTTGTAGCTTTGTGTAAGTGACACTTTACATCCTGTATTTTCTCCATATGTATATTGTTTGGTCAGACTTAGATCTTACAAACAGGCTGAGGTCTTGCTGGTTTCCTTAATCTGAATATGACCATGTAGTTGCATCCAAGAGTTATTGCCTGTCTTCAGCTGTGTCCTGTGGATTCCTTCAGAAACGGTTTCCCTTCTACCACAGTAAAAAAGGGAGTGGAACAAATTTTGAAGATAAGTTTGCCGTGCCAGTGGAGACATAGTTAAAATCAATGAATCTTTTCTAATTAAAATAGCAACTGTATGACTCAGATTTTTGTGGTAGGCAGGTGGAATGCTTTGTTGTGGCTAATTAAATTATGATTCTTCTGCTCTTAGTTCTTGAGCTTTTTCCAAGGAGTTTTCCTACCATATGCATTGCCTGTGATAAGACCAACCTTTTCTTTGTTTGGCTTATGCATTCCTTTCTGTGTGGGTAACAACCAAAATTATTAGAACTATGTGTCTGTCCTCTCTGAGGGTTGATGTTCAGTGTTAAGCATCTGCCTCCACCTTAAAAGAAGAGGATTCAACTATTGCTTCTTTCACTGAATTTTCTTATTGGTGAAATAAAGTAGGGCAGTGGGATAGACTTGACTTTCTGAGTGTTCTAAATATTTCTGAGAATTAAAAATGAATCTTTGAGCTCCTTGCCACAAAAAGTGCTGTTTAATGTTATTGCTACAGCTTATTTTAATAAACCAACAATGAGGAAGACAGTAATCCTAGAAATATGTATTTCTAAAATATGTTTAATTAGTTATAATGGTATTATTTTACATATACTTGTTGAGCTTAACCAGGTGGATGCCATTTAATCACTAGTGCATACTTCTGCATAAATACAAAGCTGACTTTGTTCCCAATGTATTCAGCTATTCTATCGGATTCTAGGTATCCTGAAGTTACCAGGTCCTATGAAAATACACTGCGTTACAATGGTAATATTTTAATTCAGAAATCTCTTTTGGTTTTTTTTGTGTGTTTTTTTTTCCACCTGCAAGACTTTCTCTCACTAGGAGCTAACCAAGTTGATTTTGGTGTTTGTGAAGGATTCTAAATTCATGTTCGTTCATTGAAGAGTGCCTTAAGAATGCCTCACATTTGCTGGCATCAAACATTTCTGGAATGTTAATTCAGAGAATTAAACCAGATACATTTTAAACTAAAACATTTAGGAGTTAATCAATTACTTAAATTTTAATAAATTCTGAATATGAGTCAGCAGTGTGTCCAGGTGGCCCAGAAGGCCAAGGGTATCCTGGCTTGTATCAGGAACAGTGTGGCCATCAGGACAAGGGCAGTGATTGTCCCCCTGTACTTGGCACTGGTGAGGCCGCACCTTGAACACTGTTCAGTTTTGGGCCCCTCACTACAGGAAAGACACTGAGGTGCTGCAGCGTGTCCAGAGACGGGCAACAGAGCTGGGGAAGGGTCTGGAGCACAAGTCTGATGAGGAGCGGCTGAGGGAACAGGGGTGGCTTAGTCTGAAGAGGAGGCTCAGGGGAGAGTTTGTTGCTCTCTACAGTTACGTGAAGGGACGTTGTAGGCAGGTGCAGGTAAATCTCTTCTTGCAGGGAACAAGTGATAGGACAAGAGTAAAAGGTCTCAAGTTGTGCCAGGGGAGGTTTAAATTGAATAGTAGGAAAAAATTCTTTATAGAAATGATTGCCAAGCATTGGAATAGGTTGCCCAGGGAAGGATCGGAATCACCATCTCTAGAGGTTTTAGAAGATGTATTAGATATGGTGCTTAGGGACATGGTTTAGTGGCAGACTTGATGGTATTAGATTAGTGGTTGGACTCGATTTTAAAGGTCTTTTCCAACCTAAATGATTCTATGATCACATTAGTAGGAAGTAGAAACCCTGCAACAGGGGAGGGAGGAGCATGAACAGCCATGACTTCCAATTTTAAATGATTCAGTGAGAAAATAGTATTACACGTCATCAGTTCCTACAAGAAAACAAAAGCAAAAATGCACGACTTTGACAGGAGAGTCATAAGATCTAAGCATTTCACCTGTTCAGATCAGCTGTCCCATGTTGGATATTGCTTTTGGTTTAAGACTGCAAAGCCTCAGACATTAGCAATAGTTAGTTTTATGTGATATGTGGGAAAAAGTGTCATGTATTGGAAAGTTGAGTTAACTTCTTAATGTACTTCCCTTGTGTTTATATTGAGTGTTTAAGTGGCATTTTACAAACCCCATCACCATGCTGCTGCTGTTGCTGCTGAAGTGACTAATAGGCAGATCTATTGACACCATCTGTCTAAGGAATCCACAGTGGCTTTTTCGAAGTCTGGTTTAGTTTTCAATTGAAAAGCATTCTTTATAGGAGGATTTATTTGTGCATTCCTTTTTTTCTTTTTTTTTTCTTTTTTTCTTTTTTCTTTTTTTTTTCATTTTTTTTCTTTTTTTTTCTTTTTTTTCTTTTTTTTTTTCTAATTATTTTTTTCTCTTCTGTTCCCTTTCCCTTCCCAAGGATCCTCAGGGTGATTCCTGCTGGATTTTCCCGCAACTTCCCCTAACTTCCTTTTGCACATCCAGTAAATACCTCTGTTCATTCTCTAGTACTGTATGATATGTTGGCACTTTTTATCGTAGTATAGAAGCTGTAGGGCAATCTGGGCAGAAATAAAACATGAATAGCTTATATTGCAGATAATTCTCTTAAAACTATTCAATTCGTATAGATACTGTTCTTAGAATTGAGCTGATGTCTTCTGAATTCTTCTGTTTTTTGGTAGAAATACTTATTTCTGCAAGAGGGTATTAAATTGTACTTAATACTTAGAATATTTATTTAAAAAATATTCTAATTGAGTAGTATGAGGGTGTTTGGGAGTTGGAAAGCATGGGCTGATATGCAGTGCTCCAGTAGTAATTACTGCTGCTCAGTCTTGCCATTGGGAAAAGCAGTGTGGTGCTCTAAGGAGACTTTGTTGCTAATGGTGATGATTTAGAGGGGCAATTGTATACATATATATTAAAACATAGAGTTTTGTAAAGAAGGTGTTCTGAAGCATGATGGAGCTTCAGCTTGTGGCTCACTGAGCCATTTACCAATATCTATGAAGTGAAAATACTACCTACAGTCAATCTCCAGAGCAATAGCGATTGCTTGGGCTTGCTGAAAATCCTGGTATGTCAAAACAAAATTTGTAGTTTGTAAGTGAAGACCTAGTCAAGATGCGAGAGTAGCTTTATCACAAGTTGATATGAGGAGTTTTATTTAAAAAGAAAGGGGTAAAAATAGCAAAAAAAAAAACAAAAACCCAAACAAAACCAAAACAAAAAACCAACCCCCCCGCCCCCAACAACAAACAAAAAAGCAAGCTAGGTAAAGATCCAAGTTGAGTCAACAGTGAGCGTTGGAAGTGAGCTGATGATGCCATTGCAAGTGCTAGAGATTCTGGGAAGGGGAGCCAACTTTTCTTCAGGTAATGACTTAAGGTTTAATTTTTCCCAATAAACAGCTTTCTTCTGTTCAGCTGATGTCTTTCTAATTTGGTAATGTTTAACGTGGGTTAGTATTAGATAATCTCAGTCTCTAACACCAGTACTGATGTTGTAGGTACTTTCTTGATTAAACTGAGCAACCTGACTCATGTGATTTAGTGGTGTTAAGAAATTTAAGTTAATGTGGTCACGAGTTCTGCAAAACTATACTCTTATGTTAACAAAAATGTACAAGTATATCAAAAATTTAGTAGAGCTGTGCCCGAACCTATTCAACAAGTATGTTCTAACCATATGAATGTTACAGTAACTTCATAACTAACTTTCACCTTAAAAATACCTGCTGTTTCTGTCCATTGGGTTTTTTCAGGGATCATACAGGAAGAACCAAACTACAAATCCTGTCTAGGTTTCCTGCACTGGCCTTCTTCATGGAGACTCTGTAGCATCCTGAGATTCTTGTTCTCCTGTCCCAGAGAATCAGTGGACCTGGTACTTCTGTAGGAGTTCATGGGATATGTTCTTGTTAATTTGAAGGACAGGGGAAAATAAATATTACTCTGCTAAATTTACTCATTCATAGCACTACAACTAGCTATTGGTCACAATGATGGGAGCAATATGAAGATAATAATAGCTGTCTTATTAATTTAATCTTTCATCATTTCCACTTGGTTCTGTAAGCAGACATTTTATTTCAGACATGTTTTATGAAAAATGTGAGTCACACCTCTCAGGCACTGCATTTGTTTCTGCAGTCCTGGGCATGTCCTGTAACAGTTATGTTGTGAGCATTTTGAGGAGGAAAAAAAAAGAATAATTAAAACATACAAGATTTGATATAATGAATAAAAATATTTCTCACATAACTTACAAATCTGTAGCATTTAGGAGCTGATGCTTTGTGGGAAAAAATACCTGATTATGGTTTATAGAAGGGTGGTGTTTTTATTTAATCTCACATTGTTTAAACGTAGTTACAAAAATATTTCTGCTTTTTAAAAATGTCTTTGTGGTATTCAGTCATCACTTTTGCTGAGACCTAATCACAAACAAAAGTAATCCAAATGTGACTGCAACAAAGATACTGAAAAGCCTACAACCTCAAACCCATATTAAGAAATGAAAGGAATGTTTGACAATGTAATGAATTCTAAGTGTAATAATAAGTAACTATTGTGAACATCACACTGTATTACTTTGGATGCAATGCAACTTTGAACTTTATGTTTAAAATAGAACTTAGGCTTCTGTCAGTATTCTGTAGATTTTTATAAAGTATGCATAGTAACTTGTCAAGTTCAACCACATTTTCTTTCTAACGTTTTATCTGCATTTATTTTTCTTTTATGAAATACCATGAACATATCTTCATATGCAAGACAGAAAAATGTGTCATCTGTGTGCAGCAATTTGACCTTGAAAATAGGAAAGGAGCATGTACAAACAACAGTTGTGGGGTTTTTTAAGGACTCCCTGTTGTGAATATGTATCTGTTCTCTTAGCTGCATGAAGAAATCTTTCATTTTAAGAATAGTACCTCATTTTATAAAGTCGTAATGTCATCCTATCACATTTTGATTGAAAGATCAACTTAAAAGCATATTTACTTGGAGGAAATGGATAAGGCAGCTGTACCGTTTTAAGTTACGGTGTATGTTGATAATGTTTATTTTTAATGATTTACAGAATTTAAGTTGTATGGATTAATATTTGATTCAGAGTAGTTTCCAGTGAATGTGTACAGTCATATTGTGTGTAGAATTTATTAATGAAGTCTTTTTTTGTTCTTGGTTTTCTTTGGTTTCTGTGTGGGTTTTTTTTTATGTGTGTGGGTTGGTTTTTTTTTTTAACAGATCAGTTTTAGAAGGATACCAATCATTTCAAATCTGTAACGATTCCTATTTTCAGTTGCTGAAATTTGCATTTTCCTTCTTCCTCCTTCCCCTCATTGATGAAATAATCCTTAGGAGTAGATTCCTTTTTCCAGGATTGAAACTTCAGTTCCTCTGGTTTTGTCATGTACTGTCTTACCTACATTGGAAGCAATGCACTGTTAGTAATGCACTATTTATCACTACATTTTTGTCCATTTTTGTCCACCCCTGCAGATTTTTTTCACCAAAAGTTATTAAATAGAGTTCTGTCTCGGTGGAGAGCTAGCACGCTGTAGACTGAATGATGGGTATTCATAGGGAAGGGACTCTTCTTAATGGAAGGGGAAAAAAAAAAAAGTACATTAGTGAAGGAGAACAGGTAAATTGTTGTGTGGAGAGGGGACTACAATGAGCAATACTAACAAGCATGCAAGGCTTTAGCACTTGCATTCACAGCAGTGTTCTGTGGAGATGGCCTCTTTAGCATTATTTGTCTTTTTACTTCCTGTCCCATGCTAATTCATTCTTGTCATTGTGAGAGCTTTTAACATAAAAAGTAACGATTTTTAGTAATTCTTTCTGAGCTTTATGACAGCATTAACGGGAAAATGGGGATTTTTTTTTTTTTTTAACTGAAGTATATCAAGAAAGGCTTTTTTCAAGGTCAGGGAGGATCTCTACTATGGCTTGATTCTGCGTGTTTATATTAATATTACTTTTGCAGTTAATCATTGAGGTTATTTACTTAAAGTAGGTTGGAAGGCATTTTTGTGATCTGTTGTTTTGCTTAAGAACAAAGGTTAAGTTTGTTTCACTTTAGAGTTGGATTTATGGGGGTATAAGAGAGAGACTAGTCTGTGTTGGCCCACCAAACAACTGTGACTTCTTATGGAAGAAAATAGTGAAGGAAAGTAAGTGAAGGTGAAAAACTCTGTTCTGAATTTTTTCTTTGTTACAGGTGAAATTTCAAAGAATTGTAAGCTGGTATTTTGTCAAGGCCAAGGAAAGAGAGATTTCTTGTGTTTCATAAACAAGGAATAGAAAACTTTGTTTCATGTTTCGGTTTCCTTTAGCCAATCTGGTTTGAAGATGGGTGCGATTAGGCTATAAGAAGGATGGGATGAGATAGAGCGTTTGCTTAAATGTGCGTGCAGCACAATCAGAGTACAGCTTCCTGTTTAATCATTCACTTTATTACTTCTAGTCATCATCACACAGTATTATGTTCCTATAGCTTGACCAGTGAAACCAGTATGAAAGTTGGTAAACACCTGCTGAGGTAACCTATTTGATTTGACCTGTATGTAGGCATACTCTAACGGGGTAGAGTTCTATGGTCAAGGGATCTAAAACCCAAACAAATAAAAACATCCTACACTCTTTTCTCAGTACTATATTAATGTTTCCAGTTTACAAATTGGCTTTAAGGGTTTAGAGACTTGAATCCCATTGAAATGCACTGGGACTTAGTGCTTTGTAGAATCTTTTTATTGTTTAAATTCATAAATTTATTTCAGACTAGGTCTATGAGCACCTTTATTTTTATTTCTTTCGAAAATAGTACTGTTAATATGATGAGAAGCACAGACAATGATGACAATTACTTTAATTGGCAAGGACAGACATATTGAGGGGTCTGTTGTGTTTTTAATAGTGCATTTTGCGACCTTTAAAGAAGGCTGCCTGCTACATGAAACACTGCAGTGTGTATAAAGGGTATAAAATGACAGTTTGAATATTATTGAATATTATTTAGTATATTCAGCTTCTGTCATTAGAATAAAAGACTTGTTGGGTTGTGGGTTTTTTTTGTTTTTAGTTTGGGTGCTCTGGTCTTGCATGTGGAAAAAAGCCTTTGGTTTGATGTTTTAAAATTATTTTGTTATATCTGATTGAAACCCAGTTTACTCTCTTTTGTGTTTTTCAAAGTAAATTGGGTACTGTGGTTTGATTCAACATTTCATCCTATGCCACCAATTTAATTTCAAGTAAGACGTTCTTCCATTTACAGGTTTTTAGTAGTTAAGCATTTGTACAAAAGTTGATCTCTGTTCATATAAATAACACAGTCAAAGCTCCAGTAGCTGGTCTTTAACCCAATCCCCTGTTAATTTCTTTATCAGTTAACAGATGATTTTCTGGAGAATTACAAATACAGTGAACTTACTTGTCTCATGGATAATGCTGCATGGTCAATTAAGAACTTATACAGCAACTAGTTGAAAAATGGTCCTCTTTAAACAAGAGAAAGACAGATTTTATTTGCATTATAAAAGCTATGTATCCTGACTTATATGTAAGAAGTTTTCAGCTTTGGCTCAGATTTTCCTGTTTTTGGTTGTTTTTTTTTTTTTTAAATAGAACTCTGTCTTGAATAGACTTCTGTAATGTTGTTCCTAATTAATCTTTTTTTTTTTTTAAATCAAAAACCATCTTAAAAATGTTTTTAAAAAATGGTGTGGTGTCTTGTTATTTTGAAGAAGCCTGTTTCCTCCCCAACTTTTGTTCCCTTCTTCATGCCTACTACTTTTCCTATGGTTTTCAGGGCATTCAGCCCACTAACAGCTTACATAGGTGTCTGTCTTAGACCTACTGGATTGTGTTAGTTAAACAAGTCGCAATTGCTTTCTTGTAAACCTCTAGTTTTAACTGCTTTATGTAAAATTGATCCATAGCCCTTTGAGTGGAGACTCCTCTATTTGCTGATACAAGTGGTCCCCCTCATCACCTTCCTCACTTCTCTGGAAAAATATTCTTGTGTGGTTTTAAAAGAAAGGGCATAAACACCAGGAAAACATCCACAGTCTGTGGAGTGCTTGTTCCATGTGGAAGGAGATGATTAATTTACCATTACTGAAGTGGCAAGACAAACTTGACTTTGACTTTTGACAAAAGAGATTTGACTTTGGCTTGGTTAGGCAGTTTCATACCAAGTAGGCTCTTTCTACATTTTCTGCTTAGAATGTTAAAAAATAAAAAAAAAAAATATTATTTTGTATTGAATTCATCTGTCTTTCCTCTGCACTCTGGGGGGGGGTGGGGGGTTATATGTAACTAATAGAAAAATCTTGATCAATTTATTTATTCTAACTGCAAAGACCAAGCACTTGGTGTTTATAAATAGTGTTTTCTCTTAGGGGTTATATCCAGAGAGGACCTTCAGTAGCTTCTCATCACATCACTCTTAAGCACAGAAGAACATATGGTTGAGTGGCACACCATTTTGCTGAGAGCTTTGAGCTTTCCTTGAAACCCAGTTCATTTTTTCCTGATGATAAAACACAAGATTTTGGCTGGAGTATTTTAGAGACCTTTTTCTTCCCTTCATTGAAGTCTTATGCACCAGTTTCTTCATTTATTTTTCATTGGATTATCATTTTCAAAGTTGATGAATTAATTCAATTGCTCTTTTAATGGTGATCTTTATCAATGATGATGGTGTGCTCTGTTGAAAGTTTTAAGCAGTTAATGCAGATAAAGACTTCCTAGTCTTTCCCCAGTGTTTCCTTCGTAACAGTCTTGGAAGTGAGCTGTTTACTACGGTCCTTTTGAAGAACCAAATGGCGTTGAATCTGCCCTAAGGAGCTTGACTTACAGTTCACTTCTGCTTATAAAGTTCTGTAGGTATTCCATTGTGGTGTTCCTACTGCAGATACGCCAGTTCATAAGTACTTGCAGCCATCATGAAATTACAGAACGAATTAAGAGTAGAATTCCTGTGTAATGCATAGAGGACTGACAATTTGCAGTACAATCTCTCAAGAAGAGACGCATTCATTTTTAATAGATTTTTTTTTTTTAGCACTGCTTAGCTTTTGCCTATGTATTCAAAACACTGAGGGGGAATTTCCTGTTTATTTGAAGTGAGAATTTAAAACAAGGACAGATAATTGTCATTCAGATTTCTTTGAACTGATTCATGTGCCATAATGCCTACTGATTGGTCATGTGGTATCTTAGAAAATAATAATAAAAAAAATGAGATTAGGGCTCTACCTGTAGAGAAAGGACAACTGATACCTGTTAATCACTTTAAGCCCCTAACCAGGCATTTAATTCTGAGCTTTTGCATAGGGTACTGGTGAGCAGCTTTGAGCCTCAAGGCCTAGTGGTTCTGTCTAATTAGTCCCACTGAAGGCTCTCAGCCTATTCAGGAAGCCTTAATTTAGGTTGAGGGGTTTTGCTTCAAATGGCTGTTTACATGAAGTGGAAAAGTCCATATGCTGATTGCCTTTTAGTGTTTGGAAACTATGCCATACTTATATTTATGATGCAAAAAGGTAGTTTGGCCTTGAAAACCTTATTGCAAAAAAGGCTGCTTAAAACTTTGCATAGTCCTTTGCAAGGATGGAAACAAATAAAACCTGTAGTTCCTTCTGTCTGCCTCTCAAGTCATGTTTGATAGCCTACCTGTGTTGTAACAGAGGTGGATGTAGCTAGTTGAACAGTCTGAATTTCTGGTGAGATTAATGTTACACATTGACAGTAAAGGACCCAGTCTACTTTCATCTCTCAGGAGCAGTTGAGCAAGTTCTGCATGGAGTAGTCGTGGGAGAAGAGAGAGAGGGAGGCAGGGGATAGAGGTGGTAATTAAAACTAATCCACTTTGTAATGAATGACTGGAACATGCAAACTTAGTGAACAGGTAGCTTCCATGCATAATAGGAAGTATTACACTGATGCTGAATAGTAGAAGGTGAGATGCTTGTACTTCAGATTAATTTTTTCTTTCTTTGAGTATGTGGCTTTTTTCAACAGCATTTCTACATCCTTGTAAAATGCAGTTTAATTTGTTGGAAGGAAAACTCTAATAATATAATCATACCTTGGAGTCTTACAGACTGGAGAAAAGTAGCTTTCCTTTGCTGAAGGAACATACATAGTGGAATTCTTTGAATCTAGCTGCCCATTTTTTTATAGGTTGTTCCTGTTGTTTTTCTACTTGCCTCTCTGTACAGAGCTATCTTAACTTACAAAACAAACCTTCTGCAGAGGGGGTAATATCTTCTGTTAGGTCGACTGATAAAGTTGCAAAAAAGATGTCTAATATTTCCAGGCACAGACTCCCCTAAAGCTTATTAATTTTTGGTGTAACCTATTTTTTCTTGCTGTTTGAAACCCTCCCCTGTCACTTTATTACTTCCAGCATCAATGGCTAATAATATTAATACTAATGATAATGGCGATTCCTTTTCCTTGTTTTTAAACAGCGTTCTTAATAATTCCGAGGCTTTGTCATCGTTTGCCTTTATATGTGTGAAACACACAAACCTCTGCCTGCTTGCCTGTGGTGGTGGTGTATTATACATTATTCTCAAATCATACAGCTCCTTTCCTCTTACCTTCACTTGCTGTTTTGTTTATGTTTCTTGGCCACATCTACAGAACTCTTGAGATCTGTTTCGCTTCCCTTGCTTGTCTTAAATTCATCTCTGCTACTTGTGACTCAGCCTCATGGCGATGTAGCACTGTGTCTTTCTCTTACCTCTCCGCTTTTGTTCCTGTTTCTATTTTTGACCTCTGAATATTGACCTCTCTGTTTCTTTGTCAGTACTCGCATCCCTTCACCAGAACCACTTACAATAGTAATACAAAAGGTAGTTGTTAAAAAAGCTATTAAAATAATTAAAAATGTACAAAATAAAAACACAGTCCTGACTTTTTTCTTTTGATCAATTTGATCAATTAATTTGTCTGACTTTTTTCTCAGACTGTTTGTTAATGTTCTTCACTCCCTTAAAACTCATCCTCAACAACCACAAGCTACTGCCCTTCTTGAAACTTTTTATTTTTATTCTAAGCTTCAGTAAGCAGAGTCAACAGCATTTTTGTTTATCTGTAAAATACTTGCATTTAGCATGCTATGTAAGTATAAACATGATGTTCATTAATGTTCTGGATATGTCAGAATTTGCTTTCAAGGTTGAAAATTGACTGAGGTGGGCTGCATTCCTCTAGGGATTTGTTTACTAATCCTTTAAAAGGCCATTTCAAATATTTTGTTTTCTTAAAGAATAAATGACTCCAAGCAATTATCCTTAAAATTGTGGTTCAATACTCCTTCTTGATGAAGTTAATAACTTGCTTCAAACTGGTGCTATGTAAATATGAGTGTGTCTATCACATGGGACATCTCAAAATCTTTGTTTTAAATGTTTAAAGGTATTTCAAGCTGCTGAACACTTAGGTGATTAGCCACAGGTTTCCTAAAGAATTCACTATGATCAGGAATATACACACAGGAAAATAGTCTGTGAACATTTCTTTTCACTATTTCTTTAACCAGTAATGACTTGATAAAGTATACTTTTTCTTTTTCTGCTTTTAATTTTGTATAGAGATATATTAAATTTTCATGCTTGAAGACTGACGTTAGCGTCTACAAAGTGCTTTGAGACTTAGTTGTTCTGCAACTACTTCCTTTGAGTTTTTTCTTTATTCACAGATTGCGTTGTGTAAAACAAGACACCAAAAACCCATGTTGCTAACTGTATTTTATGTATTTATATATATGAAGCTGTGTATATACTGTACAATCTTCTTTTATGGAGAAGGAATACTGTTTTGTTGGGACAATTGAGAGGATAGTTCAGCAATTATCTAGAGATGGTAAAGTAAAAATGAAAGTCCTTTGTGCTTTTCTCAGCTCCAGTTATACCTGTATGTTTCACTTGGCAGTGTCAAAGTGCTGGCTGTGGGAGTGCCTCTCGCAGCAGGTACCATGGCCTGCCGTTCTTTCACTCTTCATACAGGTCACATTCACCTTGTTGGCTGAAGCATCTCCCTGTGCTCAGCAGTGAGATCACGGAGAAGTTTCACTGAGCTCCTTGGTTTTGGCGCTTCTCCACTGTGGAAAAAGGCTCATGCTTTCTATCGCAATCTCTTTAACAAAATACTCTTCTGTACGGGTCTAACTTTAGTATTTGAATAATGGAGAAATTTTGTAGTGTGCATTGGTAGAGGAGTATATAGAGCTGAGCAGTTTGCTGTGTGGCTTTGTTTCTTGGCAGCTTCCAGAGGGCTTTTCTCATAATGTGATTCCAAGCTCAAAGGGTGAGAGCTCTGCATGCGAAGGTGTAGGTAATCAAGATGACTTAAGGTTTACATAAGAGTAAATATAGAAGCTGGATTAATGGAACTTCTCCTGGCCTTGTGTTTTGGAAGCTTTGTGGTAGCCACTGAATGATACTGAAGTCTTCACTGTGGTTGTAATCAAGTTGTACCGTTTTTACTACAATCAGAATTAAAATCCAGATGAGAGGATATAGGAGTGGCAGAGGTGTTGGTTGAAATTTTTGGTGATTTTTCACTAGATTTTCAGCAGTCATGCTCAGGGATGGAGATTTGGAGCACAGATGATGATGGCAGCATTAATTCTTCATCTGTTAGAGGAGAAAACTCACTGAGTTGATAGACTTTTGTGTCCATGCTATGGTACATTTAAGCTCATCCTGGGATGTGGCTTTTTGTGTGTATTGCCATACATCTGCAGTTGGAAGCCATGTTAGTGTTGTAAAGCTATGCTTCATGCAAAGGAGCAAGTAGAAACAATTCTAAAAGAAATGGGCGTGTGAATCTCTGATTTTCTTTGTTTGGAACCAAAGAAACTTTTGGAAAAACAAAAAAGAAACCCAGTGGACTTTCCAGCCTGCTCAGGGTTAGGAAATTCAAACACATTCAAAGGGAATTGCACAGTTGCTCAGAAAAAAACTACATTGATGGCATTGATAGGTGGAAGTTTATTTTACGTGGAAGTTTGTTTACTATTTTGATGTATCTTTATATTGGTGAAAAATAGCAATAAAAAAGTATCTTCACTCATGTAGTGAGTGTTGTGTTGACTGCTGTGCCAAGTAACTCATGGCTTTTTAGTACACAAATGAGCTGAAATATGTTTTGAGGAGTATGGGATTAATCTGCATTTATATGGGAAAGTAAAATATTTCATAAGTTCTCTGAAAATGCTGTATTGGTTCTGTCTTATTGCTGCAAACAGTAATCTCTCGCTGAGTCACTGATGTGTCAGTGTCCAGCAGTATGGTCAGATTTGACTAGCAGTGTTCTTATAAGTTCAACAGATGTTTAATATCTAAACCAGTGTGATCATAGTTCCTTTTTCTCTTCCTCTCAGGAGGAGATTATTTATTGCTTTCCCCCGAGAGCGTGTTATCTTTTATGTTTTTCATACTGATTTCCTTAGCATTGTATTTGGATAAAAGTATGTTTTTGAAAGAGGGTAGGGATAGATGGCTTTTAAGTGATTACTTGATGATATTTTTTGAAAAGGAATTATAAAATATTTTAATTGACACAGATCTGTAGACTCTAACTGTAAGCAATTCATTGAAAATAGTTTTTCATTTGGATTTAAATTCCCATTCTTCCTTAAGCAACTAAAACATGACAGTATTGTGTTACTCCAGTAATAACTTGTAATTGAAAGTGCTTGGCCTTTTTGTAATTGTCCAAACTTGATGTACAAAAAGTCAAATTGCTTTAAACGAAGTGAGAGAAAGCTGTTTTAATCCAAACTTTTAACACACTAATAACAAGGGAGATAAGGAAACTGAACTGCTTAATAGTGATTCTTTTTATTCCATTGTATTTTTTTCTGAATAATGAGCACTGAATAGTAAAAATTAAACTTATTTCTGAGCTTACATAACCCTCCTATTAATACCTAATATTTGGATTTATGAGGGCAGTTTTATTATTGCATTCACCCTTGTATCTGAAACATACTTATCATCATCTAAAGGAGTAGGATTTTTGGATGGGTGCTTTGAATCCTGGTATTTATCTTTAAATCTATTTTGGGAACAAGAATATATGGCAGTATAATTTGTATGTGATGTACCAAAATTAGCACGGGCATAAGCCTAGGAATGCTATTGACTGTGGTGGTATAATATCGGGCTTCTGTTGTCACAGAATTCAGGAGTGTTGCCTGATACAGCTCAGAAGAAAACCTTTGGTCCTATTGGGAATTGCTGTTTTTCTGGTTTCCTGATAGCCCTGCGGAAATGAGGATCCATTTTCCCTTCTCTCAGCGTCTCTTGGAGATTTGAACATGCACTTGATCAATATCAGATTCAGTCTCGCACTGAATCAGGAATTGGAAATGTATTAGAGGTTGGTATTTCTAAGCATGGTAGGAAGTGGCCTTGAGAAGTCTGGAAGTACGTGGGGGCAAACCATCTGAAATAGTATGAAGAGAAGGTGTTATATTTGTTTTCACGACTAAACGATTTTAAAAAAGAGCAACCCAAATATCAGGTATATCTTCAGATGTATTGTTTTTTATGAATGAGTATAATTATCCAGATGGATGTTTTGTCTTTTATTTGTTTGTCCATATAGATAAAATTTTGTAGTAAAATAGCATGGTGTGCTCTAATCACACCACAAACAGGTGAAATCTTTTACACAAACCACAGACACTTCTCAAGGTGAAGTACCATTTTTCTGCATCAGTGTGTCTGACATCTGAATTATCAACATAGAATATATATTAAAATACATAACGTGTCATTAATATAATATACTTTATATGTGTCTATGATTTTGAGTCCTAGGAATTTTCACTAAATTGGCAGTGCATTTGGTGTCTTCCGTGCAGCTAAAAAAAATTCTTTGCTTTTGGTGCACTGTCACTGTTTTTCTCCAAGTTCTCCTGTCCCAAATAGCAAATCAGTGGTTCACAGTGGAGATACTCTTTCTGTCTGACATAAAACGTGATTGGAGACAATGCTAAGAGACGGAGAGGAGGGGGGAGCCTGACTGTCTCTGGTTTCCTCATCTTCTGTCCTTCCCTCCCTGCTCAGCAGAAAAGCGAGCCCTGGAAATGGCAATTCTCATGTGACTCACATCAGCCCCTGTCCCCACACTTTCCCATTTGCTGTGCCTGGTTTTCCTTCCCAGGTGTGCCAGTGAATCTACTGATAACAGATAGATCTGGGAGCCCTTCTTTTCTAGGGAACATGATACATCAGGGAAGAAAAGGATAATAGTGGTCGCTCAGAGCTGTCCCAGATCTTGCTAACATGTCCTAATTTCTCTGTTTAAGCAGTGATCATTTCCAATGTCTTTTCAGCTCTGTTATCCACAGAATTATCCAATTATCATCAAATCCTATAACTTTAATATTGCTCAAGTATCTGGTTCCCTAGTCATCTTCCAGTCACTCTTTGCTTCAGCTCTACCTAATATTTACAACGTTTCAGTAATTCTTTGCCACCTCTTTCCCCCAGCCATCTTTTTACACTCTTGACTGTCGTTCCAGGGTCTGTACAGCTCTCAATGTCACGGTGGTCTTTGTGTTTACCCTGTACTGGCCTGACCCCACTGCTTCACTCAGCTTGCAGTTTGGCATGATCATCACCAAACAGTCTGTCATTGCTAGGTTGTCACATCTGATTCTCCAAAGATAAGCTTGCCCTCAGATGCACCTCAACCATTCTCATTCTTCTTGTTGTGCACTTCTCATTGTCATCCCAGCGTAGAAGGTATCTCCAGCCATTTCAAACACAAAATGAGTAATGAAATATGCTTTATTACCTTTGTGTTTGTTTTTGAATATAGTGTGGTTGCTTACTGACTGGGTCATGGTTGATTTTACATTATTAATGAAAACACGCCTGTAATTTCATTACTGTGTTCTTTACGGGAAAATATTCTTCCCAACTTAACATCTTGGTGTATATATTGTAATTTTTACTGCGTAAGGTTTGGTTTCGAAAGTCAGTGCACCACGTACTGCTGTCTCAGACTATTCCAGTATCTGCTAAAGTCAGATGTGATAAATATCTTACCAGAAAGCAGAATTGAGAGAGAAAAAATACACCTTAACACTTTATTAAACAGGGAACGTTGCCTACTGCCTGAGGTTTTATGCAAATGTCAGCATCTTGCATAGCTTAATATAAATATTGTTATTTAAAATTTATATTCCAGCTAATTTAATGAATAACCAGGTCAGGAATTATTTATGCTAACTGCTGGACAAACCAGTAGTGTGTGTTCATGTAACAAAGATTGATTCTGAAACTGTCTCTCTTGAAAAAGAGATGATTTTTCAAGAGCAATTTTTAAGTGGTGTTTTTAATTTTGGATCAAGAAACTAAAACATGACTCTCACTGTTGACACTTTCAGCTTCTTTGTTAAAAATGATTATTTCAGAGAGCTGGTCTCTCTTAGCAGCTTCTGGGAAATGTGTCTTTGGGTATTAAAACAAAAACTCAGTGTTAATATCTGTACAGATTTTTTTGTTTTACCTACAAATATTTTTCTTTTTAATTTCTACCAGGCAGAAAATTTAAATAACTATACACCTTTCCAGAAGTCTTTTTGCCTAAAAATGTATGGCACTTTTTTTTTTTTAAACTTAATAATATATGTCGAGAATTACTGCAGAATAAGGAACAGAATCAAACTATTAAAACTAACATGATGTATAAAAGTCTGGGTTTATTATTTTTTCTCCATTATTTATTTTATCAGCTAACTTCTGTTCAGTTGACTAGGACATTATTATTATGTAAATGGAATATCTATAGCTTCCAATGTTCGGGTTACATCTTCTTTCCGTATAAGAGCCAGGCACAAGATCAGTCTGGATTTGAGGCATTTTTAGTACAGCTCCCATTTAAGCTCCTGTTTCAGAGAGACCGACAGATGTGGCTTTAAACTTCAGGCTCTGTCATTATTCTAGGGTTTTTTCCCAACTGTAAGTGTACAGTAAATTATTGGTTTCTGACATCTCCTGATAGTGTGATAGCCATGACGGAAATGTAATTGTAATTCATGGTGTGTTAGCAAGAAAAAGTACTTTTAAGGTTATCTTTAAGTGGGGAAGAATGTTTTGTGGGTGCCTGTAACTCATAAGTTTACAAGCCATGGTCCACACAATTTCTTTTTATTTTTTATAACCAGACTTTGTATTTAAAATACAACTTGCTTTACCCCAAAGTATCCCTTCTTAACGGAAATAATGAAAAAAAAAAAAAAAACAAAACCAACCAAAAAATTTATTAATTTAATTTCATTAGGAACAGGAACTCCAATAGCAATTAAAGGAGGGAAACAAATGCAGTCCTTGTTCTTTTTTCAGTTTACAAGATTATGTCAACTTCTCATTCGTGAAACACTGCAGTGGTTTCATAGTAGGAATCTTCAGTTAGTGTTCAGTGTTTTTCTTTGCAGTTACATCTTGCTTACCTGCTTTCCATTGTGTGCCTAGGAAAAGAAATGGGAGATTTTGCTCTTTTTTGGGAATACATAGGAGAATTGCAGGTTCTACTGATCCAAACTGAGAGCATTGCTTGTTACATTTTAATGTTGTCCAAGTTATTGGAAAGAACTGGACCTATTCCCAGATCAGTATTTGGAACCATTAAACACATCTTAAAGTGCATTGCAATAAACCTGTAGTCCTGGGTGGCCATTAATCAGCTGATGTACCAGAGCTGTTACATTCCAGCTATTCATTTTTCTCTTTTGTGTACAAATACCGGCTCACCTGCAGGGCTGTAACATCTCTATCACCTGACATTTTTGTTCATAAAGGTGGCATCCTTTTTAAGTAGGTATGGATATGGTCACAGTTATGACTGTGCAGAGTAATGGGAAGATTTAGGTTAAAAACATGACTTCATTTTTTTTCTAGACTATATGTTCAATACTCAGCTGTTTGAGATGAACAGCTGGTGTAAATAAAACTGCAAAGACCTACTTGCTGAGTCCAAAGTGATACATCGACCAATGCTATTCTCAAATCAGTATTCTAGAAATATCAGTTCGTTGGAGTTTTGGCTCTTGTGCTTTATAGCAAAGTAGAATAAAAAATGAAATTTCTTTTCTTACAGTTTACTATTTTGGGAAAATCTAAATAGGCACAGCATTATTGCCTTTGGTAATTCCTTCGTGTCTTTGGTTACTGAGGGAAGGCTGCAACACCTGTAAAGAATATTTCAAAATAGTTGCATTTTAATATACACTGCTCTTGCAGGCTACAAAGCTCAGAAAATAAGATGTTTTATCCAGGCTGAACAAGTGTAGTATCCGAAGAGTAAGAATATTGAAAAATTGAACTTGAGAGAAAGAAAATAAATGGGACCAAGATCTCTGTGGATTTTCCTTGTTCTGTTGTTTTTCCTTTTAAATTATTGACTATGAGAACAGGTAAACCCAACAGGTTATGTTAACTGCATGTCTTGGGGCAGAAAGTCCACTTTCAGAAAAATGCTTTGATTTTATTGCCTGAAGTTAATTTTCCCCTGCAACATGATGTGACATTGCCTTGCGCTGTGTGTTTGAAATAGTATTCAAAGTCTGCTTTGCCTCATCAGGAAGGATGAACTCAATCTAGAATTTAAGACAGGGATAAGGTGAGCGAATCTTATGAGGGGAAAACCAGATGAGATTAGCTCGCTGGCTTTTAACAGCAACAAAATCAGAAAATCCAAGAGGATGGTAAAGAAGGAAAAGGTGGCAATCTGCATGTCAAAGGGATAAAATCCCAAGAAGCTGAGGAGAGTTCTGAATTAAAGGGCAACTCAAGCACAGGAAGAATGAGGTATTTATTACTCAGGGGTATGTTTAACCTGAGGATTAGAAAAAGGTTTCTAACCACTAGAGCAAGAGAGTTAGGGTATATTTTTCCAGTCTATGTAAGTAAAACCATAAGAAAATTCCACCCACTTTCTGAAAAGTTTCTGAGAGAGGTTAAGTTTGTGTAGTGGAAACACTGGGGAATTGGGAATGCTCGTATGTTCTGGTGAAGTATAATTGTTTGAAAGAATCACCTAACGCTGGTTTTAAACCTGTGGTCTTGTTTGTTAGCATTTTACTAATAACTTTGATAGCAATTAGGCCAGTTACTCAGATCTTACGTTATGATGTAAAGTATTTCAATGAAAGAAAAGAGCAGAGATGTGTTGCTCTGAAAATCAGTGTGAAATGCTATACATCTGAAATGGAAAAGAAATGGGGCCAAGGGTATACTGGCTTTTTGGCACTTGGCCAAAGACATGGTCTGTCATGTAACATTTTTTTAAGACATGGGATAAATTACTATTTAGCTATATAGAGCTTGGGAATTGAGGTTTTCTCTATCTATCTGAGCTGAAATTTAGATCAACTGTAGATACAGTCTTGATTTTTAACTGTCTTGGGCTGCAGCAGTTTGAATTTGAGGCACTTTGTTCCAGTAGCACATAAGTTGGATTTTTTGTCCCGCTGAAGGAGAACAGCACAGTGTTTTGTACCGCTGACAGCAGCAGGTTTCCCATTGAAAGACATTCCCTGCCATTTTTTAATAATTAGGTTTATATATACTATGAACAGCAAGATTTAAGGTGGGAATAAAGGCAGATCTTGCCGCTATGAGTTTAGTGTTCATCTAATGCTGGTCTTCTCTGAACCTTCACATCTGTTCATTTCAGCGTTCAAGTTCTTGTAAAAATAGTTGTGGCACAGTCCAAGAAACTGGAAACATGATTTCTTATAATTGTTCTTTTAAGTAGCAGCATGAAATATTTAGTATGGCATACTTTAATTGGTGGCATACTGTTGACTTTTTATGAAGAACTTGAGTTATAATAAAAGCAGAGAACATAAGTTGGTTAGTTTCTATAACCCAGTGCTGTCATCTTTGGGGGAAAGAAAAAGTAGCTCTGCTGCATATTTAATGGTAGATCCAGTATGTAATAGGTGTTCTGCTTTTATTTTTGTATTTATTTATTTTTTAAACCAAATACCTCGTTCAGAAGGACTTTTGACATGAAAATTACAGGATTGGTGCCCACTATAAGATTTATGTTGATAATTGAAGCTGCTTCTTCTCAATAAAATGTAAATGCAGCTTAAATAGCTAGGCTAAAAGGAAAAAAATACTCAAAAAAGAAAAAAAAAAAAGAAAAAGAAAAAGGTATATAGGTAGAAAGATTACAACTTGTTTGTAAAGGCCATTATACCCCTCAGGCAGTTGTCACTACATCTGTGGTTAATGCTCACTACTTATGCAACTTTTGTCGCTTTCTGTTTTAAGCAGTTTTATGAAATTTCCTAGAGAAGTGTTACTTTATAAAATGCTATGTAAAAAAAAAAAATAAAAAATGTTCACTTCTTTCATTTTAACTCCTCTAATTTTACACAGTAAGGAAATTTAAATAGTATATGAGTATTCCTGGAGTTTCCTGAGGACTTTTTTTCCCCAACAGTTTCAAGTCTGTTTTCAAGAAAGTATAGAGGTCAGTCTTTAAACTTTAATTCCATACAGTACTTGAAGTTAGTGTACAGTCACTTGAATGTCAGTATGGGAAGCGTGCATACCATGTATATGAAAATGGTATTTCATTTATTTGTGGTCTGGGCCAGGCTGACAGAAACAATAGGAGGCTTGTACTATATTGTGTGCTGGCTAGCTAGCATTATCTGTGAAAATACAAATGTGATATGTACTAGTATATGTGCAAACTTTGGATTTTAAACAAATTTTTCTTGACTATCTTTAAACATTTCACATTCAGTTTGGCTTTTTGTATTTCCAGAGTGACTTACAACAATTGGTTTTTAGCTCACTAATCCCTTGTTTCTGTGCCTTTCGTTATTAAGTATATAAGTGAGTAGGAGTATTAAATAAATAAATAAATAAATCCTTGTATAGGCATTTTTACCTTGGAAAGAAAGTTCTAAAATTGGTCACCCCATTTATGAGGGCAGCATTGTTGCATGAGGGGCTTTTCACAGAAGCTCTGTAAAAGTTCAGGATGAGTAGGCACAAATGCAGTTTGCAAGGACTGAGATGTGCTCTCAGGGAAAACTGAAGTACGTTAGCGGCTGCGAAAGACCTGTGCTGGTTGGCACAATTTTATTTTCCTGTACTGTTACCTCTCCTCTTACTGGGTCTGACCTGTGTGTTGCATCTAGGAGATGCAGCTCAGTCTTGTGTTAGTGGTGTACAGGGCTGGGTTGCACAGGGATGTATAGCCCCCCCAAAGGATTTGGGAGCTTCATGACTTGCATTCTGTCTACCCATCTTTACTTTTCATGTCTCGGGCAGTTGTTTCAGGTAGAAGTAAATGTAAAATACAATTAGTTGTTTGCTTTAGGTACTATGAGATCTTGCAGTAATGTGAATATCCAAACAGAAATTGGCAAATTAGGTAAATGATAATATATTGCTTATAATTTAGGAATGTAATGCTAAAAATACTACATATATTATCTTTCCTCAAAGGACTGAAGAGTAGGCTTATTGCTCTTGGTATTATTTTGTAGTTAATGATCAGTAATGTTCAATTAAAAGAGTGTTCTTTTACTGCATATGGAATGCATACATATTTCAGTGTAGTCAAGCCATACTACCAGAGGTCGGGAAGCGTGTGATTAGTGCTAGCTGATTAGTGTAACATAATTTGCATAGATTATCTTGAGGGGAAAAATGTGTGAAATAAACTTTACAGGAAAATTCTACATTATAGAATATTGTTATTTGTATATAAAGAAATATTTATGGTATGCACACATATAGTGTATATTGAAAACAGAGCTCTCTGGGATTCTGCTCTCCTTGTCTCCTTCCCTTTTCCCATACAAATTTACGGTCTATTAACCTGCAGTAAATAGATCCTGTATTTCTTTCTGCTGCTTCACAGGTGTTCAAAGCCCACATTATTAATGGTAAAGAATCTTGGCATCTGAACTTTTAATAATCAGCAATTAGTGACCCAAGAGACTAATGTTATCCATGGCAAAGTTGTATATCAAGAAAGAGAGAAATAAGGAAAATAGTAGTTGGAAATTGAGTCAGCAATTTAAAACACTGAAAGTTTTGGTAGCTGCTTATTCTTAATTTGGAATTCTTGGCAGCCAGTTGGCTGCCACATTCTTCTGGTATGTATTTATCCAGACAGTAGCAGGTGTTTTTTTCATGCCAGTTATCAGCTTGCAGTTTGAATGAGTTTGAAATTAAATTCTTTTCTAGAAGAGTATTTTGTGGACTTGTAACTTTTTATCTGATGCCGTTGCCTCATGTTCTATCAGAATTATAGATTCCATGCATTTGTACTTTGTACAAGTAAAATAAAGCAACTTTTTGGGTGGTGGTGATGTTAGACTTACTCTGCAGACATTGCGTGAATTAATGGACTTTCCAAGAGGTTAAATGAGGTTGACTATGACTTTGTGCTATGAATTAGAGCAGTACCAGTTTTGCTGGTAGAGATGGTCTGATGTTTACAGAGTATCTGTAGAACTAGTATTTCATAATTCTACATATACATATGGATGTGTGTATAAACTTACACACATGAATAGATCCATATAAAAATACATGTTTAGGCACATGGCAGTTAAGCTCACTAACATAGGTTGCCTGTCGAAAAAATGCTTTTGAATGTATTCACTTGGGAAAGCTTTGCACAAAAAGTGCATTAAGGTTGAATGTTTGGGGTTCTTTTTTTATTTTAAGATTATTTCAATAGCTGCTTTTATTAAACCCTGTACTATGAGATAATGGTTAAATAGTTGTATTGCAAAACACACTGACTATACGTGGCAGTGATCTCCTAAGAAAACTTTTTTTTTTATCTTGCAGGTTCCCGTCTTCGTCAAGAAGATTTCCCACCTCGAATTGTTGAGCACCCTTCTGATCTAATTGTTTCCAAAGGAGAACCAGCAACTTTAAACTGTAAAGCAGAAGGAAGGCCAACCCCCACCATTGAGTGGTACAAGGGGGGGGAAAGAGTAGAAACGGACAAGGATGATCCACGCTCCCACCGCATGCTGCTGCCCAGTGGATCTTTATTTTTCTTACGCATAGTCCACGGGCGCAAGAGTAGGCCAGATGAAGGGGTCTATGTCTGTGTGGCAAGGAATTACCTTGGGGAAGCTGTAAGTCATAATGCGTCGCTGGAGGTGGCAAGTAAGTGCTTTTTTTTTTCCTTTTCTTTCTTCTTCACTCTTGGTAACAGCCGCTTGCTTTGATGTTATTTGAAGATAAAAAAAAGAAAAAATAAAATGTGAGCTGCCTCTGAGGCATTGACTTAAAACCAATGAAGGAATTGATATGCTTAAATATTATTAATACAGAGATAGGAAAAAAGAAAAACAGTCAGAAAAGGTATCTCATCATTACAGAAATTTAGACATTTTTGTGATTTCTCACTACTTTCGTGCTTCCATGCAATTATGATTGCTTAATGTTTTCCAGATTTTGTATATTTCATTTCAGTTTATAGATGTTTTTTTGTCTCCAGGTAACCATGCAAAATTCCACCTGGAGGCAGGAGGGCCAGGGTGTGTTGGGAATTGCTGTTGCACCAATAAACGTTAGAAGCAATGGGCAGATTTAGAAATTTTCTGTTCTTTTCTTTTTCTCTCCAGAAGAAATGGCCTACAAATTATCTCCCTAGTTCTAAGTATTTGGGCAATGGCAGGAGCAGTCAAGTACATTCACGTCAGTTTGTACTGCTTATCTCTTCCTGTATACCCTTTAAATTCTACTTATTTTAGAGGAAGAGAGAGTGTACATGAAAGCGTTTTAATGTTTCACATTGAGGACCAAGTATAGGTCAAAAAATACCAGTTTTGGGGTATGAAGTATGAGAGTAAAACTTGAATTCAGAAGTTAGGTATCTATTTTAAGTTGCTTTTATAGGCATCCTCTGTAATCTCTATCAATCAGTCTGGTGTCATGTTGAAGAGCTAGCACAGAACTGGGTGAGTCGTTCTCTGAAAACACCTATCCCTGACTAAATGATTCATGTTGTCAAATAGCTCTGACAAGGCTCCTAACTTTTAGATAAGTTAAATGCCACTGTTCCTGTGTAACTATAGAAGAAAGGCTAGATTTTCATAACTCTCACAGAAGGTAAAGAAAATAGACTTTATATTTGTGCGTTTACTTGAGCCCTTTGCCTTGTCTCGCTCACACTCACAGGCAGTCCCAAGGTCATTCATAATTCTCTCCCAGAAGGATCTTGAGCATCACATACAATATGGTAAATACACGAGTAACATCTATTACCATGCTGTTCCCTTGTTACCATTACCAGTGATAAAAGAAATCGGTGGCTGGCTAGCTGGAAGTATGCTTATCCAGTAAACGTATAACCTGTTTAAAGCATCTGTTGATTGGTTACTCACAAATGTTATCTTCAGTATCTTACAGGTGTAATTTTGAGGGGGTGTTAATGTTCAAGATTTTTTGATTTTTATCTAATTGCTGTTGTTTACTTCATAGCACTTCTCACTGACTCTTCAAATGAGTTTTAATGATCAGTCCATGCAGCAAAGCAGTGTGGACAGTGTGCTTATTTCACATTCTTTTGGTTTGTGATGTACCTTGAAGTAATATTCCAAATACATGTGGTTTTGTGTCTTCCACAATTTCTCATCAGAACCCAGAAATGTGAGAAAATTTCAGTGGTTGGTACACCATGGCATGCATCAATTCAAGTGGTGATAGTTGCTAAATGTGTTTGCCACTCCTGCCTCAAGTCATCTTCATGTGGTTACATGAAGATGGAGTCTGACAGGGTCTGAATGCAAAATATTGATATTGCTACAACTTTTTGTAAGACCATCTGCTAACACTCAAGACAATAATAATAATAATAAAAAAAGAAAATTAGTATTTTCTTAAAGGGGTTCAAATGCATGCCACCTAACAATAGTATAGCATTAAACTGTTAATCCAGCTCAAAATTATCCTCATGTTGAGGGCTAGTGTCAGGAAAAATACCTACCAACAATGCTGAAGGGAAACTCTGCACGCACACACCCCCAATCTATATTTGGAAATAAAATTTGTAAGTATAACTGTATACAGTTTTAACTGTGTACCAGGAGATTGTAGACAAAGAATTTTAACAGAAGAAATTAGGATTTTAATAGAAAAGGTAGTGATGTGACAGTGCAAAAGCCCAAAACCACTTTAAGTAGTACAGAAGAGATGAGGAATGCTGGAAGAGTTGAAGGCTGTTGGAATAAATATGCATCAAATTAAAAAGTTACGTATTATAGCTGTAATGCTGTTGTCATTGTAAACTGTAGTTACATTCACAGTGGATTACTACAAATCAGTAAATTGTTTTGATTAGCTTCTCAGTATACCTGTTCTGAGCACTGCAGCATTTATATTTGTATACAGTCATATGTAATTGCTGGTTTTGAAATCCTTATGTTATAGTTTAATTTTTGTATGTTTGTAGAGTAAAGTTGTCTTTATTTAGTTTCCATTGGCAAAATACGGATGATCATTTAGAGTACTCACTTGGTTATTTGCTTTGATACTGTAATTTTAACCAAAAAGCTTCCATGAAACATAAGAAACAAGCATGTTTGGCACTGTAGTACTAGCTTTTTGCTGGAAGAAGCAGCTTCTGTCTGCATCAGGTTTTGCGATGGGGAATTTATCACATTTTCTTCTACCACCTCATGCCGTAACAGCTTTAGTTGGATGATGTTCCTTCACTGTTCAATGGATGTGTAGATTTGACTTCAGATTCAGGTTAATAATATTTTTTTTTCCTGTTGCTCCTTTGTGCACATTTTTTTTTTTTTTTTAAGCAGCTCCAATGCTAATGTTTTAAATAGTCCACAAGGAGAGTTTGTTGCCTAAGTAATAAGGTGGACATCTGTCGTAAGTTTACTGTGCATACATTGTGCAGTTTAAAAGAAGGAAATGTGGAAGGATTTCAAGACTGTAAAAATTTCAGAAGTGTATTATGTTAAAAGTTGGTTTATCTTCTTAAATACACAAGTATTTTAAGAACTTCAAAAATAGCTTTAAATGTGATTGCCACAATGGGGGAGAGATTAAAATCATAAAGTTGTTTTCCCTCTTCTTTGTCCCTTTCTATTCATCAACCTTTCTTTGGTGACTTGACTGAGGTATGCATGTCATTTAATCTAAAGGATGCTTCATTTTCTTCCACTGATATATATCTCAGTCGTGATAGTGTTAGTCCTCAAATAATACCATTGAACATGAGCTAAATACCATTTATTATCAGGAAACTAAATTAAGTCAGTCTCTTATGCAACCTCTGCAACTTGTGTCCCTTCCAAAATGTTTGTGGATCCTATGTGTCTGCTCATAGTGTTGGGGATTTGTTATATCTTGTCCATAATGTTATTTTATATATGTATATCTATACACACCATTTGTAGCTGTATTTCTTGCAGTTTCTGTGGTTATTTCCTTGAAACCATGCCCCATCATTGTCCCCAAAATAGCCTTAAAAACAAGATGATCCTTCTGGTTGGTGAAGAGCAGTGTCATTCTTAAATCTATGAAACCAGTGCTTGAACCCCCACTGACTATATTGTGTTTGATTATGTTGCAGGGATTGTAACTTTCCCAAATCAAGTGGGTAGCCACTTGATATTTCAAGATTTAAATCTCAGACTTCAGAGACTAGTAAAACTATTCTAAGATACACAGCCCTGTGCAAAGTAGCTTTGTAACTTAGTATTATGTGATGTTTTCTATGTAATTTAGATGTGTAAGATTTTCATAAATGGGAAGAATAAGTATCTGCCTAAATAGGAACTCAGCAGAAAGCTGAATTAAAAGTAAGTTGAATAAGAGATGTAACTCCTGTTTAATTGGGGATTTTGGTTTTGGTAGTTGACTGACCTCTTTTGCATGTGAAACACTATTCCCACAAAATTTCTGAAATGGGGAGTCACTGTATGTGTTCAAACTTAATTTGCAGTAGAACAGTTTCAGTAGGGTGCCCTAGAAAGGGTGTGCGATGGGAAAATCAGATAACAGGCTGTAATCATTCTTCAGACTTGGGCTGCTACAAGTACATTTGCTTCACTCTTCTTGAATTCCTGAACTCAGCCTTTTGATCACTGGGGTCCTGCGTAAATTAGCTCCATATTTTGGTTTTGAGGAATGTAACTGGTTATGGATTACTGCCTACCAGTGACATGTTCTCCAGTGGTGAAAGGTGCTAAGGAACATGAAAAAGGACATGTCCCTGACAAAACAAAACTGAGTAATTCTCTCTATAAATGTCAGCTTTTACATGTGGGAGCACAAAATGGAACCACGCTTGATCCTCAGAGTAAGAGCTCGAGACTCTCTTTTTAGTTTTCACATAAACCCTTGGGAAACAAATGTAATTTTTCACAATAGAGAAATAAAAGCGGTTTTGGAAAACTGGAAAGTTACCCATTAGCAGTCTGGGAAGCGGCTGCAGCTGCTTCATATGCCTGAATCTCTCTGGACTGTCTGGTGAACAGTGCACCTGTTCAAGACCAGATTCAGTTATTGCTGTGTGTGATAAGTCTGATTCAGTGTTTAATTTTTTTCTTTTGCTTTCCTCCAGTTCCTCCTTTTTGAGGAAAATTTTATCTCTGGATCTCACAGGTGTCTCTTATGTACAATTATGTAGACACCTATCAGTGTCAAGAGTGGCAACAATGCCTGCAGTGGTATATTCATTTTATTTCTCCACTCTAATGTTTTTAGGGATGTTAAGAAACATCAAATGTGGATGAAGTTGTTTTCTTGTCAGTGGCTTTGTGAGTCTTTCTTTCAAATTGCTTTTCTCAGAGAGACATTTATTTCACTTTTGCCATGAAAGTTCTAGGGTAAATTGACATAGCATTCCTATTTCCCACTGACAATACAGATTTGCTTCTGAAGAGCAATGCTTTTGCAAGTTTTTGTAAAGTATATTTCCTCTAACCTCAATAACAGGATATTTTATGCTAAGTAAGCTGCTGTGTATAGACATTTGCATGCATTTGTTTTCAAGTTATGATCGATAATACTCCAAATACTTTCTACATCAGATTCCAGGAACATCCCAGTTACAGATTTGCTATGCTGTGATTTTAAAAAGAAACAAACCCCCTTACATAGCAAAGGATTGATACAAAAGATAAGTTAACAGCTCTCTCTGCTTAGTGGTTTTGAAACAATAGTACCCTTATCACAATGAAAAGTTGCATTTTTTTGTTTGTGGTTTTTGTCGTGTTTGGTCTATGTGGTTTTAGGCTACACGAGTAAACTTGCCCTACTGCCTGCCATTGTACAGCATCAATGTTTCAAACCAAACTAATATCTATGAACAAATCTGAAGATCTTGTTACTTGAGCTGTTAATATCATTTAAAAATGAAATATTGACACATGTAAAGAATTTCAGTTGAACTCATAGTGTGGTGTAATTAGAAAAAAAAAATATTTCAAAGGATTCCAAATGAGAACAAATATTGCTAGGGTGATCTCTACTGGGTGGAGATAAGCCATAATTTTAGATTGTCTTCAAGTTGGACTGTCCTGACACGTGAAGGCAATACGTTGAGTTTCTTATGTTCATGTTCTTTATGAACAGAACTTGCCTTCATGCAAGCAATCCACACAGGCCCCGTGTCAAGTTTCAGAGAAAGTGGCTGAATTACTTTAGGATAATTTTATTTGATGAAATCAAGATCTTAAATCTGATGTTTTGTACTGAATTGGTGCAAAATTTCTTTTCTCTCTCCCCTTTCTATGTCATTACAATTTCTTTTTAGAGAAGTAGTGTATTTAAGACCAGGGAATTTGGCATGATTCTTTTCTGTGTAGCTTTGTCATTGTTGTAGCATGGTCTTCAGTACATATTAGGTGACTGTTCTATTTATAAAAATGCTTTGTTCAGTTTTGAAATTATAGAAAAGGAATAAAAATGACATGCAGTCAGTGTAGGCGTCTTACAGTTAAAAACACTTCAAGACCTTTGAATTACAAGAAACAGAGTTAACCATTCTTTGGAGAGGATGGTTTCATCGGTAGCCTTGTTAATTATCATTGATAAAATAAAATGTCCCCTGTTCTGAAATTCCTTTGACAGATGAAGAAAAGGTTGCTACATAGTCTAAAGAACAGTGATGACTTTCCTGTACTTCATTTTCATGTGTTATACAGAATATGAGCTGTTTGATTAACTGCAAAATTCCTTGCCATTTTGCATGAATTTTAGGCAATATAAGTTCTTCCTGAGTTGTTGTTTGTATCATTATGTTCAAGTTATGCAATACTGTCAAAATTTAAAACGCAGAACATTTATAAAAATTAAGTGGTTTAAATTATACTTTATGTGCAATCACTGGTGTGGTAGAGGAATCAGGCAAACAACAGGTTACTCCCTCCTTCAGTTGCGTGACAATGAATATAACCTTGGATATGTATCAGAATCTCCGGCATTTGAGGCACCTGTGGTCTCAGAGGAAAAAAAAAAGTCCTTTTTAATCAAACATTTAGTTTTTTTCGTCATTGAAGAAAGGAACTTAATACATTGCTGGCAGTATATTAACCTACTAGGCCATATGATTTTAGCACTGAGTAAACCTCAGAACAGTTCTGTTTATTTGCTGTCATGATCCACAGATCTACATAGGCTGCTATGCTTGACAGTGGTATGTATTGGCTACTGCTGTTATGTTTTCTGTGCTTCCAGCAGCTATCTCATTTACTATATCTTCACATTTTCTTAATGAAGAAACTAATGTTTTTTTCATTAAAAGCTGGGTTAAAAACTTTTTAATGACATTTATCATTAACAATGTTTTACCATTCATACCTCATCAGATCAGGAAAAAAAAACCACCAACCCTCAACTTCTGTTGACTACCTCTCAGTGTTAGGGTATTTATTTTTGGGTTTAATATGATCTTTTCTCTCTTTGTCTTGGGGGGGGCGGCCCCCTTCACCTGCTGGTGGCACATTGCTACTAGAGCCATGATCTGTACTACCACTTCATTAGAACTTTTGGCTCAATTTTAAATCATGATTATTTTGTTTGCTCTGCATTCTCTTTGCAGTGGGCCAGTAGACACATGTTGTGGTGCTTGCTACAGTTTCCACTTACTGCTTGATAAATACATGAGAAGTCATACTTTGTTATCAGTGCTTTGATGATATACAGTAACTCAAACTACATTTCTTAAAGTATTAATGTATTTTAAATTGGTTCTATTCTGTTGATGATAGAAATAATTTCTGTGTACAAAATGCACATAAATTATGACTCCTTTGGCTTTAAAGTTGTTGCCTGCATGTTGATCGTTTGAGATAAAATCTCTTATATTGGATCTGAAACAAACACTCCTATAGTGAAGACAGCTAAGATTTAGTTGTTCGCCTTGGGATTTACTTGACAGAATAGGCTACAGGCTGGGGGAAGGGTGTCTGTAAAGCTGCCTGGTGGGAAAGGCCCTGGGGGTGCTTGTTGACAGACGGCTGGGCATGAGCCCCCAGTGTACCCAGGTGGCCAAGGAGGCCAACAGCATCCTGGCTTGTACCCAAAACAGTGTGGCCAGCAGGGCCGGGGCAGTGATT